>LR990197.1:1445000-2167500 GCA_905147375.1 Hylaea fasciaria | reverse complement strand
AAATAAAATATTATTATTTAAATCTTTGCATTTTTTAATATTGATTCCAAGAATTTTTTGATTCACCCTCGTATATATTGAACACCGGGCTAAAATTTCTTGTCGAGGCTAAACCTTGATGGACTAAAAAAAATACCTAAGAAAATGGCGACATAAAGGCTGATAATATTGATGATGACAAAGATCTTTTTTTTATATACCTTACTAAACAGACTCGCAGGTCGCTCACCTAGTAAGCTAGTAACCCACCCCCATCCCTTGACAGGAAGTACGGCGACGCGGGGCTGCCGGCCGGCACGCAGATCAACATCGCGCTGCAGGGCTCCGCGGGGCAGAGCTTCTGCGCCTTCCTGTCCCGCGGGGTCTCCGTCACGCTGGAGGGGGACGCCAACGACTACGTGGGTCAGTACACTATACCCGAGGTGGCGCACGGTGGACACTCCATACCAACGATGCGGACCGATAGCGTCGGCCGCAACGGTACATTATAACCTTATCCTCCTCATAGTGAGGGGAGGCCTTTGCCCAGCAGTGAAAAAGTTACAGGCTGAATAATTATTATTATAACTAGTTGACCGACAGACGTTGTCCAGTCTTTAAAGTCAAGTCATTTGTCCTGTCAAGAAGATAAAATTGGAAAATCAATATGGCCATTCAGTTTTCTTAAATTTTCTAATAATTTGCAATAAAATAATATTGCGACTATAAATTGAGATGTAAGCTATCCTATCTTTTAAGTTAGACCAAACTGCACACTGTGTGCAAATTAGATTAAATCGGTTAACTAGTTTAGGAGTCCATCGCGGACAAACATCGTGACGCGTAATGTATTTATATTAAGATTTATGAATGCGATGAAGTGACGCAGCCGTGTGTTCCAGGCAAGGGCCTGTCGGGCGGCACGGTGATCATCTACCCCCCCAAGGCCTCGCCCTTCGAGTCCCACCTCAACGTCATCGTGGGGAACGTCTGTCTGTACGGCGCTACGCAGGGCCGCGCCTACTTCCGGTAAGCCTTTCATAACCCCCCGATGCTAAAATGAAATGTAATGTCGGTCTGTAGTATCGTAGATCGAGGTGTGTTGTTAGCATGAAAGAGAGAAATAAGTGGTAGTGAAAAGTGGGCGAGGCGCCTGCCAAACATATGACTCGTAGCTCAAAACTAACGCCAGTTTTGCTATTCATACTATGTCATCATCTATTTCTGACACACAATGAAAGTGCCTTATGTGCAGTTTTAGAACCGATTAGAATGAAGCATATGGGTCAACACATATGTCACATTTTCAAATACACATTTTTGTCCACACATAAAAGTGAAATGAAGACGTTTATTACCATAATCTGTATCTTTAGTTCCTAGTGTCGCCTCTGTATCTGTGTGTCCGCTTGCAGGGGCATAGCGTCGGAGCGGTTCTGCGTCCGCAACTCCGGCTGCGTGGCCGTGGTGGAGGGCGTGGGCGACCACGGCTGCGAGTACATGACGGCCGGCGTCGTGCTCATCCTCGGCCTCACCGGGAGGAACTTCGCCGCCGGCATGAGCGGTGCGTACCCGCGGCCTGTAGGCTGGCGTCCGCGTCCGCGTCCGCGACTCCGGCTGCGTGGCCGTGGTGGAGGGCGTGGGCGACCACGGCTGCGAGTACATGACGGCCGGCGTCGTGCTCATCCTCGGCCTCACCGGGAGGAACTTCGCCGCCGGCATGAGCGGTGCGTACCCGCGGCCTGTAGGCTGGCGTCCGCGTCCGCGTCCGCGACTCCGGCTGCGTGGCCGTGGTGGAGGGCGTGGGCGACCACGGCTGCGAGTACATGACGGCCGGCGTCGTGCTCATCCTCGGCCTCACCGGGAGGAACTTCGCCGCCGGCATGAGCGGTGCGTACCCGCGGCCTGTAGGCTGGCGTCCGCGTCCGCGTCCGCGACTCCGGCTGCGTGGCCGTGGTGGAGGGCGTGGGCGACCACGGCTGCGAGTACATGACGGCCGGCGTCGTGCTCATCCTCGGCCTCACCGGGAGGAACTTCGCCGCCGGCATGAGCGGTGCGTACCCGCGGCCTGTAGGCTGGCGTCCGCGTCCGCGTCCGCGACTCCGGCTGCGTGGCCGTGGTGGAGGGCGTGGGCGACCACGGCTGCGAGTACATGACGGCCGGCGTCGTGCTCATCCTCGGCCTCACCGGGAGGAACTTCGCCGCCGGCATGAGCGGTGCGTACCCGCGGCCTGTAGGCTGGCGTCCGCGTCCGCGTCCGCGACTCCGGCTGCGTGGCCGTGGTGGAGGGCGTGGGCGACCACGGCTGCGAGTACATGACGGCCGGCGTCGTGCTCATCCTCGGCCTCACCGGGAGGAACTTCGCCGCCGGCATGAGCGGTGCGTACCCGCGGCCTGTAGGCTGGCGTCCGCGTCCGCGTCCGCGACTCCGGCTGCGTGGCCGTGGTGGAGGGCGTGGGCGACCACGGCTGCGAGTACATGACGGCCGGCGTCGTGCTCATCCTCGGCCTCACCGGGAGGAACTTCGCCGCCGGCATGAGCGGTGCGTACCCGCGGCCTGTAGGCTGGCGTCCGCGTCCGCGTCCGCGACTCCGGCTGCGTGCGGAAATACGTACTTTAAACTCGGCCTCTGTTCTTGCTCCCGCTACCGGCAATAACCCCCGTATCGTTATTTGTTACCTCCAAATTTCTTTCACTCGTCCTTTGCTGAGGGACCTCGATACTCCCCCCAAAAGTTCCTCATATTTGGTAAGTTGAACTTTCGAGGTTCCTCGGTACTAACACAAATTATGATCGTAGAGAAGCGGCTTCTAGGAATCCTCGAGGTACATCGCCAGGTACCTTGAGCTGCCAGATGGTTTGTTTCCTTCGTACGAGGATCAAGGAATAACCGAGTGGAGGAAATTTTGCCAACCAGCGATACCAAAACAGGCAAGTGACGTTGAGTGGAGCGAAATGAATTTGGAGGTAACGTTTAACGATACGGGGTTAATTCCCTCGAGAGAAGTGTGTATTCGCATTTCGTACGTTCATTCCCCTTTCACTGTCACCGGGCGGCGCGAGAAACAGTAGCAGTGAGACAGAAGTATCATGTACACATTCTCGTCCTGCACCCTTCCCTGCCCACTTCCCTGCTCACTGCCGCCGAGTGTAAGCCAGTAACACTTGCACTGTGCCGCAGGTGGCATCGCGTACGTGTACGACATCGACGGCTCGTTCCCCGCCAAGTGTAACCAGGAGATGGTGGAGCTGGTAGCGCTGGACGCGGAGGACCAGGCGGCGGTCTCCGCGCTGCTGCGGGAGTTCCACGAGTATACGGGGTGAGTGCTGACGCGGGTGGGCACTAGTGGCGTAGTGGCTGAGCTAACGGACTGCTGCGCTTGGTGTCGCGGGTTCGATGCCCGTCCGGACCAAATGTTTGTGTGACTGTGGTCCACAGATGTTTGTTTTTGGTTTGAGTGTTATATGTATGTGAAATTATAAATATGTGTAAACGATACCCACGGTACAGGAAAAATCCAAGTGTGTAGTTATGTTTGTGAGTTTTATAATTCTTGTTTGTAAATAAATAAATAAATTAGCTTTTTTCCTCAATCTCCTCAGTTCCCTGATAGCCCACGAGCTCCTGCAGTCGTGGCCGGCGCACGCGGGGAAGTTCGTGAAGGTGTTCCCGCATGAGTACCGCCGGGCGCTGCGCCGCATGCGCCAGCCCGCGCAGGCCGTGCAGGCCGTGCAGGCCGCGGAGGCCGTGCGGGCGGAGCCCGGGGGCGGCGTCGCCGACATCGAGGACACCATCCGGGACGTGGAGCTCGACGTCAAGAACGTAGAGAAGATACTCGACAAGACCAGGTGAGGATTCCGCCGGTCGTTTGTCGTGATTTCAGCTGGGCGCTAACTTGACTTAAACTTAGCTATATTCCGTCCGAATCGATGACATATCGATAGTTATAAAAATACACGTTCCGCTAGAAAACGTGATAAAATTTCATATTTGGAACTGTGGATGTAGACGCGCTTTTTACTTGGAGCGGAACTCAGTGACACCTCGCCCGTCCCGTCCCCGCAGAGGTTTCCTGAAGTACCCGCGCGAGACCTCGGTGTACCGGCCGGCGGAGAAGCGGCTGCGGGACTGGGAGGAGATCTACGCGCCGCAGCACGTGCGCCGCGGCCTGCGCGTGCAGGTGCGGCTCACCACCCGCCAGGGCCAGGCACTCACTACCCGCCAGTGCCAGGCACTCACCACCCGCCAGGGCCAGGCACTCACTACCCGCCAGTGCCAGGCACTCACCACCCGCCAGGGCCAGGCACTCACTACCCGCCAGTGCCAGGCACTCACCACCCGCCAGGGCCAGGCACTCACTACCCGCCAGTGCCAGGCACTCACCACCCGCCAGGGCCAGGCACTCACTACCCGCCAGTGCCAGGCACTCACCACCCGCCAGGGCCAGGCACTCACTACCCGCCAGTGCCAGGCACTCACTACCCGCCAGTGCCAGGCACTCACTACCCGCCAGGGTCAGGCACTCACTACCCGCCAGTGCCAGGGAGTGTCCGCCGCTGTGCCGCTACAGTGCCCCCTCCCCACTCCCCAGGCGGCGCGCTGCATGGAGTGCGGGGTGCCGTTCTGCCAGAGCTCGCACGGCTGCCCGCTCGGGAACATTATCCCCAAGTGGAACGACCTGGTGTTCCACGGGGACTGGCGGCAGGCGCTGCACCAGCTCATGCAGACCAACAACTTCCCTGGTACCGCATCGCACCCTATCTTATCCTACTAATATTACAAGGCGAAAGTTTGTAACTGTGTTCCTTCTTCGCGCTCAAATGGTTGGACCGATTTTGATGAAATTTTGTTATGGAACTAGCTAACACCCTGGATTGACACAAACTACTTTGTATTCTGAAAGTAGCTGGCAACACCGCTGAGCTATTTACGAATAAAATTTCCGTCCCGTACGTATTTGTAATTGGTAATCGCATTGTCGCTACGATCATTTACTCCGAATAAACATGCTCTAACTACAAATAGCAACGGTTAGCGTCGCTCCGTGGCCTCGGTGTCCCGTACTAGTAGAGTGCAGTACAGCCCCCCGCAGAGTTCACGGGGCGCGTGTGCCCCGCGCCGTGCGAGGGCGCGTGCGTGCTGGGCATCTCCGAGCCGCCCGTCACCATCAAGAACATCGAGTGCGCCATCATTGACCACGCCTTCGAGCAGGGATGGATACAGCCCGAGGTGACCACATACACACTTTTCTTTTTTTTTTTTTAATGTTGGCTTCTCTCCAAAATGGCACTCCGAAGGTTCACTCAAAACATACGGAAGGAGGCAACGACACGCTCCAATGTCATACAAAATCCCGATCATGCTATTTCCCTTTAATTGAGAGTGTTCCTTCGTCTAGGTGATAAATATTGGAATTATGAGGCTCGAACACACATTTCCTGTCGGTATGGCGAAAACACATGAAAAATAAAAATAAGAATGGAAAATAATATTAAATTCCATTCCGAAAACACGTGGAATTTCTCTTCATCTGGAAAACGCGACTTTGTCGCAACGGTAATTTAGTTCGTCACAGCACCGCTCTATTGTCTATAGGCATATTTACGAATGTCAACTTAACACGATTCTGAATAAAATCCATTTTCAAATACCAGTGATGCTAGTTTAAATTGAAATTGCGCCCTGGGTGAAGTCGGTATATGTAATAGCGTTTCTCACTTACAGATTCCGGAACACAGAAACGGGAAGACCGTGGCGATCGTCGGCTCCGGCCCCACGGGGCTGGCGTGTGCTCACCAGTTGAACAAGGTGGGATAAACAATCATGTAATATTCAACATTCTGAGGAAATTCAAGTTTTTTTTAATATTCATTAAACTGGGCAGTAGGTACACTTTGTATTGCACAGGTTGAATACAAAACAACATAAATAAATTCTAGAGGTGAACACAGCATGCATAGTAAAATAATACTTTTTACAGTCATTATTTGCAGGTAAAATTAACAAAACCATATTGAGAAGTTTTGTATATACAAGGTGTAACAGCAAGGTGTAGTAATACTGAAACTACGCATACACATACATATTTCGAAGTAGTCTGGAGGTACTATAAATCTGTAAGTAGTTACGGTAATGAATTATTACACGTCAGTTTACTGCAAAACTAACCATCGTTCAACCCTAGTTATCAGCTGGGCAATGTCAGTGAACTTGAGGCATAGGCTAACATGTACAGTCTTACCCAACTTATATGGTGCGTCGTGAATCTTTGTTCGCGCAGAAAATAAAGTATGGTCCGAAGATTAACGAAAGAATGCTTAACACTTACAATCAACCTAAGATCACTATTATAAGGTTCATAATACACTGCAGCTGTTGCACATCGCAGTTCTACCTGCGCAGAAGATGAATTTTCAAAGCGCGGGAAATGCTATTAACCGCTATTGGTCGGCAGCCGCCCCACCATCTTAGCGATCGCCGCGTGGCATGAGTGAGATGGAACTAACAGCTGCAGTGTATTATGAACCTTATAATAGTGATCTTAGGTTGATTGTAAGTGTTAAGCATTCTTTCGTTAATCTTCGGACCATACTTTATTTTCTGTGCGAACGAAGATTCACGACGCACCATATAAGTTGGGTAAGACTGTATACCTCTAGCCGGCGGCATTACTCAAACAAAACTAGGTGTAGAAGTAAAGTTGTGGTAAAAGTTCCACCAAAAATTACTAGATGGCGCCAGGGCCGTTTCTAAGAAATCCTGCATCGCGCAAGCGTTGTGTGACCGGCGTAACGTGACGTCATCCGTATCATGTTAGGGTTGTAATATTTAGTTATTTTGTCAATTTGAGTGAAAAAATCGATTATCGATTTCAGGTTTTAGTACCCTGGCAAATGATTTATCACCAGGTACACATACCCACATTTCAATATTACTACACCTTGCCGATACACCCTGTATATACATTTTAAAACGCAGCACATAAAGAATAGTAGTTTGTTTTACAAGGGTTGAAAACGATTCATTCTTTACTCGATGTTTTGGCACATAGAATCGAGTATGAGTGAGTCGTTTGAGACCCGTGTAAAACACACAATCTTTCACACGGATATTGCGATAAATATAATAAGTAAGAATATTTGTCAAATAGTCACGTTCACTTTCTAATAAATAAATAATGAAATTCAATCTTTTAAAACCAATTTGCAATGTTGTCAAAATTCTACACACACCTACAGATTATAGGCGGCAATTACAAACTTTTTAAATTTATTCTAATGTTCGCAAACGCACACGTACACATAGCATACATCCTATGATCGCCAAAAATGTAGACGAGAATTACACTTTCAATTAAAAAAGTAAACTGTCGGGTACGGTGCGAGGTAGTGGTGATGTTAATGTTCAAAAGATTGTTTAAGTTAAAAGAAGTAAATTTATTGTTTAAAGGCTTAATGTTAAAATGTTGATGAGGCACCCGGTTGCCGCGCTACCGAAATGTGCACTGAAGGCAAGAGGCCTTTCGATAGTTTAGGTAAATGCGTCACACGGGTAATGCCGACTCAGGATGTTCGGGGCATTGCACCGGACATATTCCGGGGCACCAAAGATGGGGATGCTGTGATATACACTGTTGAGTTAAGTGGTTGGTGAAGATGTTTATATGTTTGCGAAATGATTTTATAAGATGATGCCATCAATAGTTAAAATTAAAGTGTTAGTATTCAGTGTCTAAAATTATATAAAAGTTACTAAAAGTTCACGCTAGAATCTTGATGTTTCAAGAGTTCTTCGCGGTAAAGGAGAGCACGCTCTGTGCATAACACCTCTGTTTATTACACCATAAATGTTTTTTGGAGCACTTTGCTGACGACCAGCCTCACTTGGGCGACTTGGACCCGCACTAGCACTAGGCTCACTAACACTAGTCGTAGGCTGCAGCTCGACGTCTGGAGAGATGGGTGCGCGGCGCCGTGCACGCCGCCGCTGCCACCGCCACAGCGCCGCGCTAGCCGCCACCGCTCCCGCACCGACGAGGATATAGCTCACCACATATTGGTGGATGTCGTGAAATGATAATGGCGAAGCATCTACCTCCATTTGATTATCTTTCATCTCCTTGATACGACTGTCTAGCTTCTTCAAATCCTGTTCAATGTTAACGGGATCTGTTGTGGTTTGGATGTCGACAAACGGCAGAGAGGTGTTTATAAGGATGTTAATCTGATCTAATTCAGGTACGTAAATGTTAGAGTTGATCTGGATTTTATCTTGATTGTCTTGCGGGAGGTGTATTATGAAATCTGGGCTCTTCAACATGCAACCTGGTTCTAAGGAAATCATTCCAGCTTTCTTCAGATTTTCCATGTTAATCTTATCGCCACATATTATCTTAACGGCGCAGTTGTCGCAGCACTGGTACAAATATAGGGACGGACTTGTTAGTGGTATCCAGCTATTCTCACATCTGGACCTTTTGACCTTGCATTTCTCTGTGCTATGGTCGATCTCACAAAAGTTATTATCTTTATTGAGGTGATAAATCGGCTTCTTCAAACTGCACATGAGCATTCCTTCTTGTTTTGTACACTGGGAAATATCTTCAGTGGTTAGGGTTAGATAAAAATCCTTTTTCAAATCTGTTGCTACATACTCTGCCGATGGGATAAGTTCCATCATAGAGTTACCTATCTGATGAGGGACGGATAGTATTCTGTATAGTTTAAAGTTATCTCTGCTGATCAGTGGGAACTTTATTTGGAAGATAAAGTACTGCTCTGTTATTCTTGCCTTTATGTGCAATAATGGATAAAGCGCTTTGATGTTCTGTTGTTCAATAGGTAATGTCGTATCTTGGGATAAGTGAGCAGAGATTATATTTAATTCTCTCTGGAGTTGTGCCGGGGTAAGAAGATGTATGTTGAACTGTCCGTGATGTATGTTAGTTAGAATATCTAACAGCACGTCTTGAGTTCTCTTCAAGTTATGTAGTAAATTGGTGGCTGTTAATGCAGTTAATGTGAATTCTTGAAGTATAGTTATGTTGTTAATTTCTTGTTGCAGTCTGTTAGACATTTTATCTAGGTTATTTAAGTGTTTGTTAATAATTTTATGTTGTTTAGACATCATCTCTTCTGTTCTTTTTAGTAAATTATTTTCTGATTCTACAATCGATGTCTGATTTTTCCATAACTGGGCTAAATGTTTCTCGTTATGATGTATTAAATCTATATCTTGGCGGTACTTTTCTGCGAATTGTTCATCCAATACTCCGAACAGGGAATTTGCAAGGTAGCCAATTCCATTGATAAGGCCACGTCGCTGTCTGGAGTGTTCATTTAATTGTTGCGTCATCAAAAGTTCATTATAGTATTTAAGTTCGTTGTACTCGTGGATCAGCTGCGGTACGATCATGTTACACGGCCCGCTACCTATTGTTTTGCATGTTCTATCTAAAGATGTTATGACCTTTTCAAATGCTTGTAATCCTTCCCAGTACGGGGACATGTTGTAAAAAACTACTAGTGTCCACGAATCTTTGATCAGACTTACTTTCGAAATGGGATCGAAGTAAAGGGATTGATCGTTTCTAATCTCCGTTATGTTATAATTAGCACAACTTGCCCGGCCACACATTGTTAAAAATAGAACGAATGCCATAATAATATACGACAAACCTCCACGTGACTTTGTTTTTGTTTGTTTGTTGTTTTGTGTTGTCCTAGCTGGTTGATTCGAGTTGATTATGGGCGTGTTTTGATGATCAGCTGTTTCGATTGGTAATACCGAGAGCTTAACTACAGGTCTTTTCAAAATGCCATTCTTTGTTCTCACTGAAACAACTCTCACGTATCCATCGTTGCCTGGAAAGACGTCTTCCACTCTACCCATGACCCACTTTCCAGCTGGAATGTTGTCTTCGTGTACTACTACCATGTCTCCTGTTTGTAAATTTCTTTGGGGTTTCAACCACTTTTCTCTCGCTGTTAACTGTGTTAAATATTCGCTTTTCCACTTCTTCCATATCTGTTTAAAAATGTTGTTAGTCAAGTGCCATCTTGTTCTAGCGTCCTCCTTTGTTTCTATGGTAGTTAAACCGACTCTTCCTGTTAAGAAGCTCGCAGGTGACAAATAGTCTAGGTCTTCTATACTTTCTGTCAGGGAACATAACGGTCTGGTGTTCAGACAGGCTTCCAATTGTGCTAGGATCGTAGAGAATTCTTCAAACGTCAGTTTTTGTTCACCAACCACCTTTCTAAATTGGTGTTTGAAACTCTGTACTGCCCGCTCCCACAGACCGCCAGCGCTAGGCCAAGATGGTGCGTTAAAGTGCCATTCTATGTCCATCTCTGCTACTTCTGCCAGAAAGCTATCATTGAAAATTTGTTTTAGTTGTTGATGTTCTTCCTGCAGCATTCTGTTAGCTTTCACAAAATTGGTACCACAATCGCTGTATAGATGTCTAGGAGTAGCTCTTCTGGCTGACATTCTTCTCAATGCTGCTAAAAATGCGGAGCTGGTAAGGTCAGACACCAACTCCAAATGTACGGCCTTCGTGACCATGCATATGAAGACGGCCACGTAACCTTTCACTGTTCTTGCGCTCCTGCCCCTGTTCGCTTTAACGTCCACGAAGCCAGTGTAGTCCACTCCAGTATGATAGAATGGAGCAGCCGGGTTAATTCGAGACGTCGGAAGATCACCCATCAGTTGATACTGCTTTTTAGCCTCGTACTTTCTGCATGTCACACAATTTCTTAACTGCCTTTTCGTTGTGCTGTACCCACTAGGTATCCAATATTGTTGTCTAAGGGTTGCCAAGGTCAGTCGGGGTCCTCCATGAAATGTTAGCTGATGTGCTTCTTCTATCAGCAACTCGGCTAGACGACACTTGTTCGGAATTATCTTGGGATATTTCATCTCGTCACTTATGATCGCGTTTCGGAGCCTTCCTGACACTCTTAGAAATCCTTCCTTATCGAGGAAGGGGTTTAGGTTTAATAACCTACTGCTTGTTGCCACGCTATCATGTTTCATCAATTTTTCAATATCAGTCTTTAATTCAGTTCGTTGAACGTGTTTTATTATAGCTGACTTAGCTTTGCGCAATTCTTGTATTGTTAGGTAGCTTGGTAATTGTTTACGTAGTGAACTAGGTGTCAATGTCCTCAGTATCCATGCTAACACTCGAGTTATTTTTGTAATTGTGTTATGTTTTTGTAATAATTCATCTATTATAATATTGTTACTGTTCTGTTGAATAATGTTAACTTGTTTTATAGGTCTTGATTCTTCCTCTGTTTTATAGGTAATTCGTGTTTGTTCCGTCTTTACGTCATACGTTGGTAGCCATGATGGTCCATTCCACCATAACGAATGTTGGGATAATTGCGTCGCTGTTAACCCTCTGCTTGCTGAGTCCGCGGGATTGTCAACACTCTTCACATACCGCCAGCATTCAGCTGCCATAACTTGTTTGATGTTGTACACCCTATTTGCTACAAATGGCTTCCAACGAGACGATTCTCCTTGTAGCCACCCCAGCACTGCAGTAGAGTCGCACCAGCCGTAGATTTCCATTTTGCAGTTCATACTCTGTTTTATTTTGTTGATAAGTCTTGATAGCAAGTGGGCCCCACAAAGCTCAAGACGTGGTAATGTTAACGACTTCTTGTGGGGCACTAGTTTTGATTTAGCAGCTACTATCACTGTTTTTTGTTGACCCTTTGTTCTCGCATACACCACACAGGCATAAGCGACGATCGACGCATCACAAAACCCATGTAGTTCGATGACGTCGTCCTCCTGACATTGTATCCATCTCGTTATTACACAATGGTTAATGTTCTCAATGTCTATCATTAGCTTCGACCATTCGTTGTAGATATCGTCTGGCACCTGATCATCCCATTTAAGTTCCTTTTTCCATAGCTTTTGAAATATTATTTTTAATTTTGTTGACAAAGGGTTCATCCACCCCAAAGGATCAAATTGTTTTGACATTTCAGATAGTAAGCTCCGTTTAGTAAGTTTTGATGTTGGTTTGGAAAAAGTACACTTGAACGTAAAATTGTCTTCCTTTGAATTCCAGCATAGCCCTAATGTTTTAGTAGTGTCTTCATTTTTAAAGGTATATACAGTGTCATCTTTTAATTGTTGAATTTTTGTTAGTAGCTCCTGTTTGTTCGTCGACCACTTTCGTAGATTGAATCCGCCTGATTTCAATAACTGCATTAAATCTTCAATCAATTGTTCACCATGTTTTAAGTTATAGCAACCGTGTAGAAGGTCATCCATGTAAAATGACCCTTCCAGGATAGCGGCGGCTTCTGGATACCGACACCGTTCATCTGATGCTAGTTGCTTCAATGTCATGATTGCTAAAAATGGGGCTGCTTTTGTTCCATATCTTACTGTGGCTAGTTGGAAAGTTTGTATTGGCAGTGTGGGTGACTCACGCCAAACGATTTTTTGTAGGTGTCGATCAATATTGTTGATGGCGATTTGACGGTACATTTTTTCTATGTCCGCTGTAAAAGCGTAAGGGAATTGCCTCCACTGTAGTAGTAGTGATTGTAAGTCCTTTTGTAGGTTAGGCCCTTTGTGCATCACATCATTAAGACTAAATTTTGATGACGTAGGGGATGCTGCATTAAATACTACTCTCAAACTCGATGATGTTGACTCTGTAAACACTGCATGGTGAGGCAAGAAGCACTCAAGTGTAATGTTATTGTTATTAATGTTATTCTCCGGTTTCATATGATTTAATGCGGCGTATTCATTCATAAAATCTTTATATTTTTGAGCTAGGGCTGTTTGCCTTTCGAATCTACGTTCTAAATTTTTTAACTGCGCTATGGCCATTGGTTTCGATGATCCTAACTTATGTTTTAACTCCTCCTTCAATGGTATCCTCACTTCATACCTTCCATCCTTGGTTCGTTTTGTTGTTGTTGAGTAATAATCTACACATTCCTGATCTTCTACTGATAGGTTAGAAGGTTCGTTGATTTCCTCTATTTGCCAAAACTGTTCTAGCTCCTTTGTATTATTTAGGATCACATTGCATTGGAATGTTTTTACGCTACCGCATAGCAACCACCCTAATTGTGTTTGTTGGGCCATAGGTTGCTGCGGTTTATCTCCTTTAATTATTCCCCCTAAGATGATGTTAGTGTATACGTCAGCTCCAAGCAGCAAGTCTACCGGCCGACTGTTGTAAAATTCTGGATCAGCTAGGTTGATGTTATTTAAGTGGGGCCATGTTGGTTTAGAAAATGTCTTGTTGGGCAGACTTTTGATAAGATCGCTCATTATAAGGACTTCTGAGACGAACTTAAAGTCATTATACCTTGAAGCACACTCTATTGTTATTATTCCTTTGCTGTTGTTCTCTGTCTGTCCTACTCCAAAGATGACGCCTTTGCATCTTTGCCTCTTTATACCTAATAGCTGAGCCGCTCTTTCTGTTATTATGGAAATTTGAGAACCTTGGTCCACCAACGCTCGCATGTTATGATAAACTCCGTTTGCATCCTTTACTTCTAACAGGGCAGTCGCAAGTAATATTTCAGAGCTTGTGTCCTGTGACGCGTTGGTAGTTCCTGTTATTGGTTCATCGTGTCTTGTTTGTTGTCTTCTAACATTAGGAGCGCTAGTGGATGGATATGACCTATTTACAAACTTTGTCATAGCCTCGTGCAGGATGGTGTTATGCGGAGCTAGGCATTTTCGGCATTTAAATGTTGACGTGCATGGATTGCCGTTGTGACTAAACAAGCAATTAGTGCAAAGTTTCAATTTGTTTGCTGTTTTAAGTTTCTGGTCATCATTGTATAGTAGGTATGTTTTGCAATTGTAAATGCCATGTTGGTTATTGCAAAGAGGGCACTTGATATTAGACACTTGCATTGATTTCGCAACTGAATTATGTTCGTGGCTTCGATTGTTGTAATTGTTGGCTTTATTGTATGAGTTAAAATTAGGTTTTCTTATGTTAGATGATGGCTGCGGATAATTAGTTTGATTTGTAGGTCTTTGTGGCATACTATCTTGTTTTCGGCGTGCTGTTGTTTCTAAGGTTGTGAATTTTGTTTCTAAAAACTCCATAAAGTCCTTGAGAATTGGCAGTTCCTTTGAGTTTTTGGTTGACCCTACGTATTCTGAGTATGAGTCAGAGTCTAACTTTTGACTCAACATATGGACAACCATTGGGTCCCACGACTTTATATCGACTCCTAAATTTTTGATGGCATTAAGACATTCCAGCGTGGTGTCATGGATTCTTTTAAGATGTGGCAGGGATTGTTGTTGCATAGTTGGTAGGGCTAGCAGAATGTTCATGTGTGACGTGAATATTAACCTTTTGTTATCATAACGGTGGGTCAGAATGTCCCAACATACCAAGTAGTTGTCCGTACTGATCTGCAAATGTTGTATAAGCTTCTCAGCTTCTCCTCGAACCTTACTCTTGAGATGCTGCATCTTTTGTCCGTTTGATAAAGATGGATTGTTGTGGATTACCTCAGTGAATAGGTCCTTAAACGATACCCACTGGTTGTAGTTTCCATTAAAGCTGGGAATCTCAAGACCCGGTGTGGACTTCTCTCTGTGCGCAACTGACCACATCTTGGTGTTAATCTCTTTCTTCAAACTACGGAATTTCTTATCGTACCTGTCGTACATGTTGTTGTAGGTCTCGTTGTCGCCATCCAACTCGCTCTCGATTTCCCAATGAAGGTTATCGATTGCACTCCAACGAGACTGCAATGTTTTCAGGACGTCTTCAAACTCCCACTTATCCGAGATAGACTCCACGTCGATGTATGATGTGGTCCGCTCAAAAGCTTTAAAATTGGTATGCTGCCGCCGTAATAAATCATCCGCTCTACTGTTGGTACCTTGCTGTTTTACAGGTACGCGTTCACTCAGCTGCATCCGGGAACTAGGTCCCGCATCCTCGAAGATTTCCTCCTGTCTCTTACTAGCTGACCCCGGTGTTCGTGGCTTACCTGCCGATTGTTCTCCCACTGATAAGTTCCCCGCTTTCATAAACGGAAGCTGGTACTGCTGATTGATCAAGGCCTTAACTTCTTCATACACCTTAGCTGTTTGTTCGTACTGCTGTTCTGTATAGTAAGGATCAGTTCTACTTACTTCCATGTTAATACGTTCATGATTCAACAGATACTCTTTCCAATAATCCTCTAGATTGTTCATCCGCCGCTTAAAATAATCTGCCGTTTTCCTATCCGCACCATCCTTCCTAATGTTGACTGCGATTTTTACGATATTCTCGTAGACCACAGTTTGCATCTCAATGAGCTCCGCCATGTTCCTCATTGATATTGATAATGTTAAAAGTATAAATGGAAATATGTTACTTGACAGTCCTGTTGCTCCTCAACCGGCGACCCCTGTTGTTGCTCAGCTTTGGCTGATGCTGTTGTTGCTCAGCCTCTGCTGATGCTGTTGTTGCTCAGCTTTGGCTGATGATGTTGGTACTCAGCCTTTGCTGATGATGTTCCTCCAATGTTATCACTACAAACCTTACACTGCACTCACACAAGTAGTTTGTTTCACTAGTTCACTGTTCACTTCACCCGACGGAACCCGTTTTAGAAATTCACGACGCGCGAGGACTTCTCGAAGGACCAAAAAATATGTCGGGTACGGTGCGAGGTAGTGGTGATGTTAATGTTCAAAAGATTGTTTAAGTTAAAAGAAGTAAATTTATTGTTTAAAGGCTTAATGTTAAAATGTTGATGAGGCACCCGGTTGCCGCGCTACCGAAATGTGCACTGAAGGCAAGAGGCCTTTCGATAGTTTAGGTAAATGCGTCACACGGGTAATGCCGACTCAGGATGTTCGGGGCATTGCACCGGACATAAACTATTTAGGCTTCGCACGGTTTGTACATTAAGATACTCTTCTTTTTTTTCTAAGTAATTATGTCAAAATGGAAAATTGAAAAGTCGAATCTTCAGCCTATAATAATATCATGTACAAATTAAAAAAAAAACTACTTTGAACTCCCTAGTGCCCAACAACCTCGTTTGTTCCCGCTAAGCTGAGCTAATCTTACACACTGAGCATGAGATGTGAAAAACATAATAATAATTTAGTACAAAAAAGAAAAAAAACAATAATGTAATTTTGATATTTCAAAATATTTTCGATAGTTAATTTAAAAGATCCACTTATCCTAATCCTAATACTGGATCACCTGCTGAAATATTGCCTAATCCTCCTCACGAATGTTAGGCAAGACACAATTATGTCCCTTGGCGCCGCTTAAGGCGACGTACATAATATTATATAGATACAAAGTGCACAAAACCCGGCATAATGCGAGTATCCACCCCCCCAGGCCGGGTACCGCGTGACCGTGTTCGAGCGCAACGACCGCGCCGGCGGCCTGCTGCAGTACGGGATCCCCAGCATGAAGCTGAGCAAGGCGGTGGTGGCGCGCCGCGTGGCGCTGCTGGCGGCCGAGGGCGTGGCCTTCACCTGCAGCGTGGACGTGGGCCGCGACATCCAGGCGCGGGAGCTGGCCGGAGAGTGAGCGCACACACACACACACACAGCGTGGACGTGGGCCGCGACATCCAGGCGCGGGAGCTGGCCGGAGAGTGAGCGCACACACACACACACACACAGCGGGGACGTGGGCCGCGACATCCAGGCGCGGGAGCTGGCCGGAGAGTGAGCGCACACACACACACACACACAGCGGGGACGTGGGCCGCGACATCCAGGCGCGGGAGCTGGCCGGAGAGTGAGCGCACACACACACACACACACAGCGGGGACGTGGGCCGCGACATCCAGGCGCGGGAGCTGGCCGGAGAGTGAGCGCACACACACACACACACAGCGTGGACGTGGGCCGCGACATCCAGGCGCGGGAGCTGGCCGGAGAGTGAGCGCACACACACACACACACAGCGTGGACGTGGGCCGCGACATCCAGGCGCGGGAGCTGGCCGGAGAGTGAGCGCACACACACACACACACAGCGGGGACGTGGGCCGCGACATCCAGGCGCGGGAGCTGGCCGGAGAGTGAGCGCACACACACACACACACAGCGTGGACGTGGGCCGCGACATCCAGGCGCGGGAGCTGGCCGGAGAGTGAGCGCACACACACACACACACAGCGGGGACGTGGGCCGCGACATCCAGGCGCGGGAGCTGGCCGGAGAGTGAGCGCACACACACACACACAGCGGGGACGTGGGCCGCGACATCCAGGCGCGGGAGCTGGCCGGAGAGTGAGCGCACACACACACACACACAGCGTGGACGTGGGCCGCGACATCCAGGCGCGGGAGCTGGCCGGAGAGTGAGCGCACACACACACACACAGCGGGGACGTGGGCCGCGACATCCAGGCGCGGGAGCTGGCCGGAGAGTGAGCGCACACACACACACACACACGGCGGGGACGTGGGCCGCGACATCCAGGCGCGGGAGCTGGCCGGAGAGTGAGCGCACACACACACACACACACACACACAGCGGGGACGTGGGCCGCGACATCCAGGCGCGGGAGCTGGCCGGAGAGTGAGCGCACACACACACACACACACACACACAGCGTGGACGTGGGCCGCGACATCCAGGCGCGGGAGCTGGCCGGAGAGTGAGCGCACACACACACACACACACGGCGGGGACGTGGGCCGCGACATCCAGGCGCGGGAGCTGGCCGGAGAGTGAGCGCACACACACACACACACATAAAGACACACACATAGCGTGGAAGTGGACCGTGACAAAGATCTCGCTTTAATAAATGAAAAAAAGAGTGTTCCTTCTTCTATTAATAAGTGTTCCATGCCCGCAGATATGACGCCCTGGTTCTGTGCACTGGCGCCACGTGGCCCCGGGACCTGCCCATCAAGGGCCGGCAGCTGAACGGCATCCACTACGCCATGGAGTTCCTGCAGAGCTGGCAGCAGAAGCAGGTGGGCGCCACGCCCGCGCGGCACGAGGACCGCCCCGAGCTTAACGCTAAGGACAAGCACGTGCTCGTCATCGGCGGCGGGGACACCGGGTAACTATCACCATATTATGCCAACACCGTTCAGTTCCAACGCGGTCGATGAGGTCACCTGTAGTCGTCGGGAGCGTAATGAATGAATGGCAAATATAACTTCCAGCTGCGACTGCATCGCGACGTCGCTGCGGCAGGGCGCGCGCAGCATCACGACGTTCGAGATCCTGCCGTGTCCCGCGCCGGCGCGCGCGCGGGACAACCCCTGGCCGCAGTGGCCCAGGACCTTCCGGTGAGCGCGGCCGGCCGCTTCCAGCTGCGACTGCAGCGCGACGTCGCTGCGGCAGGGCGCCCTCCGGCTGTCGCCATCCATAGCCCGTAGTGGATTTCCCCACTTTTTATCGTCATCATCGTCCCCCTGAATATTTCCTGAATGTGTAATCCTTCATGTTCATTCCGCAGGGTTGACTACGGGCACGAAGAGGTGAAAGTGAAGTTCGGCCACGACCCGAGGAAGTTCTCCACGCTCACCAAGGAGTTCTTGGATGACGGTAAGGCCACGAAAACGATACCTCGCTTCGAATATACTTTGTGACTTTGTGTCTGTAGAATGGTGTGCTGGCCTCTATTGTCAGAGTTTGTCAGAACGCCCGATGACTTCTGACGGCGCTAAAAACTGATATCGATCGATAACAACCGAGAGCGACGGCTAAGCGTGCCCTCCGAAACGCGGAGCTATGGCTGACTATGGAATGGCCATCGGTGCGGCGCCGAGTGGCCGGCGTCGTGGGACTGTAGTATAGTGTATGATGTCGCTCATGTATCCGTGTGCGGGGCAGGCGCGGGCAACGTGTGCGGCGTGGAGGCGGTGGAGGTGGCGTGGACGCGCGGCGCGGGCGGGCGCTGGGACATGGCGGAGGTGGCGGGGTCGCGGCGCGTGTTCCCCGCGGACCTGGTGCTGCTGGCCATGGGCTTCCTGGGGCCCGAGCGCTACGTGGCCAACCAGCTCGGTGAGTCGCCCCGAGCCATGCCTCGGGGGGGGTGGCGGGGACGCGGGACATGGCGGAGGTGGCGGGGTCGCGGCGCGTGTTCCCCGCGGACCTGGTGCTGCTGGCCATGGGCTTCCTGGGGCCCGAGCGCTACGTGGCCAACCAGCTCGGTGAGTCGCCCCGAGCCATGCCTCGGGGGGGGGGGCGGGGACGCGGGACATGGCGGAGGTGGCGGGGTCGCGGCGCGTGTTCCCCGCGGACCTGGTGCTGCTGGCCATGGGCTTCCTGGGGCCCGAGCGCTACGTGGCCAACCAGCTCGGTGAGTCGCCCCGAGCCATGCCTCGGGGGGGGTGGCGGGGACGCGGGACATGGCGGAGGTGGCGGGGTCGCGGCGCGTGTTCCCCGCGGACCTGGTGCTGCTGGCCATGGGCTTCCTGGGGCCCGAGCGCTACGTGGCCAACCAGCTCGGTGAGTCACCCCGAGCCATGCCTCGTCTCTCTGCTTCTGTCTAATGAGGCTCTCTTCTATCTCTCCTCTCGGTCTCGCCCCACCTCTCCTTTTCTCGACTCTTTACCTGACGAAACAACATAAAAAGGTGCCACCATAAAGTGGGGTAAGGGTAGGTATCATCATCCCTATTAATATGAATGCGTAGACTATCGAAACCCTCCGGAAATCTACAAAATAATCGTAGCGACAGCCTCCGTCTTCGCTTCTCTTCTGTCTCTGCTTACTAGGAAGTGCTAAGATTGTTGTTTGTATTGCAGACTTACCGTTGGATGCTCGAAGCAACTACGAGACGGACAAAACGAACATATACAAGACGCCCGTCGCCAACGTGTTCGCTGCCGGTGGTAAGTCACCATCAATTACAAGTCATCATCGTGCTGACGTACTTGTCTATTTGTACACACTTCTCTAGTCTAATTCTCTTCACTAGTCTCTTCTTCCCCGGATCCTGAGGTCATATCCGTGAGATGATTAATCTGAGTTTGTTCCGCAGACTGCCGCCGCGGGCAGTCGCTGGTGGTGTGGGCCATCGCCGAGGGGCGGCAGGCGGCGCGCGCCGTCGACACCTACCTGGCGGGGCAGTCGGCGCTGCCCGGCCCCGGCGGCGTCGTCTACGACCACTGAACCGCTCCGCCACCCTCGCACTAGCAGTGATGCGTCACACCCGAGATACGTCCGCTGACACCCGCTAGGTGGCGTTTATAACAATTTCTCGAGTTGTACAAACGCGCCGCGGGCGCTGTAACTTTGTAATAGCCGCTAGGGGGCGTTAATAACAGTTTTGTTTTTCGACGCAGACTGTCTGCGGTGTCTTTCAACTCTACTAACAGATTACACTTTTTAGTTACCAATGACATCTGATAAACGGTGCTATTGTCAGTTTCAGTACGAACGCATGAGCACGAAGGTACAATACGCCTGGCGATGTAAACATCTGGAATGGGTCGATTCTTCTTTCGTGTCTGTCATTAAATTCCAAATAGAGCCGCTAGGTGGCAGTGAAATAAATATCTATAGGTAAATTAGTTCCACTTTCAGCCACGGGCTATTAATTCGACATTATACAATAACTAGGACTTCAGATTATGTGAGGTGAATGATGACGCAGGCGCCACTATCGCCTATCGGAACAATATCGAACAACTGGGCGTATCGCAGACGCATCGCTTGTCGCTTTTAGACGAGCGACTTCAAATCACTGGGGCTGTACACTACTGAGGCTTTCCGTCGTCGGAGTAGAGACGCGTACCTTGTACGGAGGCTTTCTGTAGACTAGACGAAGCGAGTAAAGGTTAGCACTGTTAGGTTATATTGGTAACGGCAGAACTCAAATTCGACGATCATGTATGGTTCACAAAAAAAAATACTGATGAAAGTTATGAATTTTAGCTCTCCAGTCGCCAATGTATTTTCAAAAGACCTAACATATCACGATGATTAGATCGAAATGCCTATTTAGAGACACGAGGCATTTAATAAAACGCTAATGTAGATCTTAATTCTCAAGCGTTAAAGTCCACTAAGTAGGGGAACCTGTTTTACCTAGGCCAGTTTTTTACATTTTCATTTTTAATAAATTAATGGTAAGTTTAGGGTCTTTCAAATATGCATACAAACAAAGATCAGTTATTCAACTACATACGAAATTAATAACATTTGTGTATTTTGCATTAAGTTGCGAACAAAAGCCGTTCCAAAAAAAAAGGGAAAATTGTCCAAGGTACAACATCCCTGATGTACTTTGGCCCGTGCCAGTTGTACTTTGGACAAACTAGAATAAAATGAAGATAATACACTATACAATTACTGTACGGAGTAAGTTTTATTTTTATTTGTTATTTAACTACAACCAATGACTGATCATATCAAAAACAGTAATTAATAATAATTATTAACTCAGTAAAAATACATCTTTCAAAAAAACCCTTACCAACAGTCTTTTGTCTCTATAATAATCATCCATATTATTATATTCACATCAGATCATGTATGTTTCATAAATATTGGCTTAGCCGTTTTTGAGAAACCCCGTTTTTAAGTAAATTTTGAGGTTAAAATATTGCCATAATTCGATGAAATTCCAATGAAATCCAGGAATAGCTATAACTGATAGTACAATAGAATGAAACAAGCCATGTTGCCAAAAGTCACCAGTCTCCTACATACTTTTCATACTTACAACATTTTGTATTCAAACTTGGAGCCTTATATTACAAAAACTATACATCTGGTGATCTTTCTGATTTATGTTATTTCAAAATGTTTGGAAGCACAATAGAGTGAATATTTCTTCTCCCTCAATAATTTTACTGCAGTCTCAACTTTATCTATGTCTAGTGAAGCTCTTTTTATGTTTTGCATGCTTCGCGGCATTGTTTCCTGCAACAGTGATAAATGTAGGTAGTTTAATAAAGACAAGGAATATGTGAAAGTTACAACGGATATGATGTACCTTGGCCAGTGTCCAAGGTACATAGTTAGTTGGGTGTCTAAGGTACCACTCGCATCAATTTCTATAACAATCTTCATATAAATACACTTAAAGTTGAGGTTAGCAATAAATACCTACTCCATCTATTACCTAGATATACTGAGATTAGAGAGTAAATAAAACATTTTTCATAAATGTACATTCTGCTAAATAGAAATACCAAAATTAAAGCCCGAAAAACGTACTTTTTGAACAAGAAATAATGAATTACCTTTTTCTCTGCACTGAAGCGGCGCCGGCGAATCACAACTAACTTCCCGATGGAGTTGACAAAGAGTGCTTTGACTGCCATAGACAACATAAATTTAAAACCCGGGATTTTTCGAAAAATTGTGTTTGGCCTAGGTACAACACGGTCTGACGTACAACAGCTTCCCCTATGCTTATATTTCAAACTTCGCAATACGTCAATACGTCATACCAAACACAATTGTTTGGAATGACGCAATCAAATAATTCGAAACGATAATTTTCGAACTTAATAATGTAGTATGGCTGGTCCCGTTGCCATATTCTGTATATTTATATAATGTAAACGTGTCATACGTTTTAGATCTTGTTTAGTTTAGAAAGTGTTTACTGTTTGATAAAATCATATTTTATATAGTTTTGTCACATTCCGGTTTGGCAGAATGTTGCGTTGTATGTCTATAGCTGTTTGAGAACGTGATACGGTGATATACATATCTCGATACCAAAATATAATTGTTTGGTTACCAGTGATCTCCGCAGAGCCAATTTTGTATTCGGTAATCGTTGAATTTTACTGTTTTTAATTTTATTGTTTGTTTTTTTAGATTATAATTTGGACTTTTTAGTCAGTAGTTTGATGTAATCATGTTTGCAAAGAAGCTTTCTTTGTTTCCAATAGAATAATGTTTCATCATGAATAACAAGTTGATAAAGAAAATACAAAACAAAATTTTTTATTACACAAGTACATACAGATATGCCCTGCGCCCTTATCCCGCTTAACTATTACTATTTACACTGCATTATTTGTGACGTCTATGCTTCTATACTTTAATTTATTAAAATTGTATCCGTAATTATTATGGAGTCCGTAATTATCTCTGTGTTGAGACTCTAATATTATAATTTAACACTAATTATTTATAGACGTGTTTGACTGTGATGTAATTATTATGTTACAGTAATGAGATTAATTTATTTAAATAGGAATATATGATTCGTTTACATACATATTGTGTAAAAGTTCCTAGCTATTATTTTAAGGAATCATGTGTCTTTTCAAGAGGCACCTTCATAATGTCGCGGTTTTTTACAAGGTCAAGGGCCTTACCATGACGTCTTATTGCGATCCAATTGAGGACGTAAACAGAATCGTTTCACTTTAAACATTAGTAATACTACTAGTTATTATTCTGTGGTAATACATGGCTTTCGATATCTTTGGGTAGGCGTCAATCCCTTTAGATTTAAAATCAATGTAAATTGAGCGTCAAGATGTCACAACAAGACGTCATGCTATGGAGAAGTAGTAAAACGATGCTGTTTAGGTCCTCAATTGGATCGCAATAAGACATCATGGTAAGCCCCCTGTTATGATGTATAGACCTTACTGTACTATTGTTCGGTCTGGCTTTAATGATTGTACCGGCAAAAATGATTTCCTAACAAAAAAACTTCTTAAAAACATCACAATTTGGGTTTTTTAGATTTCAAAGAAATATCCACTACGTATTACCTTATAATTAAGTTTGGTGATTTTGAAAAGACACTCTTTATATCTACTATGATTTTATGTATTAAGTTATTTAGTTTTAAGATTTTAACGTGTCAAACAATAATATAAAATACTTTGCCACATATACACAAACACTTACAAAACCAGAAGTCATATCGACAAACATAATACAATTACTTATTTCAACATTAAATTATACCTACTTACATTGTTTTATTTACATATATTTTAACGTTTTTTTTAAGTAACTAAGTCCTTGTCAATTATTATTAATCTTCGTGAAATCTTAAATCATACAAACAACAATCTTTTTCTGAACACATACCTACTGAGAAACTCGCCAAAATACTCCTTCTTTATGTAATGTTACAAAAAGTAAATTATATCATAATATTATATAGATGTTGAATAGTTTGAAAATTAGCAGTTATACGTTGGAATTGTAATTTTCAATACGATATGATTGACAATAATTAAATGTTTATTCGTGTGGAAACCATGTATCGAATGTAGTGTTGGAGAAATAAATAATTGCAGCACATGTATTTTGCATTTTATTGTCATTGCATAGTAATGCTGGGGGTAACCCAATTTTTACACTTTATCGACTTCTACAGCTCTACATAGACGTACCTATCTACCCACCTATGCGAAATAGTCGCTGGGAAAACAAGTTAAGTTACCCAAACTTTTCTCAAGAAAAAAGTGCTTCATGTTCGATCTTGCTCGATTTAGATATCTTTTTAAATTTTTCTTACAAATATGTTTACCTTGTCAAAACATCAGAATATTATTGAGCTTCATGTTTACCTCAACAATTTATATAAAGGTAGGACGTCTGTATTTATGTAACTACCTACTCAATATGAAAATGCCCTTTTCATGTTTACTGAAACAGAAAATTTCAAGCGACGCCTCTCACGCACTATTAGATTTGTGCGCATAATTTTCATAATCATGTCACAATTTATGAACTCACGTTATAAGTTCAGCGAGACGTGCGATTAATTTACCTATTCTGTGTTCACGAGCTCCAGTCTTGCTTCATATTTCACGGAGAAAGCCTACCCTCTAATAAAAAGTGTACTGTTATCAACACTGACCTAAAGTGTGGTGAGTTACAATATTTTTTAAGGAACGTAGGTTTGACTCAAGAAACTTGTTTACCTATTCGCTTGGTACCTACTTATTTAAAAATATTTGCAGGGAAAATGAAAGTTAAAGAAAAATTGGCAACACTGTGCGGTGCGATTCAAGAGAAGTTTTTCTCGCAGTTCGGATTTTACATGAAAGATGTGAATTTTTCTAAAGTTCGAGATTACATGCACGAGCCGAAGGATTCCTCTAGTTTGGCCGTTACGAGGATATTATTTGGTGAGAAACTCTGTTTAAACCTAAACCTAAACGAAAGCATAGGTAGCAGGTAGGTACCGATCTAATACCTACAGCTATGTAGGTAGGTTACTAGGTAAGTGTATAGTAATACTTATAATATTTTAATACTAATACTAGGTAAGTAGGCAACCTACCTACTCCTAGTTCATAAAAATAAATCGGTATGTAGTGAGTAGCTTTTCTTGCTGACCATACAGAACTAAGCGATCGTATATTTCCTGACTTTGACTTTGACTTTGTATATTTCCAGTTTTCGCCGCCACCTCAATGCTTTTAAATGGTAGGAAAGAACAAAAAAAAAATTTTTATAACAAACTACTTATTTGAAATAGATTTTAGCGATAAGACCGCCCATTATTCTTTATTATGCTTTTGTATTTGTTATGTTGCATTTTTATTCAATTCTATTCGATAATTTTGCTGTATAATAAAATAACATAATGGACAATATAGGATGAATACTTACATAAAATAGCAGGAATGTATCCAAGGATCGACGGGGGCAAACATCAAATTCCCTGTTATTTCTAAATATCTGAACATTTTTTTTCGAAATATTTTTTATTTCAGGTTTAGCAATGCTCTTTGACATTCCGGACGAGCGCGGAGGATTCAGCATGGAAGAACGGTGGGGTAATCCTACCGTGTGCCATTTCCCCCTGCTCCAGTTTGTACAGCCGATATCAATGCCTTATATGGCCCTTGTTTACGCTGCTTTGTGGTTCGGTAATTATTATCTTCCCTACTACTAAATACGCATAAATTCACATATTTCTGTATGGAAAATTATATTTACATAATCAATACTTCAAAGCTGTCTGGAAGAGATTGCTAAGGGGCGCGGGGCTTGCTCAGTATCTCTGTGCGCTTGCCATATTAATGAATAACCTAATTCCCAGGTGCATTCGGTATAATGCTAGGCTACAAGTACAGGATCAGTGCGCCCATGTTCAGCATCGGCTACTGGTACCTTTTCATCATCGAGAAAAGCTTCTGGAACAATCACAGCTATTTGTTTGGACTTGTAGCCTTACTTCTTACGTGTACTGATGCAAATTGCTATTGGTAAGAAGATTTATACATATTGTATCTATTTGTTTAACGTATTTATCTATGACCTACGTAGGTAACCTACAACTTCCTACGTAGTAACTAGAGTTTCGTTTGATTATGTAATGTACCTATTGACGTAATCAGAAATAGGTAAACCACTATCTAGATGGTACTTTTTATAATTAGGTATGTCTTTGTTTTACCCATAACGAAATTACTTTGGTTTGAGGGCATACAATTCCTATAATATACTTAAATGATTAGGTATTAAATAGTCGAAGTTTACGCGTTTAGTCCAATTTCGAAAAAGAAACGCAGATAATAGTAGGTACAACACTTAAAAAGATAATGTCAAATAGTGGTGTAGACCATTCGCGTTTTTGCTAAAGTGTTAAAATAAGTATAAACTTATAACACCGCGCAGCTATTTGAGCAGGCGAAGGGGTTTTACCTACAACATTCGCAAAGGTTCTTGTTTATTGTGTAAAGATGCCCAATTTCTAGGTCAGTAGATGCTCGCCGTGATCCGACGAAGTTAAAAACAACCGTTCCTTACTGGAACTACTTCATTCTGAAATACCAGTTCTTCATTCTCTACTTCATGGCGGGAATGCAGAAGGGCACGGCGGAGTGGCTCACTGGGTACTCAGTGCAAAACCTCAGTGAGCACTGGGTGTTTGAGCCGTTCAAGTAAGACATAATTTTTTAATAAATCTTTGTATGATCCAGTTTGTAACTACTCACTTGTAAATTTTCCTTTTCCACTTTACGTCGTTTTTTCATATCCGGCATTGGAGGAGCACGATGGTACTCGTACTTAGGTACATTTTATTTGATTATCTAAGTGTATTTGTTATAAAAAAACTTATTTTTCAGTCCGATGCTGTTTTGAGCGATTAAATTAAAATAACTATATTTCCTGAAATGAGGCCTCAATGGGAAAATTGGTACTCAACTGATCTTACCATTACATTCCGAATACATCCGTTTGCAATGAACTATTTTTATGTTGTTTATTTAGGTTCATCTCTATTTTCAGGTTATTCCTCACAGTGCCCCAGACGGACTATTTTGTGGTCCATTGGTTCGTGTTCTTTTTTGACCTGACCGTGGCTATCTGGATGATGTACCCGAAGACCAGACACGTCGCCATGATTTTCTGCGCCTTGTTTCATCTTATGAACAGTAGATTGTTCAGAATCGGTAGGTCGCGTTTCTTCACTTTTCACAAATCGAATTTTTATACGCACATTATTAGGTATTTATAACGCTCAGCGGGCTAGGTAGAAATTCTGCAATATGTTTTTTTTTTCAGTTCTAATGTAGTTGTTGACGTTTGCAAGTAACTAGGTAGGTACCTAATTAATTAATTAAGTAGGTGCCTAACTATATACCTACAGTAAGTAGGTACAGTAATTATGTTACCGTAAAATGAGATCAAAGCTGTAAGATAAGTACCTAGCTACATATACCTGCATTATGATGTGTTAGTCGTGGTGTTTAGGTACCTTTTTAACTTAGCATCTATACATAAACACTAAGCTGAGTACCTACCTACTTGAAACAATCTTGAAATTTTAGGTACCTAGTAGGTAATTACTTCTTCTACATAATAATATTATACCCTCGCGATAGATCATAAAGGTAAACTGGATTCGTTTACAGCATTTTGTTATTATTTCGTTTTAGGTATGTTCCCATGGGTGTGCTTAGCGACAATGCCATTGTTCTACCCTTTTGATTGGCCCAAAATGTTAATCAATAATTGTGAATGTTATTTCACAAGAGTAAAGGCTGAGATTTGCAGAAACATGAATAGAAGTTTTGTCTGCAAAGTTACTGGTCGAAAGTTAACTGCGGAAGAGAAACACAATGAGCATTTCGATGATAACTTCGAAAGTGATGACAAGGAAAATGAAACGCGGCAAGCAATAGAAGAAATTGATGAAGATGATATTGAAGTTTTAAATAAAATTACCACCGCCATTATCAAAAACAATAACATGGGCCACTGTCAATTTAATAACAAAAGAAAAAACGTTACTTTGTGCCTTATAATATTTCACGTGTTATTGCAGCTTTTCCTGCCCTATTCACATTTTATAACAAAAGTAAGTATTTTGGTAATGTCATGCATGCTAAACTTTATGCTTAGGTACCTAACTAATTTGTAACTACATATTAATATTATGGTCTAGTCTAGACTTTAGTTCCTATCGTTAGGTTATCTGCATAATTATTTTCAGGGCTACAACAACTGGACAAATGGGCTGTATGGGTATTCCTGGGACATGATGGTACATACATGGGATACCCACGCGGTCATCGTCAAAATTATCGACAACAACAAAGGCTCTGAACTCTACATAGACCCTTACGCCTATACTCCAAATGACAGGTGGACTAGACATGGAGACATGGTCTATCAATACGCAAGATGCCTAAAGGATAAATTAATGAAGGAATCGAAAACCTGGAAACAACAAGACACAATTTCGGAGAACATATCCATCTATGTTGACGTCTGGTGCTCCATGAATGGGAGATTCACGCAACGTCTCTTTGATTCAAAAGCAGACTTGCTGACAGTGGACTGGTCTCCATTTAAAAGCTTATCATATTTAATGCCACTTCTGGATGAAGCAGTCGCATGGAGAAATGAGCTTGATGCAAGGAGACGCGATGTGCATTCATGGAGCAAATACAGCGATGTCGTTTTTCTAGCTGATTTCCCAGGTAATTAATAATAATTATGACAATAGCAAATTAATTGATGTACCTACTTACTTTTCAAATTTTGGATTGTCCGAAGACTTGTGCTTGTGTGAAGTTTACCTACCGAAAATCCTGTTTATTAGGTATACCTAGTACCTACTATCCTTTTTACAACTAAGAAAAAGACGAAACGAATGAGAAATCTTAGATTTTTAGTTTTACGTCGGTGCTTACTTACGTAATTTATCATCATTATTATTAACGTATTTATTTCAGGTTATGAGCAAGAGAAATATATTTCGTCGGATCTCAAAAACGTAACACTTACTGTATTAGAAGGTAAAGTGGCCTACGAGCCGCGAATAACAAATTTCCGCAATGGATATTCATTCAAACTAACTACCGGAGAAAACATATTTGTTGACTTGGGGACCTTTCACAAAGTCCTGAACATAGGGGAAACGCCTGCTTACTACATGTATACATTTTATAACGGTAGTACGGAAGAAGCTGCATCAGTAGATCAAAATATTCCACGGAAACTTCCGATTGTAACAGAACTGGTCAACAGATTAGCTAAAATGGGAGTATTTGTTAATTTGTTACTGAAAAATATGGCTGTAATTGTTTTTAGATTGATTTAGATATACCTACCTAGGCTACTTACCTATGTGTGTGCGTAATGTTGTGATTATACTATTACCTCGCTTTTGTTTTAAATAAACAACGCAATGTCATTTATATGTAGATAAGTTATTATTTTACCTTGTAAAAGTCCCTTTCCTGTTAACTACTGTTAAGCCCCCATTTCCAACCTTAATACGCTCCTATGTTCCTGGCGAATCAAGATGTTTTTTTTATGTTTCGGCCTCGCACGGTTTGTTAGGAAACGTCACTATTTTTTGAAGAAATAAATTCAACAGCTTGAGCTAATGCTGCCATTTCAGCTATTAATATTGTACATTTATTACTATCGTAAAATTAAATAGGTAGGTTAGGTATCGGAAGTGGCGTGGATATTTTGTTTGATACTCTACTTGTTAAATTTAGAGTAGGTAGTATCCATCAAAAATAAAATTATCTCATGTAATATGTACTTGATATCTCTCCGACTTCACTTAAACATAGGTAGGTACATGATTTAAATCAAGAATGAGGAACGTAGTTTAACATTTTATTTCATTTTCATTTTGTTTAGTAAGGCGCAACAGAGCGAATAGCAGATACCAAAATATATAAAGTTCTCCGAAGTATGATGGCTATAATTTGACATAAAAACTGATATTGCATCAACATTTAAAGAATAATATTCGACACCATCTACTAATACGATTAAAAATAATGTTTTGTGACGAACCCATAACTAAAATTCAGTAGGTAGATAGCTAAGTAGGTAATCATTTGCTGGCAGCCTATGGTGGAGGCGCTATATCGTTCATTTCTTTTTTTTTTTTTTTGTTTAATTATGGCTTCGCACGGTTTGTGCATATAGCCAGTGTCAAGTATTATAATAATAATCATCATCATCATCATCAGCCTGTACTAGTCCACTGCTGGACATAGGCCTCCCCTAATGAGCGCCATAGCGCCCTGTCTTTAGCTTGACGCATCCAGCATCTGCCTGCAGTCTTTCGCAGGTCGTCATCCCACCTGGCCGGAGGGCGTCCTACACTACGTTTGCCGAGTCGCGGTCTCCACTCAAGAACACGTTTACCCCAGCGGTTATCGGTTCTTCGCGAGATATGGCCGGCCCACTGCCACTTCAGCTTGCTAATTCTTTGAGCTATGTCGGTAACTTTGGTTCTCTGTCGGATATATTCGTTACGAATTCTGTCCTTCAGAGAGACTCCAAGCATAGCTCTTTCCATAGCTCGCTGAGCGACTTTACACTGGTGGACCAGCCTTACCGTGAGTGTCCACGTCTCAGCTCCGTAGGTCATAACGGGTAGGACGCACTGATTGAAAACTTTAGTTTTCAAGCATTGTGGTATGGATGACGAGAAGACTCGACGTAGTTTCCCAAACGCTGCCCAGCCCAGTTGGATCCTCCTTTTGACCTCCTTCTCAAAATTGTTTCTACCTAACTGCAGAATTTGCCCAAGGTAAGTGTACTCGGAAACAATTTCGAGAGGGTGGCCATGTACGACGACCGGCCCCGGATCAATGAGGCCATTGATCATGACTTTGGTTTTATCCAAATTCATGCCGAGACCGATGCGTCGTGAGGCTGAAGCTAATCCGTCCAGCATTCGGTTCAGCTCCTCCAGCGACTCTGCCATTAAAACTATATCATCAGCAAATCTTAGGTGTGAGATGTAATCGCCGTTTATATTAATGCCCTTGCCTTTCCAGTCCAACGTCTTAAACATATCTTCCAACGCGCTCGTGAACAGTTTCGGGGATATAACATCCCCCTGTCTTACTCCTCTGCGCAGTTGGATGGGTTTAGACTGCTGGCCCTGTACTTGGACATTCATGGTGGCGGCTTCGTAGAGACATCTCAACACCTCGATATAGCGGCAGTCTACTTGGCATCGCTGTAAGGATTCCAGAACAGCCCAGATTTCGACAGAGTCAAAGGCCTTCTCGTAGTCCACAAAGGCCAAACACAGGGGCTGATTATACTCTTCGGACTTCTGTATAATCTGCCTCACTGTGTGTATGTGGTCTATGGTGCCATATCCTCCGCGAAACCCGGCCTGTTCCGGTGGCTGGAACTCGTCGAGTCTCCTAGCGAGACGGTTCGTGATGACTCGTGAGAACAGCTTATAGACGTGGCTCAGAAGCGAGATGGGTCTGTAGTTTTTAAGAAGGGTTTTATCTCCCTTCTTAAAAAAGAGCACCACCAAACTCCCGCTCCACGCCTTTGGAGTTCTCCCACTGTGAAGGACGGCGTTGAAGAGGTTCTGTAATTCCTGTATAACAGGAGCTCCTCCGGCTTTCAAGAGCTCTGATGTTATTCCGTCCTCACCGGGGGCTTTTCCATTTTTAAGCTGCCTCAGAGCTAACACGATCTCGTCTTGACTGATGTCTGGCAGTTCGTCGGTATAGTGGCGTGTCAGGGTGGCTCTGGAATCGTGGTCATCTCGTTGGGAACGAGGGGCATGTGCAGCGTATAATCGGCCGTAGAAATCCTCCACCTCGGTGCAGATCTCCGGCTTCGACAACACGGTCCTCCCATCGTGGGTTTTAAGCTTCGTCAGGTGGCTCCTACCTAGCTGCTGAGTGAATACTTTGGACCCTCGGTTTCGCTCTATTGCCTCTTCAATGAGGCGTGTGTTGGAGCTCCGAAGGTCGCGCCGTACCATCTTCGCAATTTGCTTGTTCAGGTCTGACCTGTCTGACGAAGTCGCGTGGGTGGTTTCCCGTCTTTTTGCCATCAGCCCGAGAGTCTCATCCGAGAGTTTGGATTTCTTGCCAGTACGCTGCTTTTGGCAGAATTTGATGCCCTCGTCCCTCAACGTTTTGACCAAATTGTGTAGATTCTCGTCAGCGTCATCAGTGGGTTCCAAGGCAACCAATCTATCCCCGAGAAGCTGCTGGAACTTCTCGGTGCCCGCCATGATTTGGATTAGGTTAGGTCGGAGCGTGGACTTCATGAGACGGTTTCTCTCGAGCTTTAAGTTTATATTCAGAGAGCCTCGGAGTAGCCGGTGATCAGATCCGGTATTGAACCTGTTGATCACTGAGACATCTCTGAATATATGTTTGCTATCCGTCATGATGAAGTCGATCTCATTTTTAGTCACAGTGTCGGGGCTTTGCCATGTCCACTTCCTTTGAGGTTGTTTCTTAAAGAACGAGTTCATTAAGAACAGGCCCTCTTTCTCAAGGAAGTTGACAAGCATTTGCCCCCTGTGATTCCTAACTCCATAGCCATGCGGGCCTATTCGGGATTCGTTGCCAGTCTGGGTTCCCACCTTGCCGTTAAAGTCCCCCATAACAACGTTGAAGTGAGCCTTAGTGGTGTTGTGTAAGGCTTTGGATATGTCTTCATACATATCCTCCACTTCATCATCCGAGTGTGCCGAGGTTGGTGCGTAGACCTGAATTACCTTCATGCTATACCGCTTGGATAGACGAAGGATCAGGTACGCTACCCTGTTCGACACACTGGAGATTTCTTCAACATTGTTAGCGAGGGCTTTATTAACGAGGAAACCTACGCCACCCTGGGATATTTGATTACCCTCGCGAAAGTAGAGAAGATGGCCCGAGTCTAGGGTTACGGTGTCCTCGCCCTCTCTACGGACTTCACATAACCCCAGAACATGCCATTTAATGTTCTCTAACTCCACTTCCAACTGCGCTAGATGATGGTCAAGCCTCAGAGTTCGTCCGTTAAACGTCGCCAGGGTCAATTTTTTGGGTGAATGGTAGCCTGATGTAGCCCGGGGATTCTTAGCACCCCCTGCCCCGCCGTTACTCTGGCCGCTACCATGACCAGGAATAGCGAGGCGGCCGGGAACTGGGGGCCATTTTTTGGCAGTGTTTATCATTGGGGGTTTATGCCCATAATCCCCACGCTGGGCATGCGGGTTGGGGATCGCAGTTTGGTGATGGTGTTGTTCTGCAGGGAACGCTGCTGCCCGCCCCCCGGTGTATGCCCCTTAGTCGCCTCTTACGACACCCACGGGAAGAGTTGGGGTAGTGCAATTCTAAGCCGGCACCACACGGCAATAATAACGACGTATAATAATAACATAACGTAATATAATAATAACGTAAGTACATAATATTTTTATTTTCACATTAGGAAAGTAATAGCTTTAAAGCAATCCTCGTGGTCAAGTAGTCAAGTCAATTATTTACATAGTCAAAGTCACGATTCAGTAAAGTGGTGGATGCTTTACTGAAACTTCCTGGGAGTTTTGGAAAAAATACGAAATGACACGCTTTTTGAGTTTGTATCATTCGCCCACACTCGTGCACGTTAACGAACACTTAATGGTTAATATTCCACCAATATTACACATTAACACTCGAAGAAACACAAGTTTAAGAAAATAACACAAAACCAACAACGTCTCACTATCGTATTCCCGCCAAAACTCCATCGTTCATTTCACCATGGGATTTCACTCAGCTGTCAAATGTCAATTTTCATTTGTGTCAAAGAAATTGTTATGTCAAAAGTCACATCAAACAAAATGAAAAATGAAATGAAGGCGAGCGAGCTGCGACCGCTGCGAGACTCGACTCGGCTCGGCGTGGCGCTGGCGTAATACAATTTGAAACAAGTTCATTTACTTTAGTATCTTTACGTCTTAAGCCGTGAGTGACGAGCGATATAAATTCACATTGGAGCCGACAACGCTTCGTCACCGCGGATAAATAGTCAACGTGACCACATCGCGCGGTCACTATTCAAATTAATATCTCGAAGATAGCACGCGTTGCCGCGCCGCCCCTCCGCTTTTGACATTTCAGTCATCTGTGATAAAGCGATACGGCGGGTACTCTGTTCATTTTTAGGTTAAAATCGCTCTGTGATGACCAGTGTTACGTTATAAGTTGCATCCGCGGACTGTGCAAGATTCCCCAGTGGCCGGTTAACTGGGAAAAATGGAGTCTTCAATGACATACAACCTGGACATTACCCCGAATTACTCGTACATTTTCGAATTTGAAAACGACTTTATTCATCATAATTATCGGAAATGGATGACGGAAAACTGGACTGTGGCTTTTTATTACGTGGGGGCTTACATGGCGTTCATATTTGGCGGTACACACTACATGCAGAGCCGACCCAGGTGAGTTTTTCAAACTATCTAATGCCTTTGCACTAGCTAGAACTTTTTGCCTGTATTTGGCAGCTAGGGATCGAGTTCTGAATGAAAGCTGGTATAAAACATACAATATGTTTAGCTCTGATAACCTAGACCTATGATTAATCGGCAAGAATTAGCAAAGGTGTATTAATAAATGAAGCTCTCATTGACAAGCTCGTACCGTGGGTAATAGAATTGATTTTGATCATACTGATGAGTCTATTTTATTTTCTAACTAGAACTAGGTAGGTAGGTTGTTGCCTGTTAAGTTTCGGATTCAACTATTATTTTTCAGTACCTATCAGTTTAGCTTGTATACAATAATTATTATAAATAAAAAATCAAGTGTTGTAGGTATACCATTTACCAAACCATTCAATTTTTTATCTCTTACCTGTAATCAGAAAATACTTCATTCACATGGTCACCAAAGAGTACTCATGAAAGTTAAACTATCACTGGATTCGGAAAAAAATCCATTACAAAATATCTGACTAGAAACAATGATGTTTGTTTTTGCAAATGATTACCTACCTACTTATTGTATAATAAGTAAATGTTTTTTAAAACGAAGTACCTAACTACTTAATGTAGATTAAACTTAGTAATTGAATGTTAAATAATGATTTGCATTGTTTATAAAATAACATAATTAACTATGGCTTCATATTTAAATTTTGCTTGTCGTAAAGAACTCAGATTATTGTATTTGTCTTAAAAATCTTCATTCATTTTATGTTGCACTCAATCTTTTGTTTTCCGTAAAAACTACTGGCACCTAATAATATTTAGGCAATGATTCTGCAACAAAAAACCCAATCATGTCTTCTCTAGTAAAAAAATTATCAAACTGTATGAAAAAACATAATAAACTTGTTTTCTCAGACGTACATTTAGACCATTATTTTCGTTAAAAAGGGATGAAAGAAAAATGCACACACATACCTAAGTGTTGATGCTCTGAATTTGAAGCACTGGAATAAAAAAAACAGTAAAACTGGTTTACCATCAGACGGGCCATAAGCTCTTTTACCACTCAAAACTTAAAAAAGTAAAACAGGACACCAGTGCTAGTAAGCATTAAGATTAAAAAAATTTCCGAATTTCTCTACACGCAGAGTCAGAGACACGGGACACCCTTAGTAGAGGTATAATAGCTCGCTTAAGAATTTCTTTAGCTAGCTTAAGCTAACATATAATTATATATTATTATAATAATATGTAAAATATTGTAAAATGTTTTAATTACTTGTACGATGAACTGTAACATTGCTCAAGATATTAAAGGTTAAAGAACCATGTTAACAATGAAATAATTAACAGCAATAGAAGTTTAATTGGTTCGAATTGAATTACAATGAAATTAATACTGGTCAATGTGTTAAGTAGGACGGCATTGAATAATAAATTGAATCACTGGAGTGTTGCAGAGTCCACCTATAACTATAACTATGAAGATCTATAGAGCTAGCTATAGAAAACGAAAATATTACACAAAAAGTTTTTTTTTCTTTGTATTTGAGTTGAGGTTTTGAGGCAGGTAATTACCTACCTAATTATTTTATAATAAATAGAAATACCAAATGTACATTCCTTAGGCCACTCTAGGCTACACTCACAGACCTTATGTATTAGGTATTATGTGAAGAAATGATTTTTTCCAGCATCCTACATAATCTTTAAAAAGTCTAGGTCCATGTAATGTCAAACTGAAAGAATTACCACATTTAGTTTTTATTTTTCTGTCTTGACACAAAATATGCAACCTAAATAAAATCTATTGATGCAACATCATTTTAGCTGTAGATTTTAAATCTCAACACATTCTTATAAATAAAAATAAATTCATGTGTATATATATATAATTCATAATAAAATCGAAAATCTACTTATTATTCCAATTCTATTCAAGTCTAGAATTGTTTGGGTATACAAATTAACTATACATATAATATGTATATGTTATACAGATTAGAATGATTTACATAATGTAAAAAAGCGGTCATAGGCTAGTGTGCGAAAGTCCGCCTGCCAAAGCAGGAGGTGGCGAGTTCAAATCCCAGTGCAGGCATGTAATTATGAGTTTGGTTGTAAACATATAAATTTACTATCACTCGCTTTTCGATGAAGGAAACCATTGTGAGGAAACCAACATGCCCGAGAATTTTTTCGTAGGCATGTATCCACCAATCTGGAAAGGGCACCCGTGGTGAATTATGGCTTAATCCTAACGAAAGTGACTGAATTATTATTATAAAAAAAAATTAATGTTTTATTATTTTTGATAATGTTTAATCTATAAAGTTTATTGGTTTAACATGTGAGTTAAAATGTTGTTTAGGAAATATTTGGGAATTACAGTTGCTGATTATTATAGAAGGGTTATCAGAATCATGCCACTGTCACTATCAATAGTGAACCCGCATTCGCAAGGTGTAAATAGGTCTTGACATATTATGAGATAATGATTTATCATGATACCCAGCTAATAATTTGTAATCAAGGAAATAAATACTGCTCTATCATTTCATTTTGTTTTCGCATGTGTCATAATAGGGGTTAAGTACTTTTATATTACCCAATCAATTATTTGGCGGATAGGGGACGATGATGATGATGATGAATCACTTTAAAAAGAAAGTACAATTTTTTATGTCTTGGTAATTTTTGTGAATCAATCAAAATTTTATTGAGTTTAGTTACAAATATAGTACCTATTTTATTTGCCCAAAAAATAAGTCAATTTAGTAGATTTCAGTAAGGGAAAGTTATCTGCGTCTTAAGATTGGGAAATCTCAAAAATCTCCTCTTTTCCCATTTGGGTCTAGAGAAAAAATCGCGGAACATTCAAGTCTGCCCCTGTACAGAACTAGAACTGTTTACAAACTTCCATAAAACAGCGTGGGAGTTCCTCAAGAAAGTGCCGGTCGGGCTTCAGGGGGTGAGGGCGAGAGCCCCGAGGGGGCGGAGCTCTTATGAATGGAACCCGCATCTGATCTGCAACGTTACGTAATAGAATATGGCACGGTTTCATGAATTCAGTCTCGCGGCTCGTGCCAACTTTCATATTCTATCATATTGGCATGATTTAGCGTACGTTTTGCCCTTAGCCTATATTCCTGTGTTGGCTCATGAGGGGGTTCAATATAGGAAATTTTATCTAGATCTTTGTAATTTCAAAGTGCAATGAGTTGTAGAAACATCTTCTATCACACTATACGATAACGAAACGTCAAAAATAATTACAAGTTTTTATGTGATTTTTTTACGTACTGCAATCTGATCGAAGTGAGCTCAAGAAAACTCCATCGATATGCTGTTAGTTTTCATCATCAGATCAGCTTGTCGTTCATCATTTCAATCAGTCTTAAGGAATGATCGTGACCCCTAAATTATGTACATGGGCTAGCTAACCCGATGATCCCAGCTAAGTTTAGTGAACCCTATCGTTCAACCTCCCCTAATTCACTCCCTTCACCCTCTGCTTATGAAAGAGACGCGTTGATTGGCAGTGCGTTTACCAGAGACAAAAATAACATACAGTCAGTCACGCCTTTTTCCCGTTAGGGACGTACGCAGAGACTACAAATCTTTCCACATGCTACGATCCTGACACACCTCTTTCGCTTCTTCTACTTTCATGACTTGCTTCATGCATGCTCTCAGGTTATGGGTACTCTTGACTTGGCCTTTCCTCAAAACGTCCTAGATTTGATTGAGGTACGGCCGTCTACGTCGACCCCTACCGGCTGGTCCATTCACACTAGAATGCCATACATCTGTATCCTTCATCCATCCTCTCTAGATGGACAAATTGGATCCTCTGATAAAAATAACTTACGAGAATTTACCTCAACCCATACTCATACTCCACTAGGTACTTAGCAATACTTGCATATTAGTTCCTAAACATTAACATTTCCGATCTTATGTCACCCTAGAGTCATCTAGGTCACGACAGACGCATCTATATCCGACGTAACCCTAGGCTTTCGAGATAATATGAGTTGTGTAACTAGCTTTCCTGTTCTCCGTTTGTTGATTTATCTGATTGTTTTATCTGCCTATTTATTTTGCGTGTTGTCATGTCACGTGTTTTGTGGCACAGTAGGTGAATGTACCAAAACACGAAATCGCGCCAGCCGAATGTAATCATTAATAGGGGCTAAAGTTTGCTGGAATTTTTATAAAGAGTTTAAGTTAGTCTGAACTCTTGTAAATTGAGACTTCAGAGAATTTATAAAATGTAACTATTTTCTGTTAACAGCTGTTGTAGCGCTTTGAATTTATAATTGATATAGCTTTCGTCATCATACCTAACCTAATCTAAAATTTCAATAGTTGAGTGACGTCTCGTTATAATTTTTTTTTTTCGTTTTTGTAGCTCCACACACTAGGATTTCTCCTGTATCGTGGGTACCGTTTACAGACATATAATTCCACATACCTACACATAATACCCAGACCAGAAACAAATATCTGTGGATCGCACAAATATTTGTTCTGGGCTGGAAACGAACTACGCCAAACGTGTCGTCACATAATATGATTTATGAATTTATTATTGAAGGTATCCCAAACCCTATTTTGGATATAAATCAAGGTGAAGGTCAAGATTCGGTGAAGGAAACCGACATACCCTAGAATAATTTAGCAGGATCCACTACTCCGGACAGGGCCCCTGCACCCCGTGGTGAATTATGGCCAGAGTGCCTAGTGCGAGTTTTGACAATTTATTTACGCGCTCGGTCCGTTTGGCGTAAACTTGAAATTGTATGGAATAATAGCAGCGCCATCTAGTGACTGATTCACTGACGCTAGATGGCGCTGCTCTTATTCCATACAATTTCAAGTTTACGCCAAACGGACCGAGCGCGTAAATAAATTGACAAAACTCGCACTAGGCACACTGATCCTCCTCACGAAGTTGAGGTGAGCCTCGTGCTCAGATGTCGGTAGATATAGGTCATGATTATAATGAAGCAACCGAGCTACCAACCAAGCTGTGGTATAAAATATGAAAAAACCAAGGTACGTATACTATGTATGGCATAATATAAACACCAATATCTAGAGCGGTAGAAAATATGTACACACGTGGAAGATACTAATATCTTTTTTGTAAAAGAAGATATTGAAATACGTACTGGTAGATACAGATGTTCAATGCTCATATTGCTTACCTGGCGGTGCGTAACCAACCGACATGAATGAAAGACATTGATGGTTGTTGTCGGCGAGAATCTTGCGTAATATTGAAGTAGCTGTACTTTGCCTACTCTATAATAGGGCCTTGGCGAGATACCAATGTATGCAGATAAAGTATGATCATGCTTACTAAATGCCTATTTTAATAACCAGTTCTAGAAAATCCGGCTCATGCCTGTCATGCTGCGCATCAAGGGAAGCGCACTTTAGTCCTGAATGCCAAATCTGTTTTCATGTCCTATTTCGGTGGTTTTGATAAAGATTTGTTTTGAAAAATTCTGTTTTACGTTAAATCCACTCTTATCTGGAAAATACAATAACTCATGTTATGCAGTATCTTACCACCATTTGACGTAATACTTGGTACAAGGTGTGCCGACTTGGAAAGCAGGTTGTAATGTTTAAATAGTTTAATCGCCTCGGTCTGTAACCGGTTCAGTTCGTATTGTTGACATTGAGCATTGCTGCTTCCAGATCCATTTAGTTTTTTTGTTCTGTTTGCGCATGTTGTGGTTTACTACTTGGCTTTCTGCGCACGAGAGTGTATTATGGCACGTTTGGCGTGGTGGCTGAGCAATCGGATTGCTGCGCTTGGTGTTGCGGGTTCGATTCCCGCCCGGAACAAATAATTGTTTCTAGTCTGGGTATGATGTGTACCTACATGTGAAATTATAGGACTGTAAGCGGTACCCTCGATACAGGAGCAATCCTAGTGTTTTATAAAAAAAGAAGATCCACATTTTGCAAAGTGGTTCAGTTTGAAGCAATCGTGGATGATCTCGATGAAATAATCACAAAAAGTCACAAAACTATCTGAGCTTGGATTACGTGAGTTTACGTGGATAGTCCCTAAATCAAGCAGTTCCACTCAGAAAGTCACATACAGTAATATATTTATGTCTTAAAAGCGGCTCAACCATTTCTATATTCCGTCCAGTAATATTTTCCCAAAGTTCCATAACTCCTCCATTAATTTCGGGTACGAGACCACTTTCCCGGCTCAGTTTTTCTTTTCAAGGCTGGCACGAACAGGAATAAGTAAACGTATGGTTTTATTTCAACGTACACGTTAAACGTTGCGTTTTTCTTTCACCTTGGATTCGGTTGCTGGAATTTCTTTTGTGTAGTACGCTTTTTTTTTTAATTTTTTTTTTTAAATTCAGTGTTTTATAGTTACACGTTATTGTTAGATACGAATATATTATGTACCATATATATAATTATGTATATTCGAATAAACCGAAATTGGTACAGTTTGCGCAATTTCGTAAGTTTTGGCGTGTAATGATTTGTTGTCCATCTTATAAACGAAAAATTGAGTATTGCATCACAATCACGAACTTGCAATGCAGTACATCGTTGGGAATGTTGCCAGAAAATAGACCTGAGTGAATTTTCTGCTCGGATTTGTGAGCTTTTAAAGACCAAAGGCAGCGCGCCCTTGATTTGAGGTGAGACGAGTGATTTGAAGTAGACCTCCAATGGAGCAAGGTTGGCATTTTACCCGCCTTTTCAGTTCGAGTGAACTTCCTAAGTATAAGTGTTATAATTCCACAAGCTGCGCCTCGCGGTTCCGCTCTCTGACTTCACATAATTTCAACGTGTTATCTACGAGTACGTCACAGACTATTCGGCGAACATCCAAATCAGTAGTATGATTAGGGAACACAACTAAACTAGCACATTTATAGTATCGTAAGATATTCATTCACGTGCAAAATTCGAATGCGTGTCAAGCAATTTGCAATTGCAACTGTGTTGTTCTTGAACCATTTCATTCACAAATAGCATTTCGTAGTAAAGCTAGGTCTATAAACTAACATTTGCGCTCTTCGTTCATCGTACCTTACGATTTAGTGAATTGAACGCTTCCTCGTGTTTCTTCGGCTTGTTTTCAGGGTTTCTGTCCACGCTTTTATCGAATTATCGTCAATGGGATGTATGATTTCATTCATTACGCTAACTTTGATAATAACTCTATGTAGGCTTATTATCTCCTGTTCATTTTAGCGTTCATTCTCTAGTTGCTATACATTTTGAGACGATTTATCCTGCTTTGATTGCTCATTTTGGAACGGTGGCCGCGTACGGAGAAGCGATGTCGAGCGAGGCAGTACGATACAAGAAAAACCTGGCTCGTAATGGTCACAGGCGAAATAAGCTGCCATTTATAATAATCTATCATTTTGACTCCACTCCAACCGCTGCTGTAAGTATTGGCGAACCGCAGACATTTATCTAGATTTACCGTCTATAAATAATAATAACAACAATAATAACGAAAAATAATAAAAAAAGTCATATTCATTCATGCCACCCTCTTGCGGCCGGAGTTTCGGTTCAGACGCGCCACTTTCACTAAGCGGTGGTGTGCCTGATTCTTTGCCGGCGATGCAAAATGAGGTCAAGCTTTAGTCCGTGGTCTTGCTTCAAGTGACGGGTAATGATATACCTACGCTGTATTTCAAATTGTGCACTTCTTGAACACATCTGCCAAGACTGGAGCAACTTGTTACAGATATTTTAGTGGAAATTATTGGAGTGTTTCTAAGCTTTGGAACTCAATCGTGACACGTTTTTCAGTCTGTATACGCCACTACAACATATTGAGCTGATCGGTCTTCGTGAAATAGGACACAATTATACAACAAATAGTTCATAAGGTTCTATTACAATCAAGGACTACATTCGCACATCATTCGATTCGCATACGTTACAAAGCAGATCGCGTCGCAGACGACGGCTTTGGAGTGAAATGGACACGTAATTACTTTCGCTGCTTGTTCGCCATTCACTACAACTAAACCGGGTTGTGCACAGGCTGTGTTGCCTCCTTCCGTGAAATGAATATGCAGCTGTGGCTAGACGTAACTAGAATTAACCATTCATAAAAGCCTCGGTTGAAGGCTGGAAGTATCCGTGAAGGTTTTGCTCTAATTGTTTTTCGTAGAACCGATCGAGTCAGGAATCCATAGTAAGGAATGCAACGACATGTCACAGCCTCATGCCGACTGAGCTAAAAGATTATACAACTGTTGCATTGTTCGCATTAATCTGCAATCTATATACATACATAGATCAATAAACATCTGTAGAAACTTCATATAAGCATGATAACTAATCTAACTGTACCAGAGAAGTGACTGATTCTGTTGAGGTCTTATTTGTATTTTTTTTGCATACAAATAATGTGTTAGAAAAATTTAAACAGAGCCGGTAATAATACATGGAATTTTTTATTCTGTGATTTATGTAATGGACGAATAGATACTAAGTTCCAAATTGTTTAAAAGAATATCCTTTTAAATTGTACTTTCAACTTTTCTCTAACGATTGTTGTTTGAAGAACATAACTTGGTATCCAAGAGTTGAGCAAAGTTGCAGTTTTTCTTACGCTTTTCGGCGTAAACCTCTGTGCGGTTATCATTTCTTTTTATTATTTCTTCGCATTTGCGAAATGTAGAGTAGGAGACGGTAAAAATGATTTTTATAGCACCGTGCGACCTAAACCCGCACTTAGGTCACGCTTTGCGCTGTTCAAAGTAGCACATTTTTAAACGGCCTGATGTTCACTAACTTCACACCGTTGAAGAATATAGCCATCGTTGCGAGCGTAGTATTGAACCAAAGCTAATCAGTCATACATTTTTACACCACTCACAAACTCATAGTAAGCAAGAGAAGATACGTATAACCTGTAACGTGTGGGACCGAAACGCCAATGTCTTTGGCGCCATATTTCTGCATGTTTTCATTTTGGTCTTCGTCAGACAATATTACACATTTTGATTTTTTTGACACTGTTTATTTTATTCAATTTCTAATACGATTATATTATAATTATTGAAACATAAGAATAGGTACTTACTTGATTTAGAAATGTTGCGTTTTTTGTTGTTTACATAAAATGTAACCGACACATGAACTATTTTCACTGAATACACACACTTTCAATTATTATACGCCATATTATATAATATAGTCTCATAGTGAATACATTTATGCACATACCAGATCAATCACAGATTCCTATACGTTACGATAAAGATTCGGTTACAAAATGAAGCCCTACACTATTGATATTTTTTCACTGTTTTTTAGTTGAAACCTGTTTGACTATTATTTAAACTGAACAATATTAAATCTGAAACAATATCACATTAACCAATCCACGAACAATAAATATGCATCCAAAAATGTTAATAACCTAAAAAACAAATCTAGAAGTGATACGGGTAGGTGTAAATTGTGTTTTCCCGTTCTCTACTGGTGGAATGCCAACCTACCCGCATTAACATTTGTGTGTTTATTACCAAGAGTCAAATGAACATCTTTTCATTACATTAATTAGAAGATTATTTTTAAATCAATTAAATGGATGGCGGGTTTATGTCGCACGTGCTATAAAATAGTATACGATACTCGCTGCACAAGTAAGTATATTAAAAACACGGCGGTTAGCACCCTCGCTTCGCTCGGGCGCTAACTTCACGCCGCCGTGTATTAATATACTACTTAGACAGCTTGTATCGTAATGTACTATTAGTGAAATAGGGCATGACCTATTAAAATACATGATAATATAAATTTTCTGTAGACAGTGCAGTGCAGTGTGTGTAATATAAAATACTAGCTGACCCGACAGACATAGTCTTGTTAGAAAAGTCAATAATATAGTCGTTAAGTTTTACTAAATTTTCAAATGTTCCGCGCAACCTCCTTAATTTTTCTTTCATAAGAACATTCTCCTGATAATAACAAACATGACAAAAACTAATTAGCAAATTGGTCTAGCCATTCACGGGTGATGCCGTGACCAAGGGAAATTGGGATTCATTTTTATATATAGAGATATTTTGCCCGAAAAAAAAATCGGGACTGAAACGAAATTACAAATATGTATTCAGATTGGAAACCCTTTACCCCCAGTTTCTGAAACGTCAGTCAACGTTGACAACAGATTAATTCTATTTCCATCCTTGTCATTTGTTTAGTGTTAGATAGAGACAACGATAGTTTTAATCTACTGTCAAAGCCAACTAGCGTTCTAGAAACCGGGGGTAAGTTAATTACTAAGGTGTCTTAAAATTTGTACCAGTTAGAATATGGTAACTCCAAATCTCCCTCGATCAAAACAAACATAACATTACAACCATTCAAACTACTCCACGTGCTAGGACTAATCTATAGTAAACTGTGCGTCCGTCTAACCAAGACTACAATCACCAAATTGGCTTAGCAGTTGTAAGTACCTACACAGTTTACGCCTATTACGTCTTGTTACACAATCGCCAGAAATCCAGTTTAATTAAAGATTAACCGACAATGAGGTCGATCACCTTGTGGCTGATAACAAATAACAAACAAACCTGACAATGACTTTGTGTAACCGGACTTCAGGGTCTGCATTAATGGATGCCGTTATGGTCAATGTAAACAAACAAATTGTCGGTGTTCTTGATTTATTGTATGTTATATACGAGTACATATCCTTTGCCAGAAGGACCGATATGTCGAATCTAGGACCGTCTAGAATCTGATAAACATGTTTGTTATAGACAAGAAAAACATCGTGTTATTGGAGATGGAGCAAATTCATAAATGCTCAATGCTCTGTGCGCTGATTCTTCAAAGTATTTGTGGGCATATTAGAAATTATACTACTTGGTCTCTAGATCCTACTAGTGGCTGAGAAATGGCTGAAATGAGCTGGAAAAAAACTTAGATCAAACTCTTCTTTTTTGTTCATGTTGTTGGACGGTTGTTTGGCTGTTCAAGCAAGGTGCGCAAGACATTTTGAGACTTCCCTAATGTGCGTTGATTTGCGTCATTTTGCCTATAAAATCAAATCATTATTTTTCCGTAGATAATGTAGCCATTCAAATCGATATAATTTGAATACCTGGTAGACAACTCAATATTGTCATCAAAACGTGTTTGATTATGTCACTGAAAATGTAGAGTTCCAAGTTTCTAGTTTCCGCGGCTGTAGTCAGCAACCCGAGGCATTTGAGATAAACACATGCCAAATGTTTTAATATCAAGGGCTTGTACTAAAGTTGTAACATTGAAAAGATAACAAATATTATCATAAGAAACTGAAAAGATAAACCAGTGAGTAACCGTACGTCTGATTCAGATTCTCAAGGTGACATCAATGCCATCATTTTTCTCCAAAGTCATAAGTGCTTTCCCAAACTATGAATAAGCCGAAGGGAGGTTGCTCAAGAGTATTTCTAGTACCTAGACTTTAAAACATTGAGTGCTAAAATTAATGTCAGGGTCGTTAGAGAGATTCAAAAGGAAGTTTTAAAGAGTTGATTGCATAACTTTACGGCAGAGCGGTGCGGCCAAAGGCGGAAATATTTATTTTGCTTTCTGTTTCTTGAAGTCTGTGTGATATATATCAACGGTAGCGGACAAAACATAACATGCACTGATTTCTACGTTTATTTATATGTATATAGTTCACTTTTTTTAGTTTTCTCTCGACGTGTAGGATAATTAAATTCCGCGAAGCAAAACCTGATTATATCTACTATTTTAATGCGATAGACATTTTATAACGCAGAACCCTGAACGTAGGTTTATTGGTGGCACTGAATACTTTAATGATAACATGTTCGAGGAGTCAAGTTCAAGATCGTTCAAGAAATTATGACGTTTCGTTGCCACCGCTTACGGTTGATTTTAATCGACGTACTTCCTTCCTGTGGTGAACGATAGACAACCACATTAAAAAAACCTTTATCTATATTATAATTCGACGGCACGTTTGGCGTAGTGGCTGAGCAATCTGACTGCTGCGCTAAGTGTCGCGGGTTCGATTCCCGCCCGGATCAAATGTTTGTGCGATCCACAAATATTTGTTTCTGGTCTGGGTGTGATGTGTATGTAAAATTATATATCTGTAAGCGGTACCGACAATATAGGAGCAATCCTCCAACTCAACTCAACGACGGCACGTTTGGCGTAGTGGATCAGGCTACCTGAGAGCCTCTGCCATGGTCGATATACGAACGAGGGTAATCCTCTCGTAATTTATTGGTGATGGCTACAAGCGCTGGTTTTATCTACCGCTCTACCACCGCTGACAGTCTCATCACCGGCCCGAAGAAGTCTAGTCGTCCTTGCTGAACGTAGGCCTCCCCATGGAACCCCACAACGAGCGGTGGTTAGCTGATCGCTACCACCGGCTTCCCGCGGCTCCCGTCAGGGGGTCAAGTCTGCTAATTTAAGAACGCTTCAATCGAATTTCAATGGAGTGGTTTCGGAATAGTTTGTGACATTTGAAAGTATGCTACTTTTTCTAGAATCAGAGTGCTAGTAAAAATAACATTTGTAATCAATGTCACAAACTATTACGAAACCACTCCATTGAGATTCGATTGAAGCGTTGCAGGCTTGTTGGTTGTTGGTACACAGACACGTAGAATAAATGCTTATTCCAGAAATCTGCGAGTGTCCCCGGCGCAGGGGACTATGATTATAGGAGGCATGTTAGAGCGATTTGATTTTATACCGATGTTCATGTAACGCCGGGTCTCCTGCGTGTGTTTTGACGGAACATTACACAAAAACAGCGCAACAAAACAAAAAAAGTCAAAACAAAGGGGCGTGGCTTTACACATTTGTCTATGCAAAATGCAAACGGTAGAAGATTTCGTTTGTCTATGAGCAAACAATGTTTTATGTTTCCCGCGGTGCATGGTGAAGAGGGGGCTGGGTTTGTTTTATGTTCAACCGGCCGCAAATTGCAGGAGACAGCTATCTTGTGTATGAAATCAAATGTATACATATTATGTTTTTTGTGTGATGTTCCGTAAATACAAACGCAGGAGATTCGGCTTAAGAATAACAATAATTATTGTTGAGACAATTAAAGATCCTTACTCTGCAGCTTTACCAGTTTTTGCTATATCTACACAAACAATTTTTTCCTCTTTATTTTCCGCTTAGTTACAGTTTGCAAGTATCCGGTACAGATAATTGCGATACTATATATTTATCGTATTAATGGGGGTTTTGTATCAAGTTCTCATAAATTATGTAATCGCATACTACCTTATAAAATTATATGGTTTACTTTATACGATGCACTATCAGACGTCTTGTGCGATTGTTGATAACACTGATAAGAGCATGCTGATATCTCACAAGCCAGTTGTGCGAGTTTAAAAACGTGAGAAATAAACACAAATAATTTTATGAGGTTGTAGTAATATTTTTTGAAATGTTTTTAACGTGACATTTATTTTACTAGACCGTGTTAGTTAGTATTTAATAGCAGATATTATGACTAAACTAGGTACTGACTTAGGTGCCTATTTTTATAGTATCCACACCAATGCGAGAAAAGTGTGAGAAAAGAACACCCTTTAACAATGAACCAGGTAAACTTTTCGTAGTATATCTGGTCATCTTGGGCGTTGCAGCTGCCATATTATTCCAGTCTTAGAATGATAATATTCTACGATTCCAGTGCGTTCCCTAAAATTTCTAGAGTACTAAATTAAAACAGCCTACTGTTGATGCTGTATAAATTACAAAAAAGTCTCCAATTTTTTTAGATTCGTTGAATAATTCATCACCAACGTCTATTGATTATTTTGACGCACATGGTTTTTCTACATCCTAATGATAACCTGTGGTGAATACTGGAATACTTAAGAAGCTGCGAGATTGAGATTTTGCGGTAGTCATTTATTAGTCATTTGCTGTATAATTAGCATATCGTTAAAACCTTGTCACAAGGAGATCAGGAAGCCGGAGTCTGGTCGACCTTCATAGAGTTGCCATAATAATATAAGTCATGGAGACCGCAACACCATAAAAACGATCAAGTCATCAATCTGTTTATGATGTTTTTTTTTTATATTTCGCTGAACTGGATACACAGCCAAAGCTTAAAACAGAGTATTATAATTATCGTACTGTGCCGACGACATCTAAAGAGTCGCAGGAAACCGGTGGATGCAAATGGCAAATTGTCGTTCGGTGTGGCGGTCTAAGGGAGAGGCCTATGTTCAGCAGTGCACGTCTTTAGGCTGATGATGCTGATGATCGTACTATGTGTACGTCCTTCTTGGAGTTAACACAGCATACATAGAAAATAATGAATATTGTTGTGTCATTTTTAGGTGTAACATAAAATATGAAAGGTAACAAAAATATCATCAAACATACTTGCCATATTCTTGCAAAAACTTGATGTGATTTTGGCTGGTAAGCGTTCAGTCATATAAAAGGTCCAATGGTTTATGCAGTGGAGATAATTTACCTTTGTTATTTCTAGAAAGTTGTCACGTGAATATTAGACGTTAAAAAATACTATTATACGTTATCGTCTACACGTAAATAGTTTTGATTCTGTTTTGACAAAATTTAAAACGAATTACAAATAAATATAGTCCGTTCAATTCCAGACTGTAGGTATTCTGATAACAATAACGACTGCACGTGTTACCGGAAAATAATACAAATATATGAAATGTGTATCACCAGTCTGACTGCAGTGATATCTGATACAATTCTACCAATCGAAATCGTTGTAGCGTCGAACCATTATAAGTGACGTCTCGCCAGATTACGTATCACAAGTAGTAAAACTTATCAAAATACGTATTAGCACGGTTACTAACTGGTTGCACCGATTGCGCCGCGCCCCGTCTGCAAAACATTAAATACCTAAAGTTGCTGTCATGTTGATGTGAATTAAAAAAAGTTGAAAAAAGAAACCTTCACAAATAAATCATCAACGATTTTTCTTGATAGGTATTAGGTAGGTAGGTACTTAGTTGATCTAAACAAGCTCTGTGCCCTCAGAAAATCTATTAACAAAAGAAAGTCGTGTCAGTTACACTTTTTATAACTCAAGAACGGCTGAACCGATTTGGCTGAAAATTGGTAGGAAGGTAGCTGAGAACCAGGATATAGAGGATATAAGGATATAGAATACTATTTATCTTGTTGTCACGGGAAAAATTTTGAAACTGGGAAAAATATTATATGATAAAATCGGGATGTACAGTAATTGACTACTGTCACTCATTTTGACTCATAGAGACAATGACAGGACAACGTCTGTCGGGTCAGCTAGTAAATTATAAAGGGACATTACAATGCAAAATTTGCACAATCATTTTATCAAAACATCTGTGCATTTAATTAATTTGATAAATGAAGTTACTTATTATGTGATAGTAAACGCGTATTATTCAAGATTGAATTAAAAGATAACAAATCACCAGACAGTATTGTGACTCAAATAATTAATGTTTCTATTATTTCATAATACTGATAATTACTGATGTAATTAATAAAATCTATTAGTACGTTTATTTATTTACTACAAATTGAATGAAAGGTTAAGTGTTAATTACAGTAGTGAGTCATTCTGATTAAATGTCAGTATAGTTATAGTTTCCATTTAAATACAGCGAATAGTTTGGATCCAGGATGTTATTAATAGGAGTGATCGAATTAATAATAATAAAAATATTAAGTTATACTCCCAAAAAGTCCGAACGGATCTCTATTTCTATAGCAAATGGCGGTCAAATTTTGAGAACAATACAATATGTCAGTGCTCATTGTGATGATAGGAAGGTAGTAGACATTGGAACTCTTCAGTAACTTACACAGTTGATTTATTGGTGTTAGAGCCTAAAATTATTTATATATTCATTTCAATTTACAGTGCCTTAACAGATAATATCCAATGCGACAATGTTATTAAATGTTACCATGCACTAATACAATGAAGGATGAAGGGCAACATGCGTAAATGTAACCATAGAACATTTATTTATTTATTTATTTGGGTTATAAAACAGTAATACAGTATCACTTAAATAAACTAATTAAAAAAAAGACTTAAAACATATACAATAACAAGATCGTATTCATCGTATTGAACACGTATTTGATAAACGCTTGCTTAGGGAAACTATATATCACAACACAACATTTATTCTATTTTTCCACCAGGTTTGAGCTGCGGCGGACACTGCAGCTATGGAACTGCGGACTGGCCGCCTTCAGCATCATGGGCGCGTGTCGGACCCTGCCCGAGTTCATCCATGTACTGAGGAACCACGGTATCTACCACTCCATTTGTGTGCCAAGGTACGTGTTTACGTTCATATCGCGAGGTTGAGGAAGCTTGCTGTTGATGGCGTGAGGTGATAGGGAAACCTACGAACAGCGATGGACACCAGTGCATAGACCTAATTTATTGACTTCATCGATGGCTACCTAGTGGCCGACAGAGTAAAGAGTATGTCGGCCTTGTACCTTGTCGACGGAGAATGGTGGTGGAAAACGGATAAACCGCATCGAGCTCCGGTCCTTGTAACTAATTGGCAGCGAGGACCGGCAGAAGCTGGTCTGGCTATAAGAGTCGAAGGGTTCATCACTGGCAATGTCTAAACCGTGCTAAGTTGAATATGCAGGAAATTTACTTGGGAAAAGAAGGTTTTATAGGAAACATGTTTCAAGCGACATGGATAGTAGTAACTTATCAATAAGTACTCTTTAATTTACTCATTGAAGATTGAATTTTGGTGCTGACACAATAAATTATTTGATGGTGCAGTGTTGTATAACAACAAATTACGTAGGCGGGTGGGATGGGCAGTTGTTGGGATCGGCGTCCAATGTTTTAATTGTGTTTGACACTGTCGCATTTTGACCTTGGTCTTTCACACAATTTTATAGATATGACTGGTGTGTTTGGAACACGAAAGGGAGAGACCAGTGGAAGTGAGAAGTGTGCGGGGCGCGCGTGCCAAACATATGACTTAGCTTTTATCCCACGCCAGTTTTGCCGTACATACTATGTCATTATCTACGTCTGATACACTTTTAAAAGTGACTTATGTGCAGTTTAAGAGCCCATTAAAATGATGCATATTGATTTAAATATAAGGCACATTTTCAAATAAACGGCAGTTGACTTATAAACTGATTGACTAGTAACTTTCAATAATATTTTAGCGACAGCGGCTCTGATACAGATGGCAAGTTAAGTCATTTCTACTATTGTCTGTGTTCTGTGGTTTGGAATAAGTACACATTCCAGTACAAAATATTTTTATGGCAACGTTGAAGTTTACTTTAATTACTTTTTGTCGGTATGCATATTTTATGTAGGTATACAATTTACATGGCCGTAATAATGTAAAGTAGTACATACTTCTAAATTGTCTTTTAGATTTGACCTACCTATGTGTGGGTTTGTTTGATTAAACATGTCCTACAAACGATACAGCTTTGCCCTAGAATTTAGTATCTATTGTTATTCCGGCGCAAGTGCCTTGTGTAGCTTTCTATCTCGTCGTTCTAAACTGGGCCCTAACCGCGAATATCTAGCTATCTCCAACCATTCCAACGCCTGAATTGAAGTATCATTGTTGAAATGATTACTTTCGAAAATATTGCATTCAAATGGAAGACAGTTTGGATAAAACGGGACCAGAGAGTATGCTTCATTGTTGATCGTTATAACTAGATGATTGATTCATTTGTACAATAGGGCCCGTCAACTGTTAGATGGAATAAGACGTGAGAGAGACTTCCTCGTGTCCTATGTTCTCCTGGTACTACTGGTATAAATATGTTAGCTGTAAAACACAGTACTTAGTCAGCGTTTTTTACATTTGATTTTATTGCTTTTAGTTTAAATTAAAATGAGTGAAAAAAAAACCTCGGCAAAAACGGCATCTACCACCCTCAAGCAGTATAGCTGTCGCTTCGAGCAGTTCTTGACAGCACGCCTATCGACCACATCTTCACTGAGAACTGAGAACAAGTCAGAACGAATAGTTGTCTAAAGTTGTATAAATAATAAATTTAAGTTGCATAAATTCATCATACTTACTATATTTTTATGCTATAAAGAGGAAAGATTTGTTTGTTTGTCTGCATTGAATAGGTTCCGAAATTACTGAACCGATTTGAAAAAATATTTGACCGTTGGGAAGCTACACTATCCCCGGACGACATAGCCTACTTTTTATCGCGTAAAAATTAACGGTTCCCGCGGGATAGTACTTAACGCGGGTGAAACCGCGAGGCGCTTCTAGTTATACTGCCTACTTACATTAAATATTGCTTCTATCTACAATCCACATATCGATCTGTGACTAGGACACGTGCTTTGTAACTAAGTATATTTATAGTGTTGTATATCATTAGCCGGTGCCAAGGTGAGTCATCGACATTGCAGTTCTAGTCACTATACCGTTACGTCAGGCCGCCGATTTAACCATTCTACACTTCAAAAACGAAAAGGTATTTATATGTACTGAATACCGTGTAGTAGTCATGGCGCTTATAACCTACTGCTCCTACGATCATCCCGTTTCACACAACTCAAAGCGGTAACAATAGCGTGCACTAATCAGGTCGTTTGGAGCCTTTTACTCCCACATACATACGTCTAATTGCCAAGCAAAAAGGCGAGAATAGTGTAATGTTCATCGTAGGTTATATACATTATTTTCGTCTTGAACGCTGGTCACACAGAATGACGTCTCGTCCGTCGCGTCGGTAGAGCACGTGTGACTTTGGCTTTAATAAATAGCGTTTTCTAGGGTTCCGTACCCAAAGGGTGAAACGGGACCCTATTACTAAGACTCCGCTGTCTGTCCGTCTGTCTGTTTGGCTGTCAGTCTGTCACCAGGCTGCATCTCATGTACCGTGATATTTGCCGATTGATTTGATTGATGTTTGCCGCTATAACAAAAAATACAAAAAAATTGAATAAAATAAAAAAATAATATTTAAGGGGTCTCTCTCCCGTACAACAAACGTTATTTTTTTGCCGTTATTATAGATATGGAGCCCTTCATGCGCAAGTCCGACTCCCACTTGGCCGGTTTTAGTTTTATTTCTAATCGCCCTAACTAACCGTGCTCAAACTTTGTAGGTACCGTATAAACTTGATTAATCCCTTACCTGTTGATTTCTATAAAATTCGGAGTAAGTATTGTAAAAACAGAATAGAGAACACTCGAACGGACGATGAATGATAGAGACCATTCGTATGCAAATGTGTAAACTTTCGCTTCTAAACAATGTGTGAATGATCATTCTGTGTGCGTATACAGAACACGCGTAGAATACCTTACGTGAATTTCGTGTGCGGAGTTCACTATTTTGTGTTTTTTTTTGTATGTAGCCCCACACTAGGGATTTCTCCTGTATCGTATGACATAATTTCACATACACATACGTTTTGTAGTGGTTATTTTTTATATTTATTTTTATTATTGTATTTTGTATGTATTATTATTTTTCGTAGGCGACATCTAACCTGATACTGTTTAAAGTCTAAACTCTTGTGATCATTAATAACACTGTCTGTAGCTTTAATACACTCTTTAGGGCACTAAAAACTAGGCCTCATTAACCAAAACGAAATTATTTATTATTGTCAATTTTCACATCTTCGATTCGAGTACGAGGAATTCCATCATGCGTCAGTATGATGTTAATTAACATACATTGTCGTGCAAAAGCTTTAATTTATACATTTATGCTAAAGTAGTGACGTGTTTAATAACAGCATCGATCGGCAATAACAAGCGAAAAATATATCAATTGTCGATTATTGAACCACTTCACGTACCAATTGGTCTAATGGACACAGACCGACCTAAGACCAGAGTACGCAGAACATGTACACTAGAATTATTTATAGTCGGCAGTTGAACATTCCCACAAACCTATGCTACTGATTTGAAAAACCGTAGGAAACCGTTTCATAGCATGTAACTTCTACTCAACTAACTCATCTCGTATACTATACAATCCACGGTAATCGCTATGTTTACCGGGAGTGTATCTCGTCTGTAGAAACCTTGTCAAGAATGGGATGCTCAAACCCCGCGCCTCTTACGATTTCCTTGCTATGAATGGCGATTTACGACCTTTGTGGATACACTAGCTCAAGCTAGTATATCATTCAGAACGGTTGTTTGTAACATGAAACGGCTCATTCAAGAATTTGATACAATAGGATAGGAGAGGTTACTTTCGAAACAAGCCCTTTTATAAAAGTCCTGTGGCAGGACTAGGTAAGTATATTACAAATGGACTGGTTTCGCCTGCTCGTTAGTTCATTGATGACATTGGAAATCTTAACATGCTATTAAACTCTCTTAGCCAAATTAAAAATTTAGGTTTTTTGGTCCTTACTTCTTAGCGACTTTTGCCGGAACACCCCTAGTGAAGTTCGATTTTTAGTTTCAGTAAGAGCAGGAACCTCTGTCGAGAAAGTATTAGATACGATAACTGTCAAATTTGTTTTAGTTTTGTTCAGTACTCTTACAATACGGCATGCGCAAAATTTTGAACGGTTTGTATCGTTAACGTATCGATCAAGGTAACCGTTCGCGCACGCATCTTGTCGATATTGCAAGGCGCTGATTAAATCTAAAACAAATTTGACAGTTAACGTATCGAATACTTTCTCGATAGAGGTTCCTGCTCATCCTGCAGGAGGCAGGCGCCCGGCGCCCAGGCGGTCACTAAGTATAATGCTATACCAACCAGCAGCCGTATTACGAACTCTTATTCCCAGCCAGTTTACGCCGTGAACTGAACTGCCTGGCTATTTCGTATTATGAACTCCTAAAGCCAGCCAGTATTGTCACGTGACAGTCAGACCGACTTCTGTAAACATATTCGCATTTGTTGCTCATCATCATAACCTTGTATATAGATTTAACGATCGCATAACGCTGTCAATTTAAGCCACATAATGCGATGTTTATGGAAGCAATCACAATTTCCCCTTCAATAACTGATTTTATGCATCAACAATGGCAAATTGACCAATTTATTGCAAAGCAAAACTATAGTAATCATACAAGGAAACTGGTCTTACAGATTTCCTATAATTATGTTATGTGTGGTGTTTTTCTCAGTGGTTGTATATACTCAATAGCCTCTATGGAGTTTTTCTTTGGTCTATTTAAAGGTATAATTACCATTGATCGTTTAATTGACAATTACCACTTGACAGTAAATGTAGGTATATGATATTATCGTTATTATCCGTGTAATTGATGCTTTTGATTCCACTGTGCTTACTTGCTCGGATAACCGATGGGGAATATAGGTTCTAGAGTGGCGACCACGGACTGGAAGACGCAATGTAGGGAGGCCTCCCACTAGATGGGCCGACGACATCAAAAGAGTCGCAGGCAAGCGGTGGATGCAAGTGGCAAATTGTCGTTCGGTGTGGCGGTCTAAGGGGGAGGCCTATGTTCAGCAGTGGACGTCTTCAGGCTGATGATCGTGATTCGTCTGTGCTTTTATTAGATAATGTCGATGGCGTGACGTATGTCCTTCCTTGGGTATGCTTTACATTGTAGATATGCCTATTGTCAGTGTAAACAATAATCAAGTCGTGGTGAATAACGTTTCCTACGAAAATGATCGGTGTACGTAATGTTAGTTCAAATTTTGTGGATTTGTTCTGGATTTTCATTAAAATGACTACATATGATTTAAAATTACCATCGTCTCGAAATGAAGGTTATGCAACATTACTGAGTATAATTATCGTTGCTGGATATAGCATCGATGTCTTCATTTATGTAATGCAGGACGTTGCGAAGTTCCGTGTTCCGATACGTTCGCCTGCTACGGAAAGGCGAGTTTCCCGTTCTTGTCATCTCTTTTATTTTTTTTTATTAATATACCTAAACACTTTTTTTCCTCTATGGCACATAATTGTGGCATAAGAAGCTCAACTTCCATTCTCCTACAACCATTGGTTCCAAATTCCCGATACATTATGGTGACAATAAAAGTTATCTTTCTATCATATTGTTTGTACCTATATTTTGAAATATATCATTTGCGAATGTGTTTCCAGAAGTACTTTAAATTCTTATAACATTGCCGCCGAAATTGAATATTGCAGTAAGGCAATTAGGGTAAATACAGGTTAGGCTGAACAAATTCTAAAACTGGAAAACGCGCCATTTTTCATTTTAATAAATTATACAGCTTTATGTACATACCTATAGATGAAGAATTGTAAAACTAATATAGTTACTGAAGCGTACCCATGTGAGTAATTAGCCGCTTGTTAATTCGTTATATCGCCATCAAGCGTGGCTAACTGCCAGATGATTAGTATCCATAATTGATTGCTTCGTTATCGATTCGCTGTCTAATGGACTGAAAACTTTTTTTATTCTATGTGCTGTCATCATTACTGCTCTATCTGGCTTTTTTGTGGTAATGCAAGCCTTCGTAACGTTACTATCATCATGAGTTGATTACGTTTTTGCTGCTATGGCTTATTTTTTTTAAACAATTGTCACTTGTTGGTAAACTTGCGGTAGCTGTGGTGTAGTTTGGGTTTCTGCCAACACTAAAGAAATTAAGACTTCCTTGTAACAGTCGCCGGATCGAATTTCGCGCAAAGCGGCCCTATTTGGTATAGGCATTGTTCGAGTAAAGCAAAGCGAGGCTAGTGCAAAGTGGAGTTAGACCTCACCACCTTGGGATATTCCGCCCCTTAGTTTGGCTTAAAACAGCACCATACGCATCTGAACGTTATAATGTTGGCACACTATTGTTTCGATGAATGCTGAATGAATGAATCTCCTAATACAGTGGTTATTCCCGAGACAGAAAACACTTCATGCTTGCCTGCTAATCATTTTGTTATTAGCTTTGGATAACGTCATCTATACATATAATAAAAATGTAACGGATCGCTGTCTGTACTTAGAAGATATGAGAAACAATATTATTGGTGCCTTAATCAACGCAAATAGCTCCTAAAACAATGATTGTTAGAATTTTTGTCTGTTTGTCTGTGCTTTTGTGCACGCTAATCTCAGAAACGGCTTTTACGATTTAGATGTGGTTTTATCTAATATATTGTGGTAAGCTTCACTTAACATTTAAGTGTGTGTTTCATGTCAATCGGATCATAAATAAACAAGTTACGCCAACCTTTCAAATAGCTATAGGCTTTGTACATGTAACGCGGAAGAAACCGCGGGGCGCAGCTAGTCAAAAGTAAGTATATCCAGACGTACGTGACATAAGACATTCAGAAAAACAACATAATACTTAACAAATTATTTATGCAAGCACATAAAGCTGCCACTGCGGCATAACATCCGTAAACATTCAAAATTGACGTCCTTATACGTAAAAAAAAAATTATAACACGAGTTTTATTTGCTTACAGAATTAACATGATTGGCGAAAACAAAGATTTGGCGATAATTGTACTAACAATGGTGTTGATTGGTTTAACATTAGCGGATATAACGAAACGGGTGTTGTTTTGTATATACCTAGTCGGTAGTACGACTAGAAGTGTGATTTCAAACAGTTTCATATACATACTTATTATGTACATACAAACAATATAATACATTACAGATTTATAAAACATTGTACCTGTTAAGTAAATAGAACTCTAAATTACGTTTCTAATTTAAATATTACATTTAAATTAAATTTGAAACATATTATGTATATAACCCGTGTTATATGCCTACATTTTAATATTAGCACAGGTGTAAAAATTTTATAATCATGAAGTACTTAATCAACATACAATTTATCTATACTTATTGCCGAAAAATGTATATAGACGTCATATAAGTATTGGGTCAGTAACGATTTCCCCGTTCGCGTTTTCCCCCGAATAATAATATGGTTACTTAAATAAAATTGGACATTGTAAACCCCCCGAAAGCAAAACTCAATATAAAAAATTGTGGTACAAGCAGAAGTACAGCCAGTTAAAACAATTATTAGTGTAGTCTTAATAGATTATTTATAAGTATTTTATATACTTTCGGAGAAACCGCGTGTTAAATTTTCACACAAATGAGGCCTTAAATACAAAAGCAATAAATACTACATGTAAACAAAACCAAGCCGAGTAACGAGGGCCTCGTTACATTTTCAGCAATTTCCGGCATTTGAGGGTTTGTGCGGTTTTCCCTTTTACCCTTAATTGATCCTTTTAAGATGATTTACTTAAAGGGCGTGAAATAGTTTCATTATTCCAAATAATATAAGATAATTATTAGAAGATATTATTATAGTAGATATACCTACAGAAGAATTTCATAGTAATTCAAGCAATTGTGGTGCTTGTTGTGTAGATTCAGTCATTTCACGGTATGTTAATGAAATTGAATGGCAAAAATTTTACAAAGCCCATGAAAATGTGTATGATTAATAAATATTATGTTAGGTATATCTACATTCCGAGTATATCGTCAAACGCATTTGAAAGGTCGTTACTTACGTCATAGGCCATTGACCATACGCCAGGCTTCGCTGAAGGTTTGCTCTCTTTGAATCACTATATAAAATGTTTTAATCTCGCAAATTTAATGCACGTATATAATTCAGCATCCTTCAGTCTTCTCTTGACCTCGTTCAATGCAACTACCAAAACATGGCGGATTCTGATACGGATCGAAGACTCGACCCAATAACCATAGAGTTGCCAAAAGGATAAAGACTGTAAAGTGTATAAAATATGACCGTCGTATGCCGTAAATATGCTCGGCTGCCAATAATTTTCTTCACAATCCAATCTGACATAAAGCCATGACATAGATCTACAATTTAGATCTATTCGAATCATAACTTCTAATTATAGACAGTTACGTGAAGGTCGGTGAAGGGACAGGTCCCTAATTCTTGTGCAATAGAAATTAATGTCGAATTCGGCGACATCGAAACTGAGCGGCTAAATACGGTACCTACCCATAATTGCTTCTAAAATCCGTTATCTCAGTAATTACACCGTGAATGATATCAAATCGGTCTAGGAGGATGTTCCCGAGACCACACCACGATGCTTCAGCTAATACCAAACTGGCTAACAAATTGATTGAATTGCCATTGTAGAATTCGGCATCATGTCTAATGCAGACAATAGTTCCGAGAGTCGATTGGGCTTACGTTAAAAACGGCAGTTGATTCACCGTTTCATGATATTTCGAGGAGATAAATAGAACAATAGGCGAAACGTGCGAGCAACGGGCTTTAATCGGAGACGCAACGGAAACAATTGTCGGAAAGGAGGAAAGGCCAGTTAATGGCACTTGCGAATTCTGAGAAAGAAAAAAAAAGAAGGCAAATAACATACATACTACAAATCAAAATAATAAGAGAGGAGAGATGAAATTTATTACATTAAATCACAATACATAAGAGATAATACATTCGGAAGAAAGTAACGTTTATTATGTCAACCCTATAAAGTGAGAATTGTTTTATTGTACGATTTTCAGTTGCACTATGATAAATGGATTTACAGAAAGAAGGCCTTAAACAAAGTTCACGTAAGTCAAAAATCTTTAAACCGGTAGGTACAGTCAATGGTTACCAAACGAGTTTGCTAATGTTCTCTCTACCTATCAATAAATCTAATAATAGCCTTAAATTATTATGATAACTCAACGTTTATTAGGTTTTTATTCTGGTAGTTTTTATAGTAATAATAGCTTGGACTGTAATATTTCTAGCGGTCTAGCGGTCCTTGAATACACGATGTACCCTCATGTTCCACGTTAATTATAATTGTTTTAATAGCACACTAGCTGCGCCGCGCGAATATACCTGTGTAAACTATGATGAATCCTAACTATGGTCTTCCTAGATCAAAATTTTATATAAAAGTATTGAGCTGGATACATCTTGAACAAAGTCATACTTACAAGCAACGTAGGATAAGATTTAGATTGACATGCATTTGAGGGAAAGGCCACATTAAATAGATCTACAGACTAGCCTGAAACGTATTATCTGCCTAATTTACGATTCACCTTTCCAACTTGAGATTCGTGATATTTCACTACGAATTTTCACACTCATTGCTATTTTAATTTCACTCGTGTTTTTGCTCTGTTTTCTCGTCATTTTATGGACCTAAAATTGTAAGGGCTAAAATAAGACAAATGTTTCCAAGACACTTTTTTACCCTGTTTATGGGTAGTTGATTTTTAGTAGCATCAATAATGATCATTCCTATTATCAATACCATTTACTTAACTATTTATCTCACATAATTTCAACATGATGACTGTAACAGGAATGATAAATGATGACGTAGATCTTACTTATTGTAATTTTCCTATATTTGCTCGCTCATTATTGTTTAGACTCGTTCAATAAGTGCAAAAACCACGTATCCGTAACGTGTAATGTAAATTTCTGTACTCACTGGATACGATCTATGCCGTTCTTCATCATCAATATCATGATTATTGTTCTACATGTCTCCCTCTTTGACGCCAGTCATCTATGTATCTTCTCACCGACCATTTACGTTGATTACTAAACTTGCTGGTGATCGTATATTTCCATCGGGTTCTGTGGGTTGAAATGCAAAATCTGAGAGGACGCACATAATAGCTGCTAACGTCTTGTGCAAATGTTGATCGATACAATATTTCCTATAGTTCGCGGCACGAGGACGGCAGGTCACGTGTGTCGATTGTTGACTTCAAAGGACTCGTTTTTATCCCGTCATCGATTGACGTAACTCACAACATTTACTTTGCTGTTAACGTTTTCGTAATTTCATTATTTTTAATAAGCGACTTCGCAGCGTAAACTACAGAGTAAGAGCGTCAACAAATAGTTTGGCAGGACTAAACTAAAGTGTAGACTCGCTTAGTAACAACTGAATTAGCACCAATGTGACCTGGAGCTTCTTTTTTGTTTGGTTTTGTCACGAACTCCATTTCCTTAATATGCTAACAAGGGGCACGTACTTATTCCCAATAGTTCTCCCGAATGTTAACGAATGGGCTATTTTGATTTGGCTCAGGTTTTTTGCTCTAAAGATAATTCAAGAATTAAGCTAGTATATTGATGATAGAGACGGATCAGTAACTGATGCTCCGTTGTATATCATATCTACCTTAGTTACTGGAACTATAACATGTACATTGATGGTGCAAGGGCTCATTGTATTAGCCTGTGGTACCGTAGATAGGCAATTCTAAAACTTGGTCCAATTATTCTGTGTAGGCACGTACTGTAATCCTAAAGCTCGAAGCACTAATTAAGTCATGAACCTCGCGTCCCCGATTTTAGTTGGCAAAGCCTTTGACCTCTGCTACATAACTGGAATAATCCCTTAGCGGGGTCTCATTCCTGCTGGCAACGGCCCCAAACATAGTCGGAACGTTTGCTCACGTATTGGTAAGTCACCAGTGTCTCTTATTGAACTAAAGGCAATAGGTCAAGAGGTAGAAGCCTAAAAAGATGGTCCGACCAGGTGTGTAACGGTTGGGCACGAAGTTGAGCGATGCCATCCATTGTGCCAAAGCCCGAGGTGGCACCAAATATTAAGGGAAAACGTCGGTCGGGATCATCACGATGCTCAGCAGTAAGCCACGACTAGACAATTAATAGACTCCGTTATTAGGTTAGTGACAGGGGCTCGACATTTCTCGAGCAGTTCCAGTCTGATATATCAACTCCTGTTACTTGCAGACAGTTTTCTTCTCCCACTCATGGATAAAATCACTGTAAGCTTAGAAGGAAGCAAGGGAGCGTTTCGGGCAATTGCAATAAAAGTACGCTAACAGTTTTACTGGCGTCGCGTGTTACTTTTCGAACGATAGTGTTCAGTACATATTTTTCATGTGCAATTGCTCAAAGAGCGGACGCGATATTTATATTATTAGATAATAATGTCCGAATCGCCGCCCAGGTATAAAACAGTGTGCATACAAAAATCTGACGCGGCTGCATCCGGTAGGATAAAGATTGTTGTTTTGTCTGTATGACGATGACAGTGGGTAGGATACCTATTTTGTCTATGACTATGCATTATTTTGTTGTTTTTAGCAGTGCTTAGTTTAGCAGTTACAAAGTTCATACATTTTAATGTTTCAAAGTCTACGTGTCTCATCCTCCGGTAGAACTAATGCATGTTATTGCATTAAAATTTGTATTATGTATATTCAACTCCAGACTACGTAGGTACCTGTCTAAATTAAATCTGTTTTTCAATAGAATAGAAAATGCTTTATTGAACACCAAATAAAAGAAAAATACGCAAGGTACTTAGTAATTACAAAAGACAAGATCATCCCCAAGTAAAGTTAAGAATAAAACCATTCAACGCCCGGTTTGGCACCTAGCTGTATCATCGCAGTCTGGCTTGCTGTGGCCACGATGTTCAACCAAAACAGCTCGGTCCTGGGCGTACTTAATGGTTGAACCATCGCATCGTTACGAAAGATAGAAGCAAGGCGTATACTCATTAGATACTTCACATTTTAACAGGGTTCTTTCTCGCTGTTTTTAAATGGGTCCTAATTAACCGACAATGCCGAATAAAGTAATGGGATTAATTTATTTTGTCCGGCAGTTTGACGCTGTTATATAATTCGTAAACTGACCCAGTTCTCGAAGCATACGATACTCGGTCAGAAATCGATTTTATTTGTAGATGTTCTGCATCAAAATATGGAGTGTCTACGGCCAATGCCAAATAATCTGATGTTTCCCTCGGTGCAATTTCGTTTCTGGTATCGTCTTTTAAATCAGTAATGTCTCGAAGAATTCGAGCTAGATTTCGGATAAGGCGTGTTGCCATCTATAGCAGCTCTACCAATTTCAATTTGACCCGTTTTACGTCTAGGCATTCCTCTGTGCTTTGAAAATTCTTGTGTAAATTAGAAATTCAAAAGCGCGCTACATAATCGTTTCGAGCGTCCTAGGGTGAGGTATGTCGAGGCCTTCTATTTACTGTCCGTCGGGCTTAAAAGGACAGTCTATGTCATGACCTCACTCTATAATTGTCGTTGGACTAACCCCGAAATACGTTTATTACGCTTGTTCTATAACAACTACTTAGTTGTACTTACGTAAATCTCCAAATTAAAAAGCCATGTGTGCGGAAAGCTTTCAACTATGCATTTTTGTTTACGTTCTATTGTACTCTATTAAATTTGGCCTTGTGTGTGGAATGCCGCGGTTTTTGTGAAACTTTAATTTGTATTGGAAATTTACAGAACCATTTGCGGTTTAGATTCTCGATTGGTTGACGTGTTGTTGACGCAATCAATAACCTTGAGACGAAAGCTTATAAGCGGATATTTTACCCTGGACCCTTTGATTACATACGAAACTACTACTATATTATGGTGTTTTTTAGATTTCTGGATCCTAATACCAATAAATATGTATCACTAATCCTATATGTACCTACATACCTACATCCTCCTCACGGAAGTTAGGATAGTTGGCGAATATGGACGGTGAGGTTGTGTTTTGTGATCGTTTCATTTTGTGACCACCGTTTAGCCTTCGCCTTGTACTTTTATGGATATGTGCCTAAATGGTATTGGTAAATCCACTTTAAACAATATAATTGTTGCGGAAATCTAGACCTTGTTGCCCTCTGGCCCACGTGTTTTACGTAAAATAAATTATGCAAATTAATAGCTAATAAGGAACTGGTTAGGATTTATCTGGTGTGTGAAGGTTTGAGGTGTGATTCGTTTTTGATGCTTTGAAGGGCAAGCAGCTCAGCTCGGCTTCATCGGATGCTTCCTAATCCCTGAGATGATTCCTACCGAATTCATCAGTCACACCACATCACCAGAAAATCATCAGTCAAACAGAACAAAAACACACAAATCGATAAAGATGCATCTATATACCATAGATTTTTCAACTTAGGTATAGGCAGTTCATATTATTATGTATAAAACGTATTACATTACGTTTAAAATTAATTACTTATGATATTTCCTTCAATATTATTTTTCGTATTGTTTCAGTCTATGGTCATTGACCATTAATTCTTCAAATCAAAGAAGTCTATTGAGTTCCTAACTCCTTCCACACTCATCAAAGTGAGTAATTTACCTCTCCTTTCACGAGACTTATAAATAATGCTAACAGATGCAAAACTATATAATAAAGAAAGTGCGAATCGGACCGCGCTCGAAGGGTTCCGTCCGTACCATTATCAATAAAAATGGCAATAAATCGCGTTTGTTGTATAGGAGCCCCCTTAAATATTACAGATAAACAGACAGCCAGACGGACGGACGGACAGCGGAGCCTTCGTAATCGGGTCCCGTTTTACTCATTAGGTACGGAACCCTAAAAAGACGGAATGTATATAAAGGTCTCTACGTTTCCATCCAATTTCGACTGTTATCTAGCTAATTAAAGCGGCCACTTTTTTCTGGTAAAAGCCTCTTTAATTACTTTATCAACCGACTGTGTGTTATTTCGTGAGTTATATATGTTTATATATAACTTTAGCATTTAGTAAAATCGGTTAATTTAACGTAACAAACAAACACTTTTAATTATTTTTTTAAAGATGTAGAGAGTTTTGTGCATAAAATATGTGGAGAAATCTATTATGTAGTGTGTCTCATGAAATTATCAGATTATTTTTCGGTGGTGTTTTACCTTTTTTTCTGTATTGAACAATATTAACGGACAACGAATTAATTATAAGTAAACAATAATTATTATAAGTTTACTGATAACTTAAATATATAATAATTCATTTGTCAATTATAATATTGAGTAGGTACAATAAGTTGGGGTTAGAAAACGGTTTACGATGTCTAATAATTAACTTAAATAATCTGTTATTATTCATATTGTTAACAATAATTTACACACGAAAGATAACGGGCGGAAAATAAAATGGCGTAAATGTATTTGTCCTGAATACCGACAACGCTGTTTTATCTGCCACAATAGTTACAGGTTAGTTACTGTGTTACTTATGCAATATCCTTATAAACAATGTGTTTGACTAAACTTTAAAACTATAAATACATGTTTAAAGCATCCCTAAAGTTAGTAATTAAGTATACATACTCGTATTCAAGTATCCCTATGCTCTCAAATAGATAAGACATTTAGTATATAGTTGTAAATGCCGTTACTATTGGTTATTCACCAACTGTAAACGCGAGGCTGGACACGCGTGTGTTCAGTTGGTTAAACTCAAAATTGGTATCACTTGGCTTAACATAATCGACAAATAATTACTTAAGTTAAGTTATCAAGTGAAGTCGACATAATTTGTGAACTTTGCCATTGCAAAAATATATAAATTAGAATATTATCTTAATTTTGTAAAATTGTAAACCGTTTGTTTGCTGTGATTCGAAAATTTTCAAGGAAAATACCTAGTAGAATACAGGCTCCCTCGATACAGGCTTTGCCTAGTGACGAACCCGACAGAATTTTTTTGTACTAGGATAAACAGATTTCGGCAAAGTATAGGTCTATTGCAATATATTAAGTATACAGGTCTATTGTACTTACTATAAATAATAAATAAAATTAGTGGTTAACGCTTTAGTGGACATTACCATATAGCGATGTGTATAATTAATTAGTGTTTTGCAGTTAATACATATTTTTTCATTGACATTTTTATTCCGTCATATTTATTTTAGCACATTACTTTTCGGATAATTATTGGAGAAAAAAGATAACAATAAAAAAAATTAGGTAACGTCCATTTATCTCGGGCGTAATATTTAACGTTCGCTTTCGCTTTTTCTATAAATCTTTTCCAATGTTCTCGTCTATTTATATTTATATATTTATAACTGCTGCCTTGAACTGCCCTTTCTATAGTTACATCACGTACTACATAAATAAATCTTGTAATCGTATAAAAACAAAGTGGAATTAACTAAACTAGATTTTAGTATAAAATTGTGGGTCGTAGTTTCCGGACTGCAAACTAGTTTTTTATTTACATAAAATATATTCAACTACTTTGTTTGTATCATCGTCATAGCATGGAACTTTTATCGACCCGTGGCACATCCCTACTCTGAATGTCAAAACGCAAAATAAATTATTCGCAATGTCTACAAAATGGTTTGCGAAAATGTCTGATGAATAAGCGTTAATTTCATTAGAAATCAAACTTTTTTTTATATGTATATAGTTTGGTTGATCAATTATCCCTCTTTAACATTCCAATCTGTCAATTATATCGTTAACCTACTTCTCAAACCTTTGTTTCTCGTAAAAGTGGTACGGCACGTTACGTGTCTCGTTGGGTCAGGCGTGTGCTTATCTAACCGTTGCCACCTGCAATTAAAATTGTGTTTTACTTTACATGGATTTCCGTATTTTTCTTGGAAACAGATTCTTAAGTGGCATTTTATGTCGCAATACACACTTTGATCGGGAACATCACAACCAACGGCACCTGGTTCAAAACCTTGTCCAAGTAGGTACTAATAACTTATCTTGTGAGTTATGCTCAGATTTCAATGTCATCTCTCAAGAAGAATATGAAGGAAAATATCGTGAGGAAAACGGCATGCCCAAGAATTCAAGCACGTGTGGAGTATGGCCCATTCCTCAGATGTCTTTGTTCCATCAGGGAGACACAATGGCTTGAAGATGACAATAACGATATGGTGCTGTCCAATTTACATACATTATATTATGTTCTAAGGATTTTTGGGTACTATTAGCATGAGTTGCATTGTACTTTGACTAAGCAAGAAAATAATCAGGATCCCAGAGACAAAAGACAGTACAACGCGTTATTAAGATCTTCATATGCGATGCCCCTTAACCTAAGATGCTATCTCTTAGCTGTAATTGCTTCCTCGGTCAGCCTTGGTAGGACTTGCTAACTGCCTTTTTTAATTAGTCGTTAAAGACTTGACCACATTTGACGAAGAATTTTGTCTGTCTAGCGTTTGACTACTATGTTGCGATGAAAAAATGTGGTCACCATTGTAATAGTAAACCTAGAATGGTATTCTCTAGGGTTGCTGCTGGAACCTCTCGAAATGGACTTGGTGCTAGACTTCTTGCATCAGGATGATATCTAGCCAGCCAGAATGAAACAGGCTTTGTGTATTTGTTTGAAATGTGAGTGAAACTGAACTGAACTTGACCCATTGCGCATATTGCTAAGCTATTATATAACTTAATCTATTGAGTATTGAATAGGGCATTATGGTACCCAGATTAATGCCCTACTCTCAAGGTTTTATCAGTATGTTTGTTATTTAGAATGGAAGAAAAGTTCTAGTATAGAATAATCCTATAAGAATTCTAATACCATAGTTCTAGTTTTATAGAATAGTGTGTACCGTGACTGATCTCCTGGGGTGAATTCGGATAATTTAAGAACGCTTCAATCGAATATCGTTGGAGATGTCTCATATGAAAAGCTGCTAATTATTATTTTTTGTTAATTAGTCTACTTGTCAAATAAGAACATTTGAAATCAATGTCACAATGAAAAGTCAAAAATTATTCCGAAGCCACTCCATTGAGATTCGACTGAAGAGTTCAGCTTTTATGATACCACCACGATCAAGTCATAACTTGAATTGATTTTATGTGTCTGACGATGGGAATCGGCTTTCTTATCGACCTATCCGAATCACTGAAGAAACCATTTCAAAAGCGTACATTAATGTTACCCGCATTTATAGATACGTGCAATGTGCATGTCTGACTGTCCGTATGAGCCACTAGTGGCGTTAATTTGCGGGGAAAAATTACATCAGCGATCGGCCCAGCGCTGGGCACAGCTGAGGTAACAGTTACTACACTCGGCAACGGTCAGCAGTTCGCAAGTAGAAAGTGACAGTTGCGTAATTTGGAAAATTATGCGTAGGCGCCGAGTGGCGCGCTATCCGCGGCAAATACATTCGATTGACCCACTAAAGGCACAAGCATTTGGGGCATGGTGTTGTTATGGCTTAGCGAAGCCGTCGTTGTGATGCCAAGCCGCAAATCCTGACTAACTTAGAATAATAAAGCAGAGAAGGATAGTTCCATGCCTAGTTACACTCAAAAGTGAAGACACTTTATAATAAATGTGTCCGTGAGTGCCATGTTATTTTCTTCTCCCCACCACACACAAGCGCAACGAAAATGGCACAGGCGCTTTGGTATTTAGTCCAAAAGCAGGTAAAATGAAGAAATATTTACTATAAAAGCTATGATTTCGAGCAATGTCGAGTCAAAGTCGAGGCCCAAAAAGTCTCAGTAAAAATGGCTACACGGCGCTAGCGAGTACTTGGTTTCTGTGTTATTCTTCGAAGCTGACAAAGCACAAGGATTAGGATTCGAGACTGAACCGGTATCTCCACCGTTGGAACTGCAAATGTCATCTCTAAACTGTATTACAGGCCCCTAATTTTATTAAACTAACTTCATTGGTTTGCCCCGAAACTGTTGCTTCAATCACTTTTGATATTGGATTTTAATATGGAGCAAAAAGTAATGGAATTGGGGATCAGGGTGTAATCCGGGTTTATCCTAAAAATCTTGACCTTGAGACGTGAGAAGATGTAAAAAGCTTTATTCAAGCTCGGGGTGGGGTTCTTCGGAGTAATGCCTCGGTACTACAAGGTCCATTACACAATTTGCAAACACAACAGGGAAAGATGTTCCATAATTGTGATAGTCTACGAATAAAATATCTATGAGATCTCGTTATGTTATTGCTTCGACTGAGAAGATCTAGTTATGATCTTCGTCAAAATATTTATCAGTATGCAATAATTAATAATACTTAGTGGACCTTGTTTTTGTCCTGAACAGTCCTGAACAGATCTGTTTGACAGATGACCAATGCACTTCCATGCTTCGAGACTATGTCGGTCATGTTGTTAGTTTCATTGCCTAGTTTAACTAAAGTAGGCCGCAGTTATATAAGAGTAAGGGCGTATAAACTGGCCAAGAGATTATGAAATGGTACCTTTATCTTTAAGTCGTAAAGAATAAGATTCCGAACACGAGAACTGGAAATTTATTTTAACTAGTTTCGTAACCAGGAATAAAATATTAATAAATATCTTGGGTTAAGGGCCGTCACACAAAGGACTATTTAAACATTTATTTATATATTTATTCTAGAAACACCAACAGTACACATATTAAAGAAATGAAGGAGCAACACTTAAGGCTATGACAGGTATCATAGAAGTTCTGATATGCATACCCTTTACAGGTGTCTACAACATTCAATGACGGTAGAATATTAGAGAGAAAAAAAGTTAAGTTAAACAAAATAAAATCAATATAGCACAAATTATGGATGTCAGAACATGTTCCCGTTAAGAGGCTTTACTAATTTATTCTTAAACAAATAAAATATAAAGAATCGTGGAAAATATCGAGATCATTCAAACATGTTTGTTTCTGCCCTGAGAATCAAACATGTAGCAAATGTATGTGAGAACCACAGGTAAGGTGCTTGTGAGATGTAGGGAATTTTAATTATGGGTCAGGAACTGTATACCTGGATGATTACGAGTAATACGGTATTTGTATTTTCTCGTTCAAAAGTGAGGAAAACTTGCATCAGGAAGTTGAAGAATCTCCAAGGACGGCCTAACAAATGAACATCAACTAACGCATAACGATTGCGTGTAGGGCTGTGTACTATTTCTCTCTCTCTTATAGAAGGCTCAAGTCGCAGTAATACACCGATGATGACGTCAGGACATCAGCATTATTGTAGTTTTGATAACATCATTTTCAACTCAAAAATGTAAGGTTGCACCTAAAACCTACATAGAACAACATTGAGTTGTATACAACTAACCACAACAAACAATTATGCAACTTTTTAATACTAAACGAAAAAAGTTTTATGTAAGCAACTTACCTTTAAAACATACAAATTATGTTATTGAAATAAACTCTAGGCTACATACACTAGAACTATACATTATTATACCTAAATATTTCATAAAGATATTTTGAAATTAAATTGATAACATCATGTTTGGATTCTATTATTATGCCATTTTGACCTCTCCATGACTCGATCTTCTCTGACGTAAACTCGTATTCCAAACACTTTAGATTTAGACTGCTAGCTACCATATTTAATCCGTGTCAACACACATATCCGTGAAAATCGGTCGTCATCGATCACGTTTTCCATGTTTACTTTAGTCTCGCGAGAAAAAAATAGCGAGCGCAATAGATTTTGTTGTTTTGCTCTACCACCTTAAAAGTACGCTGGTTTGATAGGCCTGCTAATATAGAAGCTATAATTTGTCACGCCTATTCGGGAAAAATGTTTTCGCATAAAGGTGTCGGTCGTCTGCCTTACTTGATCACCTGGCATTATCATTCTTAGAACTGGAGGCTTACAATGACGTCTTATTGCGATCCAATTGACGACATAAACATAATCGTTTCACTTTAAATAATAGTAATCCCATCAAAAACATTACATGTACAAAAATGCACAAGTCTCGCAACGCAGTTTATCTGCCGTAAAAAGTTGTGAGATCGAATGTAAACCAAGTCGGTTAATTTCCATACCTACCTATACCTATCTATGGGAGCAGTTATATCTTTATTTCTTTAGTAAATAGAGGGACTTGGCAATTGCACACGGCAACATAAATCTATGTTAAGCGCTTTGGGCTTGTATTTGTTTGAAAGTACTCCTATATGGAAGACTATATTTAGATTGCCTAGTAGATTATGCTGCCGTGTACAATCGCCAAGACACTCTATTTATTAAAGAAATAAAGATATAACTGCTCCCATAGATAGGTATAGGTAGGTATTGAAATTAACCGACTTGGTTTACATTCGATCTCACAACTTTTTACGGCAGATAAACTGCGTTGCGAGACTTGTGCATTTTTGTACATGTAATGTTTTTGATGGGATCTCATTTCTTTTTGTAGGCTTTCTTTCTTTATTTCGTTTTTTTGCAAAACACGCATCAACGCGCGCCCCGCGCCTGCGCAGCTGGGGCCCCTTGCGACATAGGTCATGCTCATAGATTATCATGAACGAGTGTCTTTGCGTCTCCACAGATGCGTATTAGGTAAAAGGTACCAAGGTACCTATTTTAATGTACCTAGGTAACGAATTTGTTCGACCTATAAAAGTGTAGGTAGGTATAGTATAGGGATTTGTATCTCTCTATCTATCGTGGAAGTTTTTAAAAAGCGCTCTACTGTCGAATTTCTCGAAGCCATTTCTCATTTTTAACCCCTGTTACCCATTTCATTCAATTTCAATGAAGTCTAATTATGAACTGTAAAAGTAACTTTGTAATCATATACAATTTAATAGGATTTATATGGGAATACAAAGTTATGTATGCAGATCATATATCTAGAAAACGGGATGAAAATTATGGAATGTCAGAATTTTTCCATGGGTTATAGGCTAAACAATAGCTATATTCAAAATTTGAAACTTGTGGGACGGCTAGAAGTACCTTAGAATTTTGATGATCGGTGAGTCAGTCAGTCAGTCAGTCAGTCAGTCAGTCAGTCAGTCAGTGGGCAGCAAAATTAAGGAACTTTGACTTGCAATAATTCTTAAACTACTGGTTCAAATTTGATGCAACTTGGATTATTATCTGTAGACGTGATGCCCTCTTGGTCACTAAAAATTTAGGCTTCTAGTTTTATCCATAACGAAGTTACAGAGGGTCGAAAATGGCCCGAATCGCTTCGAGAAAAGGATAGTACGGCCGTGCCTTTTGTTTTGCTCGACTTGGCGGGGGCACTGCCGTGCCCCCAGATACATGGCTTTTGATATCATTTTGGTAGGCGTCGATCTCTTTAGATTTGAAATTAACATAAATTGATCGTCAAGATGTCACAACTAGACGTCATGGTACGAATAAGTAGTAAAACGATTCTGTTTAGGTCCTCAATTGGATCGCAATAAGACGTCATCGTAAGCCTCCTTATACCTAGATTCGGCTTAACAGCCTAAGACAAAGGCTGGGCATAGTGAAGATCTTTGTACAATCTTCGTGCTAAGGAAGTTTATTTCTTCTGGCTATCACTCTCAACTTTTGGAGTAGTCAGGAGTAGCCCTTGACAGCCATTTATTTTCTACTTGACGTGGTCCACCATCTTCGACAACAAGTCACTGAAATTGTGGTCAAATGCTGCTACTATAAATAACTGGTAAACACGTCAACTGATCCCGCGGACACAGTTAGGAGCGGGCTCAGTTGACGTAAGAGCCAACAAATCGTACTTCGCCTTTAATTAAAACAAATGGAATTTTAATTGAATAATCAATTTTATTTCCAATCATCTAAGTGGAATGTTTATGTTATGTTGTTTAAACGACGCAAATCGATTAAAAGTCTGAACTTGGCAAAGTTTTTTTTTTTTAATTAACGCTTCGATGGTTAAAATAGTACTAAACTAAAGGTAGGTAACGAAAGTTAACGAACATTTTGTAGATAGTTTGTGGTAGAGCGCTGAATTAGGTCTCCAACCGAATCAAAAAGACCTGCACCCCGAAATCTGAGGAATCGGTGTAACATACAGATTTATAAAACACATGTATAAAAGTGTTGAACTGGAAACCTTCTGCTCCTTCTTTAAGCTCGTTTTTTAAATACAAATATTCCGAAAAAAAACCCTATTTGTATTCAACGACAATGTTCCGGAAATACTTTATCGTCATACACTGAGAAAGCGATAATCCTCCCAATTTGTCTTCCGTCGCGTGCCTGGCCCCATCCGTCTGGCACGCAATATCATTGCCGATAGGAAAACATCGTCATTTTCATATCCTCAAAGAGTCTCCACGGACACAACAGGTTTTATAGCTGTTTTCTTCAATGGAATGGGCATAGACAAACATTTGCTATGACGCGCCTATTGTAGCTAAGCAAAAAACAAGGACCTGCCTTAGCATCGGGTCAATCCGGAACCGATGGACTATGGTCTTATCCTCCTCGCGAAAGTGAGATGAGATTGGGCAATCAACCGGATACGCGGCAGTGAGACTTGTACGTATATGAGGTACCTAACCTGCAAATCTTGGATGCTTCATGAGCGTCTTGATGTCTACTCCTACCTTTATGGATTCATGTTAGGATGTTGCCGGCATGTCTGTTTGAGAACTGGGTTAGTATGCCTCAAGCTTGATTACCAGTTTCCATTATGCAAGCCGCATGCAAGGTGCAAGTTGCATAATCGCCGTCTCCCCTGCACCGGCGAGCGAATAAACGGGTTACGAGAACGTTCAACGGGTTATTTGGCAGTAAACTTGCTGTGTGGGCTCTGGCTGCTGTAGCACTTTACCACGGCCAGTGTCTGCGAAGTTCATACAATAGTCGTTATAGTCTGTTGTTACCGGTTTTCTAGGCAAGTTTCGACAAGGTTACAAAGTTTCCTCTCGTACTTATGCTAGGCCAAAATCAATATATACCTACGTTTCTTAGCCACAGCATGTCCTAACCATTTGTGTAAATAAACAAAACCACTCATTTGACTCTGGATTTATCTTTACCAATGACAACGTAACCACGTAGTGTTACTATCGTGTATATAATATTCGTTTACCTGCTTCAGCTGGAAGTAACTGAAACTCTTGAACGTTAAATAAAATTCGGCGAAGAGATTCTGTTTTTCTTCGAACCGGGCTAGCTGCTAAATAAGTCCATGCGAGATATGTAATTTTACCTCTTCCGCTCAACGACAAAATTATCACGCGGCTTGCATCTGAATTTAGTCGGACCGATGAGTGATGATGACTCGCGTGCACCGTATCTAGTGACGTAATCAGACTAGACACTAGACCGTATACCTACCTACGCTACTTTATATTGTTTTATCTTTACTGCTACATAGGCTAAACTTCTTTTTACCACAAAAGTTTAAACAAGAGTCCGGGGTGAACACTTCGTACTCAAAAGGTACTCGAACCCACCGAAGAGAGAGACACCAAGCTCAAAGGTCGTACAAATTCCCGATCATGCTATCTCGCTTTAATTGAGAGTGCCCCCTTCTTGTAGGGTATTAACAAAGGTTTTCTGTGACAAGAGTTACACACCGCTAATGACAAAATGTCAATGTTAGACACATCTGTTCAACTGTTGTTCAAATCTTTCCCGGTAACACCCTCAATGTTTTCACGAACCGCCCGTCTCCAGTGCTCTAAAGAAATCCTGTCTCTCGTTTCCAGCTTCATCGAACAGGACAAAGTGTCTGGCTTCTGGACGTGGATGTTCGTGCTGTCCAAGCTGCCGGAGCTGGGCGACACGGTGTTCATAGTGCTGCGCAAGAAGCCCCTCATCTTCCTGCACTGGTACCACCACATCACCGTGCTGCTGTACACCTGGTACTCGTTCACAGAGTACACCTCCTCCGCCAGATGGTTCGTGGTCATGAACTATTGCGTGCACAGGTGAGACGAGAGCCTCGAGCCACTTTTTATACTTTACCAGTTGCGCCCCGGGGTGTTAGTCGCTGTGTTCGTAATTAAAAGTGGCCTATGTGACAATCGAAGGTGTTAGATACCTCCATATTATTTTCTTTTCATCAAAATTGGTCCAGCTGCTCAAAGCGTGAAGAAGTAACAAACGTAATAAAAACACACTCGCACACTTTCGCCTTTATAATATTAGTAGGATAGGTTAGTAATTAACCACCATCTCACTCACCAGAGCTTAACCTTATTGTTTGTTACAAGTTATTCCATTTTAGTGAAAGGTGTATTGAAATTATAGGGAGTTTTCATGATTGCCCACGCGGGTCATTGCCGCAGTAACTTTGGCGCCGTCCATTAAACACGTGATTAATTTTTAATTTTTTTTAAAGTCGATGTTAGATGCTTCATATTCAATGTATGTTCTGGAAAATACGGAAGCTAATAACTGGGCAGCACATTGTGTAAAGTTCAGGCGTGTACCTACATATTATTGTGTAGAACCTGCCCTATATTCTACGTAGGCGGCATTATGAAATTATTGTTATGCGCGCACGTGAACGAAATTAAATATTTCGAACATTTCATGTTGCAAGTATTTTCGATTAAGTAATCAAAATGTTGTTTTTGCGGCCCGTTGTTGTTAACATCAATATCAGGTCCGTAATTGAAAATTTTCCGAAACCATTTTTTGTGTAGGTTTGTCGGACAGCTAGCGGCTGTGGCCGCGGTGGCATTTTTTTGTTAGTTTAGCATAATAACTTATTGTAGGTAGGTATAATAGTCACTGTGCCTTAGCTTAGGACAGGGAATACAACAAAGGAGAACGCTCTACTGACATAACATACTCTTAATTACTATGGCGCCTACATTGACTAGCTCTTACCTCTTACACGAAGAATATAAGCCTATGTCAGTGCCTATCTCTATCCTGTCGCTACCCCTGTACGAAATATCATAAAAACCGAAGTGTTTGCGAGCCATTCACTCACAATCAAGCGTAAAAAAGTTGCCTTTCATTAACTTCTCGTTTATTATTCAATCAGTACTGCATGAATAGGCAGACCCGCCTAGTGATGTAGGTGGTAATGGTGTGTAATTGATAGCCAATAACACTCCAGTCTCAATTATTTTCCAGCTAGGTTACGTCACTAGCGAGCGATCGAACAAGTGGCGAAAATAGCCGCTAATGTTCGCGTACTCGGAATACAGATGTAACATTTCATAACATTGCTAGAAACGTTATCCACGTGTTTTTTTTATAGGGCAGCTAATAGTGGGCAAACATTGGGGTTGGTAGTGGGCTGGCTAGGGAAATTACTTACTGGTTTTTGATTTTATGCCTAAGAGAGTCAATGTCTCGGAAGGGAATATCGGAGCGTCGAACTCCGTCTTGTTGGTGATGGGCCGACTGCGAAGCCTAGTTAGGGGTCAGGATCTATGTGATCTTAATGTTACTTTTTTAAACATTTTTATTTCTAGAAAATACACATTAGAATTTTCGAGGCAAATCTGTGGCGACCCCGTGTCGCAACTATAACTATGCATGTTAAATCAATTGTTAAAATTTACACGGTATAGTTAATCAATAGTTATTAGTAGAATAGACTACATGTATAATTTTCCTTGTTATACGTAGTAAACAATGGTGTTTCATGAAACTGGCAAAACTGCTGCTTGCAAAATTTGATACGGCCTTTGTGCCCACCAAAGTTCATTAGAATTCATACGCTATGCTACACCGCATAAAGTTTAAAGTGACACTAAAATTAGTACGGATTGCAGTACAGTTCATTCGAGCACAGTTAATATTCAGAATGCCAGGTTTAGTACGTAGTACGTAGGCCTAAATCTACTAGCAAACACTGCCACGCGTTGCTGTGGCTAGGGTTTTTGTTATTGCGACTATACATAGAGATGAAAGCTATCCTCTCTTTCAAGTTAGATCAAACTGCACACGGTGTGCAAATTTGATTAAAATCGGTTAAGTACACACATCAAAAAAGTCATATTGTACTAATTTCTGGTTCTTTTCTGGTTCGCCGAGCTGTATGTGGACGTGCATTGTCATGCTTTAACGTAAAATCGTAGCCAAAGGTTTGTGCAAATGGATGGACATAAGGTCTGAGAATATCCTCAACGTAATTTTCAGCGTTCATGTTTTCATTTACAAAAACGAGCTCAGTTCGCCTGTTCTTCATAATACCCGCACATACCTACCATAACTGTTGAGCCGCTGTATGGATGAACTTCCTGAACGCACCTGAGCCTTTCAGTATTTCCGGGCCGACGGTACACACGCACCCTTCTTGTATCAGGCCTAAACCCGAATCGCGACTCATCGGAAAACATAATTTTATCCCATTGTTCCTGGGTCCATGTTATGCATGCATGTTGTTTAGACTTTTTTGATGTGTATAGTTTAGGAGTCCATCGCGGACAAACAACGTGGCGCGTAATTTAAAGATAAGATGACCTATCACATTTTTTTTCTTCTTTGTGCCAATTTCATGTGTCTAACGCGTTGTTGTTTGTTTCCAGCGTGATGTACTCGTACTACGCGCTGGTGAGCATGGGCCGGTACCCGCCCAAGTTCCTCGCCATGTCGATCACGGCGATGCAGCTCACGCAGATGATCGTCGGCTGCGCGATCAACATCTGGGCGCACAACTACATGGCCGCGGCGCCGCCGCACTCGTGCCACATCAGCCAGATCAACATCCGGCTGTCGATGGCCATGTACTTCTCGTACTTCGTGCTGTTCGCGCAGTTCTTTTACAAGGCTTACCTCTCGCCCAAGCCGGGCAAGAAGGCCAAGGTGGAGCCGCCGCAGAACGGGACGGCGGCCGCCGTCGGGAGCAAGCTGAACGGCTACCCCAGACAGAGGAACGGCGCCGTCGCCGCGCACTAGTCACATTGTGATACTTGTAATGTACAGATTATGGCTGTTATTTAGTTTTGCTGTTGACGGCGGTTCGGGGCGGGCCCAGTACAAAAGTAGTCGTTATTGTCCCGCCTTATGCGGGGGTTGTGTTGATCCGGATTTCGTACTCGATTTTTTTTTTAATCGGCCGTGCGCTCGAGTCGTCGGGCGGGACGCGACGTGGTCCACGAGAGACATTCCATGCTAGAATCGATTTGTACGCGGGGTCCACAGCTTTAATTCGCTTAGGAAGTGGACGCGTTGAGGTCGCCAACGCGCTAACACTGTTTATTGACTCGATCGAAATCGATATTTTTATTGTTAAAAATTTTTCGTATCGACATCGAACGATAAATATTGTTAGTGCATAGAAATGCTTTTATATGGCTTGACAAGAGTTTGTTGATTTTAGAGAGAGTTTTTTGTAAATTTGTAAGATTTACAGTATTTTTTTCTTAAGTTTTTTTAATTAGTTTCAGATAGCTTATTATGGAAAGACAACTAAATAGGATAGAAATTGAATTCAAAGTGTTGGGTTCTTATAATATATACTTGATATGTTCCAATTTTGCTATAGACATAGAAGGATTTTTGTAATTGATTGTTTCAATTTAATGTATTAATACTTAATTGTTATGTACGTACCTACCTACAATAATTTCAAATATTGACAAGCCAAATTAACCACAGTTTTGGTAGGTTATTATGACTTTAAAATACATTTTAGTTTTGATATATACTTTTGAAATCTTATTTTATCTACAAAGAGGAAACACATTTCCCAAACAAAACATTCTCAGCTAGGCTATATAAAAGCAGAACTATAATTATGTTGTTATCGTATTTATTACTTAAAGCGAGTGATTTTTGTATTATTTATTTGTAAAGTGGGTAAAGTAAAGTGAGATCCTGCTTGCGCGCGTTCCGTTTGGGATACTTTGTTCTAAGCTTGTGAAACAAGCGCACAAAGTGTGACTCCTAATAGTGGAATAAGCAATAATTGTTGTAATAACGAAACGTCCTTGGTTTTCAGGGCGTTCCGAACGAATTCTTTCAAAAGCTTTTCTTATACGGCCATAGGAAAGTTTACTTGTGAATAATAGTCATATTATAGTAATGACGGAACACGTTCCCTGAAACTCAAGGATGGAGCGCGTACTGCGCGCTGACACTTGATCAAATACTTAATCGATAAACGAATTCGTTCTTATGTGCACCTCCAATTGCCAAATATCGGCCGCTGGGTGGTTAACTCGTTTTTTTTTCTATTCAGAAAAGGGTCGCGTTGACCCTTAATGCGAGGACCCACGATATTGGCATAAGTGAAAGTTCAAACGCTACACGTAACGTTAACAATGACGTTAACGTTATCGCGTGAAAGCTCGAACGTGTGAACATAGACTTAATTAGCGTAGACAGTCCAGTGGCGGTAACGTTGGACGAATACAAATTAATGATTAAGACAACCACCAGTGGCGCCGGTTCTTTTGCCACAAACGTCTGCAATTTCTTTGTGTCAAACGATTTGTTGGAATTCCCGAAAGCACTGACTTACCCAGTCCTCCGTATTTGTATTATGGAGATCAGTGTTCCAAGTCCTGGAAGGAGATTAATGGAATCCTGTCAGACATTAGAGGCTTTCAAGTTCGTATAACTCAATAAATCCAATAATTTTGAGACCTTAAAAAACGCGGTGTTGCAGATCAACATTGCACCTCTCCTTTTAACCCTCTAAAACTTGTGATAGTGTAACAAGGATAGATAACTCGTGTCGCTTCACCTACATTAATCGTGATTCCATTTGTCTCCTTCTGTGCTACAAGAAACGAAAGGGACGGAACTTTAGACTTGTCTATGGTTGTTGAGTTTGTGGCAACGGAATTAGAAGCCGTGTCCAATAGCTAGGCAAGGTTGGCGGCGACTCGCCAAGCCACCTTGTGATTATTTAGTATTAGCTCCAGGTAAAGCTTTGAGCTAAGAGGCGATGGTTCTGTAAACTTAGCATAGACCTTATACGGTTATGTATAAGTTACATTTTTACACGACAAGTGTGCAGTTAACATAGATTTAGCCGGTGATCAATTCCGTATAGTACCGTGTTGAATAGAAGTCACAACTAATTAGGCGTTTCCAATTATAGGCCGTTATGTCGTCCACTCCGTTGCTTGAATTGTGACTTAGACTAATGTAATGTAGATAATTTGTACTATAACTTTTATCATTACCATTACGTTTGGTGGGAAATGACTTAGATGTAATCATGGGTTACGGGGTATGTCCTGCCCGGTTTCTGTGCGTTAAGTGTATGGCTGTCTCTGTCATTAGTTTAGTGTCAGATAGAGAGAGGCGACGATAGACTTATCGGTTGGTCAAATTAAACTTTTTTTTTTAACGGTTCAGAGACCGGGCTTCACTAAAGCCAGGCGGCGGATGTTGAGTCGTCGGACCTGCAAGGAGGTCGCAACTCGCTAGTAGGTACACACATATTGTGACAATTTTTATTTTGTATAGTTTTAAATTGTACCTCCTTTTTTATAATGCCATTTAGAAACGAGTTCATATTAAATATTAATAGTTAGTAACGGTTTACAATTAAAAAAGAAAACATTAATAGGAAAACTTAAAAGTTGTATATATTGTACTAAAAATAATAATATATTTTTGGTTGTTATTGTAGCATAACTATTTATGTGAATCTAATTATGTAAATCTTAAGACACTCCTTACATAGCTTTGAAGCATTTTTTTAGCTTTTTTTTTGTATTTTAAACTCTTTAATTAATGTTTTGTTTCTTAATCTTCCTCCGAGTCATTTCCAAGAGATGACTTGCATTACACTCAGTACATTACACACATACGAGAAGACATCGACATCCGGCATTTATTATTTATTTAATTATTATTATTATAGTACCTTACTTGGCTCCAGCATTTACAAGTAACGAGTTGTTAAAAGTTTTCAAGTAGAACGTTTATGACATAAGATTAAATAAAAATGGCGGCGCAGATGCGATTCTGAACCTTATTAGTACTGTAATATTTTATACCTACGTTCTTAGATTGTTAAATGGCTTATGGGTTTGACTTTAAAGCCTCCCCCGCACAGCGGGTAAAGTCTGCTAAATAAAGAACGCTTCAGTCGAATCTCGACGGAGTGGTTTCAGAGTAGTTTCCGAGTTTTGTGTAGCATTTGGATGTCTGGTAGTTGTTTCATTTTTTAATCAGTCTGCTAGTTAAATAAGAAAATTTGGAATCAATGTCACAAACTTATCCGAAGCCACTCCATTGAGATTCCATTGAAGCGTTCTTAAATTAGTGGGCTTGACCCCTGCGATGTTATCGGTCGATATTATAGCAGTACCTATTTAGATAAAGCGTCCCGCGTCCATGCCACACAGCTGCGTTGTATGAGCCGATATTTGTAGCCTCCTAATACTGTGAGCAGGATTGCAAAATGTAAAACACAACTACCTAAAATACGACGGCGTTTTGCAATCAGCAGTGTGTGTGGAAGTTATACGTTGAAAAGTATCGCAATAACGCCTGAGAATTGTCGACCGATAATTTCACTTCTGTATGGTGGAAACTTTATTTACACACTTGAAAGCACCTTCAATGCTACGAGAGTGTGTGTGATGGATTGAAAGTCAACATACTCAAAATGCTAAACTAAGGGTACCTCTACACGTGTGACGTTCGACGAGTATGGAAATCGAGTCGGGCTTACCTCAACGTAGGTATTTCGATTCTATTTGGACCATTATATGAAAAAAATAACTGGTTGAATAATGTTATGTCGAGCATGTATGGACGTTTAGAGATACCTACCATTAGCGGATAACTTAGTTAATGTAGGGAAAAATGTAGATACCTAATCGCCTTGTAGTGCAGTGTCGTATCTGTTCGCAATATTTATTTACTTATTAATCTTATGTAACTAGCGGTCGCAGTTCCACTTCAATAGAATATTATTAAATATTATGTCTATTTTTGTGAATGTTTTGTGTAACACTACAGAAATGTTGAAGTATTCTAACGAAAGAGCATTGTATGTACAACTCTTACAGTGGAATTATTCTTGCAATCATTCATTTGTATTTTCTGGGCAAATAAAGCGTTAATGCGTAATCACTACGTTGGTTTTATTTAAATATTTGAGTTTCAAGCGTATTTAGGTACCTACTTTAGCTAATGGCTTGGTGTATACACTTTGCAATGGTGATTAGCGCGAAGGTGATTTATACACTTGCGCTAAACACTTGAACCGCGATTTGAATAACTGGTTATTCTAGAAACACAAGTTTTTCGAATTGATTAATTTATCCCCCGTAGGCTCGTATAATATTCCTTGATTTGCCTACGTTCACGTAGCACAGTAGTCAAATATATAAATGTAAGAAATAATAATAAATGTAAGAAAATTTATCAATCATGTATCGTTCAGCATCATAATTGTGGCAAGAACCTGTGTGTGTAATAACAACATATAATATTTAACAGTGACTTGAAGTTCATTTTGACGTTCTGAGTGTTGGAAGTTCAGTATCCCACCCGGTACTTGACACTGGCTAAATGCAAAAGCTATGCGAAGTCATAACTAAAAAAGCTGAAAAGGTGACAGTGATATGTAGGTATCTTTGACAATGACTTATGGCTAATTGACATCTGTTTTGTGGGTCGGGGCTCGGGGATTGGTAATTTGGGATACACAAACACATCTCATTTTCTTTGAAATTGTTTTGGTAATTTAACAATGGAAATAATTGATAATGATATCAGGCCGTGGACTGTCGAAGAGGTCAAGGATCAGTTCGGAGACAGCCTGACTCTCCTGCCGTCAAATGACAACCTAAAGGAGTTACAAACGATTCTTCGGGACAAGTAAGTAGTGAGGTTACTAAACCTTGTGCCATATTTTATAATATTATATTTGCGCAGAAATCTTGCAACACCTCGTTATTATTAAAAGAGCATTAGCAATTGAGTGTCCTACTAAAATACTATCCATATCATAGAAGACCCAATTTTCTTTGGGATGCAGTCAGGTAAAAAATCAATTTCAATAATTAAGTATTTTTATTCTTTCTGTTTGCATGTGTGTGTGTGTGCTGCTATATAAGATTACATTGTTCTTATAAATACCTATAAAGTGTGTGGGGGTGCTCGTTACAAATATATAAAGTCTATACCTAGCCCCACAATCTATGGCGAGAGGGCGAATGTCTTTAGTGTGTGAGTGTTAAAAAAATAAAACGAAAGTGTAATAAGTTGCCATGTCACCTAAGTTGAAATCAACTGAGGGACAATTTGTAACAATTGGTAATAGATAGGTACCTACTCAGTTTCCTGGTAATGAGAATGAGTGTCAAGTCAAGCTTTCATTTATAGTATTAGTAGTATTGTAAAATTTCAGAAACACGTCTCGCAGTGACTTCAAGTTTTATGCTGATCGGCTAATACGTCTCGTCATTGAAGAGAGCCTCAACAAACTGCCGTTCACAGACTGCGAAGTGATCACTCCCACCGGAGCCTTGTACAAAGGCCTGAAGTATGGTGCGGGGAACTGCGGAGTCTCTATTGTCCGGTCAGGAGAAGCTATGGAACAGGTTAGTTGTGATATTAACTATTAGGATTTTTAGCAGTTCTACATTATAAAACTTACAGCTAATCTTCTATATTATAAAACACCATTTATAACTCGAGAACAGCTGGCCAATTTTGTATGACCTTTGATTTGTGGGATTGGTCCCCGTTCTGAATAGCAGAAGTAGTCATTAAAAACTAGCGAGTCAGACAAGCCCACTACCATTATCAATAAAAAGGCGAAAAAATCATGTTTGTTGTATAGGAGCCCCCTTAAATATTTATTCTATTCTATTTTTTAGTAATGTTATCGCTGCAACAGAAATACATTATCTGTGAACATTTAAACTGTCTCACTATTACGATTCATGAGATACAGCCTGGTGACAGACGGACAGACCGACAGATGGATGGATAGCGGAGCTTTAGTAATAGGGCCCCGTTTTACCCTTTGGGTACAGAACCCAAAAAACTCGGAAATGTAAACAAAAACAAAAAAATGCATGTCATATTTTTATTATGTTATTTTCTATGTTAGTTTTATTATGTTTATTATGTCATATTTTCTCACATAATTATGAAATACTAGCTGCGCCCCGCGGTTTCACCCGCGTTTGGATAATACACGATAATAATCTTTATGAATTGTAGATATGTAAGCTATATTATTGTGAAGTTTCATTAAATTCCATTCAGTAGTTTTTGCGTGAAAGAGTAACAAACATCCATCCATCCATACATACAAACTTTCGCGTTTATAATATTAGTAGGATTTTTGACGGGACAAGGTCTGCCCTAGTAGAAATTCAAAAGTCAATGATGGAATAATTCCAGGGTCTTCGCGACTGCTGCCGCTCCATCCGCATCGGCAAGATCCTGGTGGAGAGCGACACGGACACGCACGAGGCTCACGTCGTGTACGCCAAGTTCCCGGAGGACATCGCACGGAGGCAGGTCCTCCTGATGTACCCCATCATGTCCACAGGGAACACTGTTAAACAGGTATGTTTGGGTTCTATTTGAAAGGATTACAGATTTACATGAAAGAATGAGGGCAGATGAATTTATCAATGTGTATTGTAGCCGAGACATTAAGTGAGTACCCTGTTTTCATTGTCCAGGTTACTCGTTGCAGAGTTGGTTACAGTATAGACTAGGTTTGGTCACTATCTCACCAAACCATGGCATTGTTAAGTAAAATTGCCAACAATTAAGTAGTCTATAAATACTCAATGCTAAACGCCGAGCATTTAATAGTATGCCGCTAATACCGTATACTATATTATAGCATGTGGAACATAAACCCGTCATTTAAATAAGAATGCAATAATAATCTTCTAATAAAATAATATGTAATGAAAAGCTGTTAATTGGACTTTTAGCGATAAACACAATGTGGGTAGTCTGGTATCCCACCCACCAGTAGAAAACGTGACAATGCAGTTTATCACCATTTTTTTTGTTGTGGGGGTCACATCCCGAACATTGCAGTTAAGACAACATTGATACATTTTTTACTTTCCTATCTCATTTCCAGGCGGTCAACGTATTAACCCAACACGGTGTGAAAGAAGAACGGATCATCCTGTCCAACCTCTTCTGCACACCAGCAGCCGTCCAGGCCGTAGTTGACTATGTGCCTAAAATGAAGATCCTTACCTCCGAGTTACACCCCGTGGCCCCAAACCACTTTGGGCAGAAATACTTCGGTACCGACTGATATGAGGAGACGTCTTGAGTGACTGCTTCAATGTGTGACTGTTCGTGTTGGAGGCTGACTGTTTAAATAGTGTTACTTGCCGAGCTTTTTATACCGTGCATATGAGTACAGACAGATATGAAAAATTTGACCGAATTACAGAACGACTTATTTTTAGTTTGCTTCGTGACAATTCAAGTGGAGATATCGCTATAGAGTTGAAAATCCAATCTAAAATACTGTCAAATATGCGAACAAGTTTAAAGGATACAAAATAATAAATAGTAGTCCATATTGACATTTTACATCTTTTCAAAGTGAAATTGATGTACCATATGTACAATGCATAATATCATCATGGATTTTGCATTTCAATGTATATTGGAAGGTATTCTAATATATATTCGTTCGTACTCTGTATATACTAGAATGCATACATGTGTTTTGTTATACAAATATGATTAACTATACTTTATTGGTAAGTCTATAATCTCCTATTAGTTTTATGGAAAATGTATTAATTATTTTACTGATAAAATGGTATGAATTGTGATATAATATGACAAAATTAAATGAAATCTTTCAAATGGCTTCTTTTATCATCTGTTTCAAGTACTTTCAAGCATCTATTATAGATCTAACTAATACGTTATTTTAAACTGTTATTAGGGTAGCTATAAAAGAAATAACAAACAATGATACTTTTTATCGTTTATTTCAGTTTCATAGTTTACAATCTATGGGTAGATAGATACAAATATTTAATCAGATCACACAGCTAAGCATTGTTTAAAGTGTACATTATTATAAATTAAAATTCAACATTCGAATAATTTAACCCTTAACAAGTAACCTTTAAAAATGTTCCCCCATTTCGTGGTCAGCTCAAGAATCTCAAACACAGATGTTATCACTTACATACGAGTCTCTAACCTAAGAAATATTATTCATTATCATGTAAAAAATATCGATAACATTCAATTACGAGTAACAAGTTTGCTTATTCGAGAACAAATATATTTTTTTTATTTTTTATTAGTAAAAACTAGATGTCGCTTATATGTAAAGTGTTAAGTGGCGCCGCCGCAGTAGAACCACTACAGCAAGAATCTCAAAACGTGACGTCCACGGCGGCGCCTGGATAATAAGTGCTTACTCCCATTTTAATAAATACTTAATTAAAACACATAATTACATTACTCTGTCAATACGTTTCTTATAAACTATGTTATATGACAAGCATATAAATACACCGGGACGCTTTCTGTTTCCCCAGTGAATGTTGTAAGACCACTTTACTTATAAACCTTGCTCGTGCCGTTTGTTCTTAGCCATCACTTCGATCGTCGAATTGGCGGAAAGAAGGGCGTTTTTTTAATTACAACGTTTATAAATAAGGGGGTTATTTTACATTACAACACATAATATAATATACCCTCGAAACTGACTTAGATATGTTATTAAGGCAACGTGTGAATCGCACTAGGTAAATTGACAATATAAATTCTAGGACTAATACAACAGCCAAAGCGAAATTATATGGCAATTAGCGTAATAAATAGAAATAAATACATATATATTCCCAAATACATAGATATACCTATATTAACATATTAGTGACAATATCAGAGAAATAATCAAAATATATAAATAAGACGTAGAGTAGAAAAGCGAATAACTAAATTTTGTGCATTCACATTTTTTTTGTGATTTTCGTTTTTTTTTTCAAGTTTTTGTATAAAAAATCGTTAATGTCTAAGTTCTCGGGTCTGCGCGGACCTTACGAAAGTTAATTTTATCAGTGACGTCGAATAACTTATTGCTGGCCATGTCTTGGGTTTTGAACTCGCACCAGTCTCGGGCGTTAGCGACTACCGGTAGAATGGCTTTTTCGCTGCACAAGCACAAAAACAATTAGTCACGTTGTCACTTAAGTAATTAGTGACGTAGCCAAGGTTCGGGAAGGGTGGGTAGGTTAACAGACACAGGAGAGCCAAATTCGTCATTACAAACTGTCGGCGTTCGGTTTTAGATGTTATGAACACTCGGCAAGTTGTTTTGAACACTCGAGCTGTTTTGAACACTCGGGTTGTTTTGAACGCTCTGAAGCTATTTGAACACTAAAGCTAACAAAGCGCCGGTGGCACTTAATTTATGATGTTTTATTTGAATGGTTATAATGTATTCAGATAACGATTCAGATACTCTTGTGCCCCCATGATACTTAAGCGTTAGTTCATTTCACATTGTCCGTGACATGGATGATCATCGCTGACACCTACCAATAAGCCTAAGAAATAATGTGATATTCCTCCTTCTAAGGCTAAGGTTTGTGTAGGGCTTAGCTTAGGATATTGCCGCCTTTGGATGTAAAGTCTCAGGTCAGGTTTCTTTAAGCATTTTTTAAACTACCGAGTGACGAGATGAGCAATCCATTCGGGTGATGGTAAGTTTTATGTTTTTTTATAATGTGTTCATACTGTACTTCGGATTGCACAATTTTACGCGGCATTGCGCTCGTCACCGTGAGCTTTGTTTCACATGAATTGTATTCTATCTAGATCTTCCCGGATATAGATACGTTTTTCTATCTCACGGTAAAATCCTGATTGTTTATAGAAACCAGTTGTGGAGTCCTATGTTGGAAACAGGAATTAATTGTACTGCGCAGTAGTTGCTAAGCGATTTAGCAACATTTTTGCTTATATTTTTTTAAAGGATAGTATTTGACCAATTTCTCGCCTGGTGACGAAGTGGTGGTAGGCGGCAAACATGCTCAGCATAGAATGGGATAGACCCCTGCCGGACTACCTCGACAGACGTCCGATAGGTACTGCGCAGTACTGACCGGCGAAATAATCTCTTTATTAGAACTGCAGAAGGAGGGCTATGTTTTCGCTAGGGCTGTCAAGCGATGACCCCGGACAATGCGCCAACGGTGCGGTATTTACATGAGCTTCTGCTTAGCGCACTCCGGGCAGATGATGTCCTGCGCGTCGGTGATGAACCCCTTGCCCACGAGCGAGGCCTTGCACTGCGCGCAGATGAAGCAGTCGTTGTGCCAGTGGCGGTCCTCGAACGAGATGAAGCGCGTGCCGCCGATGCCTGCAACGAGAGCGTTTCTCAGATTCAGTCGAGACTTCAGGATACGTGTTACAGGGTATATTGTCGCCAAAAATTGTTGCCAAAATACCTCGTTTACCTTCGTGTTTTCTTCTGGCTATTAGACTGTCTCTACGATCGTTTACGATAAAAGAAAACTTGCATGCAGAAAACCGACCCAGAACAATTCGTTTATACTTGGATGACATTATTATGGTATATTCTGAGTTATTATGATTTAAAAACCAATCTACTGTACCGATTTTGATGAAATTTCTACGAGACCAACCTGACAGTATAATATCCTTTCAACTAAAAAACAATTTCCCAAATCGTGTCGTAGATAGGTAGGTACTGACCAGTGATGGGCTTGGTGCAGGCGGTGCAGCGCTTCGCGAACAGCTCCCCGAAGCACTCGGCGCAGTAAGGCTTCTCGTCGCGCGAGGTGAAGCGCTGGCCGGCCAGCGAGGAGCTGCACTTGCTGCACGTGAAGCACTCGCGGTGCCACGGCTCGTTCTTGTACGTCACGCCGCCTTGCGTGATGATCTGGAACCAAGGATTGGTTTCATGGTAAATGGATGTGTGAAAGAAAAAACAAAAGGAAAATATATTTTTTAAGCGTAAGTTAATATACTTACCACAAAAGTTAAAAGATTTAAAATAGAGTTAAATTAACGACTCTCAACATTTTCTCCACAAATCGACGTCTATCACTCGCGTTTTCTTATACAGCATTATTTTCTTATACGCAATACAGGCATTCCTAATTATTTTACTTGTGAATTTGTTATTGAGTGAGAAAAAGCGAGGGTTAGACGTCGATTTGTGGAGAAAATGTTGAGAGTCATTCGTCAACTCTATTTTAAATCTTTTGTAGTAAGACGGATGTTTTGTTAGTACAGAACATAGGTAGGTACATAATAGTCAGATTTGATAGATGACCGCTTATGAGATTTGAAACGTCCACCCTGAGTGCTCCCAGTGTGGGCACGCAGTACCGATGTGTTTCTTGGAAAACATACTTTACGGAGGTAACTACATTCGCTGTTCAGTAAAGGGAAACATTGTGAGAATACCCACAATATGCCACAGACATTGGAGACGCGTGATCCACCAGTCCGGACCTAAGTGGATTATGAACTAAGAACTAACCCTCCTTCGTTTTCCATTAAAAAAGACACGAATGCAAAAGAACAGGGCCAAAAAACTTATCAAATCAAATTAATAGAGCCGCCATTTGGTAGCGCGGATGGAGAACGCGTGGCATTCCAGCAGTTGATTAATTCCAGGGGTATGAATATTACATGCTACAATTTCAAAATGGCGAGGCTACTCTTTATATGTTTATTTCATTTTGCTTCAAGTGAATTCTTTCTTATTTATTTTGATCGTTCCTAAGGAGGATAACTGATATTTAGCAGAGCTTGACACAAATACTTAAGACTGATTTACCGACTTATATGTATATTCTTAATTTACAAAGTTTTTTACGTTAGGTACGTTACCTCATAATAGAACATCTTAGTAATAGCCATAACTACCCACACCTGCCTATACTTAATATCACGCGTAGGTTCAGGTTGGTTGTTAGTTCTCCAAAACTAAGGTAGCGTTTTTTTAGTTAGGTAAGTACTTGAGTTTCCTTTTCCTGTCGAGAATCATGGTACAGTGCTTGAAAGGGAAACATCCTTTTTCAAACTCAAACCATAATCATACTGTTTAATTTAATTTATCATATTTTATGTTTTATGGTTCTCTTTGTTAACGAGAATGAACTATTTGACTTGTAAAACTGTGATTTTATTGCCTATTTACAATAAATGCTTTGACTTTGACATACCTTGTTACACTTAACGCAGCGTGTAGCGAACTTGTCCTCGTAACAGCCGGCGCAGTAGATCTCCTGCTCGCGCGGAATGAAGCTCTTCGTGCCGATCGGGTTCTTGCACACTACGCAGCAGAAACACTTCTCGTGCCACTGCCTGGTCTTGTATTCCATCTTCTTGGTTCCTGGAAAAGAGGGGAGAGGGTTTAGTTTGGCAATTTTTTTTAATACTTTAATCTTAGGCTACCATTAGACCACTATCATATCTATATCACTATATACGAAGTGGGGGAAGATATATTGGTCAACCTAGAATGGGTGTGGTTCTCAGAGACCGCTTACCGAATAGTATCCCAACATGGATTTGCCAGAGGTTTTCCACATGGTGTCTCTGAGCAATATTAAACTAGTCTTAACTTTTTTGTGGGTGTATGTTCTTCTTCTTTCCTAATGTTTCAACCGTTGTCTGCTTATCAGGAGCATAGTTACTAAATCCTATCCTCATCATCAGCCTATATTTATCGAAATCTTGACATAGGGCTCTCCTAGTGAATGCCAACGAGCCTGATCTACGGTTCTCATCCAGTCTTTACTATTAGTCTCTTTCACAAGTCTTCACTCCACCCAGCCGGCGTAGGTAGGTAGGTACTTCCAACGTTACGTTTGCTTAAATGCGCTATCATAATAACCTATATGACAGTAAGTAGAGTACAAGCATGTTCTAGTTAGAAATGCCATTAAAACTAACCGATTTACTTTCTATTGATTCTTATTTCCAATCGCCACTCGTCATTGGAAAACTTCCAAATACCCGCGCCACAGTTCAATTTCGGATGTTTTTCTTTGTTCGAGGCGAATGTTCGATTTGCAGTTAAAGTTGTCCTTGAAGCAACACGGTAACTTCCGACGGTTAGTAGGAAATGTCGGGGAAATAGTCCCTTCGCTTCAACGCGATTTCCATAAAATTTTTCATTGTCAATGTCAAGTGCGTGGTAGATTACGACGACCCTGGGGATTTTCGAAGAATTTTCCGCTTTTACTTACTTATCTTCTATATACGGTCTGATTTATGAATAAGTTTTAATTAGCTACCGTCTGTTTGCCCATAAATAAGATCCAACAGCTTTTAACTCAAAGGCAAGGCTTGTATTAACCAGCATTTAAATTTCATACCAATCAAATAACATGTTTACAGGTCGACGGCGCTCCTTGACCCGACTATTATGTATTATGAGGCAAAAAAATTACTCATAATTATTATTTTCGGCAATAATTTCTAATAAATTGCATTTGGTGGCTATAGATAACCTACCTATACTGAAGAATAAAACTGACTAGCTACTTTCAAATACTATTACTACACAAATACATTTATCGTTGATTGTACAAGGCAAAGGCAGAGAATTGAGTGCCTGTTCTAAAATCATGCGGCAAACAATTCTACTGTCGTAAAAAGCTCAGTGGATTGGATTCCATCACCCATCATCCATCCGGTACTGTTTCCAATAACAAACTATTACAAAGTTAATAGTTTGGACGGTCTGCCGTGTTGTGCCAAATTAAAACCAGCAGGCGCGAAATTGAAATTGAATCGACATTAGAATTTGAACATTGTATTGTATCGAAAATCAGCATCGGAATTTTGTTCAAGCAAGAATACCGACCTAGAAAGTTTACACAACATCTCGACATTAGCGGGATGCAACTGTCTAACAAACGTGAGCGAAGCTACGTTTCCTGTTGAGGTCTCATTAACACTTTTGTTCTGTTAAGTTTGTAAAGTTCAAGTTTTCAACGCCCAGTGAATACCAACACAACATTTTATGCCATCGTAAAGTGCAGCGGTCGCGTGCTGACAGACGTAGAATGAAGTTACGAAGGGTACCACACTATAGGTAGGTATATTCTGTGGTAGTACGGCCGTCCTTGAGGTTGCATGCGACAGTATTGGAGACAGACACGCGATATGCAGTTAGTTTCAAGATCCGACAGATGTGATATTGCGATCGAAAGCATTAATGAGGCACAGTTATGGAATAAGTGCATGGAATAGTGATGGAAAATTGGAATTGGAAGGTCAAAGCGATAGCCGAAGCCTCACTCATATCACCTAACATTATATCCTGAGAATAAATGCATTACGTTTATATAATACTTACCTATTTGTTGTTTATTACCTACTCAATCACAACAAAACGGTTAAACGGATTTCAATGAAACGCTGTTACAAAAAATAGACTATTCATATTCGGATAGAATACATTTTCTTCCAAATCTACCACTAAAAGGTTGAAATGTGGTGTCAAAGTTTATTTACGAAAAATGAGGAAACCGCGGGGTGCCTCTAGCATTTAATCATTTATAGACAGGAAACTTTCCTGTGGCCATAAATTACAGCGAGATAGCAATGGAAAGCGGAAATAACTGGGAAGGTTAATACGTACGATGCTTGTAGAAATTGCTTTAGGTATATGATTGTAAATCATCAGTGCTTTCAGATATGGATATGTTTTGACGAATAATTATTACTTATTGTAGTCTTCTAGCTTTCACACAAACAGCTTTTATAATGAAGACGTTATATGTAATTATTAGGTCCTCTACATACTTCGTAAAAAAAGAAATAATAACGCAAGACCAAGTCATCATCAATCAGCGTCAAAATGTTTCAATAAACCAATTTTGACTTTCTCCTATTGATATGTCTGAGATAAGCTGTTTCGATTGGTACATTATCTTGCTTTGGCCAGTTAGATCGATCACTATGCCATTTGAGGAATTTGCTATCCGTCAAGCACCGTTTACGTGTATTTCAACCCATACCATCCCACTGCTGGATATATAGGTATACTTAGGCCTCGTGTCTGTTTTCGGTTTGAGCTACACGAATCCAGAGCATTTATACCTTGGTCACCTTCACTTATACGCACGATAATTGACTATACTCGAATCTACTACATAAAATTACGTTGAATGTTCTGCAATATTACAGTTAACTCTACTAATACCCCATAAATAGATCCACCCTATTCATCACCATTAACAACCATGACGGGGTGAACATATCTATCATCATTAAGTTAATCGTTAAACCAGAGACCTGCATTAAAACTTGGGCACAACTTTACAACCAAACGAAGTATTGTTAAACCAACCCTAAATTGAGAAAGTTCATCCGATACAAAAGTTAGATAAAAGTTCCTTACTTTGAGAATATCGCGTGTTATTAATAGCAATATCGGGAGGTTGTCGCAAATGAGAACAGACGTCAATGTTGAATTCTCCAATCTATATTCGATATCGTATCGTTGTACCTATTTCCCACATACGAGTACTTAGTAGAGCTTAACCATCGTCTATAAAACGAAAAGTTTGTAAGACTTTTGGAGATAATATTTTCCTAGTGACTTCGCGTTAAAATTCTGCCAAAAATTAATAATGGAGAATAACAATCCTGTATATAAATATGGTTACGAGTAGGTAGGTACACTGATTTAGTTTTTTCAGCCACGTCTTTTCAGTTTTGCGCCAAACTATACAAATCCGTGACTTGTCTAGATTTTTTGCCTGCAAAACGTAAAGGTCTACGAACTTTGTAATATGATAGTGATCGCATTTTTAGTTTGCATAATATTACCATTTGCAATGCAAGAGGAAACAAAACTTTTCTTCAATTATGTATATATAATGTAATGTCATAGAGGTAGGTACTCAGAGTAGATAAAATATAATAGAACGGTAGACATAGTAGCCGTATAACTTCTGTAGCAGATGAAAGATCGTTCCATTGACGATCATAGTTCATATCAGGGGCGGGACAAATGACAAATAACACAACATGGAAATCTACGGAAAGCTCATAGGTAGGTACCACATAGAGTAATTGGCCTGTGCGAAATGCTTAGAATCATAATTATTAATTATTTCCCTAAACAGTAAACACCAATCAGGCAATTAAAATTATAGATAGAGGGGGTATAACCTCTACATAGGTACTACATAGTTATTATGCTTATTGTGTCATGTTACGATTTGTAATGGTAGGGTAACAACACCAATTTAAGGCACATGGCCAACTTTAACAAATACATCGTCAAATGTAGCCAACAATCGATACGAGACGGAAACAAAGCACGCGCGTATTTTATGCAAAAGCTCCCTAGTCATAACGCGGCCGCCAGCCCACAACCCACATCTCCCATTGTTCAGTGAAGCCCCACTTGTAGTGCTTGGAATATAAACAGTGGTTTGTATTTTAATAACTGGACAGCCGGATGGTGGATGAGTTGTGAAACTTTGAAGTCTATATATTCCTGCCCACGCGGTAACGGTAACACGACGTCGAGGCATGGGACGTATTTTGCTAATCTTCAGCTGGAATCTGACATCTGGCTGATTAATTACAGTAAGCACGCAATGATTAGCAAGAACCTCCGTTTTAGTTTGTTGTCAAATGAGGCAGTGCCAGCCCTGGTGTCAGTATGTTTGTCCGTTCGCTCAAGAGGCTTTATTTTGAAGTGGCTTAACGATTACCAATCGATAGCAACTAGGACCGAAACTTAACGTGCCCTCTGAAGCACCTTCCGGATTTCCATCGCTTCAAGTGGTGGTTTCGCTAATGGAGTTGCAGAAACATCGCTTTCTGAAGACTATCACAGAATATTAGGAACTACACTGTACCGTACACAACGATTTAAAAAACATATTGTGTAGCACCATAATATCCAGGTCGAGTAAACAAAAACTTTACGATTGTCTGCAATCAAAGTGACAGCAAACAATTGCATTTTTACTTTGGAATCAATTCACTTGGAAAGTGTGGTTTAGTGAAACGGGGCGTCGAGAGTTGCTGAACAGGCTTAAGAGGCTCGGCAGTTTAGCAGCTTACTATCTAGGTACTAGCCTAGTTTCCTATGCATTGAGGGCAGACAGCAGCCCCATTTCTGATCGGCCATTGCAGCCGCACCACATCCCGCGTGGGTGTTAAAATCGACAGTACATTAATTAAGTACAGATTGAGGCCACGCCATTGGGAAAGTATGCGATATGCTGTGCCCTTATACGGAGAGGATGTATCTCATAAATATTGATACGGGCGTATCAATATTTATGAGTGCAACGAGCTGTAAAGTTAGACCTTGCTTTTAATTCATTACGGATTTAATGAGCTTTTTAAATGTCAAACTTTTGTTAATATCTCGTAAATATGTCATAGATTTCGACACTGCTTAGACTTGGGTACCTTGGATTTTATTGAGAAATATGATATAATAATCACTGATTTACATATTTATAGCTAGCTAAGTGAGCACTTAAAATCCTACAACTAAAAATCAGAACTGATAAAAATCACCGACAAATAGTACCTACCCTATTTCAGCGAGCAGGCTAGTCTTAAAAACCATACATCCTCGTATCTCGTCTAAAGCCATCCCGCGGAGATACTTTTAAGTTACGCCACTAAAATCTCGTACCAGGTGTTTGTCCTGTCAATTGTGACGTGAAGTTGCAAACCACTCATAATATGCACTCATCGGCATAACGTGGTTGCATTACGGTTGGCATTGTGTGCACAGGATGTTAGCGGGTTGACTGAGAACCGATACAAGGCCGGGCTGATGTCAGCGGCGTGGGCGGTTATACAAATATTAGCCATATGAGGTAGTTTATTGGTCCGCATACCCTTCCCAATCTATCTTCAAATGGTTCTTGGGAATCGATTGTTGTTTTAGTTTAACATGTTTTGTGAAAAAACAAAAAAAACCTTCAAACGGATATATTTTTGGATCGATTATAATTATGTTTCGAATTGCTTAAAAAAATTAATTAGTAGTTACGTTATTAACTAAATGGAAAACTTTTCACGATTCATCATTACCCACTTATAATAATTCATGGCAAATTATTTTTTCTTATTGATTTATGTAAGTAGGTAAGTATAACAATATTTAAACAGTACTATATTATAATATTTACTCGTGCATTAATATCGAAGGTCAAGAAAATCACAAATGGCAACCAACAATATACCTAAGCGATGATGTAAGCACGGTTGACATACTAAACTTAAAATTTTAAATCTCTGTGGCTTGCCACACGATTTAGACCTTAAACTCAATAAATATAAGATTTAACGTGTTTCTATTTAAGGGAACTGATTTGTGAAGACTTTGTTTAGGAACTATAATGCCGTTTGCAGTAATATAATGTAAAATATTCAGTTCACTTTGTCAGGTGTGAAGTTACACATTTTGTTGTGTACCTACCTATACAGCTATGAGTATTTGGGACAGTTTGATCCTATAATTTATTCAATTATTCGTACTTTGTCAGTTATTTGGTAAGCAGGAAGTTCAGTTACTGGCAGGTACTCAGGGGTAGTGATTTAAATGTATTGTCTCTGGATTTATGGTTATTTTTTGTGGAAATGATGAATTGCGGTAGTCCAACTTGCACGCAAAATACTTATTGAATTTTGAGTAGAATCAGTACAAATGTGGAGCAGAAATAGTGTAAATATTCTTCTGTTATGTAGAGTTTACCTTAGTTACTCTATATTGTTGAATTTTCAGTACGCATGTTTCTTAGCTAGTAAAATTTTTGTAGCCAGTTTTATAGCCAGCTTATTTGAATGTCACCGAAACAAATAGCATAAAGAAAGGAAAAACATTTAAAATTTCCATATGTAGGTACTTGCAGTTAAACCTTATCAGAAACACATATCTCGGGCACGTGCTACACACGTCGTACGCAGACGTGTTTTCATAAACAAGATGAAAATTTTGCTATTGACAAGTGGAACGGCTCTATGCAGAATCGATTGTGTAGGAATCCGTGGAGGCCATAGATTCAGAGATCTGTTTACTTGAAATCCTTGTGCCACCTACGTAGAGAAGTAAATACATAGAGATAAGTACCTACTCCATACAATGTGTTATGAGGCTCCGTAGAGTCTGGTGATTGTGCTTGATGCGCTACAGAGATGTCTAAAGTCATTTACTTTATTATGACAAGCTTTTATCTGATCAACCTCTCAACTGTCACGTCGTAACTGAGTCTGACATGGAAAAGTGTTTGTTTTTAACTGTGCATAACATTATTTATTACTTACCTACTTACATGAAAAAGCTTTTATTTTATCTTTGGTACTTAGGTACATTATTAAAATTTAAAGTTAACTAAAAATGAGAATAATTAAATTAAATCAAAATTTTATATCATATTTTCAACATGTATGAATGTATGTAACAAATATACTTACGAACATTTAAATACTTGTTGTACTCGTAAGTTTAGTAACAGAGACGCTTTGATAAAACAATCAAATCTACATGTTTACAATGAATTACCTACGTTTGCCGCTTCATTCTCAGCTATTTCTAGTCGACATAATTAAATGTTGTAGTAGCATAATTATCATTATAACATTAACAATAATGATCTCATCAATTAACAGCCCTTTTCACAAAGACGCGCCGTTCTGTCTTGACCGACGAGGTCAGCGGACCAGTAGTGGACAGCAGTGTTATGCTGGCCAGGGTCAAGGCGGACTGGCCGACATCTGGCGCACACACCCTATACGGAACGAATACATCAATGCACTGTCAATATCAAGTACACTTGCTGAGTTTGTTGGACATATAAACTTGTTGGATGTTATTAAAAAAGTCAATGGTTTGACAGACAAACAAAAGTTTTACCAAACTAAAATGGAGAACGGAAATTGATACCTACTATGAATTGTTACTCTAATAAATGTATTTTATTAACAGAGTAAGCCTTTTATTTAGATGGTGGTTTAATAAAATAAAAACGCTATTTATGCGATTATAAATAGAAATAAAATACTTTTTAAGTTATTTCAACCCATGTTTTTTTTTTATTAATTTTATCCGTGGATAAAAACGTCTGCTTTCGTTACAAATTGTTAATTTTGCAAGCCAATTTTGACCAAGAATCCGTTGATTCCGTCTGTCATATTCTGATGATAATACAATATTATGACGTCGAGCTGCTTACTTATACATTGTAAATATTATAAGGTGAAAACGTCTCTTGAACCTGATCCGCGAATCGATAATCTCTCAGCTCATCTTAAAAGATTTAAATATAAAGGTACTTATCTAAATGACTCACGCATCCTCAAAACAAGGCTAGCATTGTATCGGCTACTATGCTTGTTCATTCGGATGATGTAATTTTTAATTAAGCCTTAAATTTAATGTATGAAGAAAATTGCCGTGAACTATGACATTACGAGTACTAATATGAACGTGTATAAGGTTGAGCAAAAGTAGGCTATAATAAAACACTGAAGGATTGTAAACGTGTGAAGTAAGTATTTTTTGATAATAAAATTAAAATTGATATGCCTTTTATAACCTTTCGAAAGTAGGTGTAGTATACATTAAAGTAAATTCAATCAAATAAATACCAATATGGAATTGCCGTATACCTTGAATTTATTACATATAATAATACATTATGATTGTATGTAATGTGTGTGAATATTCTGTCCCCAATTAGGCCGATTTCATTCGTCCATAGGTCACACCCTAGGGTGGTTTATGCTCTCTTGTCGCATCTATGCTCGTTTATCTAACGAGCCGAAGAGAATATAACCACCATAGTAACATTTTATGGTGCCGCATTGTACCGATATAGTATCTAGTAGTCTGTCTGTAGTTATCAATTATTATTCTTGCTTAGAGTTATGACTTGTGAGTTACCTAAAAAAATCTATGAACTTCCTTTTTTATTTGTTTTGGCTTCGCACGATTTGTGCTTTCAGCCAGTGTCCAAAGAAGAGTTTGTGTATGTTTCTCAAAGTGTACCTTCGTTTTTAGAGAAAGCTCAATTCGAAGAAGGCACGTTTAAATCCAAATTGATTGAAATTTAATAGCTCTAATATTTCACATGGACTTTATAACTTTCTCTTTACAATACACTTTTTAGTTGCAAAGGGTTCCGTCGTAATCTTTAGAAGTTCAGAGGGCATACTTGAGGATGGTACTTATTAAAAAATAATTGATCAACATCAACCTTTACGATGGATGATAAATCCGTGTATTTACCTATTCGTCCTAAATAAATAGCTGTAGGTACTTAATACATTTAACATGTTAGGTATTTTGAATAATTAATCAATAATATGGCCCGAATAATTGCACAAGTGGGCAGACGAGTTTTGAACCATGAGCACGTTGACGTAATCCTTATGGTGTCCGCTTAAGAAACAGATGGTTCTATTGAGTGTTAAATGAATTACAATAACAATGCATAGACAATTTAGCGTTTTTAAATAGACTATTAAAAATGTTCAAAAATTGTGGACCTATGCAGTTTTCTATGCGGATCCCTAAAGCTGTGTAACCTACTTATGTGCATAAGCTGAATGTACACAACTTCACGACACATACACTCTAAAGTGTTTAAAAAAAATCAAACGTCACTTGCCTATTTTCTTTTCTACGGTTCAAAGGTAATGGAGTGGCAGGTCCCGACGCACGCCACGCCCCAGCCGGATATAAAAAGTTTGCTAGCGGATATTACGGAATTATGCAGAAACGTTTTCCTTTCCGAGCTATTTATTTTTACGTCTAGCTGAAGTAATAAAAAATGTTGGTACTTTGCATGCGTGATGAATTTTACGCTCTTAATGCTTGTTTGACTGCTTACAAGAGCATTCTATTAGAAATAATAGCTAGATGTGAAAAATTCGTTATCGCCTTTTACCAAAATAATTTTTATTTATTAAACAAAATAAGATTAATTTATATTAGCCTCGTTATGCTCATAGAAATTAGACGATGAAAGTAGAAATAGGATTAACTTAGGTTTAATGTTACTAGTAAATCAGGGCCAATATCGATTTCATGCATGAAAATACTAAAACGCCTCGATTCAATCGACTTTTATGACTTTCTGCGATTGCTTTGAAGTTTAAATATAAATATTTATGGCCAGTACATAAAACGGTTAGGTCAATGCTTTCTTCGAGTTATTCCCATGAACGAATACTTTATTCATTTGTTTTGTTTATTTTAATGTGTTCCATCTAAGAGTGAGCCTTATATATTTTGTCAGATTGTAACAATATTGGTTTCGTCGGTTAACAATCATGGTGGAACATTGAAGTTGCTACTTTAGATACCAAGTTAAATACCATTTTACTGTTGTAACGTGCAAAGATTAATCATTCATATAAGTACTACTGATGTATATACCTACGTTCCATAAAACATAAAGTTCGTCATGTAAAGTATAACTTTACGACCGATTTTGCGACAAACCCTACGGCGTCCTAATACCCAATCCATTCCAGTGTGAATGAATTTAAATTAATATACTTATTATGCGTTGCTTTAGTTTTATAATTTTGTATTTACAAGTCTATGTACAATTAAAAGCTTTAAGTACAAGTCACTAAAACAGAATTTAGTGTGACCCGGCTTCCGTTGATTGACAACTTGTAATTAAATTGTTAGTTAATTGAATTAAAGGTCGACCGCGGTGCCGCCGGCCGACTTGTCATTCAATAACGTTTAGGGAAATTAATGCTTCCGGCGCTACATTAATATTAAAAGCAAATGCATCGTAACTTTTCTTTTTAATTATACGCGTTGCTGTTGTGACAATTTTTGATGAGGATTTTGATTCTTTACGCATTTACAACTTCATGGTACGCTCTAGATAATAATTAGTTTATAATATACTTTATATACCTACATTATATATTATATACTTTTTGTAGAGGATTCTAAAGGAACCTTTTATAATATTTTGTATATAAGTACATATAGAATACATTATTTAATTCGTATTTATTACATTTTGAATATTTAATGCTCAGGTTTTATTGATGAGACCTAGATTTATAACGACTTTTGATTGGAAACAAGTTAATAAAGTGCCAAACGTGTAGGTATCAATATTATTGTTTGTTTAGCGATAGATAAAAATAGGAAATAGGAATCTTATTTTTAAATTTTTATGTAAATACAAATTTCAAATAAATACAATAATTGTGAAAGGGCGAAAATTCTTGACACATAAACTTAGAAAGTTAATTAATACCTATACAATAACATAACGAGAGGATAAAATACTTAATGCTTTCATACAACTAGCCTAGCTGATCAAAAATTAAAAAAGCAAAAGTGTTATAAAAACAAAAACCTACCTAGGTAGGTAGGTATTTAAAAAAGGAACAGGTAAGTAAGAAATAAGCGCTTATAAACACCTGCGACTGTTTTCCTTGGGTCGCCGAGCAGGCACTGATCCCTTAACGCACAACAAAACTTCTTGTTTTCCCTCTCGGCGGTCGCATTGGGCAGGAACATGGATAGTATGGCGACATCCTCGTTATTTTCCCGCGCTCTGCGTATCCGGTCCTGGCCGACTATTTTCGACGACAAATGCAGCCGGGACTTCAAATCTTCACTCAACACGTCCGCTGACATTTTTGGCTAAATAACTGTCCTTCTTTGATTTTGAAAAATTACAATAAAAAACCGCGGTAAAATGTGACAGTTCTTTTTTTTTATTCGGATGCCACGTGTAGTGCAGGCTTCGCGGCTCGCGACGCGGTACTGAGCGCTTGACGAGTTTCAAACTCGAAACTGGAGGGAGCGTGTAGGAACAACGTAGGCTGTCAATGCTTAATTTGATCCCGTGCGATAACAAATGGAGATATATGAGGAAGTAATTGAAAGCGATCAATTGGTGGAAAAGTTTAGGAAGAAAGTTGCTTCAATTAAATTTTATTCCACCAAAGAGGTTTTAGTCTCTCTTATCGTCCGAAAATAAAAGTTTGCAGTACAGAGGTACAAAGGTATAATTTAATTTTACCCCGTTCTCCTTTTACTTGATCAGAGATCTTTTTCCTACGTGTCATTGAAACATAATAAGTAGGTACCTACTTATAGCTTTTATTCATAATTTGCTAACTTACGTCACTACTAATGCTAGCGATAAGAACGATGCAAGGCACGCAGGTTTTAAGTTAACATCACGTTCAGACATAGATAATTTTAGTGATGCATTTGCTAGGTCCTGTTAGATAACTAGGTACTCTTAAGTACAAATTACTCTATTACTCTACTTTTATAATTGCTCTACAAGGGCATGTAATTGAAGTTAGAAGATCTGCATAATCTATAAGACTTAAAGATATAAATAGGAGAAGACCTCGATTTCGTAATGGCAATACAAGATGCACCTACACGAACAAGATGGAATTTGCGTGGGGTAAATTAAATAGGCTCTTCAACTGCTGCTTTATGACTTGCTTTGGGTGTTCCCATTGTAGTGGTTAAATACGTTAGAGCAACTAGATGGTACCTACCTACCTACTTATTTTAGAGTTATTTGTATATGTTTAAACATCATTTGGCCTATTAATTTTAAAAATGTCGTTTAGCTGGTAATTTTATTATCATTTTTGGGTAATTTTGTTTTTAAGGGGAAAAAATCATGTCCACGCTACCATAACCTTTCAATAAAATTGGTAAGTATACTTACGAGCAACCCTATCTTAGCAAAACTTAGATCAACTAGTCAATAACTGTTTATTTTGTGTTTACCTAGTAGGTATGCTTTATAGACTAGCAGTCGCTTTTAACAGCTTAAAGCATTATAGCTATGATCTATATCAGTGAATTAGCCAGCATTCACATAAATAACATCGTATGTCGTTTTGGTTTTACTCAAAATTAGTTATAATAATCACTTATTATTTCGTTATAAGGACACGCTAAGATTTTTATGTGTGTCCAGATATTGAATCTTAAAATAACATTATATTTCTGTAATAAAAGTGAAATGTAAGTAGTTATCTTGTTTATATAATATATATTATGTATCTCTGTATAAATCAAAACCGATTTAGTAAATCAAAAAGGAAAATCGATAGGAAAACGTTAAAAATACTATTAAATACAAGACGCAGCAATTTGTACCATAAAAAAAATTGTGGACTAATGGACTTCATCATCGTCATCATCACAAGCCTGAAGACGTCCACTGCTGAACATAGGGCTCCCCTTAGACCGCCACACCAAACGACAATTTGCCACTTGCATCCACCGGTCGCCTGCGACTCTTTTGATGTCGTCAGCCCATCTAGTGGGATATACCTCTACCAACACTGTGTATGCGAATGGACTTCAAATTTACGAATATTTTTCGCAATAGAATTTCATTGCGATACCATTATAAATTATTATGTGACTTTCACATCGTTAAGAATTCGGAGAAATTTGTTATATTGGCAAGCCATCTTTTTATTTTACAAGGAAATAGTTTATAATTAATACCGCACTGACTAAAATTATAACAATCATATGCCGCCAGCTTTCTATCAATAAATTATTGTATGCAATTATTGAAATTATTGATAAGATGTTGAAAAGTGAAACAGAACGCGACTTTATAGACCATTTCCGGTGGTTACGATTAACTTTCCTCAAAGCTCTCTATGTGTAGTTCATTTTAAATGTACTATGGCTTCGCACGATTTTTGCATTTAGCCAGTTTATTTTAACTATAGGAAAGTCATAGCATTATCGCAATCCTCGTGTTCAAGTTATCAAGTATTTACATAGTCAAAGCCACAGTCCAGTAAATTGGCACTTAGATGCTTTACTGAAACTTCCAAGGTGTTTTGGGTAAGTGAAATATTAAAACAAATTCAAATCAAATTGCCACAGATAAAACCTACAACAACATTCAAATTAGCCGTAAACCACTTCATTTATCTCTACTGCATACAAATCGATGCAATTCTATGTCCTTAGGACTGGAACTAAGTTGTGTAGGCGGCAATGCCTACTAGCAATGTCTACCTTAGCTTTGTCGCCATTGGAAAACGGCGTGGAAATCGTGTCAATCGACTGGTAGTCTCGTACTACTAAAAATTGCTGGCTAAATGCACAAATCTGGCAAAGACGAAATTAAAAAAAAACACTTCGCATTATTTGCATATTGAACCGTGTAGGTGAAAACGATGTTTTTTTTAAATAAAATAGAATTTCAAGTCCCAATCAATACTTACCAATCTTTTCCAAAAAATATGTAAGTCTAAGTATGTACATTATAACCTACATTAAGTACCTATTATATATATATATTTTTTTTTTTTTTATACCTATATACATTCAGTTTCTATTTTACTTAATTCATTCATTGATTTCTAAATCTAATTGAATTACATAGGTACAATATAGTTCAATATTAATTAAAAACTTTATTACCTACATTGTAAATTCAAAGATTCAACGATTAAGGTTAATTACATAGACCTATGGGCCAATAAAACACGCATATAAAAACTATCATTACCAACAATCTGCCATAATAAAATAGCTACTCAAAGGCCCGAATAAAGATGTCTCGATAGAAAGCACAAATTCCTTGATCAATCTGTGTGCCTAGTGCGAGTTTTGTCAATTTATTTACGCGCTCGGTCCGTTTGGCGTAAACTTGAAATTGTATGGAATAAGAGCAGCGCCATCTAGCGCCAGTGAATCAGTCACTAGATGGCGCTGCTCTTATTCCGTACAATTTCAAGTTTACGCCAAACGGACCGAGCGCGTAAATAAATTGACAAAACTCGCACTAGCCACACTGATTGAAGCTTTCATTCGTGGGAAACAAAAAGCACGACAGTTTTTACCTCATAAACTGTCAAATATAACGCCGCAATAATGGTGACAACAATTACTTTTCTTTTTTTTTTTGTGGCTTCGCACGGTTTGTGCATATAGCCAGTGTCAAGTATTTTATTATTTAAGTATTTCTTAATTTTATTTAAGAAAGTCACAGCAGTTATAGAAATCGTGGTCAAGTAGTCAAGTCAATTATTTACATCGTCAAAGTCACGATTCAGTAAAGTAGTGGATGCTTTACTGAAACTTCCTGGGAGTTTTGGAAAAAATGCGAAATGACACGTTTTTTGAGTTTATATCATTCGCCCACACTCGTGCACGTTAACGTACACTTAATGATTAATATTCCACCAATATTACACATTAACACTCGAAGAAACACAAGTTTGAGAAAATAATACAAAACCAACAACGTCTCACTATCGGATTCCCGCCAAAACTCCAACAATTACTTGAAACTGGCACAATCTGCGAAAAGCACCATGGCCAAAGAAGAAAAGAAAAAAAAATGGGGATAACAAAAAAACAAAATAGGTACCATGCTACATGCATTGTGTATTAATTTGACACCACGCAAATGGCCTGATTGAATAATCAGTTGCGATTGTTTGTATGAGTGCGTTCAAAAACAAGACGTTCCGTTTCACATTTGCATTTTATTAATATACTTATTTGCATATACATGGCAATGTTTTATTTTACATAATTAAGTAACTTTACTTTAAATCGAGTAATAAAAAATATTAAAAGTTTTAATTTTTATATTAGTTTCACCATCTAAAAAATTAAGGAATGACAAAAGTATTTGGATGTTCTTGATTGATCTTTATATCTCCTCACGAAACTGAGGGGAGACCTGTGCTTACCAGTGAATATGATGATGATGATGATGATGATGATGATGATGATGATTATTATTTATGGAAAAATCCGTAAAAATTAATTTCCACTTCTTTGAGTTCATGTCTAAAAGCACCAAGGCCAAGGAAATATTCCATTATGTCGTTAGAATAGGTAATAATATCTTGTTAATATTTTATCAACAGAAAAATAAGTAGGTACCTACCTTTATTTTGTATCTATATTCTGTCTCAAGATTTATTAATGGTTCAAACACTATGATTAAATAAATATTGGCAGCGTGTTCCATCCTACGCGCGATGAGTCAAAACTCCTTAGTTATTTGTCACTAGGTAGATAAATACGCGAAAAGGCGTGGACTCAAGATAAATAGACGAAAAAAAAAAACAATTTGTACAAAAGTAAATGGATAACAAGGCGCGGAGCTAAAATAATTAATTATATTTTTTTTATGTCACAATGTGCTAGCAGCATCAAGACTTCACAGAAAAAAAAAGTTAATACTGCTACGCGATGTTGATGTATGTATAAAGATGATGCCTAAGATACATGATACTGATGCGGTGATAGCCTACTGGGCGAAGATCCGCCTTCCAAACGAAGGGTGGTGAGTTCAAATCCCAGTGCGGGCACGTACCAATGTGTTTCTTGTTAGGAAAGGAAAGCAAAACATCGCGAGGAAACCAACATGCCCGATTAGACTAGGCCCCCGTGGTGGATAATGGCCTATTCCTGCTCACGAATGTGAGGGGAGGCGTTTGTCCACCAGTGGGACAGTTACGGGTTGAATTATTATTATTATTTTATTATTAATTAAATATTTATAGGCTACTCGGTCCCGACAGACGTTACCCTGCAAAGTATGACTGCAGCGCCATCTGCCGAGCTGATTTGTGAATCTAAACCATCCAGGGCGCCACACAAACGCATACAAAATCAGTCCAGCCGCTTAGGAGGAGTTCAGTGACATACACACGTACAGTAGAATTATGTAAACATGGATGATAATACTGACCGGGTTCCACCTACACTCCGATTGCCGTAGAGTGGCCTGATGTATGATTTATGACTGATTCATCTTTAAAGATCCAAGAAGTATAATCATAACGGTTATTACTTACAATAAATACTGTTATTATAACGGTGTTGTATCCTGGAATTATTTTACCGTATTCCACTGTGGTTGCCTCATTTTGGCAACTAAAAATTGACATGTCGAAGCAGCAAAGACACAACAGCAGAGAGATAAAAACAGAGTAGGTAGGATTTATATCAATCGCGCACTATGCCAATGATTATTGTAGGTTGCAATTTCGTCGTATAATAGCAGGGGATATGCTCATGGGAGCCTAAGCAGTTTCATTTTAACACAGTCATATTATTATCATCATCTTGCCAAGTTACAAAGTTACTTAGAATATTTCAAGTGAATCAGTAACAATTTCTTTGTATTCTGGCTGGCTTATGACTTAAAGTTAAGTGTGTAGTAATTACACAGAAGTGTGGGAGTCTAAGAACGTCATGTTGGAGTAGCAAAAACGGATTTAAATTAGATGATTGCGCGGTTCGCAACAGTAGATACAGTGCGGTGTATTGGGATTGACTCACTGATTGAGACATAATGGTTTTGTCGTACGTAACATATCTACCTATTTATTGTATAGTGGATACCTTACGAATAATAAACAATAGCCCAGCCCAATACTTATACCAATAGCCCAGGGTAGACAGACACTAACTACTCAAACGGTTCTCAAACTCACGGAAGAGAGAGACAACAGCTTCAAATGACATACAAAATCCAGATCATGCTATCTCACTTTAATTGAGTGCTTCTTCTAGATTCTAGGGTATAGATATAGGCATTCTGTGCCGATAGGTATAATGAGAATGGCAATTAAACATCAAAGGTATTCAATTAACTAACAATTGGTCAGTTCGGCAAAATTTTAATTTCATGTAATTGGTAGACCAACTCCCAAAAGTCTTTAATTGGTCGTAATCAAGCAATTAACCATGACAAAGTTGTAATTTCTCATAGGTCGAAATTCGCTTATTTAGTGTCTCGTCACAATATGGATTTTACGTACAATATAATGAAGGCCGGGCAGGAGTATTGTTTGGGGGAATGTGAATCGAAACAAAATAAAATAAAAACATATTATAGGAAACCTACCCAACCCGTGACGCAAAGGTAGTCTGATCAAATGATGTACCAAAATCCGCACTAAGTTAAAGTACCTACCTAATAAAGAAACCAGTGTGGGACACCAAACTACGTTTAATTATTCGAAGCGTGGTGGCAACACGATTGAGCCAAACAAAACCAATTAGTCCCCGAACATTGTCCAATTATTAGAAACCTCTCAACTGCGCCGTCACATCGCCTAGTGCGGTTGAAGGTACTATACTTATTTAGTACTCTGTGGTGTCAGGAGTAAGTAAACGTAAGTTAACAGTTTTTGTTATTGTTTTATGTATTTGTGACAGAATTTCTGTGAAAAATCCCGTTTAGTTAACTTTTGTGTTAGATAGCATGGCTGTTTAGAAACTTATATTTTATAATTTGAGTAATCCACGAAAGGTTGACCGTCTCTGTCCATCGCCTAGTAATAGTAACTTACTCGAATTCCCGTAGGTTCAGGCGCGTTTTGGTGCTTCGAGGTTTACGCAAGCTTCTTTTGATAACACTAAGTAAGTACACGTGTGCTAATCTAAGAGTTTCAGTTCTTATTTCATAGTCTGTGGTTTTAGCGTAGACAGTGAAACTTCTTCCACGTTTTAAATTGGTTAAGTACATCTTCATTGACCTACCTAGTTGGGGTATGATTGTTTTAGTATGATCATTAATAGTATTATTGAAACTATAGTAACATACTACAAACTTATCTTAATTGACAGCAAAGGCAACGCAATAAATCTATAAACGATGCTGAAGATGGTCCTATTATACCATCTTTATAAAGTAGGAAAAACTAACACATACAAATAGACCATCGAACATGAACTTTAAAATTCACATTTATTAACTTTACTGCACACGCTTACAAATTTAAAATCAACTTAACGCGTCTCCTACGTATGTACGAATTCGTTTTTTTATTCCATAAAAGCTCACTCGACGCATCGAAAATAGCAAAGATTAAAAGGCAGAAGGCTACGGCAATGGCAGTGGTCGTTTTTCTTCGGCCGAATCACCTTACATACCTTATGTAGCGAGCGGCGAGGGTAACTGACGAACCTTACATGGTGTGTCCCGAGCTGCGGTGTGAACGAGCTTGACTCACAGCAGACGAGACTCGCCAACGGCGCAGTTGAGGAAACAATAACACAGAGCCGTCAGCTCTCCAAAAGCAACCTAACGCTCATTGGAATAACGTTTGTCAGTTCGCGCTGCAACGTGGCTGTTACGCCAATCCGAAAAGCACGAATGAAAGAAACTCCTAATTAAAGTACTGTCCAAGAAATTTCTACAATACAGAAAGTGCAATGACACAGAAAACGTCCGATCTCGGTGACTCAAAAACAGTTCCTTAAAATTTAAATTTTAGGCTATATTTCGTGGTTGCGCGATCGAACACGCCGCATTGACAACTAGAAAACTACTAATTTCAAGAGACATCGCATCTAACGCTGGACATGTATTGCAACTTGCTACAAGTCCTCCGAGCCCGTATGTCACAAGCCAACAAGTGCAAGAGGCATGTGGCTAATATCTTGCAATAAGCCAAAGGATACGCTGTTCACGCCTCGCTCCCTGCCTTTTACAGGCATTCAGATTGGACCACATGCCTGCGTGGTGTAAGGTTGTAAACAATATTAAGGTGTTTGTGTAATACCGTCTTTATCAAGTGCAGTGACAATGGATTTTTCAATCGCTTTTATAAAAGATTTGCTGTTTTTACGATTGTGGTTTGGAACAGCAGCTTCCCGAGTAGCGTTTTGCATCGCTTCTAGTGATTCAAAAGCACAATTGTTGAAATCGTCACGAAAGACACACCTAAAGCAGACGCGTAGACGCGGCGTCACTGACGCGCGCATCCAACGCCTGACGCAATTTTCAAATCATAACAGCGCCTTTTAGACCAGCCAACCACCTCTCACTGAATATGATCAAAATCTACTCACCAGCACGGAACACCTCTCCGCATCCGTCGCAGCGAGAAGCGAACTGCGCGTCATAGCAGTTGCCGCAGTAGATCTTGTCGAGCTTGGATCCGAACTGCTTGTCCACCAGCGACACGCGGCACTTCGCGCAGAGGAAGCACGCCTCGTGCCAGTGCTTGTCCTTGTACGACAGATCCTGGGGAAGAAGAGAACAACGGGTTAAGGTCTTTTGAAAAAATACGCATCACGAATCGAGAATTTCAAATCAGTGTACGTGTTACCATTTTAGTTCTACATCAATAGGAATCAACTAAGCAATACCTAAGTAACGTCATTCATTGTTTGTTGAAGAATATCCAAGACTAGTCCAACAGTTATAACAAGATTATCTTCTACTCAACTCTGCTCCAACCACAGTCGTATTTGTGCTTCCGCCATTACGTCACCGCCATTAATTAAATTGATGTCCTCAATCAGTTCAAACTTCAAAGGCTTCCATCGAATTGGGAATCCCAACCACTCGACAATCGTATTGATAGTTTTTTCGAGGTGTATCTACATAAACGTTTACAGTTTTGGCCGCGACTTCGCCTGAGTTAATTCGAAACGAAATTCGAGACATACCAGTTTGACAAGTAATTTCAAGTTTGTTTCATAGATGCTTCATAATTTCAATTACTTCGGCGATATCCGATCTTCTTTTCATCAATGAATAAATCTTAATATTGATCTTGGCAACAGTGAAAACGCAAAGCCACAGCACATAGCGTATTTATCATGACCTGACGTCCTAGTTTACGCACATTGAACAAATCTATCGTGACAATGAGAGGAATTACGAACATCCTGTCTGTCTACTTCTAGAAAAAAGCTATTAGTTTGCAGAAATGTCAAGTTGGCGTTAAATAAACGTGGGCGTAATTGTAGCCTTCAACTTGATTGTTCTGCGGACATTTGTTTGAGTTTGCTTATTTGGGAGGGTCATTAGTTAGCCATTATGCTAGAGTCAAGTTGTTTTGCCACCGGGTCGCCAATTGATGGTGCTCAGTGGATTTTATTTCTGTCTATTACGCTTGGGCTTGGCTCTTCTGAGATAATCGCTGTTATTTTTGCTGACGTCTTTTTAAAGACTTGTGGTTTCTCTGTTTTGTTTGTATAAAAATATTGTACGAATTAGCTTATTTTTTTGTATCTATTATGAGTTGACAACTTGACTAATTATACAATATGGATACTTGTCGAGCGGGTGGCAGACAGAAGCGCGGCCTGCTGAGTTCCGTATCATCCTACTATTCGTTGCGAACCATTTAAACAAGCAGTGGTTAGATTTCCAATTGAATTCAGCCACAATCATATTACTTGTATCGTAATGTTGTAAATTCGCTGCAACGAGCCTCGTAAATCACGGCATCGCACTCGCGTCATAGCCCAGTTTAAACAGTGATTCATCATCGTTTGCCCATTTCGCATTGGATGCAAACACTTGAATTCTATTACATTTGGGGTTCATTGGCCAAATAACGGGAGGTTAAATATCTCTTTTAAATAATTTGTTTTGATTACTACCAGTTTATTTACCTTATCTTGTCTAATGATTTTAAAAGTTTGTTTGACGTTTTTGGGTGTACGAAATGATACTTTAATATACTTAGATACCTCTATATGATACCTTAGAAGATGTAGATCCAAAAAAGAGGAGACAAAGTAACTGGGTTCATTCACAGACTCTTCTGTAAGATTAACATTTTTAGCTTGCTCGTGAACATTCATTAACTTCTAAAATTGTGCTCAAGCGAATACTATTGCGATAACTATTGTAGTATAAACAGATCCACTAAATTAAATAAGCTAGATTATAAATCAAGAAAACAAATCTTAGAAAAATCTACACTTCTCATAAATGTTAAAGAGAACATTATGCTCTACGACAATTCGGCTGCAGCTGTCGACTTTTCTGTCTGTCGAATTCTTTAGGCGACATTATTTCATTTCACGCTGCATTTCTGTCCCGAAATAGCCCCCTTATTCCGTTCTATTCCCGTCTAAGAACGCGCGGACACTTTAAACAGAATGTCGTAATATCAATAAAATATGAATGTTTATTTTGGCCGATTACGAAACTCTCCAAGCTTCTTGTAACGCATGAATCTCAAAGAATCGTCTGACGGATTCACCGCCCAAGGTTAGAGCACAACAACATAGAATAGCAGCTGTAACCGGCCCAGAAATAGTCCCGGACGGTTTGTTTTCGCTGAACTCCGGGAAAATGTGAACAAACATTTCGTAACTAACAACAGCAGTGTTATTTGTAACCAGGCTTCGAAGTCTAGCGCTTAATTCATCTCATGTGATCATGATGCCATTAATGTTTGGTATTAAAAATCAATAGACATCAAGCTTAGCTTACTCTATCAAGTGTCTATCGTGCATCACATATTATGTCATTTATTCTCCTTGGATTTTGTCTGGAAATTTGGAACTTTTCATTGATATTCTTATGAACTTGCAATCCATGAAGAGGGCTTCAAAATTGAGGATAACTTAGCCCTGCAACGTGGTAATTAAAAGCTTACTTTGCGAAACATAACACATAACATTTATATGCAGCTGTTTTAAGTGCGAAAACTGTTGTTAGATAAATGTACGATGTTTGTAGCTAACTGGGCGGCTTGGCAGCGCACCGCCTGGGGCCGTGTGCAGAGGTGAGCTCAAGAATCTGGGACGGCTGGAGTGACATTACTAAATTTGATCGCAGAAACAAAGCCACAGAATAACTAGTACATGACAAAGCACATTCTAATACTATTCCCGTACCTGTTCCTGTTACACAACGCGATGTAGACGAAACTATGCAGAAACTAGAAGCATCTGCGGAGGTGGTGTCGGATGTATTTTGGATAGTCTACCAAGTTCAAATGATATTAGGCTATTGTAATTTTATAGTTTTATAATGCTTGATTGAATTAAGAGAGTGGGATATAAAAGCAAGATCAAAGCTCCTATTAGAACTTTAAGACATGAAAAAGTACCTAGTGTGTGTGCTCAATAGGTAAGATGCTACATTTGAAGCGATATAATTGTTTATAATTTAGATTGTCAAGTTCAAATATAATATCGATTAGTATTTTAGGTCACTGGATGGCATAAATGTTTAGAATAAGCATATAATTATTCAAATGAACGAGAACGAAGCCGTTGCCAATTATTATATTAATTAAACTAAATTGATTACCTCAGAGATTATCTTGTTCATGTCTGTTGCTATTTATTATGAGTGTACTTAATAATAATTGTGATTCATTTTCATTGGACAACTAATGGCTTTTCAATTGCATTTGTTCAATTAATTTCGAGCGATGAGCCAACACAATTGGTTGAACGGTAAGTAGGAATAAACTATACATAGAAGATAAAGAAAACTTCATAAAATAGAAGCATAGAGAACTTGGCGTTACCAGAGTTCTTATATAGGAAGAGCTAGATTAATATTATAGTTCATAATAATAATAGGGACAGCAGGAGAGATCTGAGATCAGACTTGTATTCATTAGTGAAGGTCGGGTAGAAATAATCTTTCAGTCATACCTACCTGTTTGTTGTCAATCCCATCAAGGTCTCTAGGTGATAAAATGTAAACAAACAATACAAACGCTATCAACAAGCTTGCAAGTTGTTCAAGTTTATGTGACGATTTTGCGGCATCATATTTCAGGAATACAATAAAGCATGGAAACCTCATGATAGAATAAAAACTAATGATCATAATAACAAGTTTATCCCTAATGCCCTTCTATATTATATTTGATTTTTTCACAGTTTTCTTCACATACTTATTACTAAAACGTAAGTAGCTAAAAAATTAACAAAAGTGGTTTTTATGTTACACAGACTAGACGTGCAGGTCGGTCATTTCATGGTAAACACCACTTCAGCTCATAACAGTTGCAATACCATATACAAATTTGCTTTGCATGATTTTTCCGGCGATGCACTGCGCTTGTCAAGGAGATATGTTTCCCTAGTATTTTCGCTGTGTAAAGTTGTATCAGTTCCTCACCTTGGAATCGATGCCGATGGTCTTGTTGCACTCTTCGCAGCCATTGGCGAAGACGCTTTCGTAACACTTAATGCAGTAGGGGTGTTCATCCCTCAGCACGTAGCGCTGCCCCGTGAGGGACTCGTCGCACTGCCAGCAGCAGAAGTGGCCGCTGTGCCAGTCCTTGTTCATGGCTTTGGTGTATTCGCCGCTGAAAATAAGCTGAAACAAGAGAAGGATACTGTCAGTTCGATTGATACATGATAAGTTTACGATGGTAAATCGGAGGTTTAAGATCTTTGCACGTGAAGTCCTGATACAGATTCAACTGACAACGAAATCAATGACAAGAACATAAGGTGTTAGTAACTTATACATATGTCAGCAGCAGAATTCGTTTAGAAAGCTCTTTAGAACTAGCATAAAGTTAATGTGCTAAGTCTAAAGGCTGTTAACAAAACCTTTAGGCCTTTGAAGTTTGATGTGTATCCTCAAAAATGACGTTGATGTTGATACGGCAGTTCAATTTACGATAATGATGTTTACCTAAAGCATACATAATATTTGTGCAATATGATCTCTTTTCCTCTCGGACCGATTCGTGAATGAATAAATTTAACATCGTAGGGCATTACGTCAGATTTCGTAACGCCGCTGAAAGCAGGGATGCGGGATCTAAATTAGTAACGCTCACTCTGTGTACTGAAGTTTGATTTTCAGATAATTTACACATTATCTAAGTTATGATTGAGGGTAAAAAATAAACCGAGGATACTGGTAAATATTTCGGATCCTAAAACGGTTCCCAAGTTTTTCCATAAATGTGACATAGTTCAAAGTATACAGGTCACGCTAGTGGTGTCTCTTTTCAACTATAGGAATAGCTATTGCTTCATGATTCATAAGTCCATCAAGGCACATCGAGAAACTCGTTCACATTGAAGTTTTTGAAAGGGTAAGAGCTTACTCAAAAGCTTGTATAGGTCAAGTTCATTTCATCATCCCGCACCATCCAAGTGACTTAGTCTACGAACACAGAGTCGACGCGTACCTTAAGTTAGGTCGGGTATGTGAGGGTGGCCATAGCGTGTGTTGTAAACAAAAGAAGCCGGTGCATCATTTCACTATCCATATCGACACTTGCACGCACTGTCGCACGCACTATGCAGCAGGTCAAGGGTGGCCACCGCACACATACCCATCGTCGGCGTTGGTGGTGGTGTTGGTCTGGTCCACCTCGGTGACGGTGACCTCGCCATCCTTGGACTCCCTGCGCTTGGAGGTCTTCTTGACCTTCCTGGTCTTGCGCTCCGTGGTGGTGTACTGTACTTGCACGTCGACGTCGGCCATGGCGCTAGGGTACTGTTTGCGAGGATGCGATATCACCGGACGCGGTCGCGACCCGAATTCGAATGGCGAGCAACGGTGGCCGAATCGCAGGAATTATTCCAGAATGTTTAGCGCACGGGACGGTGGGGGGAGTTTGGGATTTAAATTTGGAAGAGTGACGGAGAGGGCAGGTGCGCGGGCGGCGTTTCCGAGCCGAGAACCGAGCTTTACCCCACGCTCCTACTACGTATCGAAAGCGATCCGTGTCGAGTCCCGGCGCCCGCGATGATTTAAGCTAAAGCGTCGCCTTATCGCTTGGCCGAGATTCGATCGGTTATAATTGGAGACCGATCGGTGATTTACGAGTGCACTCCGACAAACTCCGACCTACTGACGTTGTTTTAGCTTGCATTCGATTCGCACAGCATTAGGGACTCGGACATGGATTAATTATTGGTAGTTAGCGGCTCACTTCGAAGACAGTTACAATGGTAGCTCGTAAATTAGCCCATGATGGCCTGGAAGTTTGGCTCAGTCGTAATCGTAACATCTGTTGTTCAAAGCGCGCCAAAATGTTGTTACGGCTACACAGCTGTCGTCGCTGATTCATTATCTGTTGTATATCCAAAGATATACGGTTGCTGTTGCTGGATTAGAACCCCCATTTTCATTGCAGTGTGCAAACAAGATTTCTATTAGCTGAAACAATAAATTCAGCGTCTCGAAAGACACGTGTGTGGATTCTTTGAGCTCTCCGAAAGCATTAGAAGTGATTGATTGTGTCTATTTTTAAAGGTGTACCTACGCGATTCGAGTGACCTTTTGCATCATTTCATTCGATCAGCTTTTGTTTGTGTTGGAATGCTTCAGATGTCAACCAAGTCTTTTAACCTCTTGACGGTGGTACAGCTCAACTGAATTAAGCGGTTAATGAAATGAAGCGAGGAGATTGAGGGACGAGATTTAATTGGCCTTACAGCTGTCAGAAGTGAGATCAAATGAATTATGTTCATTCATAGTTCACAGCTAGTGATGTCAGAAATAAACACTTTGATGAAAGGGCAGGAATGGAAGTAAGTGTTATGGGTCACAAAACTTGAGACTTTAGTCTGAGTATCTTGCGGAAATAAAGGCAAGAGATACAAAATCTAGAATACAAAATGATGATTCTTCTCATCTACATCGACGTAAGAATTGCCATGAAATTCATGAATGAGCTCTAGAATATTGCGGAAACGCTCGGCGACATTCACATTAACAGCACACATAAAATATCCAGTTACGGCATCGACTAAAATTGACAGACGACTAAACACCGGGTATTAAATTAGCTGAAAAAACAAACAGTTCGCCTTGGATTTGTATATTTTTTCGATACGTCTAGACTTGCACAATACACGAAGGTAAACAGTATCTCATCGCAACTACATTAGAAGATACGGCATAAGTAGATACTACCAGGTTTTAATATTTAGAATTGACTGAAAGAACTGACTGCTCAAGTATGATTAAATTGAAGTTCGACTGCTGGCATGGAGCATAATTACGTTTTTATATTCATTGTAAATGATTCAGAACACATCAAAACAGGATGTGCCTCCTACGAAGTGTTTAGATTCGTCGAAGAAAGATAATATGTCACAGCTTCAAGTTAGATCGGGATCGCGCGATTCGATTCAAAGGTGTAACCAAACGAGTGAAGCATTATTACCTATACAAATACAATGTGGCAGCCCGTTTACCTAATAAAAACCTATTCATTCTTTTTACAAGCCTAAATTGTATTTTTAAAGTTCCACTGCCAGATATTTCATCGTAGACTGCCAGTCCTTTGTTGTTTCTCATAATGACTTTAGTCGGTTTGTACAAAGTTCCGTTACTGCTCCGAACTTGTATCTGGTTTAGTCAGGTCGACGTCTTGGACCTCGCACAGTGCAAGGTCTCGGTCACCGTTAGTTACTCCATCGGTGGCAACACTTCAGTGTGCGCCGCCCACGCTGTCGACTGCACCTGGCACTCTCGGTACTGACAATGTTGATGGATGAAGCGTGGTGATGCGTAGTGATACGAGTGATAGACCATTGGCATCATACGGCAACACTTCTTTATATTAATTATTAACTGTAATCAGTTTCGATGTTCTATCATATTATATGAAAAAATAAGTGCCGAATCTTAAAATCTTAAAATCTTGAAATCTTACCAAGAATCTTGTTAACTTGCCGTTGCATATCATTATAAAAACATTATAATATCTAAACCCGACAAAAACCTCAACGAATATAATTATGAAGCCCAATTTTACTCTTTTCAGGAAATCCGAGTAAATTGGGCTTCAAAAACGGACAAACCCGGCGCCTTTGACAGCCATTACGTTCAACTAACAGGCTTGGGACCCAGTTGTTGCGTGAAAAACAGTGGAAACTGGAGCGATTTCACATGACAATTGATTTATGGTTTCCGTCTCTGAAAAACAACCGCTGGCTATTTCCCGTTCAAGACGCAAAAGCCACCGGTGTGGGTTTTGAAAACAACGCAAACCGCATCATTCTGCGGGGGCAAAACCGCAGCGTTAATTTGCGTTCATTCGCACTGTTGAGATCTGACATTTGGCCCATACTTTAAACGCAAAATTAAGACGGATTATCGACAATTTTAAGACGGATTAAGACGGATTCGTGTGTGTGGTCAGCCCTCGGCTGCAAACTGCACATCGTCATTACATGATCATATCGACAGAAATAGACACTCATAGATGCTCCTAATATTTCTTAGAAAAATGCAAAGAAATAGCATTTGCTGGTCTATTGACTTTGGCTTGGCATCGTTTACGCGCCTGAATTTAGATTCAATAGCTATGTTATTAAGTAGAAATAGAAAGCGGAGAAGTAGTATCATCTTGAATAGTGAAATGAAGTAATTTTTATTATTTTGCTTCCAACTAACGCGCTTCATCTGCTAGGAATGTGAATGTCTCAGAAATGAAAAATGTTGTTGAGAGATTCCCGTGAATGTTTTTGGAACAAGCATCGGTGATTTATGAAACATTTCGTGAGAAGTTTGGGATTAGGTAAACATAGTAGGATGACAATTTTGATAAAAAGGTACTTGGTGTATATATTATATTATTATGATGTTATTGTTTAATTTATCCTGAAACTTTTAGCAAAAATTCATAATAAAATTATACGACCAGAGTACATACCTACAGATATAATTTTTATTTTTAGGGAAGAGTAAATACATCCCTGGAGGCACAATACAAAATACAATGCAAATATATACGCGTTCGTATTACGAGTAGTTCATTCGTTAGACTGTAGTTATAGTATTTTTTCTAAGAAATGGTGATAAAATTACTTATGATTGTATTGTAAGTGTAACCCCCAGTTTCTGGAACGTTAGTTGGCTTTGACAGTAGATTAAAACTATCGTTGTCTCTATCTGACACTAAACAAATGACAAGGATCGCAACATAATTAATCTGTAGTCAAAGTTGACTGACGTTTCAGAAACCGGGTGTTAGTGTTCTATCAAACTCGATGATAAATTAAATAATAATGGGTCCCGAGACAGCGGCGAGTCCATCAACAACAAACACTTTTTGAAATAATAGAGAACCAACCTGTTGCCATAAATTTGTGAGACAACATCAGAAGTAGGATGGGTCGTAAAGCGTTATTAGATATTTTTGTGTGAACAGTTAACACGAAGTTTTGATGACGTCAAACTGTGAGAATCCGTAAATTGAGAATGTTATCGGTATTGTTATTTAGTATCATAGGCTAAAGCATACCTGATAAACGTAAAAAATAGCATAGGTACCAAAAGGTTTTCAATTCATTTTCAATTATCACAAATATTATCAATCAATTAATAGAATACTAGTGTCAAAATTGAAAGTCTTGCGATAATTCATGAACAATAAATTTTTTATCTCAACCGAATAGAATGAGGAGAAAGAAAAATAAAACTTGATCATAAGAACGTAGGTTATATCTAATTTGATACAAGTTAACAGTTTTCCATGAAACTATAAACCAGTGGTTAGAATGAAGGCCCCACCACAGTAACAGGATATCCTACTGTCGGTGGTCTGCAGAGACGTTGTCTCTGGATGCGTTGATTCGTCACAACAAGAGTACTTTTGCGGTTGCCGCAGTACTGTTGCCAAGTGCTAATAACTCTTATAAATAGACATCCACAATACATATTGTGAATTGAAATTAACTGGTATGTTGTGAAGATGTGTTGGTAAACCAGATCCATCGATTAAGGGGTGTAAATGCTGTGGATGCAGTAAATCAGTAATAAGTAGGTATAGAAAAATCAGTAACATCAAATTCTGATTAGTTTTGCCTATCCGTTGAATGAGATAGTGCCAGACTCTGATGTTAGAGTTTGTAAAGCCGCATAACGGCATCTGCCGTAGCTTCTTAATTTATAGTTTAAACAACACAAACAAACAAATTCTAACAAGAAAACGAATCCATATATGAAATGGTCAATTCTGATTTCATGTTCAAAAAAGTTTACTATGACAAGTTATAGGACTGCCTTTTCCACAATTGATATAATATCTTGAATTATTATAACTAACTTACCACCGCAGCGGGGTAACTTTAAATATAGCCGAAGTCTTACATCTAGCACATTTTCATCCTCCCTATCATTCTCTATCAACTCAGTTTCCTTCAACTAGTTTTCGCAATAACTATCATGTAATCTGTGGTTCTTGTCCCCACTCATCCCCTGATTTTCCACTCCCAAGCACAATCCTTAGGAAACAGGATAAAGGGTACAGAGGGCTCAGACGGCCCTTTGACTGCGAAACAGCGAGGTAGTGATTTCGCGAGACAAAGTGTTTGTATGAAGAGTATGAATGAAGTCTCGATCCTGAATAGGCTCTCGTTAGGGAGCTTTCATGTCTGATTGGATGGTAAAGAAGTTTGCAGTAAAGAGATTTGTTCATTATGCTTGTAAAGGACTGTACTTTCCGCATGGCACCCTTAAATTATACTATGTATGTTAGGAAATTACGACTTTTGTAATAAGGTATTCTTTTGACTTTAACACACAATACAATTTCTGCTGTAAGTAATCAGTCATTTATTTATTTTATTCTATATTACCCGAGCCATTTTTGATTCTGTAAACCAGTGCATCTTATATCTGTGTGGAAAGATATGCCTTATTTTGCGTAAACTGTTTACATACAGTTGCAACTCGACGTACCTAAAAGCCGCTATTATGGTAACGATCACTGTAACATAGCATTATGCGTTACTCGGCTGAATAGCACTGATGTCTCAGATGTGTGACATCAAAATACTTGTTAGGCATTTGCCCCCTTTTATTAGCACAAAGTCTCTGATGTATCATAGCTCGTCTTTCGCCAAAAGGCCGCAAATGAACCGCGTCATAATAATATGCTAGTATTCATACGCGACGCATTTGGGTCGAGGTTTGGTATTTTTGGACACATTGTGCAACCGATCTACTGGCAAGTTCATATGGCCGCCTGTTTTTTGGAAGATTTATGGGGGTTTGGCGGATCTGAGATTTTACACTGGCGCCAACGGGATAATCCATGGTTTTTTACCGTTAGTGATTTGGATCCTCAACAATTCTGCTAAAATATGCCTAGCTAGAGTAAAGCTCAGTGCACAATAGAGTTACACAGGGACTATTGGTACTACTGGCTGAATGAGCGGGAATAATATGGTCAAAGTATCTGAGTCGATTCAGTGCAAAGATGGCATAATAATAATTATTATCCGCTCTTATTTATCTCATAAAGCAAAAAAAGTATCTCATATAGGTAGTTATTTTTCTCGTTACATGGATAGGTACAAAGATTTCACATAGAGAATAAGGTAAGCCTCTAAAAGATTATCTGTATTATGTAGGCAAAGCTATTAATCTGATTTAAAGACTACCAATTTCAGATTTTGATCAGTGTATCTACTGAAGTGACTGTGTGTAGGCGACAAATATACCTAGCCGAGCGACTACGAGTATTTTAAATTTCCTATGTTTTCTGTTCCTCTAATTGCTTCCCGACCTTGATTCTGTCTAAAGCTAACTATTTGCGATTGACAGCCGTGTCCGAGCACTAGGAACCAGCCTGGCTAATGTTACAGACTGAATAAACACACACGAATCGTGCCCATTCGCTAGTTTAAATCTAAATGCGCTATCGAGTTCGTTTGTTTGTACACAAAAACCAACATCACCTAGAAGCCAAACAAATAGCAGCCTTCTATTATTGTCACAAAGGATAATATTGCATACGGTTAATACCAGCCTCGTCTAGGGTGGGTGTATAAAGAAAACAAACTCAAACAGGGAATCGTAGTTTAATTTGAAAATTCAGTCATGCTCACGTGAAGCTCGCGGGTTCGAGTGAAGCTAGTCATCGGAATTACCCCAGAAGTCTACTTCGTCCTCTTCTTCAATTACCTCTTTGTCTTCTGTTTGTTCCTCGACAGAGTCGACTTTGGGGGTCTCTATTAGTTTGGCGTCGTCGGCGTCGCTGTCGACGGACGCGTCCGTACTCCAGTTCTCATTTCGCCGCTCCCGCGAACGACTTCTGAAAGAATGTGCCGAGAGATTAGGAGCGCTTCCGAAGTCTTCGGGTTCCTCCTTTGGGCACAGCTCTGCTTCCTCGAGCGACGTGAACATCTGGAGCTCCTCGTCGCGCGACGCCCGCGAGTCTCGCGACCCTTTCGAGGAATTCGAAGAGGACGACCGTCTCCTGCGGAAACTTTTGCGCCTGCCACTCGGGTCGCTGCGTTGCATGGGACGATACTTGATCCCGTCAAGAGATCTACAAATCACAACACATGAATTGGTATCGTACAGTGAGATGTCACAAACCGTGCATGGTCTAATGATGACGATGTAGCTACGTCACTACGGCGCTGCAAGCGTGAGTGGGTGAGATGTGCTCGACGAAATCAAATGCTATTATTAACCTTAAGTAGTCTTCGTTGAAAACGCCCGGTTTGTCGTCATCGTACGATTGGAAGTGTATTTCTGGAGTGGAGCTGAGGGGGGTGTACTGCCATGTCAGTTTCTCGTCCTTGTCTTGCCTCTCCTCGGGTTCCCGACCGTCAAACGAGTTTGCAGGATTCTGTGTATCTGCGCCGGGTGATTTGTTTCGATTAGCGACGCTGAACGTTTCAGAAGCAGTGTTCGATATAAGCGTTTTCGTTTTTGCCGGGGAATACCTGTCGTTTCTGTAGTTGCCGTTCGCTACCGGGGGTTCCTCTACGGAGTCGCCGAAACTGGATATTTTCGTCGAGAACAATATGGCGGTGGAGTCGGGATGCCCGTGGTAGTACTTGATGGCGGCCGCTGACACTTTGCCGTTCGTATCTTCAGTCAGGTCGAGGTAGCCTTGTCCGCAGGCCGTGGTCCAGTCGTTCGCTGTTCTGTCCACCTTCCGGAGCTGGCTGGTGTAGTAGTCGACGAGGTCGTCGAAGCCCGGCTGGCTGTACGGTACGACGCCGCTCATCAGCTGCTTGACACACTCGACGGCCTCGTGGATGCCGGCGTACGATATGACCACAGATAGCACGATTCCCATTTCACCGATCGCGAACAAACACTCGTTCATAAAAAAGGAATGGTAAGGGCTTCGAAGTACGGAGGGTTGCAGGGAGCGGGCGGATGCGGCGATACAGCGCCGGGGCAAGATTGGAACAACTGAAATTAAAGTGTAATACTTGCCAAACTTTTGTGTCCACATTTAGAATACCGTTTGGCGATGAGGCCAGACTCTATTAGCTTTATGTCGCATTCAATGTTCCCGGCGAAGGTCGATTTGGGTTTTATAGGCGGACAAAAATGCTAATGATTGAATTGATGGGCGGGATGCGTGCCTTTGAAGTAAAATATAGCCTATTTCCAGCTCTATTCGCGTATCGGCATCTATAAACGAGAACCAATCGGTTACAGTCGCACACACGTCACAGAGTGTGCGACTGATAATGATTGATCCAGGGTGTTAAATCGTTAATGAGTGCCCTTATAATCATTTCAATTGCACGCATGAGTCACTCGCTACGTATCAATCTGATTTATCGTGTTATCTAGACTGAGTAGTACTAAACGCCTTGGATACCGCTCATATTAAATTTATTAACTGATTTTTACAGTATTAAAGATACCTTCTCACATTTATAGTCTGCTACCTTTAAGACGTAAAAGAATCACATCATTTTTTGCAGGTTCCTTTTTTATGTCATAAAATAGGGTTGCTGATAAGGCAAATGACTATAAATGTCTACGGAAAAAAGACATTAACCCTAAATATAACAATATAATGATAACGATACAATATAAAGAAACAATAGATTTCATTTCAGTCGAAATAGGCAAACCTAATCACTTCTAACATCAAACAACGCCATTACCCTACTCTTTCAACGATCATTATGTTATTTTTCCGCAGAAAATTGCGAAATAGAGAAAATTACGACACAGAATTGTATAATATCTTCCGTGCTTTTTCTAGATTTATTGTCAGAATTACCGCACGCGTGGGCACGGACTTGACATTGGAAGTGCTGAATAATGTTTCTATGTACCCGTAACAGATGTAGGTACCTACCTAACGGACTGGGTTTCTTGCTGACTTGTTTCAAATGTTTTAAATTAATAATATATTATCGATTATATGGTTATTTGCATACTTTATTTACCTAAAGGAAACAGATTGGGATTATACTTAATCCGTATTCAATGCCTTAACTGTGGCAATTTTTTACATTTTAATTCAAATAAGTAGACCAGGTATACTCGTACATTTTCGTATACAATCGGCACTTCTGAAAACTCTATTTTTCATACATTCTGGTTTCCCAAAGTACATTTTCCTTTAACTTTCCCCTACTTCTACCTTCTGTTTTGATAAATAGATGAAGCTTGAACTTTTAAAAGTGTGAACCTTTATAGGTATTTTGGTTTGTATGAAAATGTCATCGACCTCCGCAGATTTACCACAGAAAAGTTATGTGCGACACGTACAAAACAATCGTGGTTCCGCATGCAAATACTGACGCTACTTCAACTAGATATTCATTCAACAACTTACGCAGATGATTTAACTATGCTATCATAAACCAGAAGAGAAACGGTGGAGTGTCTACACGAAAACTCCAAGGAAACTCGTTCATTCTACCGTTCCACATTCACCTCAGCGATCCCTGAAGTTGCACACGTACCTAACCAAGGCAAAAATTGATACGGCGCGTATTGGGCGCGATCCACGTATTCTTTGTCAAATTGCCAGATATCTTCTTAATATATATAAATCTCGTGTCACAACATTTGTCCTCAATGGACTCCTAAACTACTTGACCGATTTTAATCAAATTTGCACAGCGCGTGCAGTTTGATCTAACTTGAAAGATAGGGTAGCTTACATCTCAATTTATAGTCGCAATAACAAAAACCTTAGCCACAGCAACGCGTGGCCGTGTCTGCTAGTCATTTTATATGGGACGATCCTCGCCAAAATATTTAGTGTTATCGTCATTACGAGTTCGTGCGACTTCCACTGGTACGTAGGTTTCATGTAAACCAGCGGGTTTATAGGTTTTGACGTGATCACTGTTACTTCATAAACACGTTTTTTGACAATATGGATTCGTGAACATTTTCAAATTGATGCAGAAGAATGTCTTGAGTTACTAACGGTAACTCTGTTCCCTCTACAAGATCATCATTCGAAAAATTAAGCTATAAACAAGGGGTAAAAGGGATTTAAATATGGCGTAAAAAAGCTTAAATCGTATAGAAAGATTTAGATTTAGTAAGACTAGCTAGCTAATAGATAGACAGTAAAGGGTAACACTGGTGAATTTAGCATAGTACATTCTTAAACCGGATTTCTTATAATACCTACTCATAATGTAGTACGCGTCACGTATGAACAAAGTCAAAGTCAAAGTCAAATATACGATGGTGGTATAGTCAATAGTGGCTTGTCATAGATTAGCTGGGTAGTTCCCGGGACATTTCGAGTGCCGCATGCCGCGTATAAATTCAGGGGACGTCAGTCGTGACGCTGAAGGACCGTGTGAAACGTGACGTACCTACGTGTGGGTGGAGCTTCAGTTTGCATCCAGTTTCAGAACAGATTTCAAGGAGAGATAACGTTCAGGCAAACAAGGTGACATATTTTTAGCAATACTTCTCAGGTTTACGTTGAAGGACCGGGTTTGTATGGCAAGACGGTAGTATGGAAAACAGCTTACAAGCGCCAGCAGTGGCTGGATGCAAATAGCAGACCGTATTGGGAACCTGGATACTAAATAATAATATATCAGGATAAACCAGTGATGTGCCGAAATTATATTGTGTCCAAAATTAAATATTTCAGAAAAAATATTATGTAAATTTTTCCTTATTAAACAGTTCGTTCGTAGACGTATTATTAATTTAGCATTTTCATTTTTAAACCTACAGGTACCTTTAGAAATTTCGTTAAATAGATTTTTAACAGCCTCTTTTTTTATCAAATAACAAAATAGTGAAAACTTCAAAGTCCCGAAAATGTTAAGCCTCGATAAGACAGTCCGTCGCCGGACCGCCCACGATCGACCGCGACACCGCTTGGCAAATACATCGGCTGGAAAATGGGGATATGCGCAATTACAATATAATAGTGTTACTAGCTTTTGCCGGCGACTCCGTCCGCGTGGGCAGGTTATCGCGATCGATAAAAAGTATCGTGAAAACCTTCTCTTTGGTTTAATAATTTCTATCAACAAAATTAATCAAAATTGGGACAGCGCTTTAGATGTTAAAACTTTACAAACAAACAGCCACACTTTCGCATTTAAATTATTCGTATGGATTGTGCTGCGCTTCCCTTTCAAACATTTTTTAGATAAGAATCGGTATCTTAGCCATCTTCTTTTCATTTCGATGATACAGTTTTCAGCCTATTTTCTATACGTGTAATATCATTTTAACACGTTATACCTACTTACTTAATAATTTAGTTTTTGTTTCAGGTTATTTGCACCTTCGATGGTATTCAGCAAGGTTTATTTTGTAACCAATCTTTCAGCATTACTGAAAGATTACTACAGCGCCTTTTTACATGCCCAAAACTTTTTGTGCTGTTTGTAATTTATTTTCTTAATTTTTTTATCTTATGTTGTGCATATATTTTTTATGTCCTTCCTTCTTTCCATGATGACTAGGTATATGACATAAAAGGTGCGAAAAGGTTATTATATAATTTACTATAATGGTTATATATACAGATTAGTTACCTACTAATCGCTTATCCGAAACTTTACTTAGACATTCTGAAACAGCCGCTAAATGTTACTAATTATTGTGTAAACATTTTACTATACAAAAGTGTATGTTTTTCTATTACAGCTTTAAACTATTTACTTTGTTCACTTATTTCAATATTATTTATGTAAACTGAAAAACAGAAAACATAATAAAAGCCACATTCCTTTCAGGTAAATGCAACATGTTTGTTTTGCAAAGTTTGCAGGCGAAAGGTGTTTTTAGTTAAAAGTTGCTGAAAACAATCACAACTATTCGGAAACACAAAACAATTTCACGTTGCTAGCCGATAGCAAAATCTAAATGTGTCCGGAACTTGTAAACAGAGTGCCAGCGCGGCACTGCCAAGTTTGCAGTGCCAACGACAACAGCTCCGAAAGCAAGGCAAAGCCGATCCAGCAGGTCTAGGGGACGGACTTATGAAGTGTCACCTATTTAAATTCATTTATTTTCATCAAATGTTCCCAAATATTGTAGCAAGGCGAACAGAATCAGCCGGTCCAGCGGCTGAGCGGACGTAATTTATGCAGTCTCCATTTATTGTTGTAGGTACGTTGTGGTACATAGTCAGACAAGAAGTGTTAAAGATTATTTAGATTTAATTCCTCGTATAAGTTATTTTTTGGGCTTTCACATCTTTGAATAGTTTTCAGCTACATTTCGCCTGGTTATATAAATCGATATAAAAGAAATAACTTACAATACCTAAGTCTAGAATGGACATAGATCTAACATACTGTAGCCGAAAAAATTTAAAAGCAAACAATTTGACTGGAACCGAGATAGTCCGCAAAATCCGCCATTAGCCTCTGACATTCACGAAAATACCATGTAAGTACGTACACCTATCTATTTTCACCCAACTCCCTGACCATTCCAAATCGGAAATAGTTCGGTGTAAACAGCGCTCCATGGCGAACGGTGTCAAAGGCAAGGTCGGTGAAAGTGGCGGGCGGGCGGTAACCCGACACCGGGTGACGTCACGCGCGGGCCGTGCGCACGAGTGGACGGCTGGACGGCGTGCGGCGGGATGGACGCAGGCGCAGGGAGGCGTTACCAAGTGTGTCGTAAGCAGATGCTACCAGAGTATGAACATCGAGAAAGGATATAATACGAGACTATACTCTTAAAGATACGAGTATTAATTATGTCATCGCGTGAATTATGCTGTGATGATTTAGCAAAAAAATATGGATCTATTTTTTTTATTTTATTTTTTTTGTTTTAGTTATGGCTTCGCACGGTTTGTGCATATAGCCAGTGTCAAGTATTTTATATTAAGTATTTCTTAATTTCACATTAAGAAAGTCACAGCAATGTTATAGCAGTCGTGGTCAAGTAGTCAAGTCAATTATTTACATCGTCAGTCACGATTCAGTAAAGTAGTGGATGCTTTACTGAAACTTCCTGGGAGTTTTGGAAAAAATGCGAAATGACACGTTTTTTGAGTTTATATCATTCGCCCACACTCGTGCACGTTAACGAACACTTAATGGTTAATATTCCACCAATATTACACATTAACACTCGAAGAAACACAAGTTTGTGCTAATAATACAAAACCAACAACGTCTCACTATCGGATTCCCGCCAAAACTCTTTTTTTATTTTTCTACTTTTTTACAAAAAATATGTTAGACGATTTTTAATAATATTTATTTTTTTATATTTTCAAAGCCGTGCTTTAGACAATACTGCGCGTCGCTTATGAAGTAGTACCTCTTACGTTTGTTTTTACAAAAGTTAACATTTCGATATATTCAAAGTAAGATCAACCACCCGTTACAAACAAAATTATCTATTCGCAAGGTCTCATATCTTTGGAAACCTATGAGGAAGCTATTATTTTAGTGTAACTGGCTATCTGTCGTAATAAATGCAATATACGAACAATTTTCCACAATTTGGTGGTAGGTACCTAATTTATTAGGTACGTTATTACCAGGATTTTTTTTTAGGTTATCATCACACACAAAATCCACAACGCCAAATTTACAATCAAAACAAATCTATTCCAAATTCCATACAATACATAAATAAGCTACGCTACAAGCCATTCAAGTTCGTGTAGGTGTTCTACGTGAATGAAGCATTCAGCAAATAGTATTTCCAGCGTGGCCACGGTCGCATAACATCGTTCTCTCTTTGTTTTTTTTTAAATCTCATTTGGCTCAGTGGCAAGATCCGTGGAATATGAGTTTTTACATTTCTTCGTATGAGATCGTAATTTCGAGTAAATTTATAGATAGTTTTAATGATATATTTGAATGGTTTTATGACCGTATAAATGTCGCGACAATTTGGGAGATAATTTAAATTTAACTAATCTTCCGATACGCGAAGTATTGTAAGAATGTCTAGTGCGAACATTGAAAAACAATGGATTTTTTCGGTGAACTATTTTATGTGGAAATTTCTTGAATTTTAAAGACTGTCTGCAAACAATTACCGTCTCACCGCAAAAGTTTAGAAGTTAAACAGATGTTTCTAAAGTTCGTTCGACAGAATCGACGTCTATCACTCGTGTTGTCTTACTCAATTCTGGCATTCCTGATTATTCTACTTGTTAATTTGTTATTTCGTTAGAATACGAATATAAGCGAGGATTAGACGTAGATTTGTGGAGAAAATATTTAGACTTATGTGTTCAACTCTGGCTTAAATCTTTTGTAGTAAAACCGGCATTGTTTCACGCTCGTCACAAGAATAAAGAACTGCGCTAATTATTAAAAATCCTGTAAATAGCATACCTATAACATAAATATTTATACGTACCTACCTAGGTAGGTACCTACTACCTACCTATACTTCTAAAATTATATTACCGAATATAGGTAGGTACTTCATTTTAAAAATAATAATTGTCAACTGTTGGTTAAAGCCATGAAATGGGATATCTGAACATGATTTATGTAAAAACCAAAAACAAATGAATTTCCAAAACAAACTATCACAAAAACCTCTTTTGTGTTTGTTTCATTCATCATCTTCAGTTATGTTCTGAGAACGCGACGTTTTTGTACTTAAAAATAATTGTGTGTGTACTAATGAGCGATTAGCGTCGTTTATTGTGGTATTTTAAAGCAAAGTTTAGTGACGTGTTTTTTGCACCTGCCCGTGCCAAGTTTCCCGGCATGTCCTTCTGTGCCTTCAAAAGAGTTTAAAAGTCGGAAAAGTCACGACATTTTTAGTATGGTTCGTTCTTTATTCTTTATCATTTCATTTCGTTGTCACATAAAGTAGGTAAGCACGTCTACCTTCTATCGACGTTATATTAAATTGACGTGAAATTTTATATAACTATAATAAGTATAATTATTTACGTCCTACCTATTTATTTGGAATAAGTGTGCATATAGTTAGTAATACAAAATATTATTTACCTAACCTATACAATTAATAATAATAATTACCATCTAAGTATATCTAATTAATAGAATAAGTAGGTAGGTATTTGAAAATATTGCTTTCTTGATTTTCTATGCGATAAAAAGTTACCTTTTGTAAAATATCTGGAACATAATACAATTTATTTAAAAAATGTATTTAGGTAGGTACATAATTATAATTACCTATTTACGATAATGTTTCACGATGGAGTGATTTTTACAACTTCGGTTATTTTTAACGTCCTACATAGAGCGCCATCTATGGATGAGTAGCAGAACTAGCTCCATCAGCTTTGAGCTTTTCGTACCATTGCGATTTCGCAGTGGAAAGGTTTAGTTTTCAGTGTCTAACAGCGAATTCAGTTTTTGTTGTGTATGATGGCTAATATTAGGTCTGCTTCTTAGTTTCATAATGGAAATATAGGTAGGTATACCTGAAGTTTATTTGCGATTGTAATTTTTTCCAAAGTCATAATATACTTATAAGAAATAAATACTTAAATACTTTACGGTACAGTAACTTTGCACTTAGATTTAACATGATTTACTACTGTGCTATGAATTTAATTAAAACAGTGGGGTGGGTCAAGGGAATGGAGATGCAAAAATCTTGTAGTACCTAGTGAAAATTTAGGTACCTAGCTACTTTATACTACTAACCGTACTTTATAATTAAAAAATATATATTTTAAAGAATTGTGTGAGATATATCTCCATTATTTACTATTTTGAGAATATCTAAAAATATTATAAGCCTTTGCTTTGGGTTAACAAAATAAAACCGAAACGTAGAAGGAAGTAAAAAAACCGACAACTCTTCTTCCACTTACAACAAACTTTTTCTTATCAGTTGCCAGTGACACAATCCAACACGCGGCAACCGTTTTCGCGCGTAAATTCCAAAAATTGGAATTCAGGCTGAATGCACACTGACACACGCGATACTTTTTAAATGTCTAGAAATTCGAATTGACTCGATGGTCGTTTTTTTTTAAATTTAATTAATTTAAATTCGCTGGAGGCGAGACTGGACGCGTCCTCCGATAGGCGTCGGAAGAGTATTGAGCACGGGAGCGCACGGATAGTCGGCGGGGTTCCTTGTCGCGCGCGTCAATTATATTTATTACAGCGAGCGACTATAAACATAACCGAGAGTCACTTCAAAGCGATCGATTCGATCGATCGGGCGGCTCGATCGATGCGTACCGCATAACTTCCGTGATCTAGGAGCTTACGGAAAGTGTGACGAATTTAGACTTTTGCACTCAGCCCTTCACGACATAGGTGGATACGGTGACAGTTTCAATGGTCATTTGGTAGTATTTATCATCATATTTTGTCAAGCTGTTAATGTTTTGAGACAGTTACATTTTATTTTAAAATAACGAGGATCTTCGGGCGAGGTGAGAACGCAGGTATTGAGTTATTAGGGAAGCTGTTTTCGGACGAAGCTATACATATAATAAAGAGGCATAGACAATCAACTAATCTCACAGTGACTAGATTAACATTTCTCCGTTCATATTGCATCATTTTTTTACCTAAGCATTTAGAATACCTATACTGCTTAGGTAGGTACAGATTCAATTTAAAAAATAACTATAATCCAAACTCAAAATCTATTACCTCCTTTGGGGGTTTCCGTCAGCAGACTATGAAAACCGTTTCCATTTAAGGCTTAGTGTGTGTACCAGCTTCGATCACAATACATGGTTACCCGGTTAAGGAAAGTTTAATTAAGAAAACATCTATACCAACAGACGCATAATATAAAAAATTTAAGATTTACCTGGTCAGCCTTCGAAACCACGTGTTATATGGTGGCAACTGGCAACCTCGATTATTTTGATGGCATGTGTATAAACTAATGGACACGCCGCATTAGTGATGCAGTTACATTAGCGATAATTCGTTAGTTCGCGAATATAGGGCGCCATTTCAGACGCCCACGCCGTCGCTGTGCATTGAGTTCAAGCTAGTTTATTTATTACTATTGTAAATATCATTAACATTTATGTGAAATAAGGGGGCACGTGACCACCCAGAGAAAACATAGCGTGCAGTTTTTCTAATAATGCGACTATGAGAAAACGTCATCAAAAGGAGAAATGTAATTGTTAATAATAATAACAACTTCACTCAGTCAGTAAACCGCAATTGTGGAAAATAAGTTACGTAAAATATTATTCATAGTAAACAAAAATAACACTAATGCGAACTAAAATTCTGTAACTATTTAAGTATGTAACTATTATATATTCTGTTACTACCAAAAAGGCTTTATTTAATATTTATCTGCCTCGTGTCAAGCAACTGTGTGTTCCATAAATGACTCAAAAGCACTGGCAATTCAAGGCAACCAATAAACTTCGTTCAAAAACTTACTCTTTTCGGCAGAATCGATGTTCGCGGCTCCACAGGGCGTCACTTGGTTTTTTACTTTTTTAATTTAAGTCGAAAGTCAAGGAGGTTTCACTTTTAATAACTTATTTTTTTAAACGTACATGTATCGCGGTGCGTGTATGCGAACTGGCCAAAGGAAGGTGCGAGGTACCTAACGAATACTTTGGGATAACAGTTTATTTTTAAACGCACACCGAACATATTTCACTCAATTACTTTTGGTTTGTTTGTTTATATAGCAATTTTTCAGCATAAGCCCGTAATGGATAGGGAACTAATTTAAAATAGTTAATTTAGAAACATACGAGTAGATTTAAATTGCGTGAGGTTTAATGGCGGGGGTATTACGTATTACGGCTGAATCGCACCGCGGTGCAAATTACCTTAACTTAATCCTAATTATAATCTTAATTTTGCAATTTCCTTTCACGCAATTCTAAAAGAAGCTTAGTTGATTTGCACCACAACGCTATTACAACCTATTAAAACTTGGGTATAACTAGTACCCAACTTATAAGGCGCGTCGTGAATCTTCGTTCGCGCAGAAAAGAAAGTATGGTCCGAAGATTAACGAAAGAATGCTTAAAACTTACAATCAACCTAAGCTCACTATTATAAGGTTCATAATACACTGCAGCTGTTAGTTCCATCTCACTCTAAGCTCGCTAAGATGGCGGCGGCTGCCGACCAATAGCGGTCAATAGCATTTCCCGCGCTTTGAAAATTCATCTTCTGCGCAGGTACATCGGTAAGCCATATCAGTTGGATAATACTGTATCTACCGACGGAAAAAATTGGTAGGTACCAATAAATTGAAGAGGCAGCTGCATCAATCAATCAATCGATTTGTAGAAAGTCAAAGTGTGCAGTAAATTTGCCGGAAAGAGCCATCTATGAACGTCCAGGGGCAGAGTCTACCCTACGAAATAAATCAACGCACCTATTTATTGTAGAGCCATTTCTGTATTGTAAGTTTTTTTTAGCATCGCACGGTTTGTGCATTTAGCCAGTGTCAAGACTGTCAAGTATTATAATATTTAAGTATTTCTTTCACAATAGAAAAGTCATAGCATTAAAGCAATCCACGTGGTCAAGTAGTCAACTCGATTATTTACATAGTCAAAATGACGATTCAGTAAAGTGGTGGATGCTTTTTTACTGAAACTTCCTGGGAGTTTTGGAAAATGCGAATTGAGATGATTTTTGGCTTTATATCGTTTGCTCACTCGTGCACGTTACCGAACACTCAATGACTAATATTCCACCCATTTTACACATGAACACTCGAAGAAACACAAGTTTACATCATAGACTAGAATAGAATAGATAATATTTTATTGCACACCAGTTATAAAAATACACAAGGTATTACAGAAGGATCTTCATCTAAATCTAAAGAACAATGGGCGAACTTATCGCTAAAACCGATCTCTTCCAGCCAACATTTGGATGGATAGAGATAACGGAGAGTCAGAGGTTAAGACGCCCATTTAAGAGCTATAGCAAGCTATACTTCTATTATACAACTGACTTCTAGTCATTAGTATCCACGAAGACCGTAAGTCAGCTGCTGTACAGCCTTTTTGTGCTACTTGGGTAAGTTGTAGTGATCTGTGTGCCTAGTGTGAGTTTGACAATTTCTTTACGCGCTCGGTCCGTTTGGCGTAAACTTGAAATTGTATGGAATAAGAGCAGCGCCATCTAGTGACTGACTGACTGACGCTAGATGGCGCTGCTCTTATTCCATACAATTTCAAGTTTACGCCAAACGGACCGAGCGCGTAAAGAAATTGTCAAAACTCACACTAGGCACACTGGTGAGATAGAACTCTTTGAGACGGCTCTTGACAGTAGAGCGTTTGAGCTCATCATAGTATTGTGGTTATATTTTATTATTAGGACAAAACCTGTATGATGCTGCTTCGGTGGATGGTTGCGTCCAGTCGCGCCCCATCAATACACGAGCGCATCAAATGACGCGACGTGACACACTTTGCTGATTATTATAATAGCAACTGATATAATGCAATATACTATAAGTGATGCAATGTGCTTAAAGGCGGAATTAATATTCAAGTATTTTCTACCAGCCAACCGCCAATAAAAAATAACGAGAGGTGTAGACGTGCATCACAAATTAGACAGACGTATCTAAAATTTGGTTCCACAAAATCGACGTCTATCACTCGCGTTTTCTTACTAAATCCTGGCGTTCCTAATTATTCTACTTGTGAATTTGTTATTGAGTTAGAAAAAGCGAGGATTAGACGTCGATTTGTGGAGAAAATATTTAGAGACATCTGTTCGACTCTGGTTTAAATATTTTGTGGTAAGACGGTCAGGTTTGTTTTGTACTTTTGATTTATATAAATGTCGATAGGTACACTGAACACATTCAGTAATAGTTTTTATTTCACAGCTGTATTTCCTAACGAAAGATTGCGATTACCGCTAGTAAGTAACTAGATGGTATTCTGCGAAGTCTATGACTAAAATTAGATTGAGTATAAACCACATTGTAAGGTCAGTAACAACTAGCTATTTAGGTTTCGAAGAAGCCATTAGTGCCTACAATATAGCAGTCTCCAGTCTGCAGACTATACATACAGAAAGCGGCCAAATGCGATTATCTTATCTTAGCTTATCTTATCTAGAAAATTGTCGAAAAAATCACGTTTGTTGGTACGGGAGACCTCTATTAGGAGCGGAGACTTAGTAATACGGTCCCGTTTCACTCTTTGAGTACCTACGGAACCCTAAAAAAACAAGAACGCGTCGTGTGAGTCCTGTTTCCAGACATAATAAATTTTGGGATGTCACCAATAATTTTAAATCTTTCAAGTCAATTAGTCATTTAGACTTTAGTCATGGGAAAGCGATTACATTTTTATAATCTTTTTTATGAATTTGATTAGAGTTCTCTTCTCTATACCAGGCTTAGGATTGAGACAACTAGTAACCAGCTGACTCGATCATCGATAGACGTCGTACTGTCAACATTCATTGTATGTAAGTATTTACATACCTACTCGTATGTATGTTTGGATGTATTTTTAGGTCAAGTCTTGCAAACTCAATTAGAACGAATTCCTCTTATCCTAGAGAGTTCACTTTACATGCTGGTTTATATATTCGAATATTATGTAGTTCTTTTTTCCTCTATTTGCGAGGTTAGGTATGCACGGCAATTGATTTCTGTAAACATATCGTACCTATTATAATATTATGATAGAATAGAATTACTTAAACTTTCACGAACAGAAAACATATTAAGTAGCTAAAAACGGGTCTAATTCCCGCACAAACGAATATCAATAGATAATTATGATAGGTAGATAATATACTAGGTAGATTTCAGGATATTTTGAGCATGGCAACAATCCCTACATAGGAGCTGAAGCGCTAGCACCTTACGGTAAATGTCAGCCGGCGCAGCGACGAGAATAACCCGTGATAGATACTTGCGGTTTATTTGGAATGTCGTGTCACTCACTATTGCGTGTAGCGTCGGTGGAGTTGATAGGTTTTGTGTGACCACTCCAGGTTGGTGGATAACGGCCTAATGCCAGGCGTATCTCACTCCATGTACCTAAGTACTTGCGCGTGATAAGACGCCGGGCAGTAGGCGGCCTTTTTTCACACATTTTTCATTCAAAGTCAATGTCGACGCATTGTTATGGAGTGATTTCTGTTACGAAGTAACTATTATTTAGTTATCTGTGTTAATACTCGTACGGTATGGGTGATGATGATGGAGTGGTCTAGTGGTTAACATAGTTTTCAGGACACCGGTTTCGCAAAGATGTCCTGGAGCTTTTGAGGCCTTCGAATGTTGCTAGGATTGGGCGCACAAGAAATTCTGCGTTTATCATAATCACCTAAAACGTGGTTATTTCTACATTTCAATGCACAAAGTACTGTCGGGAACTAATTGCCTTGAGTTTTCATCAACCTACTCTCTCTAGACCAGCTTTTTTTTTATAAAACGCAGTTTTGCTATATGCATGCCCCTTCGTTTTGTTTTTTTTTTCAAAATTAATAACTAATGAAAATATGAGCCTCCTAATAAGCCTCCTCCTACCGGTTATAGATAGGGTCGGCACTCACCTCATCACAAGAATGGCACCTCGGCTTGAGTCGCTCCGCGTAGTGCCGCACGCAGAGCAGGCGGCCGTCCAGCGCGCAGTACGCGAACTTAGATAGGGTCGTCACTCACCTCATCACAAGAATGGCACCTCGGCTTGAGTCGCTCCGCGTAGTGCCGCACGCAGAGCAGGCGGCCGTCCAGCGCGCAGTACGCGAACTTAGATAGGGTCGTCACTCACCTCATCACAAGAATGGCACCTCGGCTTGAGTCGCTCCGCGTAGTGCCGCACGCAGAGCAGGCGGCCGTCCAGCGCGCAGTACGCGAACTTAGATAGGGTCGTCACTCACCTCATCACAAGAATGGCACCTCGGCTTGAGTCGCTCCGCGTAGTGCCGCACGCAGAGCAGGCGGCCGTCCAGCGCGCAGTACGCGAACTTAGATAGGGTCGTCACTCACCTCATCACAAGAATGGCACCTCGGCTTGAGTCGCTCCGCGTAGTGCCGCACGCAGAGCAGGCGGCCGTCCAGCGCGCAGTACGCGAACTTAGATAGGGTCGTCACTCACCTCATCACAAGAATGGCACCTCGGCTTGAGTCGCTCCGCGTAGTGCCGCACGCAGAGCAGGCGGCCGTCCAGCGCGCAGTACGCGAACTTAGATAGGGTCGTCACTCACCTCATCACAAGAATGGCACCTCGGCTTGAGTCGCTCCGCGTAGTGCCGCACGCAGAGCAGGCGGCCGTCCAGCGCGCAGTACGCGAACTTAGATAGGGTCGTCACTCACCTCATCACAAGAATGGCACCTCGGCTTGAGTCGCTCCGCGTAGTGCCGCACGCAGAGCAGGCGGCCGTCCAGCGCGCAGTACGCGAACTTAGATAGGGTCGTCACTCACCTCATCACAAGAATGGCACCTCGGCTTGAGTCGCTCCGCGTAGTGCCGCACGCAGAGCAGGCGGCCGTCCAGCGCGCAGTACGCGAACTTAGATAGGGTCGTCACTCACCTCATCACAAGAATGGCACCTCGGCTTGAGTCGCTCCGCGTAGTGCCGCACGCAGAGCAGGCGGCCGTCCAGCGCGCAGTACGCGAACTCCACCAGCGGCTCCTCGCACTCCGCGCACGAGAAACATAAGGGGTGGAAGTAGGCCTGCAGGGAACACGACCAATTATTATATAGACTGAAGAAAAAGCAAGAAGAAGCTAGCTTCTAGGGTAATAAATTCACACCAAAGCCCTACCCAATTTGGTGCGTTCGAAGAATTATTATCGGTTGTGGTAAGTTTTAACTGAATCCATTTCGACTTTTTCGATCATTAAATTAGGTGCTCGTAAGTAGTAAGCTCGAGTTTGCTAGAGCGCCTTCAATAGATTTTAGCGCCATAATTATTGTGCACTTTGCACGCTACTTCTGTCAGCGCCATCTGTGATCGAGTAGCAGCACTAGGAATGAATTGAGTGACGTAGTGTACTAAATAGCTCACAGATGGCACTTTTACAAATTTCGAATTACCTGTTCTCCTAACCGGGGCGCTTCTACCGCAATATTTCCACTGCGAATTGGTTTTGTGCATCCCATGCACTCTAACGATTTACCAAACACTTGACGGCCAATTCCTGTAAACAAATATTATAAAAATTATAGTACAAATAATGGCTTATTGAAGAAACTACTGAATGCTTATTATAAATAAAGGTTTGGTATCAGGTTTTGTATGAATCAGCGGCCAGACAATTTGTGCACTTGATGGTAAGCGTTACGCTTGACAATTTCAATGCAACCTATTTTTATAATTAGTTATTAGTGTACATCTAAAAAATATATATTAATCTTATATTGACAATTCGCTACTCATCCACAGATGGCGCTTACCGATATCAAGCGCAATTTCATTCCTGGCAGAAACGAAATCTTCATACTGCTTGCGATGGACTTCATCGACGTGCCGGCAGTGTGCCAAAGAGAGATCTTGCTTAGGTAACTGGCTAGCCAAAGCTCTGTTGCGCCACGCTCGCCACGCGGCGGGACCAGTGGCGCCCCCTGTGCCGGCCGGCGCCCGTTCCGCCAACGATTGCCAGAAGATATCGGTCTGGAAAATATAATAATACAATTTACAATCATTAGCATTAGTCGACTACGTACCTATAAGTAGTATATTTCACAGTCTGTGTATGCGGCAAAGGGCACGTCGACCTGTGTGTCCCGGTGACACAGAATAACGCATAGTTCCTTTCGTCGTAATAAGGATATTCGATATCATTTATTTAAACAATAACAATTAGTGCTTACGGACTAGGTAAGTACTAATAAATACGTATATTAGATACAAAAACTTTTTCTATTGGTTTATTGTTACTGTACTTATTACATTTACCAGCCTGCATTGCGATTTCTAATACGAAAGTCCTAGCATTTATTCTGTGCTTCTAATGCACAAAATTGTATCACATTTTTTTTACAAGCATACAGTTGTTTTAGTTTACAGACACTCCACTCCAGTCTTCTGAACTATAAGACAGTCCGCTTCAGTCTTGTTACACTATGAGACAGTACGCTTCAGTCTTGTACACTATGAGACAGTCTGCTTCAGTCTTGTTACACTATGAGACAGTCCGCTTCAGTCTTGTTACACTATGAGACAGTCCGCTTCAGTCTTGTTACACTATGAGACAGTCCGCTTCACGTTACCTCTTTAGCGTTGAGTCCCGGCAGCGTGTCCGAGGACTGCAGGATAGGCGAGGAGTCCCGCAGGCCGAGGCGGTCCCGCACGGAGCTCAGCTCCTCGTGGTACACGGAGTGCTTCAGCCGGTCGCACCCACATGACTTGCAGGTTTTCCTGGAAGGAACAGAAAGGAGGATTTAGTGATGCGATACAGGACTGAAGGTGTGAGGACGTGTGACGACTTTCGTGGCGTAACTATTGGTGAAGAGAGACTCCGTAATCAAAAGGTAATCCAAAACTAGGGAAGAGAGAGACAGCACGCTCTTTCATGTCATACAAAATCCAGATCATGCTATCTCGCTTTAATTGAGAGTGTCTTCTTCTAGTCTAGTGTAATGTTTTGTGCTATTGGAGAAGAGTCGAAGGCGGACCATCGCGCACGTTGCAGGATTGACTACTTCACAGAGTTTATTTGTGTTGTGCAACCATGTCCTCCTGCTACGTAAAGAACTATTTAGTAATATGTATTGTAGCTCCTAATTCCCTGGACACAAGGAATGAAATGGTTGAAAATGGTGTTGATGATGACGACATCAAAAGAGTCGCAGGCAACCGGTGGATGCAAGTGGCAAATTGTCGTTCGGTGTGGCGGTCTAAAGGGGAGGCCTATGTTCAGCAGTGGGCGTCTTCAGGCTGATGATGATGATGGTGAAGGGATGATTTTCCAAATTAGGAATAAGGTAATAGACAGCAATAATATCTAAGTAGTTATCTATATCTATATATATAAAAGCCAAAACTGACTGACTGATTGACTGACTGACTGACTGACTGATCGATCAACGCACAGCCGAAACCGCTGGGTCTAGAACCATGAAATTTTGCACAAATATTCCTTATGTGACGTAGGCGCGCAATAAGAAAGGATTTTTGAAAATTCCACCCCTAAAGGGGTGAAAAGGGGTTACAAAGTTTGTATGGAGCAACGTGTTTTCTTGGTCCGATCAACTTCAAACTTGGCATTTATATTCTTTAAAACATTTCATTAAACAAGTGTTTCATTATTTTCTAATATTCAACCCCTAAAGTGAGAAAAAGGGGTTGCAACATATTTTCATCCGATTTAGTTCATAATTGAAATTTGGCTCAATTATGCCTTAAGTGACATAGGAGTGCACTAAAATATGATTTATAGAATTCAACCCCTAAAGGGGTGAAAAGGAAAGGGGTTGTAATGTTTTTGTGTAACAACGTGTTTTCTTTGTCTGATCACCTTCAAACTCAGCATTTATATTTTAAAAGATTTAATTAAACACGTGTTTCATCGTTTTTTAATATTAACCTCTAAATAATAATAGGGGTTGCAAAATATTTTTCATCAGGTTTAGTTTATAATTGAAACTTTGCACAAGTATTCCGTGACGTAGGTGTGCACTAAAAAAGGATTTTTGAAAAATCAACCCCTAAAGGGGTGCGAAGGGGTTGCAAAGTTAGTATGGAGCAACGTGTTTTATTGGTCTGATGAACTTCAAATTTAGCATTTATGTTCTAAATAATTCAATTATACACGTGTGTCATCGTGTTTTAATATTCAACCCCTAAAATGTAGGTAGGAAATGGTAGAGTTTGGTAGAAGATGGTGGATGTCTTATGTCGATGCCAAAGTCGAAGTCATTTAGTTATAAGTAATTTTGGTATAAACTGATAGATTTTGGAAGAAGATTGTAGATTTTGATTAAACATTTTGGTTGATAAAAATGGTGGATTTACAAAGAAAATGGTAATATTGGTAGAAAATTATAGATTTAGGTAAGAAATGGTAGATTTTTGGTAATAATGGTATATTTTGGAAGGAATGGTAGCTTTTGGTAGAAAATAGTAGATTTAGGAATAAAATGGTAGATTTTGGTTAAAATGGTAGATTATGGTTTATACGTAGATTATGATAAAAATGATAAAGATTTTGGATAAATTGGAGGTTTTGGTATAAAATAGTAACTTTTGGTAGAAAATAGTAAAAGTAGAAAGAATTTGCTAGATTACGTTAAAACAAATATATTTTGATAGTAAATAGTACCTAGATTTAGAAAGAAAATGGTAGATTTTGGTTATAATGGTAGACTATGGTTAATACGGTAGACTTTTCTTGAAAATGGTCGAATTAGGTAGAAAATGTTAGATTTTGTTAGAAAGTGATAGCTTTTGGTAGAAATTAGATTTAGAAAGAAAATGGTAAATTTAGGGAGGAAATGGTAGTTTTTGGTAGGAAATGGTAGATTTAAGTATGAAATGGTAGATTTCGGTAGGAAATGATAGATTCTGGTAGGACATGGTAGAAATTGTATATTTTGGTAGTTATTGTACATTTTGGTAGGAACGGTAGATTTTGGTAGAAATGGCATTTTGATAAGAAATGGTAGATTTTTAAATGAAATGGTGGATTTTTGTATAAAATGGTAATTTTGAAAGATGGTGATGAGTATCATAATATGTAGTATACCTAATATGTTGGATGTCGAATATCGGATGTCGATTTCGATGTCGAAGTTGAGGTCATGGTCTATTATTAGTTATTAGGAATATTGGTAAAAAATATAGTCCACGCGGACGAAGTCGCGGGCAACAGCTAGTCTATATATATAAAAGCAAGAACTGACTGACTGATTGACTGACTGACTGACTGACTGATCGATCAACGCACAGCGGAAACCACTAGGCCTAGAACCATGACATTTTGCACTAATATTCCTTATGTGACGTAGGCGAGCAATAAGAAAGGATTTTTGAAAATTCCACCCCTAAAGGGGTGAAAAGGGGTTACAAAGTTTGTATGGAGCAACGTGTTTTCTTGGGCCGATCAACTTCAAACTTAGCATTTATCTTCTTTAAAACATTTTATTAAACACGTATTTCATCGTTTTCTAATATTCAACCCCTAAAGTGAGAAAAAGGGGTTGCAAGATATTTTCATCAGATTTAGTTCATATTTGAAATTTGGCTCAATTATGCTATAAGTGACATAGGAATGCACTAAAATGTGATTTTTAAAATTCAGCCCCTAAAGGGGTGAAAAGGGGTTGTATCGTTTATGTGTAACAACGTGTTTTCTTTGTCTGATCAGCTTCAAACTTGGCATTTACATTATATAAAAGATTTATTTAAATACATTCATAGTTTAATAACATTAAGCCCCTTAAATGATAAAGAGGGGTTGCAAAATATTTTTCATCAGAAAATTTAGTTCAAAACTGAACAATGCAATGCAAAATATTGAGTTCAAAACTTAAATTTTGTACACATATTCCTTAAGAGACGTACGTGGGCACTAAGATTTTTTTTTAAAATTTAACCCCTAGGTGGGTGAAAAGGGGTTGCAAAGCTTGGATGGAACAACGTGTTTTATTGGTTTGATCAATTTCAAACTTAGTAGGTATCTATGTTCTTTAAAAGGTAGGAAGTGGTAGATTTTGGTAGAAAATGATAAATTAAAGGTAGAAAATGGTAGATTTTTGGTAGGAAATGGTAGATTTTTGGTAATAATGGTAGATTTTGGAACGAATGGTAGCTTTTGGTAGATATTAGTGAATTTGAAATTAAAATGGTAGATTATGGTAAAATGGTAGATTACGGTTAAAATGGTAGATTTAATTTAGGAAAAGGTAGTTTTTTGTAGGAAATGGTAGATTCTGGTAGGAAATGGTAGCTTTTGGTAGAAAATAGCACATTTAGAAAGAAAATAATAGATTTAAAAACAAAATTTTAGATTGTCGTAGAAAATTTTAGACTTTAGTAGAAAATGGTAGCTTTTGGTAAAACATAGTATTTTGGTAGGAAATGGTAGATTTTTGTATGAAATGTTAGATTTTGGTATAAAATGCCAGGTTTTTGTATAAAATGGTAATTTTGATAGAAGATGGTGGATGTCGTACGAGAATGTTGGATATCGCATATCGGATGTCGATGTCGAACTCGAGGTCATGGTCTATTTTTAGTTATTTGGAATTATGGTAAAGTATATAGTCCGCGCGGACGAAGTCGCGGGCAACAGCTAGTGTGATATAAAACCAAGAAAATGGGATGAAACTTGACGTTCTAGATGCATCGATTCGGCGACAACATGAACTTACTGAAAATCAATCGCAATAACAATAGATCGGGGACAAACCCTTCTGTTTACATGCAGTCATTTCAATGCAAAGCGGACAACAATACGTGACGGATGGCGCCGGACGGCTAATAGGATAAGTGCTTAATATAGAATGCCTCGACCGTTATGGATATGACCACTATAATATGACTATGACCGAGTTTTATCTACTTAGGTATGTACCTAGTTATTTAGAATAACTGGATGATAGACGAGGAGCTTTATGTTCTAAATATAGGTAGGGTTCTGTATACTATTCTGTGGATTTAATAATTTAGTTACACTCTCTCTGGGCTAGACCTTCTGAAGTATGCGAAGTGACATTATAGGTACGAGAAAGTACTTATTCGGATCTGATCAGAAGGTAGGTGTACTCCTACAATAATTATAGGGCAAGCACGAAAATTTAAACGGTTCGTATGGTTAACGTATCGATCAAGGTAACCGTTCGCGTACCTACGCATATTGTCGATATTGCAAGGCGCTGAATCATTAGATACAGCCTGGTGACAGACGGACAGACGGACGGACGGACCGACGGACAGCGGAGTCTTAGTAATAGGGTTCCGTTTTACACTATGGCTACGGAACCCTAAAAAACAGCCAAATAACTAAGTATTTTGGACCACGTACACAGTAAGGTTCAGTATATTTTTATTTTTTTATACTAGGTAAGGTAGGTACCTATAATGTTCGTTGAAACTGTTCATGAAATCTGGAGTTTTGTGGTGGAATTCTTTGGAATTGTCTTCCTTCAGTTTTAAGAGGAGGTAAGGATCGGCTAACCCAAAATATTGTTCTTCCCAATTTTGCTGAATCACTTTCCGTCGACTCATAGTGTCATCTTCAACTATCTGCCCATGTCTCCAAATGAAGCTTAGGTAAGTAGGTTAGGTAGTAGATGACTTGAAATTTCCACAAATGATAATATTATTATATTTCTGTTGCCGCTATAAAAACAAACACAAAAAAGAAGAAAAATAATAAATATTTCAGGTGGCTCCCATGCAAGTTGCAAGACGTGATTTTTTTGATGTTTTTATAGACATAATGAAATTTAATGTTTTAATGGTACGGAATCCTTAACGCGTGAGGCCGACTCGCACTTGGCAAGTTTTTCAATATCTACGCCGCCAGACGCGACGAAATGACAATAAAGTGCCGTCATAAAATCCAGGAATTCACCAGCTCGTCACAGAACTGAAGTCTAAAAAAAAATACACTCCAACAACGAGGTAGGTAAAGATCGCGCGGCGAGAGTTTGGCTTTAACCTTCGGGTGGAGGGGATTACTGCGCATGGTGTGTAGGCGCATGCGGTGCTCTGATTGGATTGCTCTGATTGTGTGCGTGACAGTACCCATGCGCAGTAATCCCCTCCACCCGAATGTCAAAGCCAAACTCTCGCCGCGCGATCTGTAGGTATTTATCGATGCCGGACTTGTCGAACTAATACAGCTAAAAGGGTATAGGTATGTCACAGCACAGTCAAGAGTAGAATTCGCCGTTTTGCATAACGTCTAGCCAGCCATTTTATAAAAATCGAGTCATTTTACACCGAATTGTATATTCCGATAAATTTCACAATATGGCGACAGAAATTACTAGCCCGTTTTTTTGATACTAACAACGGGTAGCTCTACATTATACATTACTCAATATAAGATATATAAGTACTTAAGTACTTACTTAAATATGATATACATACTTACCTAAATAATATAATTATGTGCATAGGTAAGTATACAGATGCGGGCAAGGTAAACAGAAACGTCTTTACGATAGGACAAATGTCAGGGTCTCTCGTAAAGATCCGAGATTTATTGTTATCGACTTTGTAGTTTATTTTCAAGATAATATTGTAATTATAATTTGTTTATTACATTAATTTAACTGTTATTTATAACAGAAAGTTCTTGAATCGGGAAAGCTACCTTGTTTTAGAAGCATCAAAACTTAAAAATACTTATGTCGAGGCTGTTTTGTCCACATTACTAATCTGTGCCAAAAATAACGGCGCCTGAAATTATCCAGGTGCGGAATACGTTTCCGAAGATACGTTTTTCTTTGTTTAGTCACTGATTCATTCATTCTTGTTAACATGGTTTTATCAATGAGGTCAGTTTATAGGTACTCGTAGTAACATGAAATTTAATCATCACCAAACTGATTCAACAATACAAGTATTCAATCTTATCAGTAAGATTAACAGCAATTAACCTATTGTAATTATTTGCGTGCTTCCACGGTGCAGTGGTAGTATTTATAATCATACTAGATTTTACCCGCGACTTCATCAGCGACTACAGTTAAATTCGATTAAGGTATCCTTATCCAAGTAAAATATCCTTATCCAAGGTCCAATCTATCAAATGCGAAATCACATCAAAATCCGTTAACCAAGTCAACACGTGTAGACGTAACAAACAGACATAGGTATTGACATGGCCTATTTGTTTTATTTTATCAATAGTCTGTTCCAATTTCTACCCTTACCTATAAGTAATTCCTTACATTTAGCTGTAACGTAAGTGTCACGTTACACTTTCCATTTTCATATTTGACCAGTTGAACCACAATGATTCATAAACATACCGTCCAAGAATAAGCAGTTAGAAATGAGCAACCGCTCCCAGCTGATAACAGATAAAAACTCGATCCGCATTCCCTTATCAGGGGCCGCGTGGTCAGGGCCGGCACATCAAACGCACCGCGTGACCTTCGCCGTGACTGACCTTAGCGGCTTTAGTGTATTTAGAGCTGGTAGGGCTTACACTCAACCCATATTTTACCCTCTCTGTAACACTAATTTCGATTGATAGCAGTCGTTATGCCACTCCCTTGAGCGATCTGATAAGCCACGTCAGGGGCCCTTGGGCGATCTGACAAAATATAGCGCAGAAGAAGAAGAAGAGAGAGAGGCAACGCATCGACAAGGCCTCGAGTGTGGCAGGAGTCCATAGACGACGGTGACCGTTTACCATCACACGGGCAGTCAGCTTGATTGCCGTTTTACCTTATTAAGAAAAGTCATGGAGAACGTTCTTTGCTTTGACACAAGACAATTTGTTCAGCCATACACTAGAAGTAGGACCATATCTTTTGTCGAGCCGCGTCTGCCAAAGTTACAGATTGTCTCATATTCATACACATATTCTTTAGAAACACATACCAGCTTTTCACTTTATCTGATCTATTCCCTATTCCATAAAACGAGGCCCTGTGAAGCCGAGCGGTAAGATCGAGAGTCTACACTTCATTTCCACAAAAGTAATATCTAGTGTTTCTTCCTAGATCGCAATCACGTCATCACTCAAACTCAATTCTGGAAAAAGAAAAACGTTTTATCAATTTCGATGAGTGGCAGTTCGCGGCAGCCCTGGTGCGATGGCGGCATACGATACAGCTGACTGATTTGTTTGAAAGCTATCGGCTTTCTTTAGACGCTCCAGACGCGGTGTTGTGATTGTATACGGCAGTTACGCAATGTGCGGCCGTATCGCCCCACGATGCCTTGTGTGGGATCTGGAGTGGGCGGGCTGCGATTGCTGACCAATTTCTTTGGAATTCTCGCATATCTGCCTGCGGGAGTCTTCGAGCCACTGTGTCTGTGTTCTACTCAGTTTCAAGCCGAGTAAGAATAAGAATGTCATTTTCTTGATGGGTGCCACGCCATCCAATACAGTTGGAAAGTTAACCAGACAATCTTGTGGCACTGCACTGCTCGTCTGAGACATTAAACACATCGGCGACTATAAAGCCCCGAGTGAAGACATAGAGAGTTAAAATTAGTTATCATAATTTTGATTATGAAATAATCGTTAAAGATCTACCTAAATGCAGTTGAGTCAAAGATTATTGCAAGATTTACAAGGTCCTAAACATTAGCGAATGGGTTCTAAAGCCTCAGCTGACCTTTGCTCATGCGGTGCTCGTGTTCTAACCACGAATTACACCGCTACATGCGCCATCAGTCTCTATCTGCTCTTTACTAGTGCCACAGATACGAGTATATAACCGACTGCGGTACCTTTTTAGGCATGCACCTAACTAGGCACAGCCAAAACGGCGATGGCACGCCAACGAGCTTTGATCGACCCACCTATCAGCGTGGGACGCTTGCGATACAATCAGTCACGTTTACTTTCAAATTCCTTGAAGTTAATTAGGCACGGATTCAATATAATGAGAGAACCCCTTCAATTCGTTCATCTGTTCAGTAGATGTTTTGGACAGTGAGTAGAACATTTCAGTCTATAGCGCATATACTCACGGGCAAGACTCAATCCGGGTACTCCAAAGCATTGGAACGAAGACTAGTAACTTTAGGGTCTTTAGGTTCAAATTCTTCGGAATGTGTTAGAATAAAGAGTGATTCAAGAATTTCACTAAATTCCAACTATGGTAAAGATTTCGATACAGATGAAGATGAGTCTGATTTGACGGCTGAAACATATGAATCATGATATTCGTACACAGGTTTTTAACGACCCATCGTTAACTCCTGTTTAGCAGTCGCCTAATCAATAATTAACCAAGCGCCTACAAAGCTGCAGTCGGCCAAAGAAAACGCATAAATCTATTCCCAATCTCCAGCCGTTAATGTCAGCTGTTATTGTCGGGAACGTACCTACTAAATCTTATTATTTTCATTTCATTACACTGTTGAACAATGTGCGGTTCTCGGTACGGTTCTTGGAAGATTGTGTATGCGGCGAATTTGGGCTTTTATTTTGCCGTATGCGGTGCAAAGACACTTATAAATATGGTAATTGGTATGATAGGATATGGTCGCGTTGATCCAGCATTTTGCTTAGGGATATCTTTCTACAACTAGCTGTACACTGTACACTGGCTTCACCTGCACGGAGTATTATTTTATTCCAGGATCTAGTAATGTGGTAATCTATGGCGACACCAGCGAATCCACATGGCTGCGATCGGACCCTAGGATAGTTGATACAGTAGAATTACAAGCACAATTATCACAAGCATACATACAAGCATAACTATCATAGGGTAGTATAGTATCTAACTATCCAGTATTACGTTCATAGAATCTAGTACGAGTATCTAACTACCAAATAACTCCAGTAGCAGACGGCAGTTCAAGTGCTTTATTTTTCTCAGATGCGTTTGTAACAAGATAATTGTTTATGGTCGATACGGCCGCCCAAAAATACAGTGGAGCAGCACTAAACAACGAACGAAATTGTAATAATGAGGTCATACGTATTGATGAGCGCAATTATTTTTAAATTCTTTGTATTTGCGCCAGGGACGGTATATCTACGACCTTGGCAACAGCTGAAGAATGTTTCATTTGTTTCCTGAAAGCTGAACTTTTAGCGGAAGCTGGACTGTTTGTTTGTTTGACAACAGTTCCCTGTTATAAGACTAGAATGGGACTGGTGCTCAAGAATTGCTGCCGGTAAACACTGAGTAGGCTGCAGACTTTTTGCCATTAGCCAGGTGGAAACTTGGAAGCTTACACTTGGTTCTTCGCGTTTGGGTTGCTTTGTATCCTTTATGGTCGTAATGTCTAAAGCAAAATGACTATAAGCAAAACGGCTAAAGTGAAGGTGTAAAAAGCAAATTACCTGTAAATTAAAGTGCCTAAAACTTGAATTGTTTCCGCTGTCATTACAGCGTCTACAAAGGAATTTTAGGTAGCGTTCGACCACAAAAGTAAGTTATCGCTCCATTTACGCTGCATAATATCAACTAGAGACATCATTATTATGGTTTTCAAACATCTTTACTGCCCTTGCTCCAAGATGTTATACTACGCCAGACCAAATCATATTTTATTGCGGGCGGGCAAGGTCGCTTCCGTCACGGAGCTTGACGGAAATAATTTGAGTACTCCATGAACGTCGCTGCTGATTCACCACACACCTGGAATGTGCTGGAATGTTGTGAACGACAGGCTTGCGTAGTGAGACACGTTTAGGGCTTTTTAGTTCCCTCCGATTCCGTATCTCATCGCCACGATATTTTCTTGTATGGATATAACAGAAATTTTAAAATGGCGATAAAGCCAGAGATTAAATCGGGGATCCCTTCGAAATTTGGGACACGGTTAGATAGCACAAGAACTACGATACCAGACTTAATACGAGAATTCAAATATTTTGTGATGTGCTGTGGTGAATTTTTTGCCTGGATAACCATATTAGCTTGATTAACAAATTATATGGGTTCCTTGCTCCACAAAAATGTTGTTTTCTATAGCGGAATTGTCCCATTTTTTGGTCTCAATGGTCAATGACTCCAAGCGTATAGATATTACAATTAAGCAATTAAGAGTACTTAGTACATTATATGTATTAATAATGTACTAATCGTTTAGTGCATAAATTTACTCTTTAAATGCCTAGTAGCGGATGTTATTGACCCCTCGCTGCAAGCGGTGACCGCGCATACCAATTAAGGGAATTAAGCATACCATGGGAAACTCTTAACCATATCCATGGTTCGTAATGATGGACGACAATATTGCATGTTTCATTGTCAATTCAGTCGTTGGTTCTCACACCTTGGATTTTCAAATTGTTTGTCTATTAGTGGTCGTGCGTGTTGTATTGCCTTAGCTGTTGTAATGAGCTGCGTTTCTTTACGTGTCTTATATTTCAATGCCGTATCTTTCTTCTTCCATTCTCCAGATATAAGTTATAAATAGCTGTGTCAACATTCATCCTGATCTAAGATGACAGCAACATCGAAATTTAAAGTCAACCGAATAATTTTTATCCACCACACACACCGAGCGTTATTTACACCACTCTTTATTGGACATTAAACATTTCTCCGGAATCCTAAAACTTCCGACTGAAATCGCAACTGACGTAGAAACATCAAAGACTCGAGATCAATCTTTCATCCAGGTGTTCATATCAACTCTGGTTCAGTGCAAAAAATTATATTACAGCATTATTTACACTTGTCTGGTCCTCCCACGACATAGCTTCCGCTAGTGAAAAACTGAAGATAACTCTCTTAAAATAGTAGTTTACTACCGGATGCATGAATTTATTTGTAAATTATTGTAGATAAAAAATGTAGCTGGTGATTCAAACTAAGATATAATTATTATGGTATACCTACCTATTACATTTTTGTGTCATGTGTTGGAGAGTTCCTAATATTTAGGGAATCCATTGAATACAACTGTATCGGAAGTTGACCAAATGTCAAATTTCAGATTCGTAAAGTTTATTACTTTTTCTTTTTTTTAACACCACTTACGCATTTGTTACTCTCACTCTTCTAAAGCTTTTCTACGGAATTTGTAGCCAAGAACATACACTACATTAAAGTACATAATAAAATATGTAGGACCTACTATATACCAAACCCACACTAGCAAATGATCAACAAATTACCAATTAGTCTCCCGTCCAAGAGATTAGTCATGATGATATTCCTGAAGTTTACTTTCACATTCTGCATTCCTACCGAATTCTTTCCAGGGTAAACGTTCGATTAATACTGTCACAGAAATAAAATAGTACAAATTCAAACGTACATAACAATGAATTATTCATGCTAAACTAGGCTAATATTTGGATAGTTTTAACACATAAACGTTGTTTATTTAATGTAATATAATGTAATCCAGCCGTAAACTTTCTACGTAGGTACACATCTAAGCGTTCGGTACAGAACTAGAAATTAGCAAAGCGAATGCGATCACTGTTGGGCCAAAAATAATAGCTACTTTATGTCCCATAAGAACATAGATAATTGAGATAATTAGTACGTACTACATTACAATAGGATAATATCAATTTGCTAAAACCTAGAGAATGAAATAGTGACGGATAAAATACATGGTATAAGAGAACAAGGTGCCGAAATACACATCTTCGAGCCGACCATGTGCCATAGTAGCAAGGCCGAAGATCGGAGGAGATTGGAGGGACACAAAAAACGTACGACACGATTTGCTTCTTCATTTATTATGCGTACCGCGAAGGAGTGGAACTCCTTGCCGGAGTCTGTGTTTCCCGATACTTATAACCTGGGTGTCTTCAAGTCGCGAGTGAATAGGTTACTTCTAGGTAAGCGTGCACCATCGTAAACCGCATTGCCACCAAACATCAAGTGCGATTGTGGTCAAACGCAAACTTTTAAATTAATAAAAATAAATAATGAAGAACCTAAAGCCTAAAATGGGACCATTCATGAGGAGAACTCATTACCATTAAGCTGTAAAGCGTTTGTAGCTTTTGTCATAAATTTGGTAGGTACCTATGTTTTGCTAGCTATAGTAGCATTGCTGTCGCACTGGTCGCCCAGGTTTCATTCGAAGACTAGAACTATGTATATTCAAATACGGTTGGCGAAGCGATCCTTGGCGAATCTCCAAACATGAGCGGTTCCATCTATGTCATGCTCCATGGTCGTCATGATCTGTTTTACTTCGAATTTATATTAATTGATTACGGAAACAGACTTGTGATTACTTTTACTCGGTTAGCCTGTAAATATTTGAAAAAACAGTATGTAGGTATTATTTGATTGACCATGATCTGGATGTACTGTACCTGTAATTCTCAATGTAATGAGGTTGGTAAGTTACTGAGACTACAGAATGTATCAGATCATCAAGAAGTAAGAACGTACGTACAATGTTCTGTGTCTATAGTTGAAAGAGTCCTACAATAATCAAGTATTATTATAATAATCATCTATGTCTGTACTAGCAATTTACCGTTAATGATGTAATTTATAAGTAACATTTTTATTCTGGATGCCACTATTGCCTATCATCAAATCCTAGTTCAAAATAATTTTCATATCAGGGACGTCAATGTTGAGGAAGGAAGTTTTAAATTAAACCCGTATAACAATGGAGTACCTATTTAACTAAAACTATATAACCAACCAATCTCCGAGTGTAACCCACGAATAAGTTCAGAATCAGTTTTTGTGTGTCAAGTAAGCTGATCACGTTTATATCGATGACCTAATTGTAACTGATCCTAACTTTGGTTAGCTGATATTCGCGATCTGCGAGTTTGCGGTTACCTGCAGTGGCACTGGCAGCTACTAACTAGTGTGCCCCTCTAGCTTTACAATAATAGCATTGCATTGAACCTCCAATGAAAATAATAACATCCCCTTGTTGCAAAGACAAACATTCATCGTCAGTATCCAATCAAAACATTCAGAAGAAATCAACTAAAAGATCTTAACCGTCAACAAAAGATTACGTAGGTATGATGCTGTTTATAGTAAGTATACCTATCCCGAAAATATAAATATACCTATTACCTATATACCTAATACCTACTTATTCAGAATAGGTAGACCTATTCCGAAAATTGATGTTCTACTAAGAGTTATGTTATATTTTAGGACTGTTATCAGTTCTGTCACCATTAGCACCCCTATACCTACTACTTGTAGTTATAGGGGCACTTATAGTACATAGTGAATTAATTAACACAACTTGGATAGGCTTTCGTGCGCAGGCATAAGACTTACAGCATTAGGGCTATAGTAGGTATCTAAGAAAGCTAAGATTATGTACCTACAAAGAGTGGTTTACGCTGAAATTTATTTATCAAGACTTACGTTAGTGTATTAATAGCGAGTCTCACGCCACTCCAAGCGGATCGGTTTTAGTGGGTTCATGTATCACATACCCCCTTCCGTAACCCACGTGGCGGAAGGGATAGCGCGAAGGCATTTCCCCCCTCAAAAAAAAAGTGTATTAAGAGCAACATTTTTTAGGTCTTGTGGTATATGAACTTTCATCTACATTTCGACCATTAGTGAATTTTAAGTATGGATTGAACAAAATGTCCTCATGTGCACTAATATAATATTATTATGCGATAATGTTTCCATTAGGTACCTACATGTAAGAAAGGTCAGGCTTTATTTGCTCAAATCAGAACATTTTTCTTTCCAACCGCACCCAGCCGCGACCTTTTCTGCAGAAATGCAAAGTGTTGGGTTGGGCACGTTCCACAATCCATTAGCCACTATAACGTCAATGATTAGTAACACAACCGTGCCAACTGCCTCATGGATGCCCTCCTTATGTCATGTAGTCTGTCAGTTAGGCCCAAGTTCACAAGTCAAAGAGACAGACAATTAGACACTCTATATCCGTATGACCTACCCTATGTTTGCTGGATGGGGCAATGTATTACAAATGTGATTTCAACCTGCGATTCGGTAGGTATTCAGATCACCTCGTGTGCCCACGCGTTCAGTTTCATCGAAAGCAAACAATTAAGATTCTAGAGATTGTAGAAATTGCAACACGCAACGGTTCATGTTTCAGACTACAGAGTAAGTATTATTTTTCATCCAATCCGAAGACCGTGCAGTCTGTGGCACAGATTACAATAAAGAAGCAAGGGCCGTCCAATTAGACTCCGTACGTTGCCAAAGGCCACCTCAAGGATGACTCTGGATATTCTATCACTACCTACCAGCGGAGGCTGATTGAAATAGCTGTTTGAAGACTTTGAAGTAAGACAACGCGTTAACCGATTGAAATGTACCTACGACTAATGTCAGTTTGACCGCGATACACGATCCTGTTAACATGTGCGGGAATCATGATGAAGTTTGAACGGTAACTGGGAAAATACCGTTAATTTTACTATTTCATTCCTTGCGCATGTTTAAAAATCAAGTCTAAGACGGCCGAGAATAGATAATGTTGTGTTGTGACTGTTATAAGCATACAATGTACTGTTGCTACAAACGGTGAATATTGATGTCAACTCTGTGCGCAACAAACTAAACTAAAGACTTCTTAAAACTTAGGCTTCAACCCTTTAATCATTAAATGTTGCCATTTCCAAACCATAAAGTGAAAGCTCGTATGGTGCAACGATGTTGGAACTGTCTAATTTAGTTTAGGTTCAGCTCAGAAACTGATATCTAATATCCATAAATTCGAATGTCACATCACACACACTATGAACGTAGTTCTCTCTAAAAATCGGATTCCTTGGAATCAGATTTTTTTCATAGTTATTGTACTAAAGCCAGATGCGAATGTTACGAACCTTCTTTGGGATTTACTAACACTATGATTGTGCTGTGTTTTGACCTAAAGGAATGTTTTCTAATAGGTCTATATCGCCTGACCTTTACCAACCCTAAGCTGGCAACCCTTTCCATTTGACTAATGAAATTTACTTAGTAAAGAAGTTCCGTTTGCTAGCCGCGACTGTAATACTATTAGTGGACTGGTGACTATACTTACTATTTTTTCTAGTATTAACTACAAGTCCTAGTTTCTCCGTTCTAATTCTTATTTGTTTTTATTGAAAGCAATTATATTAGAAACTATTTTAAGAACAATCGGAGACCGATTAATATTTTCATGTTGTTCAATAGAATGTTATGTTCCTATTCCGTGTGCCAAAATGATATTATCATATCGAATATCATTCCGTATGCTACATGGTGGTAATTTATTTATTTCCTCTATAACCAAAAAAATATTTATTCGATGAAAGAAAACAAGTAAATAAAATTATTAAAAAAAACTAGCTAAGTATAGGTAACCTAAACCTCAGAAATGTAACACAAGTTACCAAATTTATTTCAAATTTTTTTTAGTTCATCGATTTAAATTTATTAATAGATACCTACTTGCTAGTATTTTTTTCTGAAAACGACGAGGTGTCGTTTGTCAATGCAAGAGTGGCCTATTCGAGTAGCTACTAAAATCAATGGGCCCCTAACTTCGATAGGTATTGGTCAAGGCCCTATTGAGGAATATATCGCGGTTAATTTCTCCGAATTCACGGAAGCCGTCACTGTCCGTTCCAAAAGATTTACAGACTTGTAAATTAGGGGTACCTACTACCATTAAATTTAGTCGCTGAACAGTGAGCAGGCATGTATTTATGTGCCATGCCATGAGCAATTGGTTTGCCAAATAGACTGTGGTGAGCAATGTTATTTGCGACCTTTTGCATAAAACACATCTGTAAGAGACTGAACTTAGTAGTACCTAGGTACTGCTCAGATCCAGACTTATATACGGTCTTACCACAAAATATTTAAGCTAGAGTTAAACAGATAAGTTTAAATATTTTCTCCACTAATTGACGTCTTTAACCGGTCTAAACCTCGTTTTTTCTCTATGACAAATTCACAAGTAAAATAATTAGAAATGCCAGGATTGAGTAAGACAACGCGAGTGACAGACGTCGATTTTGTCGAACGATGTTTTAGAAACATCTGTTTAACTCTTGTCTAAGCTTTTGTGGTATAAGAGAAATATATTTTTTATATATTCCAGACTGTAAACAATATTTAGTATAGCTCGGGTAATAGCAGCAATAACAATCGATTTAGGGTACAGTACAGCAGGTGAATATTAAAACGCATTTTCAAAGAGTAGGTCAATTTTTATACGGAATTACTATTTTCAACGATCAAAGGAATGAGGTCAACGATCTTGCACTACTATTTCTCGTTGCGCAGGGTTTGTCGTAAAAACAGCTTCTCATAATATTCCTTCATTCATTTTCATTCCATATTTTATGTCATTCATTCTATCTTACATTAACTAAAAACTCACTTCCACTATGGACCATAGTGATAGACCATAGTCTATTCTATGGTGTCAATAAATAATTATTGTATTGTATTGAAGAAAAAATGCTGGGAGTCCTTCTGATAAACACAACAAACTTGTTTTTTACTGTCTACAATACAGACTACAACAACCAACTTCAATTACTGTCGTTCATCTTGACAACTGTGTTTTCTACTGTAACACAGTGACAGCTATGCAACTGTCACTGCTATAACCCCTTCTTTAACCCTGGAAAATCAGTTCCAGATACTGTTCATCCTTTTAGATATCAATGATTTTAGCTATTAATTAAACTTGATACTTTAAAATTGATTCCTACTTAGTATCATGTCTAATATCAAATTTTACCACTAATTCCTTGAGCCCTGTAAACAGTAACATAGGATTTAAATCCTCACAAAACTTAACAATATTTTTCTTAGTAGGTAATCGATAACATCAGCTTCTACTTTAATTCTACTGTTCTAAATAATACAGCTCATAACAAATTACACACAGTCATATACCTTTTTTACAAGATTCTTGTAAGAACGACTGAACTAAATTCAACGGAACAGATGAAATCCCCTTAATCGATTTTGTACGGGCCCGTGTACCGATAAACACTAATCGATCGGAATTGCGTGTTTTTAATTTGATCAGAATGGGCGTGATGATGGCAACACTAAAACTTTTTGTGGGCTCTAAAACCGGCGTTCGTTCTCGGGTGGCTCGTTACGGATTTAATGGCCTGACTAATGATCTGGCATTTCGCGATGTTTGGGGTGCCATGAGCGATATTGAAGTACCTACGGAAATTGGCGAATTACGTATATTGTTAAAAAATTGAATTATTGTCATAAATACTTTTGCGTTAAATACAAAAATAACAAAAAAGATGAACACTATAGGTGCCTACTTTATAATTTTCTTCGTAAACTTTTGTATGCTATACAATTAGCGAAATGTGTTAGAACCTCCTCGCTCATTGTAACAGCTTATAAGTACTCGCATTTCAAGCAAATAAAGCATTATTTTTTTGAAGTACAAACTTCATATTGAATATGGGTCCTCAAAGTAACACCTCTATGTTACAAAGAAAACGAAGGACGACGGATGGGAGAAGGGACTGCCTTCCATCATCCCATTGGGATAGAACTGTAATGAAAATTGTAGCTAATTGTAGCTAATTAAAGATCAAGATGGCAAAGCTAGTATGATTAAGATGCTGATCTTTGGACTATTTTATTGATTTTAACCTATTGGAATTGATTCTCTCAAACCTCAAAATATAAATCGCTACCTATGTGATTTCCAAAAATATTCCTACTGGTATATTCTAGTTAGATACCTAACTTCTTCAAGTCTCTATAATTTAGTTATAGCTACTTACCTAACTATTTTGTTAATATACTTTTTTTAAGAATTAATGCTGGTGGGCTCTTTGGCTGACATAGGTTTTATTCCCGGTTTCAGAACTCCCCTCCCTAGCCTTTAGTTAAGTTTGACCATGCCATAAATCTATTGCTGTTTTTGTAATTTGTTTAGTGCCAGGAGACAACGATAGACTTTTATTGCGTTACAAATCCGCAAGCAACAGCTACTATAGATCTAATAAATAATAAAATATTAATGAGTTGACATAACGTTTGGGAAACTTAAAATTATTGGATTCTATTCCTGGATTTGGTTTACTTCCAAAGGCCACATCAAAAGTGGCTTAATATATATTTTAGTGTTCATTAAAATCTAACACCACAACAACATTAACCGACCAGAAAAACACACGAATCGGCCGACCAATGGAAATAGCCGCGGAAGTCATCCATAACACCTTAATCTTTAAAGCACCATCAGTCATTTCGTCGCCCAAAATTATTATCATCATTACATCGTCCGCGCTAATTATAAAACCGTTTCATCGGAAGTGACACCAAACTTTTTGAGAACCGAGAATGACACTATACGTTCATTAAATCAAACCATAAGAAGAGATAGCAAACTTTTTGAGAAGCGATAATTACATCGTCTGCGTTTATTATCAAACCATCGGAAGAGATAGCAAACTTTCTGTGAACCGAGAAATAGCCTCATTTGTTAACGGGCTCAGTTGAGCTATTAAAATAATAAATATCTGGATGACCGAGCTTTGCTTGGTATTTTTTTTGATTATTGTGTTGTTTGGAAATTATATTTAAGTATACGAATTACTAATAAAATGATGAAATATGAATAATATTTTTCGATCTTGCCGATAGAATAATAAAAAAATATGAACTGGTTATTTAAAGAAAAGAATCATAAAAAAACACAAATAAAATGACATTTTCTAAAAATGATTCCTAGCTAGATCGATTTATCGCCCCCGAAACCCCCCCTATATACTGAATTTCATGAAAATCGTTGGAGCCGATTCCGAGATTCCAATTAAATATATATAACAAGAATTGCTCATTTAAAGATATAAGATATGCCTTACGTCAACTCATCCCGCGGACAGTTTGGAGCGGGCTCAGTTGACGTAAGAGCCACTGTAACGATCTCAGACTCACCTAATGATAGTGTCTAGGACATCGTCTCTCTCGAAGACCTTGCAGTAGAGGTGCAGTATCTTCAGGCAGGCGTACTTGAGCCCTGACCAGCTCAGCTCCGTGGACTGCAGGGCTTCGTCCCAGGGGCAGTTCTCGTGACGAGACAGGCACAGCATGCCGTCGGTGGCGATCTCCGTTGGAGGCATTTAACCAGGTTTAGGGCACCTTTTTACTAATCTTTCGGACACTTTGGAGCACTTTTCGTCTAATCTGTGAGGCACTTTGGTTCTTATCTTTGCGGCACTTGTTCTAATCTTTGGATGTCTTTGGCTTGATCATCGGTTTTTGGTTCGCTTTATTTAGTGGTTCGTGAAGGAAAATCCATTGTCCTGATTGGATTTGAAGAGTGATAGACTGCTACACTTTATGCCTATTTACAGCTTTGTGCTTTATGCACTTTCTGATTTTTATACACCTAAAGTTTTTCCTAATCTAAATTCATAAGATGTATTTCGACTAGGTTGTGTAAAACCTATCATTTAAATAGGTAGGTACGTAAGAATGGGGGCTATAATTTTGTGACAAAAACCTATTAAAGCAATTGAATATTTTGTCGAATCTACCTTCAAAAATGTATTGACTAATGTATCTTTTTAAATTTCGGTACGTATCTCAGGGTCTTCTTGTCTCTCTCTACCAGAAGCTACTTGTCTAGATCAAATATAAACATTATGTAATAATGTGATGAGATCATTCCTCAAAAGGATTTATCACTTAACAACCGTGTTGTCATTTATTTGCTACTCTCAGTCAAAGGCAAGGAATTATAATCTGCCAATACCAATACCAAATGCTAGAAACACGAATATCTTTTTTTTTGCGACTCTAGTGACATGAAGCCCATTCTAAAATTGCCTACCCACAGAATAGTTAGAAATAGTATACTGTAAACTAACCTGCCTTAAACTAAGCAGGTACACTTATAAACCCACAGCTTAGCTAGAGCCATGAATCTATTAAAGTCGCAGCAAACAAAAGGAAGTCGTGATCTCAGCAGACAGTAAGGCCGTCCCGTAACACATGATTCGTCACACCAGGGCGCTTAGGTGACCTAGTGAGGTCTCAAAGTCAAGGTATTCTTCTCTGCGGGGTCATAATGAGGTTTTATAGTGTACCTATTACGTGTAAGTAATGTTAATAACAATTTTCAAGCTGAAGTAATCATTCGGTGGTTCTACTCTGAACCGTGTGAGCAGATAATGATAAAAATCTTCATACTTCATGAATATTCCTGAGCAGTTTTGAAGACAACGGAATTAATGACACCAATTTATCATTTGCCCATACAAAATGGAAAAGCCGGATAGTATTTTTATACTAGCTCAGATAGTACATTGGTCAGTTCGAAGGTCCAGCAGCCAACCAGCAAATAGGTAGGTGACAAGACAGACATCTTAACATATATAAATTACGGGTCACGTTGTTTGTCCGCGATGGACTCCTAAACTACTGAACCGATTTTAATCAAAGTTGCACACCATGTGCAGTTTGGTCCTACTTAAAAGATAGGATAGCTTACATCTCATTTTATAGTCGCATAACAAAAACCTAAGCCACAGCAACGCGTAGCCGCGTCTGCTAGTATATTATATATTTAGAAATGGTAGTTTCCGTAGTGGTTCACGTTTGCGACGAGACGTTTGTGAGAATGAGAACTGCAAGTAAGTACTGCAACGGCCTACCTGACCTCGCGGTTAGGGTTACCAGACGACAGGACCTTTCCTGACCTATACGAAATTTTAGTCCTCTGTTAGGGAAACAGGGAAAGTGTGCAATTAACAGGAAAGTTTAAAATTAAAGATAGAAACGTATGAAATCCATATTAAAATATAAATGAGTATGTTTAAGAAACTGTTAAATCACAATACTACATAGGTAAGTATAATAAAATAATTAAATCTGCAAAAAGTAAATAGTCAGGAAATTTATTGCAAAGTCGGGGATTTTCCCAGTAAAACTAATTTACGGATCTGGTAACCCTACTCGCTCTAGGAAGTTCCCAATTCAAACAATTCGCCTGTCGGCCATTGTCATCCATTGTCTTGCCGTCGCACGCTTATCTGTTTACCGTAATCCGTGTTTATAGGACGTGTGCTTCCTCGAACAGCGTAAGATTAGCAAAGTCTAGTTTACTGGTTTACGGAATCCACTAGGACTTCCTTCTTCATGCCACTAGGTTCATAAATATTTTAGTGTCTCTTACGCGTACTGCTACGAAATTACGATGTAAAATCTTTGCCAAATTTTAATAAGTAATACTTAATAATATTTATATTTCTATGCTTAATATTCATAAAATGTGGTCAATGTTGGTATAATAAAATGTCTAGATATTAGGAAGCATAGAAAAGTGGTTAATGGTTTTAGTTAATATTTAAATCGATGATGCGTATCGTTACTTTGCAGCTCGCAACCACTACCGCTTGCGATCGATCGATTTATCTGGAATATTCTGGAATGAGGTACCTAGGTTATTCTCTGGTAGAGTGTCAGCTGGTCAGACAACTGAGCCACAGGTGGCGTATAAAATATAAATAAATATAATATAGGATAATATATAAAATTGTAGGTAAGTACGAGAATATTACGTAATGTACGACCCGGGTAAAGTATAATAGTAGAATGACCGAATAAAGTCTGCAAATAGAATTTGCGCGGAAATCCAGAAGATAGACGTTTTTGGTTGTTTTTTTCAAACTTGTGTTTCTTCTTGTGCTAATGTATAATATTGGTGGAATATTAATAATTGAGTGTTCGTTAACGTGCACGAGTGTGGTCAAAATATGATATAACCCTAAGATCGTGTAGGTAATTTCGCATTCTTTCCAAAACTCCTAGGAAGTGTCCGTAAAGCACCACTTTACTGAATCGTGACTATATGACTGTCAAATTGACTTGACTACTTGACCACGAGGATTGTTATAATACTATGACTATCCTATTTCATTCCAAAACTCCCAGGAAGTTCCAGTAAAGCATCCACCACTTCACTGAATCGTGACTATGACTGTCAAATTGACTTGACTACTTGACCACGAGGATTGCTATTAATAATATGACTTTCCTATTGTGAGAAAATAGTACAATATTTGAAATGTTTTTACACTTGACACTGGTTAAATGCACAAACCGTGCAAAGCCATAACTGAAACAAAAAAAAGGCTGCAAATTCTCCCACACCTAGTCCCTACCAATGTCAAATGAGGCAAAATGACACACATTGACACATACTAGGTAACGTTAGCTATCTTTATTTGGTATCTTGGTATGATTAGGGTTTAATAAAATTGAAATACTCTGGTTGGTAACTTAAGTTGCATAGAATTAACGTTAGAAACGGGATGTTAGCCATGTATGAGCATTGAGCATGTCAGTTGAAAAACATTAGTATGTTTGTACTTACTGACGTTTATGTTTTACGGCCGAAATTAATAATCAATCCAATCCAAATTTTTCTATCTGGGATTGATATCACAATCCATTTTTAGGGTCAAACGTGCCAATAACCGATCCGTGGATTGGTTTATAAAGGCACGCAGATTGGAAATCAATCGAACGATAGGCAGATATCCAAGATCGATTTCAATCTTGGATAGGAGATACAATATTAATTTCGGCTGTTAATAAATAAGTAGGTAATCCAATGCAAGACAGACATGGATAGTTATGCAGGAGGTAAGCTATAGCTACAGCTAACAGGCCGTTTACTTTTAAAAATAGAGGAGACTTCTACATAATTAGATACAGATTTAATGAAGGCTTGAATTAATAAGACTATCTCTTTATACTAAGTTTAATAATTTCGAGTCAGTATAATATTTACTTTGAAGTCACCAATACTCTTCTATCTCTCGAATGGAAGCGACGAGATCTTTTAGGATGCCGACTAAATTGGTATTGCAATACAAGAAGACTGCCAGTTCATAACAAAGTCAAATAACTGTTCTTAAATAATACATAAAATCCATGTGAAGATATTTAATTATTTGTACAAATAGTAGTTAATTTAAAAAAATCTGAGCAAACATCTAATTTTAACTGTAACTGAAACGAAATAAAACTAAGAACTGCCGACATAGACCTTTATCATTCACAATTATTATGTTTTTTTTTCCACGGAAACTGCACAGTGTAGCAGTACGAGATAAGGTGGCAAAATCAATATTTATTTTCCACATCCAATGACAACGGCAAACTAACAGGCTGTTCATAATTAGGTTACCTCCGCATGCAAGTGTGCAATGCCGAATGGTATGTAAGTTTATGACTAAATTAGCAGTAGGACTCGAATAATAAATAAACGCTGCCGTACCCCATGTCTATTCATAATTCAAGTAGAACGCGGACATTTATATACTAATCGTAATGGCAACCCCCAGAATCCTCATGAGTGGTATCAAAAACGCCTTCATTAGACGTTTTTTGTACCTACATTTATGTCAAATTTTGAACGTATAATATACCATTACGATAATGTTCGTATCAGCGTATCATAATTAGCAGAAATATCGTGCGTATCATAATTAACTAGACTACTAAATTTCTAAGTGCGGGGAAAAATTTTGTCAGCCTAAGATGAGAATTTACGAACGAAATTTTTTTTTTTTAATCAATAGCATTTAGATACATAAGTCGCCCGAATTTCGATTTATAATAACTTAGGTAGGTACTGTCAGTTGCCAGTGTTGCAACCATGAAACGAGTTCTAGCTCTAGCGATAGGCTATTCTAGTCTCTATTATGAATGACGTGAAACCGACATGTGAAACTGTCGTGTTATTATTTTTTACTGAGAAAATAACAATTGACGTTTTATTAGCGGCACCCGAATAAAAGTATCAATGTGGTAATTTTTGCAGCCTTTGAAGAATATTATTCATTGTATATTAGTAAACCTTAGTATATACATAGGAAAGTTAATAATCTTATGCCGACACTTGTGGCCGGTTGTGTGATCAGAGTTGGTTATCAACACGACCGCAAGATTTGTGTCTGACATAAAATACGAAATAGTTTTTCTTTTATAATTTAATTTGTAGGCATTTTAACATTGGATGTTTATACTCATGTGTCATGTTAAAATATGTACACCTACCTACTTTACCTAAATCATATTTTGAGTTCGCCAATTAGTGACTATTTTAACTGAAATATCTGTGTGTGTTACAAATGCGTACCTTATGACGTCATTGAAGTAATATACATTTCTGACATTTTCAAAATAGCTCAGTCGTCAAATATCCACATAACGAATTGGCACTCGTTTTTGATTTTGGTTTATTTTGAATTTGGCTGTTGACTATGACGATACGTGTGGCCCCAGCATATGAAAGTAAAGTAAGAACACGGTATACCTACTAGTGGTAGGTACCCAACTTATAAGGCGCGTCGTGAATCTTCGTTCGCGCAGAAAAGAAAGTATGGTCCGAAGATTAACGAAAGAATGCTTAAAACTTACAATCAACCTAAGATCACTAGGTATTATAAGGTTCATAATACACTGCAGCTGTTAGTTCCATCTCACTCTAAGCTCGCTAAGATGGCGGCGGCTGCCGACCAATAGCGGTCAATAGCATTTCCCGCACTTTGAAAATTCATCTTCTGCGCAGGTACATCGGTAAGCCATATCAGTTGGGTACTACTGTACCTACTTTTACCTACGTAATCTAGGTTCCTTAACGACAAATTATTTTAATCTCTGGTACAATGTTTATCATAGACATTTTTGCTCTAGTCTAGACGAAGATCGGATTATAACGTTTCTTATTATTCCTAACCTTGTTTTCATTAACGAGACGATAAAAAGTTAAAATAACTCATTATAGTGATCAAAGGAGAGAATATCGCCTAGTGATAACCGAAAATACGGAAAAAATAGACAAACATTAGATTTGGCACGGAATTTTATTGGTCGCATGTTCGATTTATTTTTATTTCTTTATCTGTCAGATGGAATACGGAAGGCATTAAGTTTTCGAACGTAGGATCTCTCAATCAACGGTAACTCAAAATGGCGGCGAAGAATTAGGGAGATGATATTTTTTTCCGATCTCATTATCCGTATTTTTTTAATTATAGGTAGGTACTTACAATTTTTGTGAATGGTAACACGATAAAGCGTCTAATTTGTAATAATATAATATTCATACACAGCTGCTTCATTTACGGCTATTCCTGTAAGAGTACTTAATTTTTGCAGTTCAAGTGTAATTTTATCTTATATTTTATTTTATTAGTTATAATTTGTTGATACAGTCATGTAAGTATGCAAATTTAAAACAGAAGATGTCTCAAAAACCGAACAAAATCCATGTTTCTTTTTTAATAACACAATTTCGCAGTACATTTTTGCACACCAAATAAGAAGCTTTTTCATCCATTTGCGCACGTTACAGTCTGAATGGGTCAAACAAAATGCCTAAAAACTAGATTACCCTTCATACATTTTATAGTTTAAACGGTGCATGCCGTCTGTATTTAGAATTATGCCCACCTTAACCTTACAGTCGTGAGCGGCACTTTGATTTATCGTTTCAATTTACGCGCGCGCTTGATATCTTCCTCATTATTCTTGATGTGTTGTATGTTTCGGTATTTTTGTGCCGCTAGCATTATTAACTGCAACGTCTCTTTTATTAGACAGTTGGATTTTGTAGACATTTGTCTTCGGTAAATTAATATTTTCAGACAGATAAAATATTTTTTTTTCTTTTACACGATACTATAACGCGTTTTACTGCGGAAAGAAAGCACGTAAATAGGCGTCAGCTCATTAATTTTACAACCGAAAATGTAACAGTAAAATGACAAGTATTATGTTAACGATGAGTAGTATAAATATAAATATTTTTATGTCACCATGAAACTTGGGTGGGGCCAGCCTTGACCGGGGATGATCCCGGTTTACGGAGACAACCGTGAATTATTCCATTAGTGGTAATGTATAATAATGGGACATACCATGTCAGATTATGTGGCATGTTAGGTTAGGAATGGGCTTGTCCACTGTTGTAAAAAAAACACCAAAGGCCTACGCATACTAATTAGCTGTACTTAATTAAACGCTAAATAAGAAGACAAAGTGAAAATATTTACTCAGCAGGATATTAGTGCAATACTTGTAGCGCAGATGCAGCGTTTTATTAACAACTAAGTAGAGATTCATGTAGAACACTATCAATGGCGCCTTGCTTCCGACGCTACAAAATACAGAAGTCCAAACAGCGGATGTTAAATGAAATTTATCTGTTAGAGGTCACAAAAGTTACGGAAATCCTTGATAGAAATAAATTATTGGTGGTGCATTTGTTACACTGATGTTCTGTTATCGGTAGCGAGGGCATTATTATAGTAGGTATCTGGAACATACACCGAATTCAATGATAATTTCTATACACCTACCGATCAATCTATCAATATTTTAATTGCTTTTGTTCTAAGACCTTGTCCGATCCTGTGCCAAAACTGTCAATCAAGGTGCCATTAGATACGATAGACAGCCCAATAAGCGTGTAATGAGTAACTTTGACATGTGTACACTGCACTCAGTTTTAACCAACTTCAAAATGTAGGAGGTACTACAGCTATTCAATCATTTGATTATATTTTTTAGTAAAAATATGCAGTATTGTGGGGCTATTGTTGGAATCATCATTTTTATGTATACAAACTAGATTTTATTTGAATCGTTTAAAAAAAACTGTATCTGCTAAATAACTGCAGGTTTGAACACAGAAAAGTTTCCACATGAAAGTAAACTAATTTTTCTATTTGATAACGTGCTGGCAAGAGCGATGTCAGACTAAACAGACAAAGACTGCCGGATGAGAGAATTTGATTGATGTTCAGCAGATCTCTGTTGTTGACTTGTAACCGTGAATGAAATCAACCAAACAATAATTGTACTGTTTGACTAGAGGTTTCAAGACAAGCGCATTGTAGGAGTTGCGATGTTAGAATACGAAGACAAACCATGTGAAAAATTGCATAAACTTAACTTCAAACAGTTTTAAACTGAGACATTTTAAACCGTTACATAGACTGAAAGTTGAAATGAAGAGATTATGTTAATCAGCTAACAGTAAATACAACATGCTGGTGGTTTCAAAAAACGTTATATGTACCTACATGAATCCATTGTGCTGTCAGCCTATTAAAGTAGGTGGTCTACCTGATACATTGAAAGTTTTAACAGACAAGAAACGAATAGAATATCATGTGGGTTTGGATAATCTCATTTTTATTTGCGAAGTATTGTCATGTGCGTGTAATAATTTATCCCATACCTATGAGATTTTTTTAAATATACTTATTACACTACGGTTCCTTATGACATTTTGTAAATATTTAGGGGCAATTTTAACAAAACTTTGATTATAAATGGTTTTTATAAATCAGATTTCAATATGGAAGTAAATCACCGATGAGATCGTTGTTAAAATGGATTGGCCGCTCTATGCGATGTTCATACAATTTGGCAGAGTAAATATTTCTCGCAAACGCTTCGAGTTTCGTAAACAATTTCATCATTTATTTGTAAAGAGGTACAACACATTGTCTATAGCTGAACAAAACTGCCGAACTTATCTATTTCGGTAATAAACATTTAAGAATATTACATGACGTATATTTCATTTCATCCAACAACCATCAGAAAGTTAGTGTTGGTCGGCGTCTTTGTAAAATAGTTGTGCATTACTTAATTTGCGTAAAGATATTACTAATATATATTGCATGAACAAAAAACAGTAGCAAACATAATTTAAAGGAAATTCATAACTGATATTTCCTGGCGCGTATTTTATTCCATTTCAAAAATGTCTAGCACACATTTTTGTTTTATAAATATGAATTCAATTCGCCTTAAGAACTCTCATAACATTATTTGTTGAACAAATGAGTATGCTTTGATGCCAATTAAAATGAGAAACCAAACAGAAAGGTACCTATGTTTACTTTAGGACGAATGTGAGGACTCAACTCCTTTGTTTATAATTAGAGCACGATACTTTGAATACAAACAACGTACTTATGAAGACATAAAACAGGTACTAGGTACTGCCAAATATTTGTTACTTTCAATAATCAATATTTTGAAGTCATTCCTAGCTTAGAAGATCTCAAATTACAGAGTTTACATAGTTTTCAGCTGACGCCCATTACGACCGTGGGGGAAAAACGATGGCTAAGTTTTATAATAATATATCTGTAAGGGTCTCAAAATTAGTGCAATAACCAAATACGTGACGTGACGTTGCCTAAGTATGTGAAATTATATCATTATTATGTTATTTCGGTAGACAGCAGTACCAAACCTAGTGAAAAATGATAAGAAAATGAGATTTCCAGTCACATCTAACCACGCCATTATGGCTGTCGTACCTACGTAAAACCTTCTGATATTTGAAAAAATATATTATTATACTTATCGCATTGCCATTTACTTATATTAAAACTCTCTTACTTATTATAGTTGCACTTTAGTAAACAAATTAGTAACAAGTTTCGAGTAAAGTAAGGAAAACCGCAATTGCTTGTAGGAAGTAGATCGTCATTGGTAGGTATACACTTAATTGGCTAGAAGAATCAGGACAGCCTTCGTGGTAGTGGCTACGTCATGTACAAATATTTACCGAATTCGTCTAAACAATGACAATAGCTCGTACGCATTCCATAAATCTCAAACAGTCATACGAGTGCGTTCATTTGTTTCTTTTTACCAAACAAGTCGTTGAGTCAGAGTCGAGAAAGCATGACTCAATTCCCTGCATTTGAGGTAGGTACAGAACGAGCGAGAAGTATTTATTGAAAGTGGGATTCGAGATTGGATTTAATTAAGTAAAAACCGCATCAACAATTCTGAGTTACGTTACGTGCGATTCGTGCGAATGACTTCGAGCACACATCGGAGAACTACCTAGTTCGGTACATTTTCCATCGTAATTTATCACAAATTAATTAGTTTGGTGATTTAAGATAAGTAGGTACTTACATTATTAATTATTATATAGAAACAAAGATCGTGGAATTTTTCACCCATTCCCATTAACTATTCGTAATTTCGGATAACATCGGATTCTATGCACAACTTCACTCTTAGTCTGAAATGGACTAAACAAACGAAAGGTAGGTACCTACCTATTATGGTTTAAATAAATAGTTCCTACGTTAGTTACGTTCTTTTATAATCTGTGACAAGAACATAGGTAATTTTAATATTTGTAGGTAGTGTAGTAGGTAAGTATAAGTACTTAAGTATACCTACCTACTTACGGCGGGGTAGGTACTCTGAGGTATAACTATACCTATAGCTATATACAATCACGCAACTAACAACTTTTTAAATTCTATATTCGCTCCACTATTAGTTAAATAATTAGGTATATATACCTATTGTTGTGCCCTTGTTCCACTAGTTATTATTATAATAGGCAATGTTGTAAATAATAAACATAATAATATTATTATATTATATGGGGATAATACATACTTTTACTCCTTTAAAACATTGGGTAGGCCTACCTCGATTTCACTAACTGTTATTTCTTGTTAGTCAGCGAGAGCATTATAAACTGTTATCGGTCGTTTCGCAGTCATTTCCTTCATGAACCACTAGGATAGCCGTTAAAAAACAATCACAAACTCCGAACCACTTTAAAACCGTTTAGCACTGGCCGGAATAACCTTATCGTTTGAAAATCGAAAAAGAAATGGTTTGTTTTCTTTTTTGTTTGGCGGACTTTGGCGATGTTTGACAGATCGCGTCGCGTTCAAAGCGCAGAAATTGGCGAAGAGCGCGCGCGTACGACACTAGCGCCGGCGAATCGCGTGCGTTCCGAATGACAAATGAGCGTCAACGGGTTGCTCGACGTTTGTTTGGTGTGTTTACCTCCGTTCCGCTCGCTCAAGTTCAAGGGATTAGGATTTAGGGTTTTGGAACGCACGTGTGCGCCCAGCGAAGTGTGGCCTGTCTTCAGCTACATTTTTAAGGTTGACGGGAGTATAATTTAGTTGGCAAGTCATTTTCATTATAGGTACCTAGCTGTACGTAGATGTAGGTGTAGTCTGTGTTACCTCTACGAAATGAATGATGTCATGCCACTGCTTAGTTTCGCCAAAGAGAATAGGTACAAACGCTACCAGTTTCGCAGTAGGCCTACCTACTTAGATAGCGAGATAGGTACCTAGTGATAACGTAAACAAGTAAAGGATAATAAAATATGAGGGGGGAGTTTAGATATGTAAAGAATTTACTGTTTAGTAGGTAGATAGATAGGTACCTACGAATTTAATATAAAAGTAACACAATCTACGTACAATTTTCAATAAATGACGAATCAATTTATCAGTCAGATAAGACCACCGCTATCTTATCTCTGATTAAACCTCATTATCATGACATTAGATAGGTACCTAGCTAGTTATTAGGTTAGGTACCTACTAGCTCCAACCAAACTTTGTTTATCTCAAGAGGTTTTTACCTAACTCCGATAATTGCTGTATTCATAGAGTAAAATAAAGTCATAGGTAACAAAATATCGCTATGCCGTGGTATATAATATTATACTCGTATTGTTTACACATAATAACACAGTCAGCTGTGAATATTCTTCAATACGTTTTATTTTAACGACATCTGTTGTAAGTCTATGACAGCAAGCGCGTAAATCCAATATGAAATCGCTTAGAGCTTCCGCTACTCCCCGCTAGGTGGCAATCTTACTAATTAAAGATATACTAGAAATAAAGTGACCTACTGCGGATATCACACGGCGACCACTATGGTATCACTTCAACGATGTTAAATTGTCACCACTGATGACTAGACCAACCCTGATAAAAGCAAAACCGACGAAAACCTACAAAAATGTGAAATATGCACCGAAAGATTTATTTAGGTGTGTACCTAGACCAAACAGAAAAGGTCCGTAACGGTCCGTTTGACCACGCTCCGTATGAAATAAATACCCCTAAATCTGTTTTTACAATTCTCGTAAATAAACATTTATATCGTATTGTACTATACACATTGACGCTGCGCTACAATCTATATCCGTCTCTTATCGTTGGCAAATAAAATTGATAACGTATTTTGTTGTGTCAGTTAGATAGCCAATTTATACCAAGATACATAAACTTGTACCTAAGTAAGTTATTCCTATCTAATTTGTTCCGATTTGGAAACTTACTATAGTAGTACCTAGTATCTATACTTAGTATTTATTTGCGTCGTCCCTGCACTAATGACCTGTCGTCGTAGTTACCTATAGCTACAATTATTTTGTGCTAATTACGAACGAATACTAATAAAGAACGGGATGGCTCCGGTTAAATAGTAGTAGATTGTACTACAAGGGAACAAAGTAATGTACCTATTTAGGGCGAAAGCGATTTATTAATCCAGAGTAATTAACTAGCTAATTACCTCTTCCAGAGCGAAGCGAAGGGTTCTAGAGTATAGAATCCTTAGCGTAGCAAAGGATTCAAAGTACCTACCTACTTCGCTCGACGGCAAATAATTTTGTTTCACTCGCACTCTGCTTTTCATCCTAAACTATGAGAAAAGTCTTTTCGTCGCTATTATTAATGCGCTGGAATGACCCACTTTGTTCCCACTTATGGAGGAACCCTTTGCCACTTTTCGAATAGATGGTATGAAAAAATGTTTATAAGTAGGTACCTACCTACGTACCTACTACCTATTAATACATTTTGGATTCTTGTAGGTAACCTACAGATTTCTATAGGACAATATCCAATCCAATATCCTACTTATTGGACCCTAACATAAACCAACACAAGGAAAACCTATCTATACATACAAGTAACAAATACCACGTGATCTATACTTAGGTAAAGTAGTACCCAACTGATATGGCTTACCGATGTACCTGCGCAGAAGATGAATTTTCAAAGCGCGGGAAATGCTATTGACCGCTATTGGTCGGCAGCTGCCGCCATCTTAGCGAGCTTAGAGTGAGATGGAACTAACAGCTGCAGTGTATTATGAACCTTATAATAGTGATCTTAGGTTGATTGTAAGTTTTAAGCATTCTTTCGTTAATCTTCGGACCATACTTTCTTTTCTGCGCGAACTAGTAGGTATACTTCATTAGATAAAATAATCGTTTCATATCATATCCCAATCGTTTAACACACGTAGGTAATTAATAAGTATACTTACACCATCGATAAGATTTCGAAGGCTGGATTCTTCTCCCAAATGTATAAAAAGAGTACTTAAGTAAGTAGTAGGTATATTTCATGTGGAAAATATATTAATAATAAATCACGCGCGATCAATTACTATGGGAAGTGGGAACGTATTTACGAATCACACTGCCATTGTCTATGGCTGTCCAATTACTGTAATGGCACCGTGAAACTAAGTATAATGGTGCTTTGGCTAATCATTCGCGTACTAATTAGCGATATTATATTGTCGAGTATTCGAATTTAAATATTACTTTGATAAATCGATATTTTCTCCATCGGATACGATAGTGTGAACATCTAATATTTCTCGTGTATCGTACAAAAACATAAGACAGTGTAAGTAAATAAGTTTGCTATGTTATGCACGTACCTACATAAAATGTATAATACCTACTAGATGTTACTAAACAGGTTTTATCCTAAACAATTTCTCAGAACCTCCTAACGTCATTTAATAATGGTTTTGAACTTGAAGAGCAATTTGCAAAACATTCAACCGGTTTAGTTGTATCATTTATTATAATATCTTTAAAAGTACAGAAAAAACAACTGTATTTGTAGCACCATAAACTTAATACTAGCTTGGCTCTATGATTATCACTACGCCGACTATGATCCTTACCAATAATATTGTAATTCGATAGGTAATAAAAGAAAAACCAAAGTTCCTAAAATACATTTTTAATAACAAGATTGACGACACACTTCCCCAGACAATGGCTATTGTTCACTTTGTGTTCTTTTGGCACGATTTTTAAATTCGGTGAGAATGCAGTCATGTGACATAAGAATCTTTACAACTTTAACATAATATAGTAGGCCTACCTACCAGATCAAGAATTGCCCAAATAAATAAATTGCCAAGAAAATAACCAGTAGATAATAATTGCCCAAATAAATAATGTCAACAAAAGAACCAGTATTATACAAGGTAATATTACAAACAAGAATATGGCTCTTTGGCTATAAGTCTAATTACATTCACATACACTCAAAAGGTTGATGTATCGAAAGATCACAAATCTTACGTTAACAGGAACGTTCGACATGGAGTATTGAATATGGAATACGTGTCTCACTTACATAACGCACCCGTCTTACATATTACACAGTCTATCTACACCTCTCATTCACAGAGTCTACACAAACACATGAACTCATCCATTTTGATTGTTCTCCCTTTGGGCGACACTCGCGCAGCTCGGACAGTTCACGTGAGGGCGAAAATTGTTGTTGTTATTCTTCCTCCTCACGGCGTGGTTCCGTTCCCTGGACGGAAACTTCTGTATCCTCCGCTCTCCCTCCGGCTTGTCGCCGCTGATCTTCCGATACACGTCCATGACCTCGAACGGTTTCAACGAGAGGCACATAGTATTCGAATTGGAGACACGAGCGGTCCACGCGGCGTGTCGGATGACAATGACGATGTTTTGCCTCGGTGTATGCTGTATGCGCTTGCGATCGCGACCTCTCAACAAGGCTGGCTGTTTGGTGTCGTCAGCGACTACACTCGTGAAGTTGCTTCAGCGAAGTATGCTGGTCGAAGTTGGCCGAAGTCCGAAGTACGTGACTGCACTCGTGCCACCTCGCGAAGAGACTACACGACGGGTCGCTGCGATTTTCTTCGACTAGAGCCAAAATCGACAACGATCGTAAGTCATCTGACTGATTCCTGAGCGAGCCAAAGTTGCACGAAGCGACCCGAAGTTACCTAGGTACTATCTACTCTCTCGGACTCGCTTATCTTCGGTCAACTTCGCGAGTGTGTAGGTGGCCTTATATTATTCTCCGAGCCGATGTTTCCAATGTGAGTTTACATTACACAGAATGACGATAAGCTTATCTGTCGGTCACTCGATTGGTATAATTATTGTCACTCATTGTTGGTTATTTAGTAAATATGTCGCCGGACGAGCCACATAATGTTTGTAATCACAAATTATGTTCGTTTTACTTTCGTTGCTTGATATATTGCTGCATAAGTGAAATTATATAATCGTGTTTGGAATTCCTGTTTAGGTTAATTAGTAAACGATGTGGTTGACCTACTTACATTAAAATATACTTGCAGTAATTATGGTATGGTACGTTCGTCTCGTCTATGTACCTATAGGGTAATTGCGTTAGTTTTCGGCCTTTTAGCGCAGACGTCAACTTTAAAATTGCATTTAAAATAATTGGGCTGATGTATAGCCGTACTTATTTTTGTTTTTGATAGTGTAAACACTGAAGTTTATGTTGGAGTTAATGTGAGGACGTTAAATACTACAGCTTTTTTTATAAAAAAAGAAACGTCTGAAAAGTGCTAAAATGCTAGTTTTCGGCCTCAAATTTCAGTTCTCGGCCAGATCATGTTTAGTTTTCGGCCGTTACATCGCGCTATATTAAAGGTAAAATGCCATTACTTTAATATCAAAACCCTGCATAAAAAGGTAAAAATGTATTCGAAAAATACATCATCACGCGCCCATCTGCTTTCCGACTTGCCTAAGACCCAATTTGGTGGCATGTGTACAACACGTTTTGGTGGGCGAATGTATGAAAATACAATTAATGGCGGACATAATTATTTGTGTTTCAACGTTTCAAGTTCAAGCTCTTGGACTGGAACGGATTCGGCATCGACATCAATGGTGAATACATCACTCACCCTCTTTTTGCCGATGATATAGTCATCATGGCAGAGTCGCTGAAGGTCTTAATATCTGAGCATAGGCTCAGTGACCTCAGTGGCGTTTCCCAACAGGTGGTCTAAAATTAACATGGACAAGACTTTCATGTCAAATGTCCATGTATACAGCCGGTAATCGTTGGGAACGATACTCTCGAAGCTGTTCACCAGTACAGATATACCTTGGGCAGATTGTCCAGTTAGGCAGATCCAACTTCAACAAAGAGGTCACCCGAAGAGTCCAACTCGGATGGGCAGTGTTTGGAAAGTAACGTGACATTTACTCGTCCAAAATTCCACAGTGCCTAAAGACAAGGGTCTTGAACCAATGTGTGTTACTAGTGATGGCATAAGAAACTGAGACGTGGTCCCTAACGGTTGGCCTTTTGGAGAAGCTCAGTCATACAGCGGGCAATGGAGAGATATATGCTCACAGTTTCTTTGCGCGATAAAATCCGAGACGAGGATATTGGCCAAACACCTAAAGTTTACGACATAGCTCTCAGGGTTTGCAAGCTGAAGTGGCAATGGGCAGGCCACATCGCTCGTAGAACTTATAACCGATGGGGATGAAAGGTTCTAGAGTGGCGACCACGACCTGGAAGACGCAGCATAGGTAGGTCTCCTACTAAATGACGACATCAAAAGCGTCGCTGGCATAACCAGTGGCTGCAAGTGGCAAATTGTCCTTCGGTGTGGCGGTCTAAGTGGGAGGACAGAGGTGGACGTCTTCAAACTGATGATGTTGTTGAAGCAATGATGATGATATTTGTGCTTCAGCATAGTTAAGTTATCCTACGCACTGCTATTTTTTATTTGATACATAAAGGTTGGGGAACCCTCTTGGACTAAGGCCTTCTAGCTAGAAGCTATTAAGCTGTTGGGCAAAATGCGAAGCCACTCTGATCACCATTGAACATCTGCTCTAGTCTTTCCAATATGTCTTGGTGGTTTATTTCCACCAGGAATTATTCAAGCTCTCGGAACCAGAGCTTGATCGACTCCTCCGTAACACGAGCCCTCGCTCTATTTATTCCTTCGGCTCGTCGTAGTGATAATGCTGAACGCCGTGTTTTTGTTAAAATTTTGGAGGTGCCATCTGGAGAAAGACATTCTTAAACTGCATGAATCGATATCTGTCAAGTTTCAGTAAATAGGGAGAACCCAGTTCGATTTGCACTAGTGTTAATCTAAATTTGTTCACTATTTTCATGATATGGCCGATAAGTGGGAACATCACTCAGTTTTCGGCCACATTTCGTTTCATACAAGTTTCGGTAGGCCGAAAACTAACCTAGATTTTTATATGGTGTGCTAGTTTTCGGCCCCGAAAAAATGGTCATCTTAGTGGCACCATAATTTAATCATACAACTGTAATTTGGCGGCCGAAAAATAACAATTAGATCTTTCATGACGGTTACTATATGAGAGAAAAGAGTAGTCCCATGATGTTAGCCACCAAATAAATAAAAGAGACAAAGTATAACAAGCTATGACAACTTCGTTCTCGGCCACCCGGCCGAAAACTAAATATTTGAAGAAATTACCATGTTAATATTTGGCCACCAAAATTAATGTGTATTTTTATCAATTATGACAATAAACAAGCTAGAAGTATGATAATCAATCATTTATTTAATGAATAACATGCATGTCATCGTTTTTTACTTATAAAAAAGCCTAAAAAAATGATTTAATCATCACGTGCGCCACTATTTTTTTCGTTCAATTGCACATCTTGTGGCACCTCTGTTGCTGGTGTCAAACTGAATAATTAATTAGAAATTCCTGGTCAGAGCTGTCAGACCAAAAATATTGTCAGATATTAGGCAACTAATTTCAGATGATTCAATCAAAATTATTTTTTCAGGCACCTTCATTTATTGCTATAATCTTAATTATACTGTAACACCACAGCCCAAAGGCCGAAAACCAAAGGTGGCCGGGAAACCAACGCACTGACCCTATGTACCTACCAAAACCTACCAGTACGTAGGAACGAGAATCATATCGGTCAGATAGGTAATAATTAGTTTTAACTAATTTGTCATTGTTAACATTGTTTCAGCGTTTTATTATTGTTCGTTAGTTTGTAGGTAAGTACCTACATGTATGTATTTCCAAAAATATGATTATAATAAGTATAGAAAATTGCATTAAAAAACTTGCACTGGTCCAATTTCCATATTTCTACCTAATTATTCAATGGTGATTCTATTCCACCTCATTGATTATGAATTTTTAATTGTGTATCTACGATTTTCACAATTATAGTTCTCTAAATGATGTCACCTTGTTCAGAGATCTGCTATTGGTCTTCCAAATCATCATTATTAGGTGTATTTGTTATAAGTAGGATATCAGTATGCATTAGATGCAGTGAAACATAAATGTCTATACCAGGGTCACAGGACATCAAGGTTTTATTGAAATTATAACTTCCGTGGCTGCACTATGTTTATGAAACGAACGGCACCTAAGCCTGCTGGATAACATTATATTTTTGTGAGACTTTTTTTGTAAGCTACAAAGATACATAGACCATTCGAAAGAGCTCAAAACTCTGTATCGGACTGCATTCAAAGTTAATTTTGAGCAAAATGCCTTACGTCAATTTAGATTACGGGCGTCGATATACTAATATTATAAAGAGGAAAGATTTAATCGTTAGTTTGTTCGCGGAATAGCCTCCGATAAAATACTGTACCGATTTGAAAAAAATTTTCACTGTTGGGAAGCTACACTATCCCCGAGTGACATAGGCTACTTTTTATCCCGCAAAATGAACGGTTCCCGCGGGATAGTAGCTAACGCAGGTGAAACCGCGAGGCGCTTCTAGTCTAATTGAAAATTCATAAACCCTCACCTCCAAGCATGTGGATTGAATCCAGGGCACAGCTCCGGACAGTTGTCGCATGGTCTGCCTTCCGAAACCTCCTTTATCCGGACACCCTGTAACAAAGAATCATATGAGACACATGTGAAGAAATTAGAGATCAACTAAGTCAAAGCAGAATTTGAAGTCAAACTCAAAATATTTGTATAAACGAGCCCCAAGAGGACACATAAGAAAATTATCTGACTCTACCACCGGATTCAGAATACATCAAAAGGATTACAACTGGCAAGAAACTTGGGAATGATTTAGTGATATGTATCATATAAGTTAGATAATAATCATTATTCGGTCTAGTAAGTATATCGGGTCTTGTTAATTGTATGAAGTAGATTGCGTTATTGACGGTCTACGAAACGTTAGATATAGTTAGGCAGACATATATATAACTCTTTATTGACAGCAAATTGTACAGAACACAGAAAGGTCAAATGTAAAATAGATACAATGGGCGGTGTTATCCCTTAAAACGATCTCTACCGGAGAACCTTTCGAAGGGCAAGATAGATAGCAGCGTTGGTTCGTTTAGCTGCGTTAGTTAGTAATGAACAGTTTAAGCTTTAGTTGCGGGTTTATTTCTAACACAGAGCCTACGTTCTTTGTAATCCCGTACACACACGTATTTGCTGCAAGCCTGGGTATTAGTGGGACCATTGTCCTCTAAGTTCTTAATTCCCTAGGTAGAGGGAATTCTAGTTATGTATCGGGACGTATGTCTTGATCGTGACGCGTTATTATCGTTATATCCTATTGCAATTTAGGAACAGACCTCATTACTTGAATCATCATCGTTAGAGCTTGCTGCCCTATCGCAGTCAGAATCTCGTCTCTCTCCACTGGAATCACATTCGCTGTAGCTATCTGAAGTCGAATCGCTTTCTCTCCTGTACGCGAACAATCTGAACAAGCTCTTCTCTCTCCAAGAATCGTCTTTTAAGCTCCCTTTCTTCTTTTTGCTCTTCTTGTGAATCTTAAAAGGAACTTGCTTCAACCTCGGTGGCACTACATAAGACACCTTCGGTGCTGGTTTTTTATACGTCTTCTCATAGTCCTCCTCAGTGATGCCACAGTGATACAGAAGGAAGTCTTTGCGTATCTGTTCTTTTCCAGCCGGATCTCTCCAATAGTTCTCTTTCTCTCTGACTCCTAGATAGTAGTCGAGGTCTCTTTCTCCGAAATCCTCTTCTTCTTCGGAAGAGCAAGAACTTCTGCTGGTTTTCTTTTGTATCTTCCCTTCGTATTGTTCCACCATCTTCGCTAACAACCTGTATTTTCTATTAGGCATTATCTTGAGAAGACTCGGAGTGTTAGCCGTCAGGAACTTCGTTGTCTTCTTGTAAACGGACACCACGGATTCTCTGCGCCGCCTCATGTTGCTCATAATCCTCTTTCTTATAGCCTTCTTCTGTTTCAGATAGCCAAATAATCTTTTTATAGCTCTCAAAATATTCATTTCTGCGAAACCATTATTGTCTTTTTATTTCGTTTGCTAAAGAAACGAGGGTTGTCTGCGGCGACGGCGGTGGAACTAGTTAAGTTTTATGATCACGAGACTATAGAAGGTGAGACCTGGCCATGGGTAGACGAGGTTCCACCAGGGTAGCTAGGCCTTTCAAGGGGTAGTGGAGCGATGGTGCTGTGGGATCGCGTTAGAGTGGTGGGCATCGGCGGGTGGTTGCAGGGTGTGGTGGTTTATGCCCCATGCAAACAGGGCTGAATGTGTCCGCAAATGACGGAGCAAATTGCGACACCCCGGCCATTATTTCTTGTAATCTGCCCTGCCTTATTAGCCGTGTTATTTGTGTTTTGGCGAGGTCACTGACATGTTTGGTAAAAATAGATACCGGTGACAAAGGGCTTTGTGGTTTGTGTACACAATGAGGTGTTGGTATTATGGTAAACAATAGTGAGACTTTAAACTGTATTGAAATTTACGTCTCTTCTAGAGTGCTCTTTGCGAGTGCTCATAATATTACGGTAGGTAGGTACCTCTACGTAGGTAGACGAATAATAGTTATCAATTCCGATTTGTCATTTACCTGCTCAAAATAATAAGAGAATGAAATGTTAAACTACTTTATTTTAGTCTAAAGGCAGGCTAAATTAATAATACCAACATTTTATTTACTTACATCGATAAATGTTTACTTTACTACCTACGTGTGATTATTGAAAAGGATTACCACAAATAAATGTATAAAGGAAAAAGTACACAAAACGTGTTAAAAGATTGGTAGAGTTTCCCGAGACTTTATTACATTATACATTTTACCAAAAGAAAGAACTCTACTGTAATGACCACCTAGTAACGCCATCTAGTTTATATCTTGCGTAACATATGCTCACAAAGGTGAGTAAACGAGAAACCATTTTAGTTTCAATTAGGTTACAGAATTCGATTATACCGCCATCTAGCGTCGAGTAGCAACACTACGAGTGCTAGTTCGTAGCTTTTCAAATATTTTTTTACGTTGCGTCCGATTTTTTACTCCCTTCATTAAGATTTTTAAGATTTGCTGACGAAATAATTTATAAATAATAAATGGCGAATCATTTTACTAAGTCGGGAACGATAACCTATTTCACGTCTTAAATATTCTACGGGTGTCAGTAGGTACGCGATAAACCATAATAACAAATGACAGGCGCCACAAAAAAGATATATATGTACCTACATTCATTCCGTGTTGTGACAATACTGTCAATAGGTAGCTTGCTAATATTATGGAGCGTAAACGGCCGTATCTTTGTTTGCGTTGAATTAAGTTTGACTTTTCTCCAAAGGGATTACAGACTTGAATAACATTTTGATACGCGTTCCTGAAAAACGGGGCATTGAGAGATAAACAGACAACGAAGCAACCCTACATAGTAACTTAAATATATTCCTTTTGAAGTAACAGAGCCCTAAAAACAAAAATTCCTATCTAACTAACTCATTACTTAAATTAAGTAGTAAGTATAAGATTATATAGGACGCTTTTTTGACATTGGCTGTAATGCGAGACATGAATAAATCAATACTGTAGATTCCTACACAGTTAAGAAACGAGATCCTACAATAAAACAACAGTAAACGGGAACTCCACTCATGGCTATGTCTCTTTAAGGAGTTGATCGATGACTAATTGACAACTCCATTCATTCAGAACAGATAGCATTCTGTATGAGCGATGCCTCATGCCTTTTTTGTGCTGTTATGTCTTACTTAGTTCGGCTGTTTATTTTTTGGCATAAGACATTATACTTAGTTTGATTTATGTTTCATCTCATACTAAAAACACCTCCAACATCCGGTTATCAAATCTGACATCTGTATATACCCGCATAATAATATTGTAAGTAGGTTATATAGGTATATATACAAAATCAAATTCCGTGCGTTAGTTTCGCAAAAACACGAAAATGCCTCGACCGATTTGTATGGTTTTTTTTATTTGTCCGGCTGTCTGTGCGTTAAGAAAAATAACTTGTCGTAAAGCATTGTCGGATCAAATACCTATGTGCAAAAATATGCGTTCAACGGTTTCAGCCGACTTCGTGCGGCTTCCAGTACAAATTCTAGCGTGATTGAGTAAATACAAACATACAAACTTTGTTGCTATGTAGGTATACAAGCTCGCGTCACGTCACCTGAACACGCCTAAACTGAACGCCTGTCATCATTAACGTAACTATGTATTATCAATGACAACGGATCACTGCTCGAAATATGCGCTTGCGCAACCCGAGTGCGGCCTTGTCTTCCCGATATGGTAAGGAATGGTCCAGTGTTCAAGGGACGAGCTTTACGCGATTCATTTGTTGCTACGAGGTACGGGGCATTTCGCACCACGGCTTCTTTACCCTGACCAATCGACCCATACGTATTTTGAATTGAGCAATTCGCACCACAACTTTTTTCAGTGCGTCATTTTGAATCGGTTGTTTCGCCCCACATGCTATGTAATCCAAGTTTCACTCTCTACGTGATGGTCAGAAAAATTGCATATCACTCGATAACTTTACCATTCAAAAATTATAGATAGATACATTTTGGGGTCGTAAAGTTTTCTTCTATGCCCTTACCTCTGGGTCACTTATCTTTTGACTTACACCAATCCCCTAAAAGCTACACGCAATGAATCAGTATCGTGCTGTTTAAAAATCGTTACCAATTATAACGTTGATTCAGTTTACACAGGACTCCACCTATGAAGACAGTTTTTTGACGCATTCATTTATTTACTGATAAGTAATTTAAATTAATTATTCCACACCACACTATAATATGTTTATTATCTACCGAAACCGTTACAGCTTTAGGCCTTTTATTATTGCGTATCGACAACGTCGATTTCACTCTTCCTATCTGGCTTCTGCAGATAACTGGATGGTTAATGAACCACCTCAGTGTCGCCAATGCTAAGTAATAATACTTATAGTAGGTAAGTTTAAAAAATATTAATGTGTAGTATAAAAAAGTTTTCTGGAAAGACCAAAGAATAACTCTATGTAAAATTGGCTTTTATTGTATGAGTCATAATGACAATTTGATAATACAATACTATAACGTATTGGCGGTTTAGAAAGCATATAAACCACAGCCCCCTTGCCTCTTCCGCATACACCTACGAGCTATTTCCAAGTATACAACGCGAGAATGGTAACCATTAATGCACATTCCATGAGAACAATAGCTCTCAAATAACAAGACCTTGCAATCACTGTGACTAGAACTCAGACTGCTAAGTCGTCAGTTAAGTTAGCAGAAGCCTAGAATACCTAATAGTAGGTACAGGGTAGAGGCATTCCACATTAACATATTATGACGCTTGTCACCCAGTCAAATTACCCAAAACTAAAGCGAACAAGGTTGTTGTTCAAACTAAAGCGATTACAAACAACAACGAACTAACACACAAACAAACCAACAAAAAACAATATCAGCAAACATATTACAAAAGCACACTAAAACACAAAGAGAAATAAACAAACAACTAAAATAAACCACGCATAACATTAATCAACAAATGTTATGTACAAAATGATGCCTTCGTCAGAGATGGTCTTAAACCATCTAGAAGAAGGACCAGGTCGAATCAAACCCATAATGAAGTCTCTAAGAAATAGGGTAGACTGCTTGAAGAGCACCGGCAAACCAGACATTTCAGAAATCTAGAGATGCAAAAGAAAAAATAAATTCAGACAAGGTTGAACTAAGTGACACTATTATGCATACCTACGTTCATAAGTGTAACTAAAATACGACCTAATATTTTTACAAGCTGATTCTGAGCTTCCTTTTAATTATGTCGCCAGAGTCACTCATCAATATAGGCAGCCGGCACACTGCAACTGATAGTTAATACAAGTCCAAGATTCCAATGATAAATCAAATAGATCACTGTTATGATTATACAACAATGTTTTCTTGAATAAAATTTAGATTTATAATTCTGATCGATTTATATTCAAGGATCACAATAGGGTGCCATTATAAATATCACGACTGTACCGTACCCATTGAAATATGTAAACCTATTCAAAGATTGAACGTATGCAAAATATACCTATAAATAAACTCAGCATGGAGTAATTTACCTAAGCTATTTATTTATTAAGGCAATTATGGCTTCTACAATTGTAAGTTTGGGATTACAACCTGAATGTAGGGTTAACGAAACAGTCAGAATCGTGGTGTACTAGTACAAACGTACGTTTAGACGGCTCGTTTGGCGTAGTGGCTGAGCAATCGGACTGCTGCGCTAGGGGTTGCGGGTTCGATTCCCGCCTGGGACAAATATTTGTGCGATCCACAAATATTAGTTTCTGGTCTGGGTGTGATGTGTATGTGAAATTATATGTCTGTAAGCGGTACCCACGATACAGGAGCAATCCTAGGTGTGGGGCAACGTTTAAAAAAAAAAGGCCAATTATTTGTTCTAGCTCTCCCGAGCCCACTGCCACTACGCAGCGTATCTAACTGACGCTGAAGGCACTGCCTCATTGGTTTGCAATGCTAACTCGACCTTTATTGCAACTAGAGTAAGTACCACTAAAAAATACATGTTTTTTTCAGCTAGCAACAAGTTTCTGGCTGAAGCTATCGAAAAAGAGTGGCGTGTCATCACGAATTAGCCGCTCCTCTTGCAATTAGCTAAGCGAGTCCGTCAGCTGACACGCTAACCGCTACGACGAGCGACGCCTGCGAACCTTCGAGGTGGATATATGTATGATCCTTTTTAGGGCATCCAAAGAGTTTAATTAAAAACACACACATAGCGCTGGTAGAGCACGATCCAACGTTAACGTAGAGCTTACAACACACGTTTCTAATACACGCAAAATAATTTTGTCATAGGTACCTCGAGAAAAAAGAACAGGCCGATCCTCGATCAAATACGAGTAGCTATACTTACTTACTTTTCATCGTAGAGGCCGCTCTACTTTCTTTCGTTCTGTATGTGAATTAGACCCATTTTTTATCGAGTAAATATTAGTTCTTTGTTTATGTACCTAAATTAAACCTCTTTTAGATCTAGTGACCTGTGAGCCTATTTGTCTTTCAAATGAAGTTTTGGTTTTCAAAATGTTCAATGCAAAATTCCGCGTCTACGACGCGACGGCTTGAACTTTAAACCTGTAGTGGGCTTGAAAAGTCACGTTTTCAGCTTTGTTTTGTCGGCTTACACTCAGGCACGTTTAGGAAAATTTACAGTTAATATTAATCTACATTAAACTATTAACAAAAGAAAAGTTAAGTGAAGGAAAGTAGTTGTTATCGGTAACTCCATCAGGCGAGTTAAAGTAAGAGTAGGTACATAGAAGTGGTCAAACATGAGTCTGTATTTAATTTCAAACTTATTTTCCGAAACAAATAATACGTCATTAATACAAAACAAAAGATATCCTAATCTTTATGTCACTTTTTACAAGCTTTACTTACTATTAGATGCTATATTAGATATAACTAAATATGGACATGAACCCTCCTGAAAATAATACTCCAGTGAACAACCTACCAACTCAGTGTAAGGTGGCAGCACAGAGGTATCGATCACATCCGAAACTTGTACTGGACTAGAGTCATTATGTTCTCAACTTATAATTATGTAACACAATAGGTACTGTTGCAATTAATATTAAATACTAGTATATAAGACGAAGTTTGACTTGACAAGACGCCTTTTCGGTGTCTGAAACTTCTGAAAGGGATCACTTCCCAGTCGCCATGGTAACTGCTTTTACATCGACCTAGTCAAAGTAGAGATACCTTGGCTTCGCACGGTTGGCCGAAGTGTCTCTTACTCCTAATATAATTATGAGCCACCATACTTATAGACACAAATATTTATTGCTGAAAGGCAAAAACCGTCTTACCACAAAATTAAAAGAAATGTTTCTAAAAGTTCCACAAAATCGATTTCTATCTCTCGCGTTTTCTTACTCAATCCTGGCATTGCTAAATATTTGACTTGTGAGTTGTGATTGAGACGTCGATTCGTGGAGAACATATTTAGACACATCTGTTCAACTCTTGTTTAAATATTTTTTGGTAAGATCGTCATAGTTTCATGCATTCACCATGTATGTAGTTCAAAGAAAATTAGCAATCATTGTATAATTTACATCAGTGTCATAAAATCACCGTCACCGGTGATTTCGAAAACGAGTCCACTCTGAATTTACTGCATGGGCGTGAAAAGTTAAACCACGACGAGAGACTTAAAACAATTGATAACTTTGCTGATAAAAAAATTGCCACTAGATGAGATAAAAACATCGCACCGCAATCGCACTGTGGTACAGCCGACCTCACAAGTACTTGACTAAAAATCTCCATCTTATAATTCCTACTTATTCTACTAAAAAAATCTTATTTTGTGTGTTGTACAAAGTTACATTAGAAATTAGGACCCGTTTAGCTATTTCTGAGGCCTAAGTTGCTTTAGAAGTAGAACTACCTACGTATCCGTTAGCAAATAGAACCGATATCGGCGGTCTGTCGTGGCATATCTTGCTTAGATCCCGTAGTACACAATACTATGTCAGGGCCAGAGATGATGTATGGGCCTACGCGTCGCGATGATCGGAACCCTATATTCGAAGCACGTACTATTTAGGAGTCAGTTGAGGGATCTATGATTTCAAGTTTCAAGTCATAGGGGATTTGATGACACCAAAATGGTTGATTTTAAAATGTATTTTGTTAATTACTGCAAAGAATGGAACACAGTCATGTGTTTTTTTTGCAATAAGAGAAGTGAAATAATAATCTGTTTAAGTTTGTAGACGGAGTGCTAGAAGCAACAATACTTTTAGCAGTGATAATAATATGCCTTTCAGTACGATATTGAAATCCCGGGTGACTTTCAAATATAACCTCCTGATTTCTAAATGAGGTAGTGATGATATTGATCTATTGTGATTAGCCAATTCAGCATATTAAGAATAATATCTGGATGACCGAGCTTTGCTCGGTATTTTTTATAAATTGTGTTTTTTGGTAATTATATTTAAGTACGAATTACTAATAAAATGATGAAATATGAATAATATATTTCGATCTTACCGATAGAATAATAAAAAAATATGAACTGGTTATTTAAAGAAAAAAATCATAAAAAACACACAAAAAAAAACATTTTCTAAAAATGATTCCTAGCTAGATCGATTTATCGCCCCCGAAACCCCCTATATACTGAATTTCATGAAAATCGTTGGAGCCGATTCCGAGATTCCAAGTATGTATATACAAGAATTGCTCATTTAAAGATATAAGATAAACAGCAAAATCCAAACTAACGAATAGTTCTACAACTAAACTGTTTTCTAAACAACGAGTTACGCGAAGTTCATTCCCCGCAACGTTCTATAAAAAGCTTCGGGAACATCCCTAAGCGCAAGTTATTCCTCTTAGTTGCCGTGTGTGGCTTTTTGCACTGATTCCTACTATTATTGTACCAGTTTTTGTTCACGACTTGATACGCATGAAATATCTCGATGTGTGACGCTGATGTCATAATCATATATTTATTATGTGATTGCGGTACAGTTTTTCGGACTTTTAGTACTTTTATGCAATACTTTTTCCAATACATAAATTTAAAAAAACCAGCCAAGTGTGAGTCGCACTCGCGCGCGAAGGGTTTCGTACCATCATCTATAAAAACGCCAAACAAAACACGTTTGTTGTATGGGAGCCCCTTAATATTTCTGTTATTCTGTTTTCAGTATTTGTTGTAAACAAAACATAACTAAACAACATAACACAACATAAATTTCATTTGTGAAAATTTCAACAGTCTAACTATCACAATTCACGAGATACAGCCTGGTGACAGACAAACAGACGGACGGACATCGGAGCCTTAGGATTCTATGATAATATTTTATTACCTATTTGAGGATATTCTTTTTCGAAACAAGCTTCGATTACATATTTGTTCAACAATGCAATCTGATCAAAATACGCCTAAACACAAATCACAACGTTATTTACGTAATGAAATGTCCGAGATTCAATCTTGGATCAGTGCTTGAAAGGGAAACATCCTTTTTCAATCTCAAACCGTACTCAATTAATCTTTATCTAAATGTATTTACATAATATATTTTGTTTTATGGTTCTCTTTGTTAATGAGATTTAATTGATTGACTTGTAAAAGTGGCATTTTATTACCAAGTATTTACATATTTAGTGATTTGACTTTGACTTAGAAACTGATTGATATTTAATTAATGCAATAAATAATATTATTTTAAAACTGTATTAATTGACTACATTCTTGAAAGAAGAGATCTGCATTTACAAATAACAATTTTAATACTCGTGGCAAGTTTCCTTTCAATATATGGAATATACATAAGTATAGCGACATTAATTTGTGGCGAGTTAACAATAACCCATCGTTTGAACTTTAATACATAACAACCTTTTAATCGACGGTTATCGCTTCGATGTATTTATAAAGGTCAGTCCATAATGCTATCATTTACAAAGTTACGGACCCAGGGTCAATATAAGGCAACGTTTACACGACGCGGGGAAGTTGGAAATGTCAGCAGACTGACCCGTGTAAGGTTGGAAGGTGTTGGCAGGTTTCATTACTAGCCGAGATATAAAATGACTAGTAACCAATGTTGACACTGGTTGCGACTTGTCACTTGAGAGATAATAATATCCAAGAGAGACATGATATTTTTCCATGTTTCGAAGTTTTATGAATTATAAGGTAATACGTATTTGTCAACCAGGTGTTGTTGAGCGCACAAATTGCTCAGCCACCACGGCTCCTACTTAGCCCTAAGATGGCTGTTTTGAAATATTGTGGACCCTTTCCGTAACTTAAGCTAGCACTGTCCCCCGGACTATATTAAGTCTATTTCAATATTCACCCACCGGGTGTTAAAACAGAGTAGAGTGTCAGGAGCAAGCGCGCTTCGGATGAGTCAACAGCTGCTACGTTAGGCAAAATACGACCATATTGCACTCACAATACGGTATCGTGAGGTTTTTGAAATTCAGTGAGAATAGATATAATAATGAAGAATTGCGACCGGATTCGAACGTAGGTATTTTATGAACCACAAACATAATTGATCTAGATATTTGAATTTCGTGAATCTTACTGAAAGCCATATTATATTTATCAATCTCGCAAACAGCAAGTTACGGTAACTTACCTGTAAAAAAATTAAATACTTGGTCTATACCATATTTACAGACATTAACGTAATTGGCTGAAAACCTGCTGATGTGTAATTTGCGCTATTACTCAGTATACTTTTAACGAAAACATACCAATCATCAAACGAACAAGGATAATAAACACAATTCTTGTTCTATGTAGCTTTTATTTAGTCTTCTAGACCGATTTTTTGCGTTATCTGCAATATATTACAGACTCTTATCTAATACTGACCTAATCTATGTATAGATAATGATAACATAGTTAGAGTTAAGTACATAATTATAACATCTCTACAAAACATACGACAGCTGGAGACGTATTTAGCTAAATGTTTATATCCTACAAAAGCATTTAATTAGACACGAGCTAATAAAATGCGAGTAGGTAGGTACGGTCGGCCTCAGAGGGGTGATTTTGGAAAGCCATCGATGTTTTGTTGTCACCAAAATGGCCGATATTCGTGATTTATATTCTTAATTACTGCGTAGAATGGAACATAATCATATTACGCTTGTCTGTGGTAAAAGCTGTGAACGTGTATGTTGGTACACGAAGTATGAAACTAATTAATACGATCGATTTACGATAGGGTAATATTATTATCATTGATCATATTATCGATATCACCGATAACTTTCAAAAATCACCCAAACGTAGGTAACATAGTGAACATGTCCATATTTCTAATTGAATTTTGTAAAATAATCATTTTTTCAGGATTTTTGTACACGTAAAATATTTCATTTTGTCGTAGAACACTATGGAGTAAGTATGAAGATGTTCACCTACTTTTGAGGCCGACCGTACTACATAAAACTGACAGTCCTGAAAAAAGGCTTTCGCAGTCCGACTGAAATTAAGACTGCCTAATAAAGTCCGTCTTACTCTACTAAGCACGATCTTACGACGACGATTACATTTTTATACATATAAATTACGCGCCCCGTTGTTTGTCCGCGATACACTCTTAAACTACTTAACCGATTTTAATCAAATTTGCACACCGTGTGCAGTTTGATCTAACTTGAAAGATAGAATAGCTCACATCTCAATTTATAGTCGCAATAACAAAAACCTTAGCCACAGCAACGCGTGGACGTATTTGGTAGTAGATATTATATAGAGTGTAGCAGGGTCAAGTCATTCCCTGTCCCTAAGCAAAAACAGTACCTAATTGACTTGCATGACTTGGAAAATGTGGAGCAAAAGAAGCTCTCTACGCATAGGTAAGTATATTAATTTATTGTATCAAAGCGAGAGCACTTTTATCTTGTAGCAAAAATTGCTTTTAAATCTTTCTCGCAGGATATAATATTATGATAACATTAAATTTTCGTTTGATGTAGGTTTGCATAAAATAATCATCATTTGTAACAAACATAAAAAAAACATGCAGTCGAATTGAAAATCTTCCCCTTCTTTCAAGTCGCTTATGCATGGGGCACACGTATGGTCATCGTCAACGGCCAACATGGAAATTATCCTAATGATTTATCGCCATTAATTTGACTGGCCACACTATCGTCATCGTCAACAGCCATATTCAAAATAAAAAAAAATAAAAAACAAGTGAACGTCAAATGTCGTCAAATGTCGTCAAACCCAATGGTCGTCAACCACAATGGTATCACATTGACTATCCCGTTGTTTGACGTCATTAGACGATACGTGTATCATTTTCATTCACGATACGGTGTGTCCCGTGCATAAAAAAATGAGACAAAGCGCTAAAATTGGCTCCTTTCATAATAGGAGAAGTTATTGGTGAGATTTGATAAGGAATAATATGGTGCATACAATTCAAGTGTAGGCTCGTATTTATGTTTGTTTGTGTATTGTGTTTTTAACCTTGCTAGGTTCCTAAATGCTCCATTTCTCTCCTAAAACTAAATAAACCAGTAGGTATTTTTATTTTCGTCTCTCACTCGCCCTGAAATTGTTTCTGAATTAATAATTTCATCGTGTGGTTGCTCTACGTTGCCGTTGGCTTTAGAAAGGGTACGATGCTCGCCGATTTGCATTTATAGTGTACGGGGGGTTATTCTTGGTGATTTCAATACCATTCAGTCATATTGTATCACTGTTATAACGATGGTATTTTGGATTTTCGTACTCCGTCCACCAAAATAAAACTATTTCACAGTTTTTACCACAAAACGCATGATTGTGTTCCATTCTATGTAGTAGTTCTACGTAATAAATGAACAAATCGGCCATTTGCCCCCTGCCTGCGCCTTTACATTGTGGTTTTAGTAATAACTCGGTTTCTATCAGATTTATAAACCTAAACAAAATGCAATCGCAATCGGGTATTACGTGATGATGCGAAAACAAACAAACAGACATGCCTACGTACAATATTTGAAAAAGATTGATATCTTTATTCAAGTCGACGGTGTTCGCCTTGAATCGCAAGCGTAACAAATATTTGTACTGGTCTAAAGACCACTAATTATTCTAATTAATGGAATTGTGCGATTTCCGCCATAATCAGAGCGTTAATATTTTCATGATGGAATTCTACACCAATTGTGTTATTGAAGATTGTTTTTTTCTAAGGCAGTATCTTCACTACGTACCGCATTGTCGCGTGACATTGCAGTGATAATTCGATGGGCCAAACATTATATTGTTTGTTAGTATATTGTGCTAGTGCTACCTCATTACACAAACAACTATAGCTTAGATATTATAAGCCCCTGTTGAGTCCACTGTTTAAAGTTTTAGGGCCCTCGGCAAGTCTGCACGATATATTAATATTCTCCTCCATATAGGTATATTCACCTAATATTATCCTGAATCAGAAACAATCACAATATTTGCAGAAATCGTGTATACATCAGATGTTATTACAATACTATAGTTTTAAAAAGGGGTAAGTAAGTACGCCATTGCGCTCCAAGAAATTGTTCTAGAGTCTATAATATTTTAAACTAGCTGACCCGACAGACATTGTCTTGTCATTGTCTCTATGAGTCAAAATGAGTGACAGTAGTCAACTGTATAACCCGATTTTATCAGATATATTTTTCCCAGTTTCAATATTTTTCCCGTGATAACGGGATCCTATACCTATCCTTCTCCTGGTTCTCAGCTACCTACCAATTTTCAGCCAAATCGGTTCAGCCGTTCTTGAGTTATAAAAAGTGTAACCAACACGACTTTCTTTTATTAATATAGATAAGTAAGTAGGTACCTATCTATTTAATTAATTGCAAAAGCATTCCATCTGTCTTCACGCAAATTGTCAAAAGTACGGTCAGCAGCAATTGAAATATTCACTAAATGAAAATTATACTACACCCAAGTGTTTTATCTGACTACAGTCCCGGTTACCCCCGAATTTAACTTACTAGACCGTACAGTTGAACACAAAAGTGCCATGGCCAAAAAATTTGTTTATATTACCCAATGATTTTGTTGCAATAAATATTTGTAAGTACCCAATTGTTTATTCACATTGCGTATTGGTATCGCACTGGTCATGAAATAATGACCTGCATCGATTAATTTTTAGATGCGATAAATGCTACCGTTATATACCTATGTATGTATATACGAGTATTATTATAACATTGTATTAATTGCCTTAGGTAATTGCATCAATACGTATCTTTTATTACATGAAAATTCCACAGTCTTTTATGTATAAAACTAGCTGATGACAGACGTTTCCTGTCAACTGTGAAGCCATTCCCAAAACGTATGAGAAAATTAATTATCAATCACTCATTCACGATTTTTCTTCATGTTTTCATAGTTATTCTGCTTTTTGGTACGGAGGCGAATCTAACAAAACAAAGGTCATGAAAATCGGTTCAGCCGTTCTTGAGTTATAAGTGGTGTAACTCACACGACTTTGTTTTATACATGTAAAACAAGCTTTATATAAAAACACGAAGCTTTTGATTTACGATCAATTTATTACTGAATAAAATTACAGTTTCAATGATGTGGCTGTCAACCATAAAACATAGTGTGACGCACGGTGTGCCTAATAATATTTTGATGCAAGCGTGGACACCGGATGCATTTTACGACGTACTCGTGTGTTATGCCTCTTGTTGACATCAGCTCTGTGATAATTATGAAGGTCTGTGAAGTTTATTGGAAAATTCAAGGCAACTTCTGTGAGAAATTGACATAATTTATGTGTTGCAACGTAGAGCTAAGATAATGCATACACCATCATTTCATCGCTTTGTCGTGTTTCTTCCCATTTGACCCCACTGCAACCGGTGGCGAAACAGGTATGCTATGTATGGTTTTAGGGTTTATTACTTAAAATTTCTGTGGCATTTTATGCTACTGTACTTTATCCACAAGGAAATGTACATGACGGCTTGGTGTGATTTGATGACACAACCGTGCTCGATTGGTCACAACTTATACCTACTGTATTTTAAAGACAGACGGAAGTAACAATTCCTTAAACGATATACCTAATACACGTTTTCCTGGGAGCAAATTGGTGTTGGTCGTATCATAAATGTAAAAATGTTAAGTGGGAAGATGCAATGAATACGGCATTCAAGGTGTCTCGCGTGCAATTTTATTTGAGTGGGTAAATGATATCTGTCACTGTCAGATGATAATGTTGGTTTGGTATGCAGATTGTTATAGCCAGAATAAATGGTAAACATAAGTAGATAAATAGATACATCTGGCGGACTGGGCTCACCACACCAACGAATGTAGTAAAGAGTTTGTATCCAGAGCATAATCCTATTTTATACTAAATCGTAAACGTAGTAAATTTATTGATCTACTGCCCTATCAACAAATGGCTCCAAAAGACTTTGCTCATAGCCTGTGCTTTACCCTGTATTCCAACCTGCATTGTACCCTATGCTTGCTTACTGTTTTAATTGTTTATGAATGTTTCAACTGTTCGCAGTTACAGTATTATTTACAACGCTGACATCATATAAATAGTTGTAATGAATGACATAACTGGCTTGTCGTTAGTCGCATGCCGTCCAATTTTCTAATGTGCATTCAATTGGCGTGCGAGTGGGCATTGTCACAGAATAAACAGAATAATAAAATTATTGTCGTTAAAACTGTCGCATCTTGATCATGACGAAAATATGTAAAACAACTCTAACACCCGGTTTCTGAAACGCCAATCAGCGAAAAAATTAGCCAACGGTCTGTTAGCTTTACTGTCAAACGCTTTTTGGGTTGCTAGAATCTCATTGTGACAGACTGTTGACGAAAGTGTCAAATCTACAGCTAAACGTCAATTAAAGCCATTTTGGGTTTCAAGTCAAAGCATTTATTGTAAATAGGCAAGAATATTGCACTTTTACAAGTCAAACATTTAAAAATCATTAACAAAAAATAAATTAAAACTAAATATTATGAATTATGGTTTGAGTTTGTAAAAAGATGTTTCCCTTTCATGCACAGATCCAAGACGATCTCGGATTTGGAAAAGGAAACTCCTTTGACTCTATACCAGTGCTTCGGAAATACTCCCGTTAGAGAAGATATCACCAATGAAATCTACGGGGATCTCATTTTTCAATTATAGTTTATTCCTTTTGTTTTTTTTTTAAATCGTGGTATGCTTTGTATGTAATGCTTTGTACCGACAGCCAAAATAGATGGCTTATTGGCGAGTTAATAAAAAGGTGTTTTAAAAATAATTTTAAGGCCCTGAGGATTTAAGAGGTGTTAAAAGTATCCGCGGATCCACATGCGGAGCTGAGGTGTGGATCTAAGTCGACAAAGGTATATTTTAAAATCATCTTGTTGAATCCTAAGACTGGCAATTGTTTATTTGCGACGACAAACGATGTAAGTATTAAACTAACAGTACAAATAAAACAGTAGTGGCAGTGATGCAATTATGCCACATAGTACAGTCAGCCTCAAATATAACTGAACATTAGCAATATTTTACACACGCGTAGTGTTAGAAAGTTTATTATTTAATAAACTACTTTTTTAGGCTGACCGTACCAAGATGTAATAAAATATCCGCGTCAGTATTTTAGTTGCCGTTACGTTACTTTGGCAAAGTTGCCGTGTTGCCACTATTTGGCGTCCCAAGCGGGCAAAATAGCAAGCAAAAGTGAACTCTATGATTTTACTTATCCGCAATGCAACTGCAAGCTCAACCACGTGCAACCCTGAATCTACTTCTGATTCAATCAGCCAAGTATCGGTATCAGTCAGTGCAGTCATCCGCGAGCAGAGATAGATTGACTATTAATGAAAATAGATCTTCCAACATTTCACTCCGCCGATTCATGGGTCTCTTTGACTTGTTTATATTATATTAAGTTGATTACCGAGGTGGAATGTTGGCAGGTCGTGGTAAGCAAATTGATATTTTATTATGTAACGCTTACGTTTTATAATTCTGATGGGAAGCGATGGGACTTACGTTAATCTATTTTCGTCGTATAATTTCATGATTGGGGCTGTATGTTTTTGCAATTTTCTCGGTAATGTTTCTAGTCTTATGCGTCTCCGTATGTCTTCTCATCCCTGTTGTTTGTCACTGAATTATGACACCAACGCTCTAAATAACCCCGTCGATTGTGTGCACGCCATTTCATTAAATGGCAAACAATTTGTTTGCAAATTAGTCTTTGTGCTTGAACAATACTCGCATAACTATAACATGGGCGTCACCAACTGTAGTGGAGCTTGCGTAATGACATCTTCGAGTATGGAGTAGCTATACACTATTGACCAGAAGGCCAATTCTCTTCGTTAATATTACAAACATCATGAAAGTTGAAGGCACGATTAGGAATTGTGAATTGATTGATCGGTATTCTGCTCCCTTAATCGCAGCTTAATCTCAGTATGAATTCATTTTACTCTCGGTATAATTGAATGTAATTTTATACCCCGTTTCCAATCGCACGCCGATTTTGAATGATACAGTCGTAACTGTCGCTATTGTCAGCATCGGCGACGTCAGCGTTGTCAGGTGCAGCGTCGTTATAGTCAGCGTCGGCGTTGGTGTTGTTAGTGTCGGTGCCGGCGTCATCAGGGTTGGCATCGACAGGTTCGACAGCGTCAGTGTCGTCGTCATCGTCAGCGTCGTCAGTATCAGCTTCGTTGCCGTCATAAGTATTGGGGTCTGCATCAGCTTCGATCTCTCTCTGATAATATTATATCACGCTGCTTTATCCTTAATTTTTCTGAGCATTGCATTTGATTTATTTTTAAATCTGGTATCATTTAAATCAGTTTTCTATTTACCAAGATCATTATAAAAACTAGCGTTTTTATATGGCATTACTTATTGTACGTCCAATTATATTCTGTTTCTTTGCATGGCGAGTTGTTATCAGTGTTTATCAAAAGCCTTTGAGTCTGCCGTTACATATTTTTTACTCCGATACCTACCTTGATTTCCACGGATCTTTGTTACAAAATTATTTATAGCTATTAGGTAGCTATACTAAAAGTAATATTTATTATGGCACAAGATTATGAAACAATTGTGTCGTAAGCTAGTCGTACCTCGTATATTATGTAAGTTATTATTTCTGAAATGTATACTACAAATCGTATTATTTTCAAACTGAAACTCAAAATCTTCATTCGCGCACCACGCACCGGCACCGGCAAAACAAAAATATAGTTAGATAAAACTTGATGACAAGAAGTGTAACTAGATGGCGCCAGTAGAAAAATTAGAACGCGCAAGTATTTCATTCGTAGCGAATAGCGAGTCACGCATCGTGTAATGTAGTTACCTAGTAGGTTCCTATAGATTTAAATATTATTATTTGTAACTTTATGGATGGCACTCTTAAATAGTATAACTTTTGAGAGTGCAGTGCAAGCAAGTGTACCTACCTACAATTTAAGATGCACTTCATACGTTAACATCGAATCGACATTTAAGTAACGATACTATCAGGTTTACCTAAAATGCTCCTGTTGCCTGATTGTGAGGCTTAATTAAATTAATATCTTGTAAAAATATTTTGAATGAATCTCAATTTATTTCACTAGGAATTCCTATCGTATTAGGTACAAAAATGTGTTCAAAATCTTACATCAATAAAACAGGCAAAGATAAGGTTGAAACCGTAACATTGCCTAACCAACGTTTTTTGATGAAGCCTACGAATAAGTAATAAGGAATGAAGTGTAACTGCGTTACAAAAATTACCCAACGAAAGTTGTGTCCAAGTACCTACCCACTTGGGGCTTAAAAGTCGTACGAGGATTATTGTCTAGGAATAACCAAGTGGAAGAAATTATGCCAACTAACGATACCAAAACAGGCAAGTGACGTTGAGTGGAGCGAAATAAATTTGGGGGTAACGATTAACGATACGGGGGTGAGACTCTTTCAGCATTCTTTTGAATTAAGAGCCCCATATTGGTATTTTGATATGTGGGTATATAGATTTAAGAGAATCGTCTCCATTCATTTGTCCGTGTCATTTTGCAAAACACATAAGCGAATGATTTCATTCATTGGAAACGAATGTAGGCGTGGAGGTAAGCTAAGTACAGTACCGGAAAAAACTGACCATCTGTTGCATGACGTCACTGCAAAACGTGGCGAATCAACATTTTTTTCGTAAGCTTAACACTTCTCTTTTCAACTGTACGCTATTAGTTATTCTTTGAGTGTACCTACGTTACTGTACTGAAGGCCGATTGTAGAGTAAACATTGACACAACGCCGAGTTGTTTGGCTGTATTGGTCCATTTCCAAATTTGGCTAATTTGATGTGTACACTAAACTTGGCTGTGCATATTTTGTTTGATACGTTACAGCCGAATCGCAAGTCTCAATCCGGATATTGTTTGCTACATGGATATCCACCACAAGTGAGTAAGTAGGATAAGAGATGGTATAATTATGTTACGGAGCAAGTGATTAATTGGGCAGTATGCATGATACCCGGGCATTATGACAATTTACCAATATCACTCGCAGCAATATAGGTACAGTGACGTGGAAAATAACTAGGAGTTATTGTTAATAGGTTGTTTTTTAAGGATAAGAAAAAAAACATGATGATAATAGCCTTCTAACTTAACAATCCGAGTCGGATCGGATCTGCCCTCAGACGAAATTATCATAAGGCCCGGGCATGATACATATAATAAATAATAATAATAGTCTTCAGATCATAATTACATACGCTTATCACTTAGGACAACTTTGTATTCTAGGTCACCAATGTCCTCTACGACTCTTTTGATATCAATTTGAATTGCATCGTTTTCAAATAAGTTCGAGGCCCTCCTGACTTGTTATAATAATTGTTTTCGCACCTCCTCTGTCAATTTGCCAATTCACTGCCAATTTTGAACATGCCATATTGGAAGAGGAATTTCATAGGTAGCCCGAGTCGTGCCAACATTGCCACTGGGTTACCGTCGAAGCATACAAATGGGCTAGACCGGCAGGTTTAGGTACGTGAGGTGCAGTGCGTTAATTCTGGACACGTATTACCTCTTCACTTAGTGTTCTCACAACATTTATCTGTTAGGTATGGGTCAATGATTGTTTTTTTTTGAGAGATGCGTTGGCCGAGCGATTACTTGTGCGCTCTAGAATCCAACATACCCGGTTCGATGCTCGGCACCGCACCAATGACTTTTCGCAAGTTACGGATTTCTGTAGCTCCGTACTTTTGTAATAATTATTCTGTGGAGTAGTTTGGGAATTTATGTATGGGATTATAAACACTTTTGAGAACAAAATAATAGAGTATACTCAGGTATGGGGTTAAAAACTTTTGAGGACTAAATAATGGAGTAGTCTGGCTTCGGAGGATCCGTAAACTCTGATAGTAGAGGGTAGCACAACCTCATACGACAAACCACAACAACATTGAATTTTTATTACATGTCAGTATGACCCATGAATGTACTGGAACTGGTACTGGTAAGGAACAGTTAACCTGGTTCTAAGACTTCTAAGGCCCTCACGAGACAGGTATTACCTAGCGTGGGGACCGCCAGTACATTTATATCTGTGTAACAGTGTTTTATAAGAATAAATATTTGATTCGTTTTGATTTCGCAACTCCACTGCGAAGCACGTTACCGCTGTTTGCACGATTCCTTCGAAATAACCTCAAACGCTTCCAACTCTTTTATTTTTGTACTAGCTGCGCCCCGCGGTTGCACCCGCGTTTTGATAATATACCTACTATATATCTTTATGGATTGTAGCCTATGTGTTATTCTGATATGTAAGCTATATTATTGTAAAGTTTCATTAAAATCCATTCAGTAGTTTTTACGTGAAAGAGTAACAAACATCCATCAATCCATCCATCCATCCATCCATACTTACAAACTTTCGCGTTTATAATATTAGTAGGAAGTATGTAATCTTGTAACTACGACCCAGAGCCATAAATTTGCATTAAAAATGGAGAAGTTTCAACACGAGTAACTAGTATACTAAATGCGCTAAAACTACCAAAATTTTCGTACAAACTGGTTCGGAATTGTCGCCGGACTCGTCACAAACAAAAATGAAATAAGTACGAGTAAGTATTTTCCGTCATAGTTTGCAGAGTTTGCACGGCACGCGACCGCTTTATTTATCTAACAATCCAGACAGCGTAAAGCGCTTTAGAAAATATCGGAGCAGTTTCGAGTGATGCCTCTTTTACATTCTGCCGCTGTCGTTGCTGCATATTGTACTACATACTGCCCTCGCTACACACACACACACACACACGCACACGACGGCGGCAGTCGGCACGGGGACGGGCAGCGGAGCTGTGGCAGCGAGCATTAAAGTATCGATTACATACCGTCCTGCCCACTTCCCTGTTCACTGCAGCTGAATATAAACGGGGTAGGCATAACATAGCATCTTATCACTGTTCCCAAACTTTATATCCCTGCTTTCGATATTCCTCCTATTATGCAATTCAAATGTAAAACAGATCGCAGTTGGCTCGTGCCACCAAAATCTGTTTGTACAGTCAGCACAGAAAGTATCTGATAAAGTTCTGAACTTCTTGATTTTCAGTATAACTATTAATCTAAATGAAATTGTACGTCGAATAGGAAATTGTGAGGTTTCGTAATGTGCATTAACTTTTGGGGCTGACTGTATTGCCAAACTAAGTGCTCGTTATTCGTCTCGTTATATCGACATACTTACAATATTGTGTAGAGTTCATAAAGTTTTATAGCCACTAAAAATAAGAGCGTATCATAGAAAAAAATCGATGCTATGACTAATGCCCGGTTTCTAAACTCCTAGTTAACTTTGTCAAACAGATAAAGTCTAATGTTGGCTCTATCTGACATTATACAAATGACAAAGAGAGCAATCCACTTATCAGTTAGGGGTTAAAAAACTGGGCAAGGAATTTAGGAGAATCGTTTAAGTACCTAATATTAGTATAGTAGGTAAATTCAAGATAGCCTATATTATGTCCAAAGAATTCATTTATATTTTGTTGGATTAATAAAAGCAAAGGACATTCAAACAAACAGTGCCACCAATTTTCAATCCTGAAAACTTAAAGTAACTCCTAAACACCCCGTGATGTAATTTAGCTTTCGTCCTGAATTACCTTTGAATTGAAATGAACTAAAATAATATTATATAGTGCATAGTGCTATAGCAGGTAGGAACGTAGAATTTACAGTGAAAGGCATTCTAGACGTAGGTAATAACTAGATTTAAAGGGGTCTAAATCGCTCACAAACTAAAATCAACATACATAATATTATATAATTTTTGACATACCTCCTCGACGTTTAGGTCGAGTTACATCGACCTTGATCACGAGAAGGTCTGGTTAGACGTACAGTACATATTACCCAACTGATATGGCTTACCGATGTACCTGCGCAGAAGATGAATTTTCAAAGCGCGGGAAATGCTATTGACTTCTATTGGTCGGCAGCCGCCGCCATCTTAGCGAGCTTAGAGTGAGATGGAACTAACAGCTGCAGTGTATTATGAACCTTATAATAGTGATCTTAGGTTGATTGTAAGTTTTAAGCATTCTTTCGTTAATCTTCGGACCATACTTTCTTTTCTGCGCGAACGAAGGTTCACGACGCGCCTTATAAGTTGGGTACTAGTATGTTAATTAGGATTTAAACGGGTCTAATTTGCGCACAATCGAATATCAAAATATATAATTTTGACGTTTCGACCGAGTTACATCGGTCGTGGTCACGAGAAGACTCTACTAGACGGTACTAGTATACCTATAGCTAAGATGACTAAGGCCAAATAGAGCGGTGCACTGACAGATTGGCACTATTGAGTGCTATTGACTCTTGACTTCCGATGGACTACAGTCGAAAGCCATGACTCATCTTTAGCACTAACCGGCACATAAACAACAAATAACTTGTAAAAGGTGGCATAAGATTTGTGAGAATCCATGAGGAAAAATAGCGGAATACTTGAAACTTTTCAAGGTAATCGATGAGTGGGATGACATCAGAGAATTAAGTCAATTAATAATGTTTTGACTATTTGAAGAAGTGATGTAAGTGTTTTGCGTGGTGCAAGTACTTCGACGCTTCATTGCTCGTATTGGGAGGCTGGTGCTGTCGTTAGAGCAATAAAGCAAAATAATTCCGAAGGAAAATTGCTAAGTATTCATATTTTTTTCTGGTCATATTCCTGGGATATTAGTAGTTTAGAAGTCATTAGGGACCAGATGAACATGTATACATACCGGACAACCACATAACACTCTGTTGGCTTCGCCGTAGTCAAAGCCAAAGTCAAAGCATTTATTGTAAATAGGCAATTAAATCGCACTTTTACAAGTCAAACAGCTAATTCAGTCAGGTAAAAATAACGCATAATATGGAAAAAATGCAACGAAATTTCATTTCTTGGGCGTTCGCGACATGAAAGCAGAGAATATAATGGAATAATGAACCTTCTCGAGTTCGCGCGGGGTGACAAAGGTTTCCTCCAAGTATTTATTTTTAAAATACTGTGCTTCGCTTGCTGTTATTACGCTGACTTTTCCTGGATCGTCACTCGTTTGACCAAACAGCCTAGATCCAGATCACAGATAGGTATCTATATTAATAAAAGAAAGTCGTATTAGTTATACTTTCTATAACTCAAGAACGGCTGAACCGATTAGGCTGAAAATTGGTAGGAAAGGTAGCTAAGAATCAGGAGAAGGATATAGGATACTATTTATCCCGTCACCTAGGGAAAATTTTTGAAACTGGGAAAAATATATCTGATAAATCGGGTTGTACAGTTAACAGCTGTCACTCAGTTCAATAGCTGGGGCAGGAGAGCGACAGAGGAAGAGGAAGAGAGATAGAGTACGAGGGAAAGAGATGGATATAGAGGGAGAGAGATAGAGTGCGAGGGAAAAAGATAGATATAGAAGGAGAGGAAGCTTTTTCCCATAGAGACAATGAGAGGACAACGTCTGTCGGGTCAGCTAGTAAGTATTAAGAGGAAGCAAACCGGGCATAATCCATATATCTAGTGGCTCCAGTCGTGAAGCCAGCCGCCATAATGACAGCTTCTGTTGTAAAAATATTAGGTCGAATTCAGGGCAAATTTTAATTTTAACCAAATTTTATGAGAGTTTTTATAGTTGTCTTGTCAGCCTTAGTTCGGCCTTGCCTGAATGTCATACGTTTCTGGTTTCACTCAATATCTGTAACGGCCGGTATGTTTAGTCCAGGGTACACGCCTGTGTAGGATTTTTTGATCGAGTCTGTAGTTCGTGAGATTTGACACGTTTGGCGTAGTAGCTGAACAATCGAAATGCTGCGCTTGGTGTCGCGGGTTCGATTCCCGCCCGGAAAAAATATTTTTGGGATCCATAAATATTTGTTCCTGCTGTGGGTGTGATGTGTATGTGAAATTAAGTGTCTGTAAGCGGTACCCACGATACAGGAGCAATCCTAGTGTGGGACTACGTTAAAAAACAAAGATAATGAGGGAGAAAAGAAAAGTAGCCTATTATATGACACCTGGGGATAGTGTAGCTCCCCAACAGTGAGAGAATTTTTCAAATCAGTTCTGTAGTTTCGGAGCCTATTCAATGCAAACAAACAATAAAATCTTTCCTCTTTATAATATTAGTAATAGATTAGTAGGTATGGGTAGAGAGTAGGTACCTAATACACAAACCAGCCAGAGAGAGAATAACATTATCCATTGTCAGTACCGATACAGAATCGCCGACCGTGCGACATGGAAAATCGTTTCACATTCAGAAGTTACACGACAATCGTTCCGTTTAACAAGACGAATTACAATGGAAAGGGCTTTATACCCTACATAGAGTCGTGCGAAAAGCTATAATAGGCTATTGCTTGTATTTGTCAGAGTTAGATGGTATTCATAGCTATCCCTTCCCCTTTTAAAGGGTACATACATGTTGTTATATAACTCAATACGTAAGGTAACCTTTTAGCGTAACAGGTTTGACTTTCTCCCGTCTATTATTATATTTTCTGTTATTATAGAAAGGTTTTTGAATGGCCAGTATGCTAATTAAACAACGTGACGCCTAACAGCCGAAATTAATATTGTATCTATCCTATCCAAGATTGAAATCGATCTTGGATTGCTGCCTGCCTATCTTTCGATCGATTTCCAATCTGCGTGCCTTCATAAACCAATCCACGGATCGGTTATTGGCACGTTTGACCCTAAAAATGGATTGTGATATCAATGCCAGATAGCAAAATTTGGATTGTATTGATTATAAATTTTGGCCGTAAAAGTTCATAAACAAAACGTTCAGCAAGAATTTTGGCTTAAATTCGATTTCCCGAACATACTGATTCAGTCAACTGTTATTTTTTATATGTACTGATCATTGAGTCAGTCGTCTGATGATATCAAGTACGGACCACACTGATCACTAACATCAATTAAATAAGATTGAATTTTTTGTAACACTTATTTCTTTTTAGGTAACTACCGTACTGTGCTGAATCGCTGATCCACTTTTTGGTCTTGATCAATTACAGTAGTGTAGAGACACCTCTACAGTACTCTAGACACTCGTTCCTTGTTATGTAAACAATAAGGCAGATGGAGTTGATTGATGCGTTCCACACGCTCGATAACGGACATACTTAATGCGACTACAAATATGGACTCAGTACACCTACGTTACAAATCAACCGATTTGGAAGATGCGCTGGAAGCAGTTATTTTTTTCATATCTATAAGGTTGGTTGGCTATAAGCAATACAGATTTGAGGCATATATAGTTGTTCCACCTCCAACCATAAACGTATTAAAATAGTATACATTGGTGCCAAGTTCCAAAAACAAAGCGAAAAATGTTATGCCAGTGTTGGCAAAATCCGTACCAACTGCTGAAAGGCTCAATGAGCCGTCACAAATTCACAATATCTATAGTTTTCTATTAGGTACGGAATGCGCATTTCTCTGCAGTGCGGATATTTAATCACTTATCCACCGTCTCCTGGATTTAGTAACTGTACCTACCCATATCAATATCCAATATCATCCATAGATAAGATATAAAAAGATTCATCCATCCAAAGTTCCACCAATAAGATCCATGTATGCCGTCCTGCATTATACATAATTATGTTTTTATTCGTCCCTGTAGCTGGTAGTGCTATGTATCATAATATTTGTCAATATCCTGGTCATACTTTATTTTTTTGGCTCCAGAAACACAGTTAAACACTAGTTCGGGAGCCTATGGATTCAAAATGTAGCAGTAAATTTCCTTTATCACTAAATAAATACATTTTGTATTTTGCATCATTGATCCAATTTTGGCTCCAACATTGGCGTACCAAGTGCACGATCAACTAACGACTAACACCGGTCAGACCGGTTCCGCGTCAAAGATATCCCGTTACTGATGGCCTGGATTGGTACCACTTTCCAATGCACAATCGGCCGATGCAAAATCTGTGCAGTTCAGTTCTACACTGTACATCTCGAAACTATTCCGGTCTTACCACTACAGATCTAAACCAGAGTTGAGCAGATGAGTCTAAGCATTTTCTCCACAAATCGACGACTAACCCTCGCTTTTTCTAACTCAATAACAAATTCACAAGTAAAATAATTCGGAATGCCAAGATTTACTAAGACAACGCGAGTGATACACGTCGATTTAAAACTCTTGTGATCGAAATTTATAAAATCTTCTGTTCGTAATTTTAAAACTACTGTTTAACTCATGTCTAATATTTTGTAAGACCGTTGAAGTCGCTTACATGCATCAAAAGTCCTAGGCTAGTACCTACTAAAACACAGTAGGTATACCAAAAGATATTAAAAGAAGCGTTGATGAACGGCTCACGCGCGTGACATTCCGAATTTCCGATACGATTTGTTTTTTTTTTTCGTTCGCTGCTTTGTAACGCTTGCAAACTAGTGCACATTCGCGAGAGAGGCCTCATAATGCGTTCATAATGCGGAATCAATTTAAATTAATGTCTAATGGTGCCATGCGCCTATGACCATACACTACACGAGTGCAACGTATAAAATATCTGCATCTGACGCACACGGTGCTTCAACAAACTTAAAAGAGTTTGGTACAAACACACAGAAAGTGTGTCATGAATGTAGCATGTAGAAAAATGTAGTCTCTGCCTACCCCAACGGGGAAAAGGCGTGCCTGTATGTAGGTATGTAATAAAACCTACTAATATTATAAACGCGAATGGATGGATGGATATTTGTTACTCATTCACGTAAAAACTACTGAATGGATTTTAATGAAACTTAACAATAATATAGCTTATACATCAGAATAAGACATCTTAGGCTACAATTTATAAAGATATTGTGTGTATTGTCTAAAATATGACCATCAATGTCGAGTAAGAGGGAAAAAATCTACCATCTGCGAGCTATTCTGGCGTGCGCTGCCAAAACCGCAACACATATGTGGTGTATGATGGAAATGTTTATCTTAAATAGTCCTTCAAAAAAGCCCGCCACAGTATGTGTCTATATCTTATGTGTAAGCCATTATAGCCAAAATAGCTACTCGAAATACTAATCCTGCGCAGACGAAGTCGCGGGCATCAACTAGTACTAAGATATAATCGCCACGCACCGCGGCGGCCGACAATAATGTATTGTAAGCTCTGCCCAACCAAACTTCTCTAGAACCAATAGCCTCACAGTGAAACTTTTAAACGAAACTTGCTCTGAAACTTTCCTAAGCTCCAAAATTAATTTTAACGAAACACTTTTAATGTAAACTTGTTTCAAATTAATATTGAGATGTACGTAGAACAAAAGGTGTTCATTGGATGGCTGACGGAAAGTTTCCACAATAAAAGCAACCAACATAAGTAATGTTGTAAATACAAGTGAATTAAGTAGGTATAATAAATTAACATTTAATTCAACTAAAATACTTTCTTAGGACGAATAACAAGGTAGGTTTGAAATGATCTCTGTGTATTTAAAACAAAGACACAAGATACAAATACAAAGATGTACTTATTTGATAACAAGTCTTTGCGTTGCCAGCGATAGATGCCGTTGAGTTTCTTTGTGCTGTCTTCTCTAACGGGCGTATTCCGAAGCACTGGTAGAGTCAACGGAGTTTCCTTTCCCTGTCCGAGATTCAATCTTGGATCAGTGCTTGAATGGGAAACATCCTTTCTCAAACTCAAACCATACCTAATCATTTTTTTTATGGTTTCCTTTTATGGTTCTATTGATTAATTAGATTGAAGTGTTTGAATTGTAAAAGTGCGATTATATTGCCTACTAGCTGACCCGACAGACGTTGTCCTGTCATTGTCTCTATGAGTCAAAATGAGTGACAGTAGTCAACAGTACAACCCGATTTTATCAGATATATTTGTCCCAGTTACAAAATGTTTCCCGTGGTAACGGGATAAATAGTATTCTATATCCGTCTCCTGGTTCTCAGCTACCTTCCTACCAATTTTCAGCCAAATCGGTTCAGCCGTTCTTGAGTTATTAAAAGTGTAACTAACACTACTTTCTTAAAAGATTAATCATCTAACTATTTACAATAGGTACATGATTTGACTTTGACTTTGAGATCTGTTGTGTGTAATGTAGAGAGCCGTTATTTGAGACGCCAACTTGGACAACCTACTTCCGACCCCAGCTTTTCCAGTCGACAGTATTCTCAATGGAAATGACCATAATGCATACGACATCAAGCAAATGCGACACTTAACATAATGGCATTTGAAGTGCTGGCTTTCAGTACTATCGAGTATCTAGGGGAGGATGTGCATTGTATTTCCGACCTACTTGTCAGGTGCATTGATGGGTGGGAATTAGGTGGAGCTAAATAACAACCTTTACTTTTTAGGAGTTATCATCTTTCATTCATTTAGGTACCAGTGCTTAGGCTGGTTTTTGATCTGAGTATGGTTTTTAGGGTTCTGTTCCAAAGGGTAAAACGGGACCCTATTACTAAGAATCCACTGTCCGTCCGTCTGTCTGTCTGTTTGTCTGTTATCTGTCCGTCTGTCACCAGGCTGAACTGCACGAACCGTGATAGTTATTCAGTTGAAATTTTCACATAATTATGATGGTATTTCTGTTGCCGCTATAACAAAAAAATGCAAAAAAATAGCAATTAATAAATAGTTAAGGTGGCTCCCATACAACAAACGTGTTTTTTTGCCTTTATTATAGATAATGGTACAGAACCCTTCATGCGCAAGTCCGACACGCACTTGGCCGGTTTCGCTGCTCTGTCTGAGTCTTCTGGCATTCTGTAGCCTGTCTGTTAGTAGTGTGTATTTATTTATTTTATTTATTTCACAAAATATATGATAGCGTTTGATCACTATCTCACCACGGTGGTCGAAGAGTGTGATTGCGCTAAGACACTTAATTAAGATTATGGCTGGCTTCAAGGACTGCCGCTTAAGCCCAAATGGAACTGGGTGAAGGGCAAGCATAAGCCCACAATTGAGCATACTATTAGGCTCATTTCCTCCAATTTTAATTGTCAATTTCAAACAATCGTTGTTGTTATTTCTTCACTACTAAATAAAGTAATTCCAGATGGTTCATAGACATCTACAAATATGCTTAATTTTAGTTCGACTTACAGTTACAGTTAGAGCGAAAGATTGCGTGTGAGACGAAATACCTTTCTTTTGCTGTCTAAGTACCTTATAGATGCTAGTAGGTAATTATTATTATGATTATTAATAATTATTATTATATTAATTAGTAAGTACCTACTGTTGTGACATTTAAATATTACGTGTATTATGTTACATACCTTCCTCAATTTGCATGGGACCGTGCAAAAGATTGTTGTCACTAAATGTTTTATAACAAGTTGCTTAGAAGGGCCTAGTTCGGACTTTGACTCGCTATTGCTCGAAATCATAGCTTTAATGGTAAATATTTTATTAATTTTCCCTGCTTTTGGACTAAATAGCCACAAGCATGCGAAATTTTCATTTCGCTTGTATCCGTTTTGGAGAAGATAATAATAAGGCACTCACGCACACATTGATATAAAAGTGACCTCACTTTTGAGTGCAACTACGCATGGAACTATCCTTCTCTGCGGTATTATTCTAAGATGTTTGGGGTTTCCGTTGCAAACAAGCAGGAAAATTAGTGGCGTACTGAAAACAAACCTTACACAAATAAATATACTTATATTAATTCCATAGCGTTGATAGGGAGTTGTTTACTAAATCAACACCCCAAATAACCCTATGTTATGACCCCTACAGGCCTATCTTGTTCTCCTCGAAAGGGTGTCTATTTAGGTCAAGAGACACCCATCAGAATCCTTATTAATTGGCCGACACCCTATCGGCATTCTTAGAAAAAAAACAGAAAAGATCTCTGAAGATGTCCGATATCAAGCATTCAAAACCCGAGTTGGGTGACTTGTCGACGAATCCAACTCCGTGGCAAAAAAAAAAAACGAAACAAACACGATTTGTTGTGTACATATCCTTTTTCAAACTCAAACCATAATCAATTATACTGTTTAATTTAATTTATCATAAGTATTTTATGTTTTATGGTTCTCTGTGTTAACGAGAATAAGCTGTATGATTTGTAAACGTACGACTTTTTTGCCTATTTACAATAAATGCTTTGACTGTGACTTTGACTTTACTGCGAAGTGTGAACACGCTAATTGTATTCACGCTTATTAGTCCTCTCTGTCAGTTTCCATTAGCACAAAAGCTCAGCTACACTTAGCTACCAATTAAAAGCAGTTCGGACTAATTGCCGCTCATTTCAGCCCTGTTCTAACTGCAAGTGGGGGAACACCACACAACAAATGACGACACATTTTAAAGCTAGGATTTTCATGGTACCTGAAAACGTATGTATGATTTCAGCTCGAATGGATTATACATTTTTCCGTCGATGAACTCGCATTGTTCTTGTAACAAACCGTGGTTTGAAACGGTTGTACGGGACTTAAAACAAGAGCCAGTTTAACATCATTATCTTTATATCACTTGGTGTTTATGTGACGAAGCGGCTGAAGGTAAACACGGTAAGCCTAAATAAGAGCTAGAGTAGTTCGAAAAGTATGTAAATGTACGAGTTTATAATTATAAAGGTTTTAAACAATTTATTTATGAACAAGTTGGGTAAAGTCGTAACATGACGTCGTCGGTTCGAATAACGCGTGATCACATCACAAGGCTCACGGCTCACACATAAATGGCTCATCTCCAAAGATGGCCAATAAAAAGCATGTCACAAACACAATTCAAAACAGGTTCTCTCTATGGCCCTTAAACGATTATTCGTGGTATCTTCAAAGAGCTTGTAAATAATTCTTGAGATCTGTGAACACCGAATTATTTCGTGTGGTTGGCGTTTCAATAGGCGTGACGACAGTATCAAAGAATCGTCGATTTAATCATTTCAGGGCAATCTACATACAAAAATAATTTAAAACACTGGTTAAGTTTTATTAAAAATAATCAGATTATTAAGATTTTCAATAAAATAAAACATTAAAATATTGCAATCGGCCATTTTGATTGAAACACCAATCACAGCGCATGACGTCACGCTTAGGTAAACTCCGCTGATACCAATGTATTTTGTTGTTGTGAATACTGTTTTGTGCTTATGGAGTGTTTTTTTTCTATTATTTAACGTGTGATTTATCGACTTTAATCTACAATATAACAATGGAACCAAGCTTTGAAAGGCAAATAGCTATAATTTGCCTTTCATAGATCAGGATTGACATATTAATGTTTGGCGATTTCCTCGCAACAAATAAAGAATTATGCTCGTCTGAGTTCCGAAACGTGAAGACCTCTTTGTAAGTCACGTCAAGAATCATAATTCTTCGTTTCTTAGGGTTTCTTCTATATAGGGTCGCTCAGTTGTGTCGGATGTTTGTGTTTTCCTGTATGATTGGCATGTAAATTTATGGGGCATACATCCTAGTTTCATACGTACTGGTGATACTGATCCCATCACATGATACTCCATATAATTTTCCATGTCATTTGGCAACTCAAAAAAGAAAACGAATAAATTTGAAAAAGATGATAGCCAAGACCAAAACAAACATAACCTCAATAAATTAGTTATTCCATAGCCTCATTGATTCAACTATTTCATGTCAAACAAACATTTTAAGACCTATCATTACATGATAACGTAGTCACATCAAAGTGGTTTTCACAGAAGTTTCGCCGTGCGAGCTTTAACCACTTAACTCATAATATTTTCTTGTTTGGAACATGTACAAACACTTTGTTGGGTGTTCTTATTGATGTGTTTTACACTGCGGTACTGCACACCACTTCTAAGCTTCGGAATTCATTTTTATTACACTAATTATTGAAATATTTTGTTAAAATTCTACGTAACGTATAGAAATAATGACATGTTTACCTAGGCGTGACGTCACAGACGACGCCATGACACCGGCGAGCTGTTTTGGCGCACTATTTGAAAAAATATTAGATAAATAGTTTTAAACTTGTTAAACTCAAGTTTATTACCGAAATAAAGGTTTTTTCGTAAATAGTAAATATGTACCGTCATTATGGAAGAAAATTTCAAAATCTTTCGCCACGCCTATTATCCTTACCCGACTGCCCGTAGGAGGGCTATGTAATTGGAATAAGTAATAAAAAAAGTTCGTTCTATTTTGAAGCTAAGCTGAGATCGCTGGCGGCGGAGCAGTGTAATCAAATTCTGCTAATTTAAGAACGCTTCAATCGCATGTCAATGGAGTGGCTTCGGAATAGTTTGTGACATTGATTTCGAATGCTATTTTTTGACTATAGCATACTAATTATAAAAAAAACAATAGCAGACTTCCATTTATCACAAACTATTGCGATGCCACTCCATTCAGATTCGATTGAAGGACTCTTAAATTTGCGGAATCGTACCCGTTTTCATGTAGAGCCCTTTTGCAGGTCTAATAATCTTTATGTACCTAATGCGAATTTACTTACAATTTCACTTATTCATATACACATAATATGCATGGCGACTTTATTAATTATAAAGTTATTTGCAATATAATTTGTAACGGTAATCGATAAAAGTAATTAGTGAAACACGTCGGCCGACGCACGAATATCGTTCAATAGCTTGTTATAAATTAACTCGATGTTATTACCGCTGCGAGATGCGAATACGGCTCCATTATCAACAAGCTCGAAGAGTTCATTGGTTCATTAACGTGTATTATGGATCCTTGTGGTAGTTAATTTTTAATTATCAGTAGGTTAGGGGTTAATATTGGTATTGAATCGCTTTAGAAGGGAGCGAGTACCCGGTTTTTCCTTTGTGCGAGCGACAAATATTTATATTTGTCAAATATTTATATTTGTTTCTGGTCTGGGTGTAATGTGCATGTGAAATTATATGTCTGTAAGTGGTACTTACAATATAGGTCAATCCTAATATGGGGCTATAAAAAAATATATATAATACTAGCAGACACGGCCACGCGTTGCTGTGGTTAAGGTTTTTGTTATTGCGACTATAAATTGAGATGTAAGCTACCCTATCTTTCAAGTTAGATCAAACTGCACGCGCTGTGCAAATTTGATTAAAATCGGTCAAGTAGTTTAGGAGTCCATTGAGGACAAACATTGTGACACGAGATTTATATATATTAAGATATATACATTAAATATTATACGAGTCGCTCGCACAAAGGAAAAACCGGGTACTCGCTCCCTTCTAAAGCGATTCAATATATTGTGGATCGCACAAATATTTGTCCCAGGCAGGACTCGAACCCGCGACCCCTAGTGCAGCAGTCCGATTGCTCAGCCACTACGCCAAACGAGCCGCCAGTTGACCGTGTAACGCGCTTTACACTTTGCGCACGTGAGCATAAATACGGGCCCAGTGGACCGGTACCATTTCCAATGGAGAAACGCAGGTGCGTTTTAAAATGCTTAAATTATTACGCATTTAGGTATGTAGCTGCGACCTACGGTTTACGATCCGCGATCTACTTTAAACGGAGTTGAAAATGTAGGGAATATTTATGGTAGCAACGTGAACTGTGTGATAATTACTCCCTCTGTTATGTAGCTAAAATAAAGGCCTCTCAAATAACTTCTATTCTACAGTGGAGATCAACATTTTTGGTAATGAAGTTAAACATCGCGAGGAATCTCACATACCTCAGAATAATTTCGGAGGTATTTTATCCACCAATACGCACCGAGCCACCGTCGCTATCCTCCTCACGAAAATGTATGATAGCAATTACGTGTGGATTGGGGTTGATGATGTTGATGATGATCTCATTCAATTCCTACTTTCAGCCAGCACCGTAGCATCATAACAAGCACACGTCCAACCACATTCACATATCAATTATTTATTAAACAGTGCATTTTTCCCTAGTCCATTACCTCATCGATGATACGCAACGGCCAGTGAGTAGCATAATTACCGGGCGTTGAATGACCCACTGCATCGGCAATTGGGGGTGTTACAGCGACCTCTCAAGCGTGCCCACCTGCCCCTACGAAGGTCAGGGCAAGTCCAGATTCGGAATGACGAGATACCAATTAACCTTTACCTTTTGAGGAAAAAGTCATGGAATGAGATATTGGGTAACCAGTTTTGAGGTGGAATGAGTTTTTGCAAAAAGGTGTGTAGCTTGTTTTACGTTTATTCGCTTTGTTGTTTTATTGGCATGTACAGCTCGTGCCGTCTTAAAATGGTACCAAATGTTTGATAAGACGATTTTATAAATAAACTTTTTGTGATTCTGGTATTATTTTAATAAACCGGTTTCTTATCACTGATATAGGTAGGAACTATTTTTTTATGTTACTGTAAACTTTTAAAATACCATGGGATTTGCTCTCAACTAATGCAGCCGAAATACAGCGATTCAAGTTCAATTCAACAATAAAAACATAAGTTTTTATGAATAAATGACGTCAGAATAATACTAAAAATATTTTATTTTTAATCTGTAGGTACTCCGAGAGAAAACTTGAAAGTAACTCATTTATATTCAAGTATTATTTTAACCTATCATATAAATTGCCTATTTATATACCTTTTTTAATTGGAAGCTTGTTCATTTGATGAGCCATCTTTTTTTTTATTTTTATTTACATTGATTCAATAATATATTATTACTGGAAATATTCTGTAGGTAAGGTAATCAAAAGATTCCGTTTCAGCCCTTTGTTTGCCGAACATAGTCATCTGAAATGTAGTATTACTAACGAAATTCGGATTGAAATAAAAGCAGATAAAATATTTTCATTCGAACCTCTCCATGTTAGTTAGTCGTTATTAACGTTCAAAATAATAAAAAATTCGGCCCACATAGGTCGAGCAGAGCTGGTTTCAAAAAGCGTTTGCTTTTTATGTTCGACGGACTTTCGGACAAAAAGCGAGTGCACCCCCTGTTTTTAGTGAGGTCCATAGCTTTATGGCAAGCAAGCTTAGCTCTACCACAAGAGACATGCAAATAAGTATAGTAGTATACTCTCCTTCAAATTATAATCGGTAGTACTTGTATTTATTATAATATCAATTATTATAAGAGTCGTACACGACGCACTGATCGATACTTTCAATACTTCAAATTTACGAATTCAGACTTTTCTGGCGAGTTATCTCCTATTTTATGTATAAGATGAAGAAAACCGTTAAATGAAACTTCGGTTCCTTATCCACACCAAACATTTTACAATATTCGATAAAATTTTACACCCGTTTGCAATTCGATACTTTTTGCAACATATTCATAAAGAAGATAAGAAAATTGGATTAAGTACAACGTAAAGAAAGGAATTTATTACAAGGAATTAGATGGATATTACAGATAATAACAAAAAACATACAAAAACAAACCTTAAATGTTTTAAGAAGCTGTTCTTGAGAATGTTTCATACCATAAAAGCCTTTGGTACCTACCAAACATTAAGATAAAATTATAGCAATAAAATCGCACTTCAAATCTCTGGCTGGATTTAACAATGCCATCCAGATATTATACCGTCCCCTTAGCAGTTGTTTAATAAAAAAAAAACTATTGTACAGTGTATCCGCCTTCTACGGTCATGCAGACTGTATCATGGCAGCCAAGCTGGCTGATCCTGTCTTCAGGATGTTTAAACTTAAACAGACCTTCTCTGGCTACAATAACATTGACATGAAAGTCGAGATACCTTAACCAATTCAATTGCAATTCCGTTACGTTTACTCTTGCTAACCATTATCTATCATCTTGACTATCTGATCATAATTTGTCTATCAAATGTTGGTAGGCAAAAAAATACTTCCCATCAACAGCGTTAGGTTCGTCAACACGTTTCTTTTGCAAGATTTTGTCCAATGAGCATGAGTCAGGAGTTCATTATCACGGTCACCTGTGACTCAGGGGTATGTACTACTGAGAAAAAGGGTCAAACAAATATCAAATCACGATGTACGGCTGCCGGTGCTAAGTTACTAACATTCTATGTAGCTCTACCTACATACTTTACGTCTTCTAAATGTATGAATTCATATGTACTCGAATTTGCATCGTTGCCACTCTTTGCATTGGAAATATTTGTACAGTGTAACGTCGAAACGTTAGATTGGGGCGTAGGAAGTTTGTCATTAATGCTAATAAGGACACTTTTATAGCCATTCTAACTGTTAGTATTGAATTGGACACCTTATCGAATAGGACAATCAACAACAAGGAAATTCGGACCGGTTCGTGGAAATGTTTATTCCTCTATTTTATTTTAGGTGGGACTATTCGTTTTGGCGGCTAGTTCAACGTCCGACAACTGTTTGAAAGGGTTTATCTTGCTCTTCAAAGTTCTAATCTGACAAAGAGTGTAAATAAAGGTTAAAGTTGACCTTGGCATTGAGATAATTATCATCATGTGGAGATTGAAATGTCAACATACGGCTTTGACAGTTTATTAAAATTGAAAATGATCTAGTTAGGACACCTTGTAGAATTTACTTCAATGAATTCCATCTATGTAACAATATTGATTTTGGAGTTATGCAAGGCATAGAGAAAACCATTCCCTCATTTTGCGTATCCAAGGATATGCCCATAATGATGATAGACTATATAGCAACAGGCATAGCGGTGCCTATAATGAAAATGATAGAGTAGCGAATGGTAAAGTGCCAGATAAACATGCCACTACCGTACATAGTATATCATTATCATTAGGTACCTATAATAAAGATATAGGTTCAGATAACATTGAGGCCGTAATCAATACGAACCACACATGCAGCAGAAGATCATAAATGAAGCGATAAATCAAACAACACTTTTATTAGCCAATCTGTTGGCATGCTTAAACCATGTCGAACTGTTAATACATCCTTGATGGACTTACCATGCGTTGGTAATAGTGTAAATGTTCTTGCTGTGTATAACTAGCCTGTTAAGTCAATTCTAGGAGAAATATAAATCGAATGGTATTGAAGTTTATTTTATGTCTTAATTCTTCATAATTTTCCTTTCAACGTGCTCCAAGCTAGATTTCTACCCTCACTTAGTGTTAAATGACGATGTAATCGGATGCGGTCATCGAGCAAAGTGCCGCAAAGCTTACAATGGTCAATGACAATGGTCTTGACAATGGTCCTATCTGTATCTGTTTTTAAGTTTGCCCGATATCCGATAAGTGAGATTGGGCACTGTTCTTGTTGTGCCATTTTATTTCTGACTTTATCTTTTCGCGCGCTCAAGATATGACCACTTTTGAGCAGATAATTTACAAAACCAGTTTGTTTATTATCTATCAAGCTTTTAAATAATTCACCAAAGGTTAACGGACAGAGAAACCCCTAAAATACAGGTCATTCACGTCTAATACGTAGTATCTATGGAACAACTAATAGTTAAAGTCCTGGATCTTGAATTCGGGGAAATCTGTCGAAGATATACAATTAGGTACTTGAAAAGCATTTACGAATCACCCCGAAAGTGTTTTAAAGTTTGTAAATTAACTTTAGCGCGAAGTGCGATGGCGTGTCTGGCAGTAACTCTCTGAAGTATGCGTGCAGCGTATCTTATTCGGCCATCGACTAGCCGAGAGAAAGTTTTTAGACGCTCACCGTTTCAGAAAAAGCGCTCTTCGGTCTCCTGGCCGGTGTTCCATTCATCCTGCCGGTCGCAGCTCACCAACAAACAAAAACAACCAATGGGATCGCACCAAACTTTTTCACGGCCACTTGTGGAGTTCAACACTGTCAAACTTTAACATCGAATCTCGCGAGTTTGCTTTTACACACGCTTATTAAATACGAAACGAGCGCACCACTCGTTGCGGCACTTAATTTAATCGATGACTTCATGCAATTATTTACTGATAAGATATCGTGGAGGTGTGGATGTGAGTGGCGAGCGCGACGCGAGGAGTCGGTCCCGCGCGGCGAGAGGTACTGACGGCGTCGCCGGCAGTACCGGCTGTCGGGTAAGCGGGAGCGTGCCAGCCTCGGCCGCGCGGGCCCGTCGCTCGGTCAACCTGCATTTTTTACATCACACCGGACAATGGGTTAACCGTTTCGGAGGTTTTCGAGGTTACATTTCAAACGCTCGAGGGTTGGCCGCCGGGACGCGCACGTGTTTGTTGCGTGGCGCGCTTACCACGGAATCTTTATTAATTCCATTCACTTCACTTCGAATCCGCTTTAAATCTTTCCGAGTTGCGAAACAATCGAAGTCATTCACACAACGTGTTTACATTATACAGCTGAAGTGAAGCACGATAATGATTCACTTAGTTTACGCGCTATATTTAGTGGTTGAACTTGGGCGGCGTCTGCGCTGACGTCAGCGTCAGCTCGGTGACCAGTTTTTTATCTGCCGATATAAGGATTGCAATTATGGCGAATCTCGAAGCTAGCAGCTACCAGTTGCGGGTAGTTACGTGCCAGGATCGTTATCTGATCAACTATGTTCATTCACTAGACGTAATACTATACGGGTTTCATTGTCTGATTGGTATTTCATCACGTGGAACAGTTCGTCCTAGATTCGCATAAGATTTATCGTCAGGTAGATCTAAGATGATGTTCAGCGTTAGAACCGATTTTGAATATTCTGGCTATTAAATAAAGTTGACATATTATTATTTTAACGTCGTCGACAATAATTTGAAGTAGAATTCAAAATTATTTCTGCTGGCAGTGTTGGCACTCAGGGCCTCGAACCGGTTTGAAATATACCGGTTATAAACGTTAAAATAACGGTTTCTTGGACTATTTCGTTCCGAGTGAAAACGTTAAAAAGAGCGTTAATGAAACCATAATTAACCGGTAAAATCCGCGATGCCAGTGGTTCAAGATCAGCCGTGTATGCGGGGTGCGGGAGAGGTTAGGGCGGGTGGGTAAACAGACAGGCACCGACTCGCTCTCGCGTCTCGTGGCTTCGGACGGCGCGGCGTTGGTGAAGTACGGAACGGTCGGTACGCTCCGCGCCACGTGGCTCGAACGCGCACTAACTTGTTAACTATCTGACCTGACGAACGCTTCTTTATAACACAACGAGCGATTAGGTATCTCAAAGACGATATAATTGATCACGTCCTCGTCATCCAAAATAAAGAGTTGCCTTATCTTACTAATATTAATAAGCCGAAAGTTTGTGAATGTGCATGTGTGAGGGTGTGTGTGTGTATTTGTTGGTCATTCACGCTCAAACGGCTGGATCGATTTCAATGAAATTTGATATAGGAATAGATTGGATATATGAGGCGGACATAAGCTATCTATTGTCTTAAATATAATCTTAGAAGGGGATGAAATAGGGGTTGAAAGTTTCTATTGGGTAATTAATAATTATTTGAGTTAGTAATCTGAACATGTATATTTTGGCTTTTGGTAAGAAATAAAGAAATAAGAGCCATGTGTGTAAGCTGTTCTCAAGAGTCCTTACGAACCATCTCGAACGCAGGTTTGATGACTTCCAGCCTCCCGAACAAGCCGGTTTCCGGAAAGGCTTTGGCACCATAGACCACATACACACGCTCCGCCAGATTATACAGAAGACTGAGGAGTATAATCAGTCGTTATGTTTGGCGTTTGTGGACTATGAAAAAGCCTTCGATTCAATCGAGACCTGGGCAGTATTTCAGTCCTTTCAGCAATGCCATATCAAGTATAGGGTATATCAAAGTGCTGAAGTGCTTGTATATTAACTCCACCATGTCAATCCGACTACAGGGCGAGAGCACAAAACATACCCCATTGCAGAGAGGCGTGAGACAAAGAGATATTATTTCTCCGAAACTGTTCGTAAACGCATTGAAGGACGTTTTCAAGCTCTTGGACTCAAACGGATTCGGCATCAACATCAATGGTGAATACATCACTTACCTTCGTTTTTCCGATGATGTAGTCATCATGGCAGAGTCCCTGGAGGATCTCAATACTATGCTCAGCGAACTCAATAGCGTTTTCCAACTGGTGGGTCTGAAAATGAACACGGACAAGACGAAAGTCATGTCCAATGGCCATGTTGTATGTGCCAGTAATCGTTGAGAATGGTACTCTCAAAGTTGTTGACCAGTACACCTACCTTGGCCAGATCGTCCAGGTAGGCAGTTCCAACTTCGACAAAGAGGTCGCCCGAAGAATCCAACTCGGATGGGCAGTGTTCGGAAAGTTACGTGACATTTTCTCGTCCAAAATTCCACAGTGCCTGAAGACAAGGGTCTTCAACCATGTTACCAATGATGACATAATTATGGTACTGACTGAGTTGTGGTCCTTATTAACTGCTGGCCTTTTGGAAAAGCTCAGAGTGACACAGCGAGCAACGGAGAGCTATGCTTGGAGTTTCTTTGCGCAATAAAATCCGGACCGAGGATATTCGCCAAAGAACTAAAGTTGACGACATAGCTCCTCAGGGTTTGCAAGCTGAAGTGGCAATCGGCAGTCCGCATCACTAGTAGAACTGACAACTGATGGGGAAGAGTTTCTAGAGTGGCGACCACGGACTGGAAGACGCAGCGTAGGTAGGCCTACTAGATGGGCCGACGACATGAAAAGAGTCGCAAGCAATCGGTGGATGCAAGTGGCAAATAGTCGTTCGGTGTGGCACTCTAAGAGGGAAGCCTATGTTCAGCAGTTGACGTCTTCAGGCTGATGATGATGATGATGAGAGATCGAGGTAGAGAGAGAGAGAGAGAGAGCGAGGAAGAGAAGGATAAAAAGAGAGCAAGAGAGGGAGAGAGATTGAGAGGGAAATATATAGAAATAGAGGGAGAGATCGAAAGAAGGAGGGAGAGAAAAAAGGAAGAAAGAAGGAGATAAATGGATAGTGAGAAAGTGAGAGAGACATAGAGTGAGTGGAAAATATATATAAATAAAGGAAGAGAGAGATAAAGAGAGCGAGAGTGAGGAAGAAAGTGATAAATTGAGAGGAAAATATAAAGAAATAGAGGGAGAGATATAGAGAGAGGTTGAGAGTGGAGAGGTAAATATATAGAGATAGAGGGAGGGGGAAAGATATAAATATAAAATAAGAGGGAAAGAGATAGAGGTAAAGGGAGAAAGATAGAGCTTCCTCTGTCTTTCGAGCGAGAGAGGGAAAAAATGGAGGAATAGGGAGAGAGATAGAAAGAGAGCTAGAGAGGGAGATAGATAGAGGGAAAAGGATAGAGATAGAGAGATATACTTACCTATCTGTTACCCGTGAAATCAATCGATTTTCTTAACAGTTGACATTAGGTATGATATTTAATATAGGTAGCTAGTTAAAACTGCGAACGAAGTTATAGTATCCGCTAAATAAATCACAGTAAAATTTTTAACGCTAAATAAATATTAATTAGGTACGTGCTTCATAAAAGCTACTGTCGAGCCTGAAGATAGGTACTTTAAGCTTGCATAATTTACTTATCTATATATTTTGCCGATATGTTGGTCCCTACCTAGACCTAGTTTTTAGCATCATAATATTTTACCATAATGACAAGGTGAATACGGTTATTTTTAATTTAAAACATTAAAACACCTCTCATTCATGAAAAATAGATAAAGGCAGGTAGTTAAGTACCTACTTACATAATTACAATGATAAAATTACTTATCCATCGGCCATCATTACACAAGGCGCGAGCCTTCCACTTAACACGGTGATCCCGATAGATGTAAGTTTACGAATGGATAGTTATTCGTTGTTGCAACAGAATGGCAAATTAAGGCAAAAACCGGTAAATATTGGTTTATTGAACATTAACCTATAATGCGAACTTTATTAACCTATAACCGGTTAATGAAGGTTAAAGGTAGAACGAAACCGCATCTAAAACTCCCTATGTACTTAGGCCGAAACCGGTTCGAAAATTAACCCGGTTTTCAAGCCCTGTTGGCACTGTTAGCGCTGTCAACGTCTTTGTAAAAATTAATCGCATTAGTACAGTAGGTAGCTTACCTATTCTATACATAAGTCTCTTCTATACCTTTTTTTTTTTTTTTTTTTTTTTTTTTTTTTTTTTTTTTTTTTTTTTTTTTTTTTTTTTTTTTTTTTTTTTTTTTTTACGTGAGTAAAAATCACATACCGGATACCACCAAGCCGAAGGGGCAGCGAGGTGGTTATGTCGGGCTTACACTGACTAAAAAACCTCACGATTGTCCCTCTCTGCACCATAGGTGTCGAGGCTGCGGGGAATCTTACGAATTACTTCCGCGGCCCCGACGGTGCTGGTCCTCACGGACCCCGTCCCGGCTAGGGGGGTGGAGAGTTTGACTTCTCCATCCCCGGCCCCACTGAGGTGCGCACGGGACAATGTGCGCGCCACCTCCAGGTTCCTTCGTTGGCAATGGACTCGCCCCTGAAGTCCACCGCCAGGAAACCTCGGGGAGTCAAAGAGGGAGAGGGAAGACAGAACACACTCCCTCCTCGACTCCCGACCGCGCCCGCTCCGCACGGCCCGACACGCAGGACATTGGACGACCCTTATTCGGCAATGTCGAGCGTGGGAGACCGCCGCGGAGCCGCAACTCCATGTCCTCGCAGTGCACCACTCTGTGCACTGCAAGGACACCCCCTCCTCGAGTCCGCACGACTGTGCTCGGACCCCACCTCCTCGAGCCTGCGCCGAGCGCCCGGGCCCCCCCTCCTCGGGTCGGCGCCGCGCACCACGACCCCCACCTCCAGGTGTCCACTCCCGTGTTTGATGCCGAGAGCGGACACCACCACCCCCGGCTCCGCACGGCCGCACCGGACACCAGTGAATTCAGTGTCCGGCGCGGACGACCCCGCGCCGAGCCAACCTCCTTGTCCCCGCGATGCACCACTGCCCCGCGGTACTGGGACAGTGGCGCATCAAAGGGACACACACTCTCCCCAGGTCCGCACGACTGTGCTCGGACCCCACTCAAGCGAGGCACTGTCACCCCCCCCCCGCAGCACCTCGCGAGCCGTCCTCCGCCCGCCTCTCGCAGGCCCTCCTCCGCCCACATCTCGAGGGCACAACACGAGGCAGGAAACTCAGCGGGGACAGTCCCCAACCGAGCCCCCACCCCGCCGTCCAACCGGACCCTTCCCGTTTGACGAGAACCCCTGAGACTCCCACAGGGGTCCCCGTCCAATCCGTCCGGGCAGGCAACCCTCCCTCTGCCCAGACCCCACACGGCCTCTCCACTGTGCCCTCTGCTAATCAGAGGGACACGCGGAGGGCCCCTCCTGGTCGCCCATGAGCCCCCGTGCCGAGAGAACACGACACGGAGTCCCACGGACGAAACCGCGGCGCCCAGGGTTTTAGTTACGTCTGTTCCAGAGGGGACCAGACCAATAACAGGCAGCAACCACGTGAAGGATTACCCTGGACTTGCCTTGAGGATCATCACGACTTGCGCTCTCCCTCAAGACCGACGCCTCCGCACCCATCCGGGATGAGTACGGAGGGCCCGGGTTTACGCGTCAGTGACGGATAAACCCAGACCCGCCCAAGTCTCTTCTATACCTACAACAACTAAGCAGCCAGCGAAGTTAGAATCTAATTGTAGAATTACAGGGAATTCTATAATCGAGCCTTTTGTTGTAGATCCATACTAATATTATAAATCTGAAAGTAACTCTGTTTATCTGTTTATCTGTTTATCTGTTTATCTGTATATCTGTTTGTCTGTTTGTTTGTTACCTTTTCACGGCTAAACGGCTGAACCGATTTCGATGAAATTTGGTATAGGGGTAGATTGGACCTATGAGACGGACATAGGCTATCTTTTGTCTCAAAAAATAATCTCGAAGGGGATGAAATAGGGGTTGAAAGATTGTATGGGGAATCCATAATTCCTCAAGTCAGGGATCTGAAAATTCTTATTTAGGCTTTTGGTAAGAAATAAATAAATACGGGTTTCAGCTTTTTTGCAAAATCATCCCTAAAGGGGGAAAAGCAAGGGGGTTGAAATTATGAGGTATTCTTTAGATGCACCCCCTACGGACCACAATAAACGGCTAAACAGATCGTAATTTAAATTTGAAAGTAATTAAGGGGGGAGAGTGCGATAGGAGGAGGGGGAGAAAGGGGTAAAGTGGGGGAAAGGGGAGAGTGGGGGGAAAGGGGGAGTAGATGGTAGAGTGAGGGGAGAAGAACGTAGAATGGGGAGAAAGAGAGGAGAGTGGGGGGAGAAAGCGGACAGAGTGGGGGGAGAAAGCGGACAGAGTGGGGGGAGAAAGAGGGGAGAGTGGGGGGAGAAAGCGGACAGAGTGGGGGGGAAAATAGGGGAGAGTGGGGGGAGAAAGAAGGGAGAGTGGGGTAAGAAAAAGGTTAGAGGGGGGGAGGAAAAGGGGAGAGTGGGGTGAGAAAGAGGGGAGAGTGGGGTGAGAAAGAGAGTAGAGTGGGGAGATAGAGAGGGGAGAGTGGGGGATAAAGAGGGGTGAGAAAGAGGGGAGAGTGGGGTGAGAAAAAAGGTAGAGTGGGGAGATAGAGAGAGGAGAGTGGGGTATGATGGTAGAGGGGAGAATGAGGATAGAATGGGGGGAGAAAGAGGGGAGAGTGGGGTTAGAAAAAGGGTAGAGTAGGGAGATACAGAGGGGAGAATAAGAGTATAGTGGGGGGAGAAAGAGGGGAGAGTGGGGGGAGAAAGAGGGGAGAGTGGCGAGAGAAAGAGGGAAGAGTGGGGGGAAGAGGGGAGAGTGGGGGGAGAAAGAGGGGAGAGTGAGTTGAGAAAGAGGGGAGAGTGGGGGGGGGAGAAAAGGGGAGAGTGGGGGGAGAAAGAGGGGAGAGTGGGGGGGAAGGAGAGAGTGGGGGGAGAAAGAGGGGAGAGTGGGGGGAGAAAAGGGGAGAGTGGGGGGAGAAAGAGGGGAGAGTGGGGGAGAAAGAGGGTAGAGTGGGGGGAGATAGAGTGGAGAGTGGGAGTGAAAGAGGGGAGAGTGGGGCTAGAAGGAGGGGAGAGTGGGGGGAAATAGGTGAGAGAGATTGAGTGCGAAATATATAGAAATAGAGGGAGAGGGAGTGAGCGAAGGAGGGAAAGGAAGAGATATAGACGGAGAGGGTGAGGGAAATAAATATAATGGATGAGATGGACAAGATAGGGAAAGATATAGAGATATAGGGAGAGGGAAAGAGATGGAGGTAGAGGAAGAGAGATAGAAAGAGCGAAAGAGGGAGAAAGATAGAAAAAGAGCTAGAGAGGGCGAAAGATAGAGGAAAAGGGAGTGAGAAAGAGACAGATATATTCTTACCTATAACTGTTCCCCGCGACATCAATTGATTTTCTAAACAGTTTACATTTTATATAAAAATGCGAACGAAGTTGCGGGTATCAGCTAGTTTAATATAATTATACCTACCCTAAATACATTCTTGCAGGTTAACTTTGATCGAGGCATAGATTTGAGACGTCATCGTAATAGTGCGTAGGTAGCGGATCTAGGGAAAATATGGTTTACTCGACGGGAATCTACATATTTCTCGATAATATTATAATTATATAATGTTTGTTTTTGTAAAATTGAACACTGCTAACAGTTTAATTTAGCTTGATTTCAATTTTACCGGGAATAGGTTGGTATCGTTTTATTTAAATATGATTTCAAACAAAACTCATAATACAAGCTTCAAACAAGCTTCAAAATATTTTCCACAGTATTAAAGGGTAGAAAACAGAGCGATCCGTGTCTCTATTGATGTCTCTACTCTCTACTCTATGGAGAGGTCTCTCGGCTACGCCACTGAAGGGAGAGACCGGTATTAATAGGTGTGATGTTGGAGACAATTATTAAGGTTCCTAGACTTTATGCCAAGGATCCGTAGTACAAACAGCCCGGGAACTCTAACCGCCTTACCACAAAAATTTAGACCAGAGTTAAACAGATGTTTCTAAAATTTCATTCATCAAAATCGACGTCTATCACTCGCGTTTTCTTACTCAACCCTAGCGTTCCTAATTATTTTACTTGTGAATTTGTTATTGAGTTAGAAATAGCGAGGGTTAGATGTCGATTTGTGGAGAAAATATTTAGAGTCATGTGTTCAACTCTGGTTTAAATCTTTTGTGGTAAGATGGTAAAAGGCCACTGTATAAAGTATGAAGGATGAAATTGCGTTGTACCTATGGGATGTCTAAGATTGCGATATTCAAGGTGAACATAGGCGAATATATGAACTCATATATTCAACTCATATGTTATCAGGTTCGGTAATTTACGTCGAGGCCCTGAAGAGAGAGAGAGTTACAGTAAAGCCAATATTAATGTGTAGATACCGCAAAGTCGTGCAATTTTCGCCTGTCTCTACCAAAACCAGTTCGTCTAGAACCGGTCAAGTAAAAGCCAGAGCGGGCGGCGAACATCTTATCGGTAGATATCTAATCAGTGATTTGATTATGCTGATTGATAGAGTCCTCGTTAGCGAAACAATTATAGAGTTAATATTACTTTATTCAGATTACGATCGGTGAAAGGGATATCTTTTTTGAATGTGCGTTGTTCCGTGGCTCTCTAGGAACAAGTATATGCTAGAGACACGCCGAGTAAAATTCTACGTCGAACTGGGGTCAATTCATATTCACGTAAAGATACGAGTACCTGCAAATATCGGCCAAAGACCAAATTTTCACAAATATAGTTGAACTATAAGAAACAAGCTAGCAAGTAAGGGGTAGAAACTATAAGAGCAAAGTCAGCGAAACGAGAAGGAATCCAATCAACAGACTTCCGCGTCTCCTGAACAATGTCGGTTTGCAGATCGGTTACTTTACCGCTGAACCTATGATATATCAAACAATCTATGGAAAGTACTTTTTTCCATCGATCTACCAAATCCATAGCAAACGGCCGGTGGTAGAAAGCTATCCCTACTTTCACTGTTGGAGCTCGTTTGGCCCACCAGCCGGCTCAACGCAAACCATATTTGATCTACACTATCTGGTAGTAAATTGCAGGTATATTTGGAGATCTGCAGCCGAAACTTAGAGGGATATCAGAAATAAAAAAAACCTTTACAGAAATCTGATTTTGTTTGTAAAGTAATTTGAAAGAAACGAACACGTTTTCTGTATTGCAAGCTGAACAAAATGATCCCATAATATTGTATGTGATACAATAACTTATACTGAAGAGTTCTATCATCCGTCTCTTTCATCAGATCAGCTAGATGTCACCGTAATAGGTATATAATAATATTGTCATCGGAACATGACACTTCATGACAGGCAAGCGAAAGTTCAACTCAATTGGACACTGGTAGCTGGGTCAAAATTGACTGCAGGATTTGGACTAAATCAACATAAGGCTAAATTAATAAAAATATACCCATAATAAAAGTTTATATTGTCCAGCAGTTGGATAGAAGTAACATTTTCATTGCAAAGTGCGGTGAACTGCGTTTTCCCCACCTACGCATAAACCTACATGAACTTACGCTTTGAATAATTGTATTCAAAATTAATATCACTATTTACACTTGAGAGTTTGAATTTTAAATTTCATTTGTAAAGTCTAATGTGGCAGCAAAATGTTCAAAGTTGTAGAAACTTGAGTAATGTATTCAGGGGTTTATGAACTGACAATATTCAATTTAGAATAAATGAGGTGTTGTTGTATGCAATTTTATGTGGTGTCGACGGCGACATAGAAAATTGCAAAAACTGTAATCGTAGTATAGTAGCTAAAGACGAGGCCCCACTACACTCTGATATAAATATACATTATATTCTTATATTTTATACTTTTCAACTACCTATTTATTATTATTTCAAATATAATCTTGGACGTTTTCAAGCGTTTTATGTCATCTCCGGTTGAATTGGCAAAGAAGAATTTTAAACTTCATAAGCTACGTGTAAGCATTTAGCTCACCGCAAAAGATTTTGCTTAGTGGAATACTACCTTTAAATAAATAAGATAAATGTGTTTAGGTTATACAAATGGCAGAATCTAGTGATATTTAATCTATCGCTCGGTTTCGGCGAACTAGACACAAACACAGATTGCTCTCACATATTCGAAGCGAAGCGGTTGATGAATTACGAACGCAAGTCCGCGTGACACCACCAGACATCGACGGCATAGGATCAATGCACCTAGATCATAATATTATATACTATAATACTACACCTAAACGGAGAGGAAACCCAGAATGCTGGCTGCATTGCCACGTTGAATTGCAAAGCATATTCTTGGCCTATCTAGTGACCGGCATTGTCGACTCCACCCAACGTTTTGACATCTCCCGATCGCAATAGAAATTGTCACTATAATTTACGTTTTTTAGTGTTCGTGTTAGAAAATCATTTTTTTTTTCACAAGTTTATCATTATAATACCTACATTATTCAACAAGCTTCGATATAACGACCAGATAACCCAATATATTGTCAAATAAGCCTCGCTGTACTGTTCAAAGTTACAACCACATCGGTCTCTCTAACAATTGGATGTTGGATGGAATGAGTAATTTCCGAAATTATCTTTTTGCCTCAAAATTATTTAATCCATTAGGGTAGCGTGCAAAGTGGCTCATATGCCGTATGCCACGGTTGGTTTACGTTCGGACTAATTATATCTACTAACGGCAATTTTATAATATGAATTTACTTGGAACTCGAGGTCGATGTGCTGTACCTAGTACCTACTGGCTAAGACCTTGTTAAAAAGTTTTGCTACTTGACTCTAATAATTTAAATTCTTTACTTGTTATTATAAAGTTAAATATACTTAAGTTTTATAGAAAAATACATTTTAATGAGGGAGGTAATTTACATCTGACTTGTATGAAACCAAAGAAATAAAAAAAAACAATGATCCTTAGATATTGCTCCTGCAAATGAAAAAATCCTGTCGCGTCGAGTGGTACCACGGATTTGTAAAAGGGTATATTGACTTTAATCTGTGATAGAGTTTTTCTGCTTGCTGTATCTTTGTCAGATATTGGTCCACGAAGGAGTAGTGTGCAAAAAATACTGTGTTTCGGATGCCGGCCATCATGTGAGACGCCTACTCTCTTTCGTCTCTTACATGGAGTTTACCGTCCACTTGCCTTTCATCTTATAAAAGGACGTTACTAATTTAATAACGTACTTCTCTCTTTTTCTGCGAGGCGGTGATTTTTCACCAAATGTCAGTTCAAGTTTTATGAGTCTGCGTATTCCAAGGTCAGAAAGTGGGTTTCAATCTATTCACGAATTGTAAATCAAGTTTAATCAGTTTGAACTGCTGCAATCTGCACTATGGTAATTAATGATAATTAATTGTTTGCTCTACGAAGCTAACAACGCGTAGGTGCGGTTCTCTTACTTCAAGAATTTAACCTGTATAACCAGCTCTACATTTGAGAAGTGTTTATATCCACTTCAGTATGACCGTGATGGAAGAAGTCCTGAAATTACGGGGAAGTTGTGAACATGATATCAATCGTCATAATATATTAATGTTTATATAAATGCATAGGATCAAAAAAAGTTTTATTTTTATTTTCAAAGACTAAGAATCTTAGAAGAATAACACATAGAAGCCCAGTAGGTACTCGCTAGCGCCGCGTAGCCATTTTTACTAAGACTCTTTGGGCCTAGTTCGGCCTTTGACTCGCCATTGCTCGAAATTAAAGCTTTTATGGTTAATATTTATGCATTTTTCCAGCTTTCGCACTACATACCAACACGCAAGCGACATATTCATTTCACATGTGTGCGTTTTGGAGAAGATAATAAACATGGCACTCACGCACACATTGTTAAAAAAGTTACTTCACTTTTGAGTGAAACTACGCAAGGAACTATCCTTCTCTGCTTTATTTATCTAAGCCTAGAAAATCTATCACCGCGGTAGCGGCGGCATCGGAGGTAGAGCAGTAGCGAAACTAACTCAATGGATATTATTATCATATCTATTATCTGCTGAAAATGGACAAGAGCTTTGTTGTTCAATTTATGTGACATCGCTATAGTCAAGCCTTCGCCACGGTAATCACTAATCAAACCGTTAATATTGCGCATCATAAGTATCTGTGAAATATAAAAGAACTAGCAGACACGGCCACGCGTTGCTGTGGCTAAGGTTTTTGTTATTGCGACTATAAATTGAGATGTAAGCTATCCTATCTTTCAAGTTAGATCAAACTGCACGCGCTGTGCAAATTTGATTAAAATCGGTCAAGTAGTTTAGGAGTCCATTGAGGACAAACATTGTGACACGAGATTTATATATATTAAGATATGAGATCTTAATGGAAAATGTCAAAAGATAATTGTTCGTCGATAGTGTAAGTATGTTGATACATATCTATATTTTTATCTATAATATTATGTACACTGTGGGTACCTATTATCTATAATATTATTCTCCTATAGTAGGATAGTGTTAATATTCGGACAAATCCTGAATCGTTTAGTCTACGGTTAATTTAATTTTAAATTTAGAAACTTTTTAATTTTTGGATGGTAACACTGTCCCTGCCACTTTCATCGCGAGTAAAAAATTAAAAGAACATGGCGAAATTACACGAATTTTATTAATTATATCATCCTACCACAAACACTGAAGCCCGACTACAACCTGAGGATTCTGCAGCGGAATCTATACTCCACGGTAACTCCGCAACAGTAAGGGCCGTATTAATAAATGAACCTCAATAGCGCTACCAAGTGCGCTATCAGCTGATCCACACTCAAAATGTAATCTACATCTTGAAATCGTTGCTATTTAATAAATGGATATTGAGATGTAGCACTGGCTACTAGATACTGTCTTGTATGTGTCAATTGTGTCATAATCGGATAGCACTTAACCGCTGAGTGTCATTTATTAATTTGCCAGAGATCATGTAAGTTTCTGTTCCTAATCTACAACTTAAGATGTATTTACGAGTATTAAATAGAACCAAAGAGCAAGTGCACACTGAAGATAGCTCTCAGAGCTAAGTTTGATTTATTAATACGGACCTTAATGTGCCAGCACGTAGTTCTGCGTCCCGTTAGCCGCCCGGAGCAGACCGCGCAAATTGCTCTAAGAACTTAATAAGAAGTTCAGAACATTACCATTTTTTGCTCTCCGGACGCCCGCTGTTTTTGATTTCCACTCTACCTGAGCGAATAGTGTGACTGCAACGCAGGCATGTAAGAGTAGTTTGAAGTCTAGATGCTAAATCAAAGGTTATATTGCTAGGTAGGTATAGTATATCAAGCTCAGGGAATCGTTTTGGTAACTAGAGAGATAGACAGATAGGTACTCATATAGATAACTCTTTCATCATCATCATTATCATCAGCCTGAAGACGTCCACTGCTGCAACATAGGCCTCCACCTTAGACCGCCACACCGAACGACAAATTTACCACTTGCATCCACCGGTTGCCTGCGACTCTTTTGATGTCGTCGGCCCATCTAGTGGGAGGCCTACCTACACTGCGTCTTCCAGTCCGTGGTCGCCACTCTAGAACCTTTCTTCCCCATCGGTTATCAGTTCTATGAGCGATGTGGCCTGCCCATTGCCACTTCAGCTTACCAACCCTGAGATCTATGTCGCAAACTTTACTAACGTGTGTAGATAACTGTTTACTGATACCAAAATGTATAAAACACAGAACAGACAACAGACACAATGGGCTCTCTTATCTTCTTATCATCTATTTTCTCTGATCAAAGCGATCTCTACTAGACAACCTTTAGATGGACAAGATAAACAGCAGGAATATGCGTCGGTTGACATCAGTATCAAATTATGAATTTATACATACCTACCTACTATATTATTACTTACACACTATATTAATTACACAAATAAGGGTTACTAGACGGTCGGCAGAAAGTGGACTATAAATGGTTTAACAAAACCAAACCGGAACCGTCTTACCACAAAAGATTTAAACTAGAGTTGAACAGATGTTTGAGTCTAAATATTTTCTCCACAAAGCGACGTCTAACCCTCGCCTTTCCTAACTCAATAACAAATTCACAAGTAAAATAATTAGGAATGCCAGTATTGAGTAAGGAAACGCGAGTGACTCTGGTCTAAACTTTTGTGGTGAGACGGTAAGGATTTTTTGCAGGCAACTAACGCACTTGCTTACGTTGATTCGGAACGGTCCGATTTAAGGCCTTATATCTGAAAAAATATTTACTACTAGATATATAATCAATACGACTACGTTGGAAGATTTGACAAATATTATATTTGGATTTATCAATTCAAGCACTACAACTGTCAAGCTTGATTTATAATGTATTACACACACTTTCGTCTTAAAAAAATATACACATCAAAAAAGTCTAAGCAACATGCATGCATAACATGGACCCAGGAACAATGGGATAAAATTATGTTTTCAGATGAGTCGCGATTCGGGTTTAGGCCTGATACAAGAAGGGTGCGAGTGTACCGTCGGCCCGGAAATACTCAAAGGCTCAGGTGCGTTCAGGAAGTTCATCCATACAGCGGCTCAACAGTTATGGTACGGGCGGGTATTGTGAAGAACAGGCGAACTGAGCTCGTATTTGTAAATGGAAACATGAACACTGAAAATTACGTTGAGGATAGTCTCAGACCTTATGTCCATCCATTTGCACAAACCTTTGGCTCCTATTTTACGTTAAAGCATGACAATGCGCGTCCACATACAGCTCGGCGAACCAGAAAAGAAATTAGTACATGTTGCTTAGACTTTTTTGATGTGTGTATTTTACAACATGCTATGCTATGATTTACAACATGATAGTATCGGCGGATCCAATCTCATTGCCCCAACATGAATACTGCCCGGTCTTTCTATTCTCTCACAACGACGACTCCATATAAAGAAAACCCAATTATTATGAATTATTGTCAACTAGCGGCCGGTCTAGCTAACTTATTTGTGTACATAGTCTAGAAACATTTGCCGTACAGAGTCGTTTGAAACACGATTCGAATGCAAATGGTCCCTGAACGGGTATGTAGACAGACACGCAGACATTTTAATAGTGAGATGGCGTCGCGGTAGTCAAGGGATTCTGAAAATCTTATGCCCAAGTGATACCAACATGATACGAGCTTTCTGAGTTACGGTCTTATTGTGTAACTAATGAAGATTAATCTAAAATTGTTTAGACATTATCGCCAAGCCGAAAACGACAAAATAGAGTTCACTTTAATTTTCACTTTCAAAACGATGAAATTTTGTTTTGTTTTGTGTGGCTAATGAATGAAATTATTATAATGTTAGCTAATAATGATAAATAAAAATGAAGTTTAAGCAAATACTATGTACATATAGTGACGCTAAATACGATAAGAAATTAGTGTATTAAGGTTTGTAGGATTGTTAAACTTAAGCCTGTTAATAAAAGCCTTAAGGGGATCGTGACTTGTGTGCTATAGATCCCTATATATATTATGTTCCCTAGTTGTGATTGACTATAGTCAAAATACATTATGCCCAGTTCGTATCTAAGATCTAACTATCTATCTACTATCCAATTTATAACTAAGTATAATGATAAACTATATCCTCTTCTTTCTTGTATTGTTTCGTTGATGTAATTTTTGGTGAACATTAATAAGTTTTCTATTCTATTATAATATTATATACTATAATATCTAGTAACGTCTACCGCCCCGGGGCGGCGGCGTTGTATTGAAAACATAATATGTAACTGGAACTAGGCTCTCCTATTTGGACCCCTCTGCCTTGTTTATCCTCGGGCTAAATGGCCCGAGTTAAATTTTATGCGGAATATAGAACAGATTGACTGGCACTTGACATTGTAGGATCTCTACAAAATCAAAGCATTTATTGTAAATAGGAAAGAATATCGCACTTTTACAAGTACAAACATTTAAATATAATTAACAAAGAGAATAAATAAAAACAAAATATTATGAGAAATTAAATTTAGGAGTCATTCTTTATGGGTTGCGTTTGAAAAAGGATGTTTCCCTTTTATGCACTGATCCAAGACTGATTTTCGGACAGGAAAAGGAAACTCCGTTGATTCTACCAGTGCTTCGGAAATACTACCATTAATTAGCGTATCGATGAGTTTGTGCCTAAAAAAACTTGTATTTATTATTTTCCGTAATGTGATATAATTTAAATTTATTTTTATTTTCTAACCAGAGGCTTGACTGCGTTCCTAGAATGTAAGCGTATCATTTGGTCTTCCAAACACGAGCTTACCTGCTGACTCACGCATAGCTACCTAATGGGGGGTGATGGCGAGTTAGAGGGGGGTCGCGAGGCCGTTCGTCGACCTCGGTAGGCCGCGTAGGTGAGCCTGCGGGATTCCGGAGCTTGGCCTTCGCGCGCCCGACTTGCGGGAAACCGCGCTTTTGGTGGTTAGCTAGGCATGCTAGTGGTTAGCTGCGTATAGCCATAGATAAAATAATAGTTACTGCGTTTAAGTGCATGTAGCACAATAAGATTTGATGAACACTTTTTTTCATACGTTATCCTAGAGAGACTAGCTTTGACCACTTTCAATACCTATGTAAACAAAGTTGACTCAAAATTTAATTATTTCGCGAATTAAAGCGATATTATATGGCACAAGTTTACTGTCTTTGGTTGCTTTACGTAGGACGGTACCGTAACATTCTTATGGGAAATATATTGGTGCCTGCCGTCTTGAAACTCACGACCCTGTGCTTGGGTAGGCGAACGTTTCCTCCACTAAGCTATCACCACAAGATTTTTTTTTTGTAGTGCCATCTGTGAACAAATAGCTGAACTAGTTTGTTAGCGCCATCTGTGGTTGAGTGGCAGACTATAAGTAGTTCCCTCAGAAACTGCTAGATGGCTCTACTGGATTATAAAATTAAAAATTATTAAAAGGAAACAACCTAACTAGGTTGTTACTTAACTTATACTAATTTGAAAAACTTACGTGTACCTATCAAAGGATTCGAAACAGGCATACGAAAAGAAACAACAGACATCTGTGCTGTTATTAATGTTTCCTTTCCCATGGCAGATTTTCGTAGAGAAAATAATAATAATAATAATAAATATTGCCTCAAATTTACCTATGCTTCGGATCCTACCTACTATACCTAGATCCTAAGCCTTGAAAGCTTTGAATTGTACTATGTTGGTACACTTTTCGATTAATTAATCATAGTGTCATGTCAATTCACCTCCTAAAAATGCTATCAACGCGTTTGTCACACTTCAATGGTATCATTAAACCAATATTTATTTAGCGTCTTACCTACTTACCGACTAACATAACCGCACAAAAATGCAAGGTTTTACAAACACTAACTAACCAACAGCCGCGCCATTTTAAACTTTAAATCCTTGCCGATTAGACCTAGATTTAGCTTTACTTCAAGTGGATCTGTTTATTTTTGTGTGCGGCAGATGCTGCGCAGGCTATTCAGACGTGTAAAGATTACCTAGTTATGCCACCTGATTTAATGAAAATACTGTCCAGTTTAAAACCGTTCCGTAAGTATATATTTGTCTACAATAATTTCATACATATCAGACAGAAACATTTACGCGATTAAAATTGTCATACGAACTACGAGTGACAGCTATCCTGGGGGTAATTCTGCTGATTGTGACCTTGATTTCAAATTTTCTTATTAGACTAGCAGGCAACTGAAAAAAAAACATACATCCATATGTCCAAAACGATTCCGAAGCCACTCCATTGAGATTCAATTAAAGCGTTCTTCGCTGTACGAGATCTCGGCCGCCTCCATCTCGAGTGTCGAGAATGTCGAGATATTGTATCAGCAAATTCTACATGGCGTCATGCGCCACGTTGACATTGGCTCCATTCATGGTTATTATTGCCGCACATGATAAATATCCGCTGAGGAGTGGCGTCACTCTCACGCAGCGCATTCCGACAGCCCAGAAGAAGGGCTACGTTTTATATAGCGTTTTAACTAGCTGTTGCCCGCGACTTCGCGCGGATTACATTATATCGCGATTTAACGTATCCTATGTCCGTTTCCATCGTCAAATCTATCTTTATACCTACCTAAATTCATGAAATTGGTTGAATGTAAACAGCTGTTTAGTCGTGAAAAGGTCACAAACTACCAGAGTTCCTTTCGCGGTTATAATATTAGTAGGTAATGGAAGTATAGATATGGGTCATAATTCAATGATATATTCATTCCAAATTTTCTTATTCAGGTTAAATCGGAAACTAATTGCATAACACTTATCAGGTAGGTAAGTACTTAAGGTAGGTAGGTTGTATCGTCAAAACACGTCTACGACGCCATGTCAGTTTTTTCCATGTCAATCTTATCCTACTAAATCATTAAAACAAAGGCGTCTGTTCAATTTGTTTTATAATCTGTTCAGCCATTTTGGAGTGATTGATTAACATAATTCATACGCCAATGGTTTACTATAAAAGAAAATCTAGAATCGCTAATCGCTTATAGCCTGGACACGTGACCGCTAATGTTCCACGTCATGAGCGGCGACTTCAAACGCGTTATGTAATGTAGAAACAATAAATAAATATATTTTATGGCACTCGACGGAAACGACTCATGCTGCGTCGCGACTTGCGATCACTCGCCCCTATTGTTTCATTTATAAAAAATACTGAGAAGAATCAAATATCGTCAGGTAATGTAAAAAAATTGAATGAACAGAGAATAGGTACATAGTGTTTCTATGGGGTCTGTATCATGCTTGTAAACCGTTGATTTGCACTACGTTGAAAAGTATAACTAGCTGCGCCATATATTTTAACTCGCAGTTTACTCGTTTTCTATAATAATAAACTTTGTCACCCAATTTTTTTAATAAAAATTGTACCCTGTGTACCCTGCTTTACAGCCAAAAATCATGCCCTGGTCTTCGGCAAAAATAAAATACCTCGATACGAGGAAAAATATAGTTCCAAACACGGCTGTTTACTGCATGGTTCAAGACATGGTAACCGTAGTTTACAGAAAGCCGACGTGAAATACTGCCGCGTTAGAATTGCTCGTTGAACACAGCTTTAGTTTTTCAGGCACCGTCAATTAAAATGTATAGCTGACACTTGCGGCAACGCCATGATTAATTGCACTCGAATACATCAACGGCTCATAACAATGAATTTTAAGAGGCATTCCATAGTTGACCTATTTAAAACTCCCGCCGCACTATTTATTGTTAGTGGGTACTTTTCTGGGTATCGACACAGCATAACAAATAGTGTAAGTACGACATTGTTAATGCACGCACAGACCCGGGCGGTGGCGGTAGCGATCATAATTATGTTGTTGAAAAACAAAATGATTCCCTTGATTTCTTTTGACTATGATACCGCGGCTGCAACCGATGTGATTACGGGCAGACCTTTAGGGTATTATTTAGCATCACGAGAACATCGGAGTTGGGGTCATCTCGGCCAAATGAAAGTCAGCCAAACGGCCGAGCTGTATCCATTTCATTTTACTTAGTTTTGTAGGTGTCGTCTTGGCCGCATATGTATAAAGCTCGTCTTTGTTTACTAAGATGATACTCTGGCGCTCTTGGCATAGTGGTCGTGGTTATGAGTGAGTCCTGTGCCCTCAGTATGAGTTTTTACTAGCTCGACATAGTACGCGTCAACTAACTCTTTGTAAGTTTGTATGACGATTTTTCGTTCATAAGCGCGCCGGTAGGCGCACTGTACAGACTGTACACTAAAGCGCTAGTTGACGCGTACTATGTCGAGCTAGTAAAAGCTCATACTTGGGGTACGGTTGAATGACGGCTCTTACGATGCGTCTCCATTCGCTTTTATTGGAGGTTTTATGGGAGCGATCGGTCACCGTGGATCTAGGGAGGGATTTCATCAGATTTCCGTCTCCCGATTTGTTCGGAGAGCGGCTTATTTGTACCACACATCTATACATATTACAATAAAAATCTAACGGATCGCTGTCTGTACATGGAAGATATTTATGAGAAAATATATTATTGGGACCTATAGCAACACAAATAGCACCCGATACAATTATTGTTAGAATTTTTGTCTGTTTGTCTGTGCGTTTGCGTACGTTAATCTCAGAAACGGGTTATCCGGCTTAAATGTGGTTTTGACTAATATATTGTAGTAAGCTCCCATTAACATTTAGTGTTTGTTTCATGTCAATCGGTTCATAATTAAAAAAGTTACACCAACCTTTCCAATAGCTATAGGTGTTTTACTCGTATATGTAACGCGGGGGAAAACGCGGGGCGCAGCTAGTAAACAAATAAATCGAGTGTACCTACTCTATCAAATCTATTTATCTAAAACTTTGTATACCATACAATCTAGGTTATGCGACTAAACCTATTTCTAAGTAGACACTAGCCAGTGACACCATTCGCTAGGCCCACATGCGTCGTGACACGTTTACTGCCAGAGTTACCCGCGTGCCCACTTGTTTGCTCTACTAATCTAGACAGTACTCTACTCTATATTACTACAGGTACTCTATGTTGAGCTACAAAAGATTAGACTAGAGTTAAACAGATGTTTCAAAAATTTCGTTCCACAAAATCGACGTCTATCACTCGCGTTTTCTTACTCAATTCTGGCATTCCTAATTAATTTACTTGTGTATTTGTTATTGAGTTAGATAAAGCGAGGGTTAGACGTCGATTTGTGGAGAAAACACTAAGACCCATCTGTTTAACTCAGGATTAAATCTTTTGTGGTAATACCGCTCAGGTTTGTCCAGACATCGCGAGGCATGCGCCGCGACCAGTGCGTCGCACAGTAGTCGCGAACTGTTTGTCGCACAGTAATTTATGTTTGCGTCCCGCACAATACATGATTAAGCTGAAAACGTAAACAACCACGCACGGCGTTGGTCAGTATCAGAACACACAGAGCGCACGGCTCGACCTGAGCCGGTGTTCGCAACGAACGTATGAGGCGAATGCTCACGGTGAGCCCCCACATGTCCACACATCGCGAGGCAACCGTGACGAAAAGTACGACGCTCTGTGTGCCTAGTGCTAGTTTTGTCAATTTATTTACGAGCTCGGTCCGTTTGGCGTAAACTTGAAATTGTATGGAATAAGAGCAGCGCCATCTAGATTGTGAGAAACACAAACAGGAGCGCGAAAAAAAAATACGTGTGCTCGGGAAATTGTATAATTTTGAAGTCCATCTGTCATATCTGTACATTCCTAATACAAACATAACCATTTTCTTTTATAAAATAATACGCAAACAGATCTTAATCTAACAGAATCAGTCACTAGATGGCGCTGCTCTTATTCCATACAATTTCAAGTTTACGCCAAACGGACCGAGCGCGTAAATAAATTGTCAAAACTCGCACTAGGCACACTGTTCGCGGCGCATGCCTCGCGACGGCTGGACGTACCTATAAGTATATGCCAACGTAATTATTACTATCTGTTGCACGCGACTTCGTCCGCACGGACTAAATTATACAGCGATAAAAAGTATTCTTAGTCCTCCACCAACGTACAATCTATCTCTATATTAAATTTCATTTAGATCTGTTCCGCCGTTTAGCCGTGAAAACGTAACAAACACACAGGCAGAGTTACTTTCGCATTTATAATATTAGTAAGCAGGAAGTTCATCGTAACACTTCATAACGTTTGCCCGTAACACTTGCAGTGCCACCCAGAACTTTGCATTGCAAAATATTGGGCGGCAATGCCCGGCAATCGGCATTGTCACCATCCGTCCTTCGTGGAACAGTGTAATGGTGATATGATGATACCTATACAATATTTTTATCTGTGGGTCACGTTCATAGGCTAAAGCTCTACGTCTTGTGACATCACTTCCTGAAAACTTTATTAAAAACGATAAAAAAACACCCTAAACGAGGTCGTAGGCTTTACCTAGTTCTATAGGCATAATTATGTATATACCTATACCAACGCTACATATTAATAATCATATTAATAATAGCCAATAATAATTAGCAAAATAATAGTAAAGTGGAAGTTTGTAAAAAAATTATCAAACACAAATTAACGTATCGTACCTTCGATAAGGGCCTATCAACTGTACCTACCTAATTAAGAATCTCTTATCAATAAATTAACTATTGTGTTATCAGCGTAGTTCCAATAGGTACCTCTACCTACCGTTTCTATCCTGAAAACTGGCAGCGAACCGCTGATTAAGTATAATTAATAGGTCGTAGGTATGCACCCACTGAGCTGTAGTTATAATAACATTAATCTACTACATTTTTTTTTATGTAATATTGCATGATAGAAGAAAACATCTACCATGGTCTACTTTTTTTTCCAGCTCAAGTATTTTTTATTAAATATAAATAAAATAAACTAAAACTAGCTTAAACTAAACCTTACAAATCTAACAAAAGTGTGTCTCCATGTGGCATGGTACCAAGAACACTGGCTGCATTACCTCGCTGAATAGCAAGGGCTATTCTCTGTGCGAGATAAGAGCCAGCCCTCTTGTCACCAGCGTCGTCGACCAGCCGAGGAAACTACTATTACTATACAATAATTATATACCTACTACATTGTACTGTAGTAGGTATATATATTGAAATATGTATTGGATTCCACCAATTTGGACCAGGCCCCCGTGGTGGATTATGGCCTAAATATCCTCACGAAAGTGAGTGGAGGCCTTTGCCCAGCAGTAGGACAGTTAGGCTGAATTATTATTATTTATTATTATGGAATTGGATAAAAAATATGATTAAAAAACGTGATGAAAAGGATATTAAGTACCTGATAAGCGTCCTTTCTCAAACTCAAACTAAGTATAATATAATCAATGAAGTACTCCTTAACTTTTACTCTATTATAATTGTTAACTAGGTATATCCACTGATAAAATGTAACGCATTGGAGTTATTTGTAATGTTATTTTTTATATGGAAATAAAATAAATAAATAATTCATATTTGATGTTTGATGCATGGTTCTCTATAGTGGTGTTTGATTTGATGAAGTGCTATTTTATTGCGCATAAATGCTTTGACTTTGATGACAAAGTGTGATGAAACAGAATCACGAGACAAACACAAGTCGTTTATGTGATGGTAAGCGCCACGCTTTCCCATTACAGTTGTGCCGTCCTGCACTACAACTGTTATGGGAATTTGCCTTGGCATTGCAAAATATATCGAGGCAATGCATTGCGCTCGTCATCACCCAGTAGTATCACTGAAAACAGTGCTCTTCAAACTGGATCATGGTTGTGTTGCACACTACTGCTTAACGGATACTCCTAGGCAGTCTGTAGGTCCAGGCGTAGGCAATAACATCAGATATTAACTTGTTCATGGTCCACGCGGGTGAAGCCGCTAAAGCAGCTTGTAAATTAGCTAATATATGTGTAGAGAAAGCTTAATTTTATAGAGCTTTACCGAAGCTACACTATATATACCATGATAACATAACGTTAATATATATGGCTGAAGTATATAAGTAGTATTGTATTATATCTTGACCTGTAACATTGTATATCTAGCGCAGATTTAGGAACTAAGAGCATCTTTGTATTGGAAAAGTTAAATATTCAAGATAACCGAGGTAAGAAAAGCTTGCGTTTCCACACAATAACGGTGAAACTTGCAGAAAATATATATCATTATCATACAATATGTTATAGCTAAGCAAGCATCACGTTACCATAATGAAACATTACGTGAATGTACAATATCGCTAAACGATCGTCATCCAGCGCACTCAGCGCTTGACACTGAAGCTGCAGCGGAAGACGACTCCGCAGAGCCTGAAGCAAACATAGCTTGAATAAACCTGAAGTGAAAAGCAGTTTCCTCGACTCGCCGGCCGGCAGTCGGTCGTCTGAAGCTGGCTGAACCGCGATCAGTCTTGCACCGACGCCCGCGGAGGCCGCACGTCTCCAGCGCCTGCACCGTCACCGGTCCCATCAATGAGAACTGCCGATATAACAATCCAACAAACATTGCAATACATGCCACGGTGTTGACAGTGTTGAACAGTGTATGTGACCGTTTTCACCGGCGCTTTTTGAAAGGTAAATATTTTAGTATATGTAAGTTTCAGATTTCGTATGAGATATTGCGTTGTAATAGAGGACTCTTGGTTTGTGAAGGTAGAGATCAGATAGAGATAAGTTTTATATTCTTTCGTACATACATATTCTATATAGTGAAAACAAATGAGATGTCAAGGGCTTAGATAGTTTTCTACAAGCAAGTAGATCTAAATCAATTTATTTTAGTGTTATTGTAGTATTTCATTTCTATAGAACCAACATTATTACTTAGGTACTAAGTTTTCAAAATAACTATCTCTCTCTCGTATTTTCATTTGTCTAATTGTTTTTAAAAATTGTAGCGATGTAACCTAAGTACATTACTTGTTGCTATAAACTTGTTGAGTTTCTGCGTTCGAAAAAAAAACAAGTAAACTAAAATGACATAAAGTAGATTATTCAGAGCAAGCTAAACTGATCATTAAAAAATATTATGATATAAAAAATACACGCAAAGTCAGAAAGTAATCATTTTATTAAAATACTGAACAAGTAGACACTTATTCAAACATCTCTGAAAATGGTGTGAGTCGGTCTGTCTGTTAATTTTACTCATTACGTAAAAACGACTGAACCGATTGTCATACGATATTCATTCTCAGCTTGAATTTGGCGACCGATGATAGTTCACATAACTCTCCAATTAACGAGCCGTTACTGTTAATAAAATGTAGAGGGCGCGGCGGTATCGAGCCACCGGGGGTTGATAGAAAACCCTCTCATAATAAAATATAATATAATAATAATAATTCAGCCTGTAACTGTCCCACTGCTGGGCAAAGGCCTCCCCTCACTTTTTTATGAGGAAGGATCAGGGCATAATCCACCACGGGAGCCTAGTCCGGATTGCTCGATAACATGCCTATATCAATGCAAAAATAATAGATCCGAGAATGCAGCTGCTGGTTACAGCTAGTTTAAAATATAGAGGGTTGTTTGATAACCTTGCGATTCCACTTCCTAGTGACATTCAGTCTCAGATGTAACTGCATAATCTCTCAATTATTATCAATTAAATTTTTCACACGCAAAATATTTATTTTTCCATATGAAGATGTTTAACCACTTATACCTAGTCGGTAGTCTCCATATAGTATATCTACACTTACCAGAAGAAAACAAGAATGAGATTCCACACTGGGAGCGAGATACTTAACATATTCAAATCTTATCAGAAATAGACTACACCGCGGCCTTCAAATTATAATGACAATAAACCCCGCCTGCGTAAAAATTACGTATTTGCGTCGTTATGCTAATGGATGCCGCATTTAAGTTTTAGATAAAGATAAGAGATATATTCAAATTTTAATTTAAATATAAATGTAAGAAGTATTCATTTTCATGTTTATTCACTCAGAGGTGTCGAAGGGATGGCTCATATCATATTATCTCGCACAGAGGATAGCTAGATTGCTTTTCAACGTGGAAATATAGCGGTGTTTTTGTAACGTTCTTTGTACATTTTAAAAGTTAAACTAAATTTAATGCATGGTTTAGTTCAGATCTATATTTTTAATTTAATTTAATTGCTCTGTTAATATTTACACAAATAATACAATTATAAAAAAGTACATAAATGTTAATAATTATGTAGGTACAGAAGACTTAAAAAAATTGCCTTTAAAACATGTTTTAGTTTTTAGTTTTCATTTTGTTTTTTATGCGGATAAATAAACAAAAACATGTTTGAATTTTTTTTAATAATATTATTATTATTAAGGAAATTTTTATTCAAATATTAGTAACATTTCCTTATGAAATATAAATAAAATAAAATAAACTAAAACTAGCTTAAACTAAACCTTACAAATCTAACAAAAGAGGGTGTCCATGTAGCATGGTACCAAGAACACTGGCTGCATTACCTCGCTGAATAGCAATGGCTATTCTCTGTGCGAGATAAGAGCCAGCCCTCTTGTCACCAGCGGCGTCGACCAGCCGAGGAAACAGATTTTGGAAAAATTTTGAATGGTGTATGAAAAGACATGAATATTTTTCGAAAAAGCAAATAGAATTTAAGAAATGAATAATTGGAAATGTTTGGAAAATATGTAGGTCATATATATTTTGAGCCATGACATGACTGATCGCACATGAGAGTTGCACATAATAATATATCGCCATATCTTTTAGTTTTGAGCTTAATGGAATAATTAATAACATTCGCTGGAAGATTAATTTCATTGTAACCACTGAAAAATCTCTGTGTTCGATTTCGAATTGACAAATAAGTAATTTGGAAATCATACAGGTAATCAAATACATATATAATTTACTTTCAGAATAAAATACACCATAAAACCAAACCAAAACAACACCACAATACACAGAAGTTAGCTGGGATAATAGTGGTCGTTATGTAAAATGTTTTATATCAATTATTTTTTAAGTAGTTGATAGTATTGTAGTACCTAGGAATAGTAACTTTTTCGAGCATAAATAATTTTAACTATATTTAAAAAAGGAACTTAGTATAAAACCTGGGCTATTACGTCAACTGAGCCCGCTCCAAACTGTGTACGCGGGATGAGTTGACCGACCTATTCGTTGATTTTATTAAATATCTTTTGTTGACTGAACCCGTTCTTAAATAGAATAAAATATCAGTTGTATAAATTATTAGAAGTATATTTTACCCCCTGTCCCATAAAATTTATGATATAATTTGATAAGTGGTCATTTAATAATGCATAGTTACGATAATGCCAAGTTACGTAATACTCGTAAATATGTTTAGTTTCGAAGGGATGTTTACGCATAACAATTCTCGGCATTATGGTAACGATAATTTACATCCGTCAAAACTATTTTGTACTTGTAAGGTAACGTTTTGCTTGAATTCCACCAGCTGTTTCCAAGAAGAGACGGCAAAGATTAGCCGACGATACAAACAAACTTGTATTAATTTATTTTCTGATTATTAACGAACGTCCCGTAGACTTAATCATGAATTTGATCATGAAAAGTACTTATTAACTAGCAAGATGATTACCTATTATAAATTAGCACTTGGCGATTAGTGATTATTAATAGGTTGATTACTTATATTATTATGTTTGAGCACAAATACAATTTCAGTCAATTTGTATATAATTTTAGCACTGTAATTATAATCACACACTTACCAACTTGTTATTTAATGAAAATCGATATAAAGCAGGCCATCTGATTCATAATCAACCTGCTCCTGCTTATTCATGTCCAAGAACATCAATATTACGACTGCGAATTCGCGGAGCAATAAAAGTATTATAAGCAACGAGTTACTATCTATAAAATTTGACAGTTGTCACACACTCGTAAATTGTAATTTTGGCAGCGATACAAGAATCCATTGCATCATTCTACAACAGAGCATGCGCTTCTATGCTTTCGCGTGCTAATCTATGAAGTATTAGCTGCGCCCCGCGGTTTCACCCGCGTTTGGATAATATACGATATATCTTTATGAATTGTAGCTTATGTGTTATTCTGATATGTAAGCTATATTATTGTGAAGTTTCATCAAAATCCGTTCTGTAGTTTTTGTTAGAAAGAGCTACAAACATACATACATATTCACAAATTTTCGCGTTTATAATATTAGTAGGATGTGGGCAAAAATAATAATTTTATTGTAAAGTGTATAATCTTCACTAAAGCTTAAATATGGCATACATGCATAATGTTCTTTCACTGTGGGTACGTACATTTCTCTTTCATTTCGCTCCATTCGTGAAAGTGAAGTAAATTTATTTAATTGATCACGTAACAGTTTGTTACTTTAATTATCATTGTGCTGATGGAAACGAAACAGAGTTACAATTATTGTTCACCAATTTAAAAAAAATCTTTATAATTAATTTGTTTAGTAAATTACTGCCTATGTATTACCCTACGTTATGTTGAGAGAAATTGTATGTATAACATAAAATACATATTTAGAATATTTATAAAACACTATGTAATATGACGTGGATTTTTTTCGGTAAACAATTTCTTACAGTCAACTTTTGTATCGGACAAGTAGTATATTTATATCCCAGTAATAACGAAACCATCTCCTGGTATCAAACGATAACCTGCGGGCGACGTGGAATTTATTCGGAGACTCAGACTATTTCACAATAAGACATTACTCTGACATAATCTTATTTATCTTGTAAGCTTATAACAAGAATCGCTCTTAATAATAAGTCTATTGTCGTCTATTCCAATTCATATTCTCGGTATCTTCTCGTCGTTTCATATATCATCTCTTGACAAAATGTGAGGCGGAACGATATCGCATCCGATATACTATATAATATCCGATACGACATCGGAGATGGAACTACGTAGACGTATAATCGATACGACATCGTTCCGCCGACTTTGTTTTGTTATGGAGCTGACTGATAGGTATGACCATATGAAGGTGTATATACTTACTAGACTGTAGATTGCCATGGCCGGCATTTATATGATCAAGAGTTAGATTGCGAATCCATAGCGCTCCATACAGAATCTTTAGTGGAATATTTTATTACAAATTGGTGTCTTTGCTACTGTAATAAATGATTCTGATTGGGTCATTATTTTAAACAAAGGTAGATTTTTACCTAGTACTTATTTACATAACACTATAAAACAGCGGTACTCTAAGTGTGTTCCGCGGAACCCTAGGGTTCCGCGCTACCCCTGTAGGGGTTCCGCAAGAATTTAGAAAATAAATCAAACCTGATATCAACCAATTGATGAAAAATAAAAAAACAGTTTCATACCTCCCATTAGTTAAGATTTTTTCATTTTTAATATCTTCTATTATTGTGCTTGCCATGTGGTAAAGTAAGTAATAATTAGTAACTGTTACATTGTACTTTTATTATGCTTATATAATAAAGAATACACTTTTAAAAACTATTGTTTTATTGTAGGGTTCTGTCAAGTATTTTGCTTGTCAAAAGGGTTCCGTGACCAAAAAAGTTTGAGAACCGCTGCTATAAAAGTATCGTCTGAAAACTTATCCTTGAATCATTAGATTTTAGATGGTATAATAATAATTCATTAATAAAAGTGTTGTCATCAAAAATCGTTTCCGATATCGTGTCGGAAGATATAAAATCGGATGCGTATAATATGTTGGTATATTGTGAAACTGATGAGTTGTATGAAATCGATTCACGGATTGTGAACGCTGACGTATTCTGTGGCTAATCGGAATAATGACATTATTCACGGAGTTCAAACGCCCTCAATTGCTACGTGCTCGTGTCATGTATGGCTGATAGTACAACCAAAGCATACCTATTAATACCCTAGAACTATATTAGGGTAAGTCCAGGATAGTTGCCATACTTTTTGAAAACGCTTTATATTTCCCATTTTAATCATTGGATCTGAATGATTGTCACACATGTTAATAGATTGGTCTTTCGACTACCACTTTGAAGGAAAAAGAAAACATAAGTGTTGATATTTACTAATCTATATCGATTTTCCCAGACCTCTATTTTTGGAAGTATAGATGCCCTATAGCGGATAGTTGCTCCATGAGTCAAAACCACTTATGGGATACATGCCTCATTGATAAAAAAAAATACTTTTTCAGTTTGAAATTAGGTATTCGTGATGGGAAGTAAAATCTAAACACAGACATTAATTAAAAATGTTCGTAAAAAGTGTATTTTCTTTATAATCATATTAGGGTATAGAAGCCTCACAAAATAAGTTTCCTTCCTGAGGCATCTATACCCTAATGTAGTTACATCGTTTGAAAATAATGGGAATTATTTGTTTTGTATGGTTAAACATAGGCGAAAATAAATCGAGGCGTCTATCCTTTTCGTAGAGGATAGATGCCTTTTATATTCAGGAATGTGTATTCAATAAATATTCAAAAAAACTGATTTTAGTGTTAATATACAGTCCACTGTAACATTTAGATACAAAATATAAATTATTTAGTCACCATGTAAAAAGTTCCAGCACCTCAAAAAGGCTGTAGAAAAAGAATTAGCAATTTTTTCGTCGCACCAAATCTTTCATTGAGTATAGATGGAATGCACGACGGGTCAGGGGTTACCTCGCGGGGGGTACCGGGTAGGTGCGGGGATGTCTCTTGTTTGGCAATATCAACGACAACAAAAACAAGCCGGGAAATCATAGTTTTTGAATTTGAGGCATCTATCCGAGCCGGGCATCTATCCTGGAATTAGCCTAATCAATACTATTATAAAAAGGAAAGATTTGATTGTTTGTTTGTTTGCATTGAATAGGCTCCGAAACTACTGACCCGATTTGAAACATTATTTCACTGTTGGAAAGCTACACTATCCCCGGGTGACATAGGCTACTTTTTATCCCGTAAAAATTAACGGTTCCTGCGGGATGGTAGTTAACGCCGCGGGTGAAACCACGGAGCGCAGTTAGTAGTACAATAAATATTGTTCTAGCTCTATTCTTGACACAAACAGACGCAGTGGCGGTGGCGGCGGGTACTCACAGCAGGCAGTGTCAAGAGTATAATACCATTGATTTGTACCATTGATGGTACAAGCGACACAACTTTGTATACCTACCTAGTACCATCAAATAATGGTGGAAATTCGATGATTAAAGTTAGCAGTTGCTGTGTTGTTCACGTCTGGGAGGGGTACCGCTGTCAATAATTTATCCTCGTCAATGAGAAAAGGGTAAACTACTATCTATGATTGGACCAAATTTACATAAAAACCAAAGCTTTGTTTTCCCATAATGGCACAATTTATATTGCACTAGCTGCTCCCCGCGGTTTCACCTGCGTTTGGATAATATACAATAATATATCTTTATGAATTGTAGCCTATGTGTTATTCTGATATGTAAGCTATATGATTGTGAAGTTTCATCAAAATCCATTCAGTCGTTTTTGCGTGAAAGGGTAACAAACATCCATCCATCCATCTATCCATCCATCCATCCATACTCACAAACTTTCGCGTTTATAATATTAGTAGGATGCGTTCTTAGGACAATTATTATTTTAAATTTTCCTGTCTATCTACTGTCAGAAATAAATATCTGATTCAATATCTATCTCAGTTTTTATAGAACTAAAATAGTTTGAGCTGTGTTCAATTATTGTTCTTACGGTAAAATGGTAAGTGCGCCTCGGTGTCTTCTACTGTCCACCGTTTCCTAAAGTTAATGCTTTTTAATTAGAGATTAGATAGATATATTTATTACCATTCCATCGTTAGTTATCGATAAGATCCTTTATGGATTTTAAATACAAAATGAATTATACATTTAAGATACCTAATCAAAACTGATAAAAAATATCACAAATTGCATTATTGCGTTGTATTGAATGATCTTCTTCATAATGATAGGCAAGTACACAGCAAGTAGGTACATAGTATATTATAGATATGATTATGAATTTAGTAGTTCTAAAAAGTTGTTAAAAAGTGTCTATTATTACGAAGAAATAAATAAAATAGGCGTATTTAGCACAAAGATACAACAAAAACATTAAGTAAGTAAGTAGGTACCTACTCGAACTATATCGCTTACTGACGCGTACTATGTCGAGTTAGTAAAAACTTATAAGTGCTAGGTCAAAAGTCAGGATTGCAAAAAATTTAAGTCTGTAAATGAAGTATTAAAATACATCAACTTCATTTTATAAAGGAAAGTAGCTTAGTACGTAAGAATATTTATTGTGTCATACGGCGAGATGATCCTCAATATTATTTTGATTGTTTTAATATTTTTGTTAGGTAAGTACGTTATCTGAGAAAGCAATTTATCAGTGTTATCTATAGTTATCTTCACGAAGTACTATTTCAGAATGCGCTTCTTAGAAGATCGATGGATGTTATCTATGTGAAGTATTTGAAAACCAAGTGCCATTGAATTTATAAAACACCTAATCGGTATTACATACGTAAAGGAGAATACTTTTTTTTTTAATTTATTGATTTCCGTTAAACTTTTAGATTTTTTTTTAATATTGCCAGTATTTTTCATAATGAAGAATAGATGCGTGAACGGAAAATAAACAATAATATCGTCCTAAGTTCGTAGAGAAGTCCGGCGGAAATGCTTTGATGGCCGCAGTTGTTTTTTAGGGGTCCGTAGCCAAAGGGTAAAACGGGATCCTATTGTAAGACTTCGCTGTCCGTCCGTCTGTCCGTCTACCCAGGCTGTATCTCTCGAACTGTGATAGTTAGAGTTGCAATTTTCACAGATGATGTTACCGCGATAACAACAAATACTAAAAAACAGAATAAAACAAATATTTAAGGGGTTCCTATTCCCACACAACAATCGTGATTTTTTGGCTCGTTTTTATAGATAGTAATGGTACGGACTACGGAACCCGTCGTGCGTGAGTTCGACTCGCACTTGACCTCAAATTGGAATCAATTTCTGCGTATTGTCACATGAATGCGACTGTGAAAGACTTAAATACGTCAGCGCTAGAAACGGCCGTAAATCAATTGAGTTTGACAGTGACATTAACGATCATTTATGACTTTCGGGTATAATATTGTGATGACATGGTAACTTTTACTTTTGAAGTGAATTATATGCATTATTTATGTCATAAATTGTATCTTCTACCGCTCACAATATCTTTATGAATTTGAGTATAAATTAACTGATAAATAGATAAATCGATGTAGATTATAATCTAACTTTAAGCCTTACTTTATTTGTCTTCGCGTGACCACGGTCGATGTAACTCGGCCAAAACGTGGAGGTACTATGCCCAAATTATAATTTTGATATTAGTTTGTGCGCGAATTAGACCCGTTTTTAGCTAGTTACTCTGTATAATGAACTCCTATTTCCCGTGGTAACGACATCACGCGTGAATGGCTGGACCAATTTTGCGATTTTTTTTGTTGTTTGTTAATGAAAGTAGAAGGTTCTTATGAAAGAAAAACTTAACGACCGTCGACCATATTATCTACACTAATATTATAAAGAGGAAAACTTTGTTTGTTTGGTTGTAATGACTAGGCTCCGAAACTACTGAACAGATTTGAAAAATTCTTTCACTGTTGGGAAGCTATGCTATCCCCGGGTGACATAGGCTACCTTTTAATCCCGTAAAAATTAATGGTTCCCGCGGGATAGTAGTTAACGCTGGTCAAACCGCGAGATGCTTCTAGTCTTTTATAATGTAACTTTCTTGACACGACAAATGTCACTTTTATTACTTTAAAGACCGGACAACGTCTGACGGGTCAGCTAGTATCCTTATATTAATGTGTGACCGTAATTTCAATGACACAGTTAACGACATGGTGGCCCTTAGAGCAGCATGTCATCAAGGATAAAATGACCCTTCGTCCGTAATTCCAATATTACCACCCTGCCTAAAACTTCCTTTCACGCCATCAGCTGTCGTAAATGGAACGCGATTTACGCGACAAAACGACACAACATGCATCTGTCAATAACGCAGTACACAAAGCAGGGTGCTGACATCAGTGCAACGTGTTTGCAGACAAATGACGAACGTACCGTTTTAAATTATGACGGTAACTCAATAGCGTGGAACTTGGGTGTTGAATTGCACATTTTGATTGTAGAAAAAAGGCATTCATGTGGCAATAGAGTTGTAACCCTATATGATCGGGGTATGATATGAATGAATTGCATTACTGAGACGGTTGATGTAACGGTAAATTAAATTTTTGGTATACCTACATTCCTGTTACAAATGCAATTCTATCGCCCGATCGCGATTGTAATTTTTTGCGTGTCGCATGATAATCAGTGTTTATCGTTCGGCATCGAGACGAATGGTTGACGTTTAAATAATGCCTTATTACCCTTTAACGATATGAATCAATTCGTCCCTGAAGCGAAATAGGAAATGCTCGTCATCGCTCAAAACGCTCGTAAAAGTCATATAAAGAGGCCTTCATTGGCAACGTTACACACAATAAAGTTACGAATGGACACACTGATTGACTTTTGAACCGGTTAATGTACGTTATAGTTTTAACGGTTATTTAGAACAGTGGCATCTTTGAATTGCATGACGAGTGGCTGTTAGCCATGAAATTGGTGTTAAGTATTGGTTTTGATATTATGTCGCTAAGCAATACTTAGTCTTATACTGGCACCGTTTAGCGTAAATCGTTTGCGTATGGAACGCAATGAATACGATCAATCTAAATGTTAATAAGTGCTAATTATTGCCAATTGAGATTAGCGCTTGTTAGTATAACTTATCTAATTCACTTCAACTCATTTGGTCGCGGAACCCTAAAACGTATATGAATTACCTACCGATTATTATGAGGTAGACTACGTCATTTTATCACTGATTCTGTCACTTGTAAATATATCATTGACCTATCATGGCAGTTGACGTCATTTCCTTAACAATTGGGCGAATGCCTATGGAAGGAACTGAGTTTAGTGATGTCACGTTAAAGACCTATTGGACAAAGCCCTTTAGAATTGACAAAGCTTTCTGACAAGTAATTACGGTTCAAGTGGTGTATTCGATACACCTATGCAATATGGGAGTTATTTACAATATCTTAGAAGCCAAGGCTTAAGTATATTATGGTATAAGGTTTTGTATGGGTGTTTACTATATCGTCAAAATATACACCTACGTCAATGAATCTTAGCTTTTGCTAAATTCGTAATTATCGAAAAATTGTGATTTATTGTCCTCTATTGCAAAATGTGACCTAGCGAGAGGCTTGGCCACTTAAGCAATTAAACTGGCCAATTTAGTTCACGCGTAGGCTTTAATTGCTAAGATCCTTGATTTGAAACTTAGCATCCATAGTATTTATTTACTATAGGGACTGATTCAAATCATACCAATCTATTCCATTCATTGATTTGATATAAACATTTATTTATTCTTTGTATATTTAAATTTTTCCTCTCATAGCTTTCCTTATTAAACTATTAATTTCATTATTAATCTTGTTTTACTTCATATCAACTAAGTATGATTATATCAACTAAGTACCTATGTACCTACTCTATGTATATTTGCGTACAATACGCACAATTTTGTTTTAGTAGCCTAAAAAAGTATAATTTAATAATAGCGGAAGAATTAATGTAGTTTACCCAAAATTACTAAATTTGAGAAGTCGAAAGCGCTTTTGAAATTTAGTAATTTTGGGTTAGCAAGGCCCCAACCTCAAAGGGCGAACTAACCAAAAGGATGCCGCTCGAGCCGCAAACAGCCGCGCTCAACATTACTCCTTTTAAGCCATTAAGTCGAAAATAGCCGCATGGCGACAGTAACCACACCTTTTTACCGTAATGACGCGGTCACGACCACTATTGTTCCTTCGGTAGTAAAACTTCAAAAGCCATCGCAACTTCGGGAGAGTTTCAATCCCTCGAGCTTTATCGCGGCTTGCTTTTCTTTTTCAGCTATCTTTTGTTTTCTACGGTTAAACTTTTAACGCTATTTCCGGTGGGGGAATCAAGCTTTATGTAACTTTTGAATAAAAATTACGGCACGTTTTTCGAAGACAGCTGAAATAACACAGTCTTTCTCTGTTTTTCAGGTAAATATCACATATCACGAACGTTTCCGGGTTCCATATGCTGAGAATATACGTATGTGGTAAGAATAGTCCGCCAGAGTGGCCTGGACACACCTAAACAAGCACTGCGACTGTGGAGAGAAACCGATTCGTCGTGACCAAACCGTTCATATTTGTATACTATTCAACATGGTTTCTATAGCTTATTTGTTAGCAAAATCAATACCTAATACAACCTAGTAGAATCTAATAATAGGTAGAGCTAATATAATAGGTAAACCTAATAATAGGTAGAGACTTACAAACATCTAGCTACCTACCTACGCCTTGAATCTTCAGTCACAATTTTAGAGTATTTATAATTATGTTTTTTATGCACAATCTCATTTTTACATACCAAGGTCCGTATTAATAAATCAAATTTAGCTCTGAGAGCTATCTTCAGTGTGCACTTGCTCTTTTGTTCTATTTAATAAATACATCTTAAGTTGTAGATTAGCAACAGAAACTTACATGATCTCTGGCAAATTAATAAATGACACTCAGTGGTTAAGTGCTATCCGATTATGACACAATTGACACATACAAGACAGTATCTAGTAGCCAGTGCTACATCGCAATATCCATTTATTAAATAGCAATTATCTCAAGATGCAGATTACATTTTGAGTGCGGATTAGCTGGTAGCGCACTTGGTAGCGCTATTGAGGTTCATTTATTAATACGGACCCTAGATAGGAGCATACGAGTATGTTTTACTGTCCAAGCGATAAGTTCTTCAAAATGGCTTATTGACTATACAAATGGTCAATTACATTGCAAAGACTCCTACGTAGATCCCAGCAATCGAAATGTGATTATCCCTAAGACAGTGACGGCTAAATCCCCAGTGACAGCTGACAGCTCAAACAGGAAGCGGAAACTGGCACTCTCCTCTAATTCAGCTAAGCCGGGATTATAATCACTTAACACTAACTTAGTACCTATGTGAAACAAATTGCTGTAGACATATTTTATAAATGACTGCTCGGTGACCTCATCCGGTGACTCCGGCCTCATCGTCAAGTATATTTTGTAGTCAAATGTTACCATATAATTAATATCAAAACCCTCTTTTAAAAAATCTCTACTCGCATTCCTATAAGAAGCGCCTCCCATCCAAACTGATTATAGTCGCAGCTTCATTAATCACCACAAATTACTTTTCCCAGTAGTCACACTGTCTGGTCCATTCATAGTTTTTCTCTAATCTTGACTAGGGTTGTCACTTGTCAACAGATTGCAATTTTTTTCATATGACTTGAAGGATTAGTTAAAAACTCCGTAATAAAATTCGACTACTTGTTATGATACCCCTAATTTGATAACATAGCTTTTATTTATCATAAGCTTATTCGTTCCCACTGTTCCTGTGCTCACAGGACCTCTCTCAGACAGACGGATAGAGGGAGTTTGAAGTAACCGTGGATTTCACATGACCATAAAATTGGAGATTCTTGGAACCGATTTCGTCCTTTGATATTGTTCATCAAAGGTTTCTTCGCTATGTTTTCTTTCACTGTTTAGAACAAACTTATTTTTATATTCATGCCGGCGACAGCCCTATCCGCGAGGAATCGTGTTACTGGACCGCCTTTGATGTTGCGTTCTCTGCCCACCCGCGTTATAATTAGCGTGAAGGTTTGCGAAAGAATTCCCATTGACCCTGTTACTGATGGAACGTGCTGTTTACTGCTGTTGTTGCCGATCTGGTTTCGGGAAGTCACTTGACATTATAAATAAAATCAATAATTCAGCCTTTACTGTCCCACTGCTGGGGAAAGGCCTACCCTCCCTTTCGTGAGGGGGACATTATTCTTACGGCGTAATCTTCTGCAAAGGCGTTCTCTCGCGATGCTATAATTTTAGGAAATAGAACCCGTCATTCAAATAAAAATCAAATACGGTCAGTCGTTGCATCTTCTGATGCTTCTTAGCACAAACGGTCTCGTCTCTATCGCAAACGGTCAGTGTGTTATACCTACCTAGGCAACGATGGGCACTGCAAAGTTAGGTAAAAAAAGTTGGTAAATATTGTCTTTAATTTAGTATTTCCTTTTATTTCCATTTAGTATTTTTAAAATTAGCCATTTCCTCTGTCTCGGATAAAATAAATGCTTATTTGCGTTTAATTACTGCACTTATGGTCAGTAGTCAAACGGCAATGAAAAAAACAATCATAAACATTTAAAATACTATTTATGTACTTACCTACTTTCATCGGGTTTTTAAAATAACAAAGGTAATCTAAATGGGCCATTAAATCGAGAGTTTACTATCATTAAGCCGTCAATTTTACAGCCACTTCAGCCGTTTAACGACTCAGTTTTGTAAGCAAACGGTCAGTGAAAATAGATTACCTATTAAATGGCAAGGAACGTCAAGAAACGGTTTGACAGATACACCTCAAAACCGTTTTGGCATTATTGATGACATGACTGACTTGCGTCACCATAAACGTCAGGGTGACGAGCGCGGTGTCCATTTTGCTCATTGCACGTGTGCTTGATAATTTTTCGCTCCGTAATCGCTCATGCCGCTTAGGTGTATCCGGCAATTTGAACAATGGATCCGTTTTTCTAACTTTTTGGACATTACTTCCGAATTTAGCCGATTATGGTCACATATATAGACACATTATGGTCGATTGCATAGTTGGTGTGCACAGTGATGTCTTCGTGACCACGCACACACACACACCCTCACACACCCTCGCACATGGTAACCATTGTGCGGCCACAAAAGTGTTGGTTCATTGCGTTACGATTAACGATGCACCCCAAGGATGAATGATATCATACGGCGAAAATTTGTGAAAGTTTACCATGGCGTGAGTGATAAGAGCTATAAGGCACTAAGTTGAAAACACATTTTTTTTTAATTAGGACAGCTTTTTTAAAATTATGTTCTGTATTTTTAGGGTAATCATTGTAACATAATTTTCGGTCATTTTAACTAATGCAATAGATGCACAATTCTTTATTTTTATTATAAAGAACACAGACAATAGTGCCACCGTGGTGACTCTGTTTGAAGCTATGTCTACCATTAGTTCATACCCGTCGTTATTTTTCAGTCTAAAGTCTACAATTAAAACTATGACGTCACTGCTTTGACACTTAGTATTAGTTATCTCTTCAAACTTATCGCTTACGCAGTCACTTACTCGTATTCCCGTTACTGTATATGAAATTATATGAAATCCGATTTAACGACTGCGATCTTTGATAGGCCACCACGATCGTATTGTCCGCTGGTAATGCAATATGGCCACGTTCATATTTTAATGTTTATCGTTTGTACGTGAACGGATATAATGCGAAAGGTGAGGTAGTTTCACTAACGAAGATGCTAATAGTTTGAATAGCTTACGACTAACGAAATCTAAGCAATAATTTATGAGTACTTATTTTATAAAATCTACGTATCTATGAACCCTTTTTGAGGGAAAGCGAATAATATTACCACCATTGTCAATTATAACCTAGATATAAGAAATAAACAATTAAAACAATTAATTGTTTTTACTGCCAGATTTGTATGCTTGGGATCGATCCATGAGAAATTATACTGGTACTTAATTATGGGCGAATATAATATGATAGGTATACCTATCCTTCTTTTTCAAGTTAAAATATAATCCTAGCTGGCGGAGATATTCAATCTTGCCCAGCACTTCCAGTTAAAGTTTACATCTAATCGTGAAACAAAATGTATGAACATCTGAAATTTCGCCACCTTCACCACCTAACTATAAATACATGCCTCCCCCAGTTTCTGAAACGTCAGTCAACGTTGACAACAGATTAATTATATTGCCATCCTTGTCATTTGATTAGTGTTAGATAGAGACAACGATAGTTTTAATCTACTGTCAAAGCCAACTAGCGTTCTAGAAACCGGGGGTTAGACAGACATAGCGATGAAATTTCCGCTTCCCGCCGCAACTCGCGCCCGCGTCTAACGCATACAGATCCGAAATGCCGACTTGTAAACGGTTTCGAATAGAAATCCCTATGAATATTGATAGTTTGGGACGACTTCGGAACCTTCTGTCTCGGGGCAGTACCGTGACATTTTTATTTAACCATTTTCAATGACAATGCGGTTAGCTGCAACTGTGTCAACAGATACGTACTTGGACAGATACGTTTCTACACCTGTATGCTGTAGCCACTGTGTGGAACAATGCGGTGCTAGTGGTACTGTTGGGGAGAACAGAGCGGGGCGTAGAGAGGTGTGTGTTAGTTAGGGTCGTATACGAAACTGTGAACTGTGATAGTTAATCTAAAAATAAGTAAAACTTACACACGTATACATTTTCAATTTAAAAGTACAAAAATCTGTTTTTTTTTACCATAGTCTAATGAACTCGGTTACAAAAAAAATATCCAAATCGGTTCATCCGTTTGGGTGCTACGATGCCACAGACGGACACACAGGTAACAGCCGATGTTTGCGTCGGGAGCTAAAGACAGTACTCGTATACTAGTACCCAACTTATAAGGCGCGTCGTGAATCTTCGTTCGCGCAGAAAATAAAGTATGGTCCGAAGATTGACGAAAGAATGCTTAAAACTTACAATCAACCTAAGATCACTATTATAAGGTTAATAATACACTGCAGCTGTTAGTTCCATCTCACTCTAAGCTCGCTAAGATGGCGGCGGCTGCCGACCAATAGCGGTCAATAACATTTCCCGCGCTTTGAAAATTCATCTTCTGCGCAGGTACATCGGTAAGCCATATCAGTTGGGTAATACCATAGTAACATCATATAGCAAAGTATGCATCAACCATTCGACCACTCATATAGCTATTTTTAGAAACATTTAATAAAGAAACAAATAAGAAATAAAAAGACGCAGATAAAGATGTGAATAGTTTCTATAAATTTATGTCAATGTCACCATTATTAATTTAAAGTTCAAAGTATGTAGGTATCAGTATTATAATATTAATGTGTGGAATAACTCATTGTTTTGCCCACATTACTGTCTTAACATCCCACGTTAGGACATAAAAGGCGCGTTGTATACTACAAATAATTACGCATTTTACACTTTTCAAGGATCTCGTGAAGGCTGTTCAAATATAATCGTTAGCATGAGAAAAACATCAATTTAGACAACTAGCTTCTATTAAAACATTCGCCAATTTCAAATCTGCGAACTAAAGCCTAGTTTAGACTCGGGTGGAAGTATACGAATAATTTAGAACAAATTATACTTTTTAAAACACCAAGAGTGATGAATATAAATAAACAAAGTAAACTGTAACAATTCTGTACCTTTTCAGTTCGGTAGTAATAAAATTTATTAAAACAGACTTAGTGTAAACGAAGAAGCCATCAAAATGACTATTTATATAATAAATCTTACTAAAAATATTAGAAAAAGAATATTTACACGTTTAATAACTAAGTATCTATAAATAGACTAACTAGAGTTGGAAGTAAAATTGGCAGATCGAATGAGATGAGATGTGAATCGATTAAAAATCTGACTTTAGTATAATTATCTATTATCGTCGCTAGTTCACAATTCGCAGCCTGCCTCTTGGTTCTATATAGTTTCAACCAACACATCGTATTTAATGTTAATTAGTATTTAAACGGGTCTAATTCGCGCACAAACTAATATCAAAATATATAATTTTGACATACCTCGACGTTTCGACCGAGTTCATCATCGTAATCGAGTTTTGTGTCAGTGTCGACGCGGCTTAAATAGAAACGTGCGTAAAACAGGGTTGTCCCATTAGCGTTCCTCTGTTATGATGTCAAGTTTAACTTTTACAAGTCGGTGAATCACACGCCGTTTTTGGCCTTTTTCTGTTACCCGTCATTTTCTGTTTTATTGTAGAGTCGAGCAGTAGGGAAAGGGCGCGAGGTCGACCCTATGCCTAGCTGCAACTAGCGAGGGGTTCTACCCGTATTTGACGTGCTATTTTGAAAGAAAGAAAGAAAGAAATAAAATAAAATTTATTTGCATCAGTCACACCATTATAAGTAGGATACAAAGTAGCATTAAAAAAAACAACTACAAATTAATAATTAAATTATTTTAATAATTACATATTTGACGTTACAAAGTAAAATTAAAAGAAAAACACCTACAAATTCAGAATTTTATTGTTTTAAGTATTATTTGACGTTACGTCACTTTTTGACGTGTAATCAAAATAGCGTTCATTGTGATATTCGTTGTTGGCGTGTGATGGACTGATTTGCATATTCTTTTAGGGTTTTGATTAGCACATGAATATTAATGGTAGTTTTATTATTTGTTTGCGAGTCGTTAAGGATTTGAAGTTAAAATAATAATATGAATGAATTTAGTCAATTTGAATTTTTATTTTACTCAATATATTATAATGAACATTTTTAGAGTAGATAATATTATTATTATTTAGTGCAGATAATATTTAAGATATTAATATTGCATATTCACCTAACACGTCATGGTAATATCTTTCCAAATTCATGAACACACAATTATAGTAAAAAAATACGCTAACTACACAAACCAGTTTTAAATTGAGTAAATTAAAGTTTTGCCATTAGTTTAGTAAAACCACGTCTTATTTATGAGATACTGAATCAAGCAAGGCAGGGTAATAGTAATCGCACTATTGGGAAGCGACAACTGACGTCTGTCAGAGCTGTCAGTCTCAACTCAATAGCTTCAGTTGAGGCGTGGAGTGAGGGATTCTGTTGCAGTGAGGCCTCAGTAATTAGTGGTGATGATGTGATGATGATGATGATGATGTGTGATGACAACTTATGAATTATAACGATGGAGAAAGTAGAGAGGCTTCAGAATTTAGGTTAGTGCGTCTTTTTTATGGGAATTTGGTAACTAAGCTATAATATTATGTATTTACATGATAGCTGTAGAGTTTGGCTAAATTATTAAAATACAGAAACTGTAAATATAATTTTCTCAATTCCCTACCAATGCGGTGCTTGTAATCTAAGTAAGTACCTATCTCTTTTCAGTGTCATAAGAAACAGTTCATTCAAAAGTCTGAATAGGTATTCCACATTTTTGGACACTACTAACGTTTAAAAATAATGATCGATCAACCTACACTAATGACCAAATAACTGATGACATTTATTCCAATATTATAATAAAGCCAAATCGATTACTCGATTGATCAAAAAAACCTACCTATTCAATAAAAATAACAAATTAATGCACATTGCATAAGCCTTCGCAGCGTCGATATATTATTAAATGGTTAAATAATAATATCAGTCTACCTCAGGCCGTGACCCACAAACGGTGACGTCATTACTGTGGATATTCACTACACACGGTCGGATGAGTCATCGAGCGAACACCGCGCGCTCGACAGGCATATCGAGTATCGAATTATCGATGGCATATCGAATTAATTGCGATAATAGTGGAAATTAGGCAGCAGCTTCTGAATTTGGAAAGTTGATTACACTTTCGATTTTAGGTCGTGTTTGTGGTAGGAATTGAAAGCCTTTTCTGTGATTGCTGATACAAATTGTATATCTTTGTAATGCTCTGCAATCTCTTTGCATTGGTTAGCGACTTTGATTAGTGGCAGAGGTATGAATCCTACTACTAAATAATACTCCGTGCTGTGATAACATACTTACCCCCGGTTTCTAGAACGCTAGTTGGCTTTGACAGTAGATTAAAACTATCGTTGTCTCTATCTAACACTAAACAAATTACAAGAATGGCAATAGAATTAATCTGTTGTCAACGTTGATTGTCGTTTCAGAAACTGGGGGTAAGGTACTTACTTAGTTCTCAGGGAAATAGAATATGGTATGGTTATTACTATAATATGGCATATTACTTACTACTAGTTAAAACATACAGTAACTAGAATGGCAACTTCTAATTCATTAATTTAGATTCTGGAAAGTATATTGATTATTATATAAAACACGTAGGTTACTGAATGTTAATATAACACTAAGTACGCACTTAACTACGTTAGAAACCACGTTGTTATAGTTACTGAAATACACAGCCAACGAAAATAATTTAATAAAAATTAGTCTACCATGAAACGACGATATTGCAAAAAATCTCTCTACCTCCAGCGCCACCTGTCGGGAATAAATTATTTTTTGTGACCAACCGCGAAGACACCTGTTTGTCCGACGCTCATTAATCTTGCACTGGTTCCGAACATGTGCCAGGATAATGTCTTCACGGTTCCGCTGGAAGGTAAAGGGAACCCTTGCGAAAAGTTTAGTGCCCGTGTGTTTATCGGGTGGACTAACAATCGGGCACTAAGCTTTAAAACGTTTTTCAAAACTGTCACACTCAAAATTTATTCATAAAATGCTGGAAAAATAAAACTGTGCGCAAAAAATGGGTTTATATAACGTCATAAAAAAAAAATACGTGAGCTAGATACTTACGAAATTTACTAAAACTCAATCAACTGTTCCCCTCATTCGTTAGCTTTCGGAACCCTAAGAGCAAAAGTTAGCTCCCACATAACGTTTATTTTTATTTCGCATAACGGTAAAATACGATGTAGAGGCAGGAATTGTATCGTTTTACGCATTTTTTGATAGCAGATGCAAATAAATATCAAATAATAAGGTGGTTTTTCTTCTTTGTTTTACAAAATCGACGTTATATCGAATAAGCCCATTAACCGACAGCCTTATTGTCTTATAACGTCAATAAGACTTCGTGAACTTGAGGTTCCTCTTCTAAGTTCTATAAAAACTAGCGTCAGATCTCCTTGCTGAATTAATTAACACATTAATCAATCGCAAAGACGTGCGGTAAAGATTGCAGTACCAAATAAGGTATAATATTGTAATTGTGCTGTCTACATTCCTTGCACGTGAGTAAGGCTATACTTCGACAACTCGACTAGGTAATATTTTAGTAATCTTAGTACTTACTAGAAATAAATGTTAAATATTTAAAAGGTTACATATACTACAATCTACAGTTTGTGCCACTATGTAATTTGCAATGAATTACTACTGAATGTCTGTTCAGCAATTATTAACCGTCCAATAAGTTTATTCCGTAGACTAAAGTATGGTTTATTCAATAGAACGCTAGAGGCTGCGCACGTGTGTAGAAGCAATTACTTTATTTAATGCTGTTCACGCCCCATTTGCTAGGTTTAATTGAATCAACATGGAAAAAATGACAATAAAAATAAAAAAGGGAAAAAATAATTCATTTGGTATAATTATGTTCATGTATTTTTATTAACTTATTCGAAAGTGAGGATGAGATTTTGCAGTTTCGTGTAGTTACGGGTAGGTACTGAACCCTGCACCTGTTCTTAGAGAGAGTTTAATAATAAAGTGATGAAGGTCGTGTGACCCATCTGTTATAGTTTCTTATAAAATTGAGTCATTCTCCTTATCTCGCCTAAGCGCATTTCCCGGGCAAATAGTGCCCATTTAAAGTCAAAGTCAAAGTCAAAGCATTTATTGTAAATAGGCAAATAAATCGCACTTTTACAAGTCAAAACAGCTAATTTTCGTTAACAAAGAGAATCATAAAAACATAAATAATGATACATTAAATTAAACAGTAATTGATTATGGTTTGATTTTGAAAAAGGGATGTTTCCTTTTCAAGCACTGTACCAAGATTCTGGACAGGAAAAGGAAACTCCGTTGACTCTACCAGTGCTTCGGAATACGCCCGTTAGAGAAGACAGCACCAAGAAACTCTACGGGGATGTCATTTTTTAACTTATTATTTTTCAAATTCTTTTTTCAGTCATATAAATTAACAAACATACAATATATAGATTAACACACACGAACAAAATAATTCATAAAATTCACGTTAATTATTATTATCATGGAGCTGGGGACATTGAGGCCATGCATTTTTATCTTTAACATAGTCATTAACAGTGTAATAGGCTTTCTTGATGAGATTAACCTTGATATACATTTTAAACCTTTGCATGGATAATTGATCTATTCCTTCTGGTAACTTATTATAAAAGCGTATACAGTTCCCCATAAATTTTTAGTTTTTTAATTAAATTGTAAAGCTATTTATACTATGTGTGGCAACTTGGCAAGGTTTTCCGATTTAGGCCAATGAGCTCGGAAGTCGTTGAACCTGGAATAACAAAGTAAAACGTTGCTAAATAGCATCAGAAGTGGCATTGCATCACGAACTGTAATAGTATCCTTGGTTTGGAAGCACGTGGCTTTTGGTAAAAACTAGACCCTTTTTTGTACAACGTTATGTCAACCGTTCTAGGGCTGCCCGATCGAAAAAGTTGCAACTACATTTTTATATGCTACTTTACCGCAAAAAAAAGCATAAAAAATATTGATGTACCCACATGCATCAACATCAATATAGATTTCAATAATGATCAAATGATTTCGAAGTTCTGCAATTTGTAGAACAAAATATTACAGCTATTTTATAGATCACAGTGGCTTGAAAAGGGACTGAATTATTTACAAAAAAAATCGATTCTAGTCAAAATGTTGTTCTTGACAATAATCACTAAATGACAACCCTAGGAGGGCCCTGCTTCACAAGCGGGCCGCGTACCCAGGTGCTGTTTAGTACAAAAACTCTGTCACACAGTCCCAACACGCGCTTCCAATAATCTATTAAACCACGAACTAAAGAATCGAATGTTTATGGATACACAATGGATACAATACGACGGATTGACACAAGGTTTTTTGCCTAAATTAATTCCCTAAAAACCCAATAGAAGAAACTTTTTGTTGGTTACTAATAGAATAGAATTACCTATAATAGTGATGTGACTCATCTGATTTTATTTTGTAGAGCGAATATTATGGATTGTCGCCTTTATCATTATCAGATATCTTTTATTCAGATAAAACGCATTATCGGATGGACAAATAATAAATTATATATATAGATGCGTCTTCTTCTGAAATAGGCACTCACTTTTGTTTTTCGGTACCTACTGCTTCTTTAGTTCCGAAATTTCAACCACTTTACCCTGATATGGATCGATTCTCACCGTGGTGCCATCGGCCGTGGTGCGAGGCGCCCCATTCCCTCGTGCTCGCAACCTGAGTCATAGCAATCGATAACTTACACTCCAACTTGATATCTATTCACACCAACTAGCAATTCTCAATCACACATCTTATCTAATCGTGCTTGTAAGATAAATGCAGGAATCAGATAACTTGACTGAAGTCATAAGTTTCCTTCATCAGTTATTTGCACGGGTCGACCTAATTTGCATAGGCGTTGTCATAGGATGACTGCATGCTAGACTCATTACTGGCTTAGTCACAGCTTGTGTAAAGACAGGTAACAAAGATATTGCATTTTATGACTACAGCGAAGGCAGTACGTGGTTTGCAAGTAAAAGGGGGGGGATGGGAAACTGGCTTTGGAGGTTTGCGTTTAAAGACGGCTGTCTTTAAACGCAAACCTCCAAAAACTTTCTTTCAAAGAATTCTTCACTGACAATCTCTCTGGTTTTTAAATACACCAAATTGTCTGACAATATCATCTGCCCATCTGGTAGGTGGTCTTGCCGCTGACCTGTTCCATTTTGGATACCACTCGGTTATTGTTTTGGTCTACTGTTGTGGTGTCATATGGAAGTAAATACATAAAATGAAACTGGCGTTCTAAAAAACAATGACGCCGCTAAGCTTCGTTTAGAATAACAAAATCCAATAAAAGACCACAGTAAATTGTTGTCAGCCGTCGCTAGAGTCTGACCACTGATCTCCGTGAGAAACGACCTACCACTCTCCCATACTAACGACATAAGTTTGATGGTGTAATCTATGTGTTAGATTCAGGCATGTTTTTCTTTTCTCTGGGTACCAAACTGTGTAGACTCCCCACGTCTTTGCTACTGCATGGCAGGACCGGTCAAGTGCTACTGGACATTTTCAGTTCCCGCACTGCCGCAGACTAGCAAAACTGTGAAGAGCTTTTGCGAAATAAATTTAAAATTCGGCACGTAAGCCGCGAGAGCAGAATGGACTTTACGCGCGCGGAATAAATATACGAACCGGGATTGCGTTATGCCTAGTGAGTCAAGCTGTCCGAAAAGTGAGTCAGGTCCTCTATATTGGTTGGGTTTCCTTGTGAAAGTTGTGCAATCTTGTGCCCTTATTGGCTTTGACAAAGGGTTCCGAAGAACAAGTTTCATTCAGGTGTTTTTTAGGTAACCTTTTGTGACGTACTCTCATTCAACTGTGAAAGATGACCTCAAACATGTTAATATCGTGTTGTACTTATATTCTATCAGATGCAGACCTAGCCGAAGGACAGATGATGTATAATTGGTGATTTTTCTTGAATATAAATTGGAAATTACATCATCATCATCTTCATTGGCGTAATTATCCACTGCTGAGCATAGGATATCTCATTCTTGTGCGAACATTATGTTTCATGCTGTTTAATGTAGGTACTGTGAGATGGACTGATCGGCTTGAAACATTGTGGTGCCAGTATTAGCTAGTTAAAGTGCAATTGTGCCACCTATCCATGCTGCATCAGACAATGACACCTAAAACCTGATAAGTCCTGAGCCAATAAACATTGCTCTGAGTATCTATACTGGTCTCTGCCTCGATTTTCTCGATATCATTGACGGGCATCTAGGTAACACAGTCTCTCCAAAGGTCCGTAACCTGTGACCAAAACATTATATTAATGGTTGAACATAGTTATTGCTATTTGTTACTGCTCGGTTGGACTAATCACAATATTGCCATCGTGCACGCATGGAGTGAAGTGTTTTATAAATAACTAGCTGATACCCGCAACTTCGTTCGCATTTTTATATAAATGTAAACTGTTTAGAAAATCAATTAATGTCGCGGGGAACAGTTATAGGTAAGAATATGTCTGTCTCTTTCTCTCTCCCTTTTCCTCTATCTTTCTCCCTCTCTAGCTCTTTTTCTATCTTTCTCCCTCTTTCGCTCTTTCTATCTCTCTTCCTCTACCTCCATCTCTTTCCCTCTCCCTATATCTCTATATCTTTCCCTATCTTTCTATCATTAATATCCCTCTCCACTCTCAATCTCTTGCGTTCCCTCTCCCTGTCCATCTCATCCATTATATTTATTTCCCTCACCCTCTCCGTCTATATCTCTTCCTTTCCCTCCTTCGCTCACTCCCTCTCCCTCTATTTCTATATATTTCGCACTCAATCTCTCTCACCTATTTCCCCCCACTCTCCCCTCCTTCTAGCACCACTCTCCCCTCTTTCACTCCCACTCTCCACTCTTTCTCCCCCCACTCTACCCTCTTTCTCCCCCACTCTCCCCTCTTTATCCCCCCACTCTCCCCTTTATCCCCCCCACTCTCCCCCCACTGTCTCATCTCTTTCTATTCACTCTACACTCTTTCTCACCCACTCTCCCCTCTCTTTCTCCCCACTCTACTCTCTTTCTCACCCCACTCTCCCCTCTTTCTCAACCCACTCTCCCCTCTTTCTCCCCCCACTCTCCCCTCTTTCTCCTTCCACTATACTCTCATTCTCCCCGCTCTCCCCTCTCTATCTCCCCACTCTACCCTTTTTCTCACCCCACTCTCCCCTCTTTCTCCTCCCACTCTCCCCTCTTTCTCCCCCCACTCTCCCCTCTTTCTCCCCCACTCACCCCTCTTTCTTCCCCTACTCTCCCCTCTCTTTCTCCCCACTCTACTCTCTTTCTCACCGCACTCTCCCCTCTTTCTCCCCCCACTCTCCCCTCTTTCTCCCCCCACTCTCCCCTCTTTCTCCCCCCACTCTCCCCTCTTTCTCCCCCCACTCTCCCCTCTTTCTCCCCCCACTCCCCCTCTTTCTACCCCCACTCTCCCCTCTCTTTCTCCCCACTCTACTCTCTTTCTCACCCCACTCTCCCCTCTTTCTCACCCCACTCTCCCCTCTTTCTCCCCCCACTCACCCCTCTCTCCCCACTCACCCCTCTTTATCCCCCCACTCTCCCCTCTCTTTCTCCCCACTCTACTCTCTTTCTCATCCCACTCTCCCCTCTTTCTCCCCCCTCTAACCCTTTTCTCACCCCACTCACCCCTCTTTCTCCCCCCACTCTCCCCTCTTTCTTCCCCCACTCTCCCCTCTTTCTCCCTCCACTCACCCCTCTTTATCCCCCCACTCTCCCCTCTCTTTCTCCCCACTCTACCCTCTTCTCCCCTCACTCTATCATCTACTCCCCCTTTCCCCCCACTCTCCCCTTTACCCCACTTTCCCCCTTTCTCCCCCTCCTCCCATCGCACTCTCCCCCCTTAATTACTTTTCAATTTAAATTACGATCCGTTTAGCCGTTTATTGTGGTCCGTAGGGGGTGTATCTAAAGATTACCTCATAATTTCAACCCCCTTGCTTTTCCCTCTTTAGGGATGATTTTGCAAAAAAGCTGAAACCCGTATTGATTTATTTCTTACCAAAAGCCTAAATAAGAATTTTCAGATCCCTAACTTGAGGAATTATGGATTTCCCATACAAACTTTCAACCCCTATTTCATCCCCTTCGAGATTATTTTTTGAGACAAAAGATAGCCTATGTCCGTCTCATAGGTCCAATCTACCCCTATACCAAATTTCATCGAAATCGGTTCAGCCGTTTAGCCGTGAAAAGGTAACAAACAAACAGACAAACAGATATACAGATAAACAGATAAACAGATAAACAGAGTTACTTTCAGATTTATAATATTAGTATGGATAACCCACATTCGTGCGCTTTGGGCGGTGATGCAACGGGAGTGCAGGCAGACTGTTTCCTGAATGCACCTTTAAGTATAGTGCGCTGGAAACGGCTGCGGGAAGAGTTTTAAGTATGGAAAGACAGCTGCCGACAGCAGGAAGATTAATAACATAGTTCATGATATTAATATCAGCACCTGAGAAACGTGAGATTGGAGATTCAATAGCATTGAAGTTATTTTAACATGCGTGTGAACTACGCGTGTTTGCTTAGAGTGTTTCTGGACCTTTGATCTTCATAGTTCCTGATTTCGTTGACACAACGTTGACTTCGTGGAATTCTAGTTAGGAGTATCTATGAATGTGATCGTGACGTGACGCGTTTACTTTGGATTCTTTTCGGATGATGTGAAACATTTACCCAGAGGTTCTTCTTCATAAATTGTTATGGAGTCACCACTGTATACAGAAGCATAAACTCACGGTTAGAAGAAGAGAAAATGAACGGGTTGGTTTAATTTTTGATGTTTTTTTATGTTTTTACTTTTAAACCTATGTTTCGACATGTTCACATTCAGTAGGCCCGAAAATGCAAACGTAAAATTAGTAAATTTTATGATAGATAATCACAGGCAGGCGTAGGTCATAAAGGTGGCAATTTGCGAACGAAAACTTGATCGTAAAGAAACCATCCTTGAACGCGTTCAATAGGAACCACCTATTATACAGACCTATTACAAATCTATTTAACTGGTTTGGAACCTTCAGTTTTATTATAGGAGGTAAAGTAAAATGACAGTAGTAATAAATAAATACTTAGTAATATAAATGTATGCATTATTCTGGAAACCGGATTATAATGGAATTTAGGATGAGTTTAACTGACCTTGGATGAGGAAAACCTAACTGATGCAGCAAAAAAGGTGTTAGGAAATCAATTCCAGTACCTAATTGTAATTTATGTTTTCTAATTTCTAAAAGCAAAAAAAGTAGAAAGAATAAAAAATATAAAGGAGAGCACAGAAGACTGCTCCGTAATTATTGTTTATTATTACCTCGTAATATATAACAATGAAGTAATGAGACAGTATTAATAAAACAGATGCAATGGAAACTATTATCTGTAATCGGTAATCCATCAAATAGATGGTCCTCATTCGGACATAATGATGGCGGCCCAGCGTGAATGGGTTCATAATGTTCGTTCATTCACTCAACTGAATGATTTCGTGATTGAGTCGTTCATAGATCACAGCGCGTGTCAGGCGTCAATCAAAACGATCAAAACGTTCAATGCGGACACTCCTTTGTGAGATAGTTCCTTTGATTGTTATTCCAATTTACGCAATTTACATAATATGAGATCATCGTCATGTTATAACTTAGAATATGACTTTGTAGCTTTAATCCTAAATAGTTAACATAGAACTCAGTATAGTAACTTCTTTGTAAATAACTGCTTTTTGTAGCACTTTCCTTATGCAATATTTAATATCAAAAGTGTCTAGAATCGATCCTTTTAGTACTGTTTGCAATCTGGACACCAGCCTTTCAGAAGTTAATAGTAGCTTAACCCGGTTCTTAAATTGGATTTGGAAAGTAGTGTCGTTCTTAAACACGGTTCTTAATAAATTAAAAACATAAGTAATGTTCCAAGGATGGTGTCGGCAAATGTCACGAGTGATCTGATATGTGGTTAAATTAAAATGGCTTTCACTTTAAGCCGATTTTACATGCCAGAGGGCCCAGAGGATTAAAAATTTAAAAACAATGTCTGGACGGAAAAATTACCAGTGGCGATGTGGAATAAAATATTGCTGGCAATTGTACATGTGTGGGGAAAATACGTGCTAATCAAGCACTTAGCAAATTCAGTGCGCCTATAACTAACGTTATTTCTTGTGGTCTACCGCAAATGGCACAAAGCGTGGCGGTTTTCAGCCAACGATGCTAGACGAAAGCAAATTAGCCTTTTAAGTTTGGATTATTGGAATAAATTATTTCAGTTAGCCTTTGATACATTTTTTAATTTTTAGAATTCATACTTTACGATTGTTAGAATTAATTCAAAAATCTACATACTCTTCCGTATACAAATAGTAAGTACCAACATATGCAGATAAAGCACATCAAACAAAGTTTTATTGAACTCTATGCAAACCAATTTTTTGTCGTTGTCGTGGATTCATAGCCGGACGTCTCGCCGCAGGCTCAGTTTGCATGAAACAGAACTCTGTCATAATAATGAGAATATGACCCATCTGCCATTGTTTGAAAGAATCATGTTATCATTTACCGTGACAAAGTGAATGTGATGCTTACATGTTTTTTAATGTGCCAGTACAAACAGTCGTTTTTTGCGTTGGAAGATAGCGAATAATTGCTAATTTGCCATAGGATGGGCGCCGATTCGCATAATTATAGTAATGGATACCGGTACAGCCTGAGGTCTGCCCACGCAAGACGTGAAACTCAAATACGACATTCAACGTTTGCAAATGACTTGTAAAGAGTAAATGTGGGATGTGACACTATTGTCCAAATAAATAGGTACTTAATTAGAGTATTGAATGACATTGGCGAAAGTCTAAAAGTGGTGACATAGGACGATCCGGTGTTAACATAGTGTTCACTTAATACATGTTAAAATGATGTTTTTTTAAACGCAACGCCGAATAAGTACCAAATTAATAAAATAAATGATATCTAAATAAATGAATATTTCTTCACGATCATGAGCCTCTCCCGCAGCCATCGCTCTGAGAGAGATAGAGAGTGAAAATAATCCTTACCATATCCAGATGAGCAATGCAAAAAAATAAGTACAAGAGTTACAGTTGTCTTCAAATTGGGCTCAAGACCTGGATGCCGCAAGCCTAAATCAGATACTCAAGTAAACGCTTGATCTCATAATTTCCTAGATTCATCCTATCCGGGAAATAGCAGAGTGTAAAGCAAACGGCTAGTACAAACACATACCTCGATCGGTTTGATCACAGGCGTAATTCTATGTAATGGCATCGCAATTGCGATGGGATAGGATACGCAAACACGCTTACGGTAAATGTGAGAGGAAAACACAAGGTACACCATATTGATGAGCCAGTCGTTGGGTGGGTAAGGTGTTTGTAGAAGCTAGAGTACCCAAGGTAGAGGCGTATTTAATGATTCGATATGATTTGCACCTATAAGTTGATCGCTACGTATCTAAATACGTTTGGCACATGCTACCTATATTATTATATTGCTGAAGTGTTACTACGATGTTCACCCAAAAGTCGATCGGAGTAAATGTTTAAAATTCGACATATTATAACGAAAAATCGTTGTAGGCAGGTCAGATAGAAATTAGCCAAAGCGAGGGCAGGAGCAAAGTGAGGGCTGAAGGCCGTATATGATCGGGATGATGTAGGACCTACATTGTTGGTAATGAACCGGATAGATGAGAAATTCAAGGCGACTAAATTTATTGAAAATTTCCCTACTTATAGGGTTCCATACCCAGAGGGTAAAACGGGACACTAAGTATTACTAAGGTTCCGCGGTCCGTCCGTCCGTCCGTCTGTCACCAGGCTGTATCTCTTGAACCGTGATAGCTAGACACTTGACATTTTCACAGATGATCTACTTATTTCTGTTGCCGCTATAACAACAATTACTAAAAAACACCATAAAACCCCCCCATACAACAAACGTGATTGTATTGCCGTTTTTATAGATATTGGTACGGAACCCTACGTGCGCAAGTCCGACTCGCACTTGGCCGTGTTTTATACAATTTTAACTTTTATAATAGCTTCAGAACTGTCTAGATCCGATGCAGAAGGGCTTAAAGCAACAGCGGGAATTGAACTATCTCAAGTCCTTGATTTTCAAATCTGAAGGTCACATAATACCTAATGTTCCAAATTCTGAGATAATAGGTCTATTCTAATCGGCGCATATAGCTATTGCCGATAAAAAAGCTATAGTAAATGCAAAGCCTGGGTTCATCAATCTGCGTGTATCTAGATTGGAATAAATTCGTAAGAATACGTTATGTAATTTAATTGCCTTGCGTGGTTTATAGTAGGTACCTATACCATGTGAGTCTTCTCCAGAATTTAAAAGAGTTTTTTTTGGAATTACATTAGTGGCCACTAATATGCACGAACGTGAGCTCGAGTCGGAATGCGGTAGATTCCAAAATTGGACTCAAAACATGGTACCTACATATTATATATACTAGGTTCAAATCTCATCAATGTCTTGTGAAGTGAAACAAATAATCTCAGTTTTACTCCGGCTAAAAAAACATTAAATTGTTAAACCCCCAAGTTCACGGCCACAGAATGTCGTGACTCCGAAATTCACGAAAAGAGTATTTCGCAAACATCCAGAGAATGTTCGGGCACATTGTCACTGAGCAAATAACATTTTACGTTTGCCGAGTAGTTAGCGTGCCTTTAGCTCGAATGGCGACGTAATCTCAGTTTACACAGTAAATGGGGCTTAATCTGTGGTTTAATGACGTCATTTATGCATTCTAAGCCATTCTGTGAAGTGGAGAATGGGCATTGTCCCATAGTTGTTTTAGCCTGTAGCGCCACTGGATTCTCTCGAGTCTTCAAAATTCAAATTCAAATTATTTATTGTATCATACATGTTCATGTTTACAACAGGTCTTAATAATAATTATAGAATCATAATATCGTCCCCTGTATGGCAAACTCACGAATCTGCACTTTTCGCGAAAATGACTTCTTAACTTGAAACAGCTTGACTAGAGGGCGATTTTTTGAATAATTTTAAAATACAGAACTGTGTTCCTTCCTTTACTGCCGTATTTATATCCAAATATCAGAAAGTTCTCTATTTTCAAAGAAGACCAGCTATTCCAGCTTTTAGAACGCCTGAAAGACAATTTGACTTTAAAGTAAAATAAAATATACTTATAGTAAAATACATCAGATCGTTGTACAAACTGTATTATTATTAGAATGATGATGTATTTGGATTTGGTGATGTGATAGCATATGGTGATGTTCTCTACATCTGCCATGTTCTCGCGTCATTATGACAAGGGGGTCATAAATAATACGGTTAATAACTAACTATCTTCCTGGTTAACCGCATAATTTACTGGCCACGAAATGCGAGGGTCTCTATACTAATCATTTCTAACGGCATTTGGTAATCGCGTCTGCAATATCGAGATAGGTTGGTAATATTAAAGAAATTATATAGATTATGTTATAGGACTTTATAAGAAATATAAATGCGTATCTAGATGAAATACTATAAGTAGTAAAACAAAAAAAATGCGTCAAACTCGTATGGCTGTGTGTAGGTAGTGAGTAAATTTGGTTAAGTACACCCAAAAGTAAGTGCAAATTGGTCACACTAAAGTATTCTAATTTAGTGGTGAAATTATGTAGTGCAATTCGAATTGTTTGAGAGTAAAAGCTTTCCATACTTACCTATTATATTAGTTACATAAACATTCGTGTATTATTCATTTCATAGTAAGTAACAGCTTTTAATGTAAGTAATAAATTATAGACAGTACTTCTACACAGTCTGCGAGGATCACAATCAGACAGATATACGAGTAAGTCATGATTAATCCCTGTCAGCCTTACCACAAAATTTTAGACCAGAGTTAAACAGAGGTTTCTAAAATTTCGTTCGACATAATCGACGTCTATCACTCGCGTTTTCTTACTCGGTCCTGACATTCCTGATTATTCTATTTGTAAATGTGTTATTTAGGTAGAAAAAGCGAATATTAGACGTTGATTTGAAGAGAAAATATTTAGACTCATCTGTTCAACTCTGGTCTAAATCTTTTCTGGTAAGACCGTGTATGTTTTCACACGTCATCTCCGTGTTACCGATCATGGATCATTGACTGATTGACTGATTGCTTGGCTTGGATCGCATGTGGAACGGACATTAGCTAAATGTTAGTCTCGGGTTATAAATCAATGTTTTTATTCTGTTTCAGGTAAATAATGGTGCGGTGGTTAATGGGAGATTAAGCTGTTAGCAGATGGAGGTTAACTTGTAATTGTGCACTGTTTCTAAGGTAACAACTAGTTGAAATTGATAATTATATTATTTTAATATGATGTACCCAAAATTTATAGCGCGCAACTTAGATGTACAACGATGTGCTATTGGTACAGATGTTCCAAACATATACATAATCTATATTGGAATCAAAGAAAATTACAATATTTCAGATGTAATAAACAAATAAACGATGAGTACAATCAGCGACATTTACCCTTTTACCGCAAAAGTTTATACCAGAGATGTCTATCACTCGAGTTTTCAAACTCAAACCTGGCATTCCTAATTATTTTACCTGTGAATTTGTTGAGTTAGAAAAAGCGAGGTTTAGACGTCGATTTATGTGGAGAAAATACTTATTTAGACACGCCTGTTCAACTCTTGTTTAAATCGTTTGTGGTATGAATAGTCTACATCTACTATAGTACTACTATAGTAGATAATACGTATAGGTAGGTAGTACATACTTGTCATAGCACAACGCACTGTTAAACTTCCTTGCGCAATAGAAGGTTCCATTTCGTAACTAAAGCTTACATAGATACGCAAAGGAGTCGCAGAAGCTGTTAGTTTTATCTCCAGTAAGTATGTCATTCAGCGCACCTGCATACGTGACAAACACGTTTCACTTGCACTGCTAATAACAATTATTCTTACTTGTTAACTCAGTGACGTCATCATCATCATCATCAGCCCAAAGAAGCTCACTGCTGGACATAATAGCTATGTGTCGTTGCGAGTTTTTCAAATAACGAAACGAAACAGTTATTGTTTTTTCAATAACATTAAAAAAACTATCTATTTCCAATAACTGTCTATTTTTACAACTTCGTTATTTTGCCTACGGCCTCAGTGACGTATTCGTTCTCAACGAGGTGATCGGGAGCGGTGATTCCATTGAGAATGCAACATATTTCCTAGACGATACCGATTAAGTATACGGCAAAATGCCCATTGTATACATTGAAATTCCGTTTCCCATTGACGCAGTTGGTAACCTAAATATCTCTCGCATTTAAATCCTAAATCTATATGAACATACAATAATAAAATTAGAACTATACTTGCCAGATACTTGTGAACATAATATTATGTATGTTGAAAAAGCACCTCTTTATGAAAACCACTCAACAAGGATACCTACATTAGGTAGACCTCTCACATTGGGCATATTATTATATACTTGGCAAATTTTGTCGCCGACTGTGTCAGTACTAATTCACTCGTCTCCTAACAGTTCTTCTTACCAGAAAATAATTTAGTTATCTACTGCAAATATTTCAGTTATCTGCTAATTCTATTCTACGTTTCTAAGCCCTTAGGTGTTCTTATCGGACATACCGCGATACCTAGTCTTATCGGTCGTTTCAGTATCCTATCACATCTGTGAGGGATAACACGTTTCATGTAATCTCAGGAAATGGAATTCTATATTAATAATATAAGACCTGAAATACCTCTGAACAATGAAGAAAAAATTAAAATGTCCAAAAAAATGTATATAGGGTAAAATAATACATAATTCGTAGTAATCTAACGATAGTCATATATAATGGGGAAAGTCAAGGTAATACCTAGCTAATAGATAATAGACTAAAAATGTTTAAAATGTGGATGATGACAGTGATGGAAATGAATAACTCCCTAGAGATCGTTACAGGTTATTGCTGTTCTCAGGTTAATTCAAAAATTGCCTGGGAAAACTACACAATAAAAACAATCATTTAGGTACTAAGATATTTACTTTCGATAGGCACCTGTCTATAAGTAGGTCTGGATTTATAAGATTAAGAATATGTAAAACAACAAACAGCTTTCATAAGTTATATTCTTGAGTAAAGTGCTGTAAAAACAGGACATTTCAAATGTTACAAAAATCTTCCTAAAGTTAAAAGATACATTAATCACAGACAATAACAAAGGCTTTTAAAAAACATTAATCTACAAAGGCTTAGATAAATATCCTACTTAATATTATAAACTCGAAAGTTTGTAAGTATGGATGGATGTTTATTACTCTTTCACGTAAAAACTACAAAATGGATTTTAATGAAACTTTACAATAATATAGCGTATACATCAGAATAACACATAGGCTACAATTCATAAAGATATATCGTATATTATCCAAACGCGGGTGAAACCGTGGGGCGCAGCTAGTTGTAAAATAAAATTTTCTACATTCACAGCTACACTTTAACTTCCTACTACCAAATAGCCCACACACCACAAACTAGAATGTAGGTGACTAGGCCTCTATTATCTATTAGATAGCCTTATCTGATACACTGGGCTACTAGAAGCATAGGTTGATAACAGCTGGGTAGCTGCCGTGTTACGCAACTTGGAGGAAGCGTTCGCGATTGCATCTTCATCCTTAACGACATTGTAACAGTCCTTTGGGTTTTAGAAGCTAGGTCAAAGATAAGAATCATTAGTACTTCTCTGGTATCATTGAGTAGTAAGTATCATTTCACGGTGGTGGTAATAAGCTTGGCGTTCAAAGACTGCTGTCAGAATACCCGATAGGAGCGGCAGACTTTATGCTTATTTAGGATGATAGCCAGGAAGACATACTAACGATTTTACCACAAAAGATTTAAACCAGAGTTGAGCAGTTGTGTCTAAATATTTTCTCCACAAATCGACGTCTAACCCTCGCTTTTTCTAAGTAAAATCATTAGGAATACCGGGATTGTGTAAACCAACGCAGTGATAGACGTTGATTTTGTCGAAAAAAATTTTAGAAACATCAGTTTGATTCTGGTCTAAACTTATGTGGTATAACGGTAAAATTCTCTTCTACTTAACTTAAACGTTAATACTTAGTATCTTAGGTCACTGTTAACACTCATCCATTTTAGTAGGGAAATCGAACCTAACTTCATCAGGGCACTGGATGCCGTATTTCAACTATTCGTTAGGCCGTCACGCGTCGCACATTAGTATCTCGAACCTTTAGTTTCAATGGTCCGCGTGACATTCGAGAGGCTTTTGATGCAGAAGTTGCGATGACATCAACTACTGGTTAGACCTCCTGTTTTTCATTTGACGATACTAAATATTTCCTCACTTTCATGACTCTGATGACCAACAAGATAGTACGTGTGGTTAAACATTTACCTGTAAAACTATCCCTTTAACTTTGCGCATGTTCCGTGACTCACGAGTCTGCGATTGTCATCTGTATGGTGACTGCTCCACCCTTCCACAAGGCTGTTTATGACACACCATTTGAACTTTAAGGACTCGATACAGGTGCGTTTTGAAAACTCACTTAAAATCTAATAGAGAGATATAATTTAACACTATTTTCCAACATGTCAAATCATTATAACCGTGCTTACTTGTATGCACATGACTCGTGAGTCTCACGCATGATCTACATTCTGACATGATCATGTCCTTCTTACGTTTTTTAAGGTACGAGTATCTTTTGAAAAGATCTTCTCATAAGATAAACCCTAAAAAAGGGAGCTTACGTGTCATGCTTCTTTACGGAAATGAACTAGTTAAATTTTTACAAGTACTACACATCCAAGATGGTATCTATCTACTCCTATTTGGGTATTTTATCGTACCTATATAGCCAGAATGACTCGGTTCCGACACTTTCCTACCATGACCGGCCCAACACTGACCTAAGTCCAAACATCTGGCAAAGATGTGAAAGTGTTGTCTCCAGAAAAGGGCTCACAAAGAACGCGTAATAAACGTCAAATATGTACGCAACTATTAGCAATGCTAATATTATGAAAGATGACCCAGAATATAACATTCTACACGTAGCCGGCGACTATTCTGTGTGTCTGGGGGCAGTCAACACTACTCCTACACGCTACCGTATTTGGACTGAATAGCGATCGATTTCGATGTAACTTTATTTCGCTTCACGGTCATAATGAAGAGAGAATTGCTCGAAATCTGGTGAAACCTATTGAAATCTTAACGGTAGAAGGGTCTTTTGAGACATCGCTATAGGGTGTTGCTCAAGTCATCGCTTTTAATAGAGATATTACACATCAGTAAAGAGAAGCTGTAAAATACCTACTTAAATATCATCATTACTGTTTCTGGAAAAAACATAGGTACTTTGTTAAGAGACACTATTAACTAAGAATCTGTATCTTGGGAATCAGGAACTACGAGGCCGTGCCAGATACACCCAAGCTTATGGTATACTATACTGTAGTTCAGTCATATTATATATTTACCTATGGGGATCAAACCCATATATTTTGGCTCATCACCAAGTTACGCCACAAAGCCAGCCAAAGTTTGACAAAGTATATAGTATGGGTTATTCATTGTCAACACGATTGATTTACGCGCTTTCCCATTCCAAAAAATACCATTAAAACGCACATTTCGCCCACACTACACCATGACTTTTTAAGATACCATCATAGGTGGCATTACCGCGCCGCCGCCATAAAATAGTAGCCACAATTAGCCAAAACTGCTAATCAGTATTCGAAGGGCTTGACATTTGAAACTTGAAGCGTTGCTCATGGTAATAAAACCGTTTTAACTAAAGATTTATTAGTTTGTACCTGCATTATGCACGAGGAATAAAGTATCTAGACAGGCGTGGCTTCTGAGTATTTCGAGATATCAATAACGGTCAAGGGAAATAGCCATTCCAAGTGGAAACAATACGACACGATTGTATTATTACCGCTTCGAATGGCTGTTCCCCTTGGAATCCCTCTCAATAAACTGATTGGAGGCTGAGCTCTTCTTGGAAGGCTTAGGTCATATTGATAGCGCTTACCTCGCATTGATTGAAAAATCATTCTTCATTTACTTCTTTTATAAGGTATGCGTGAACGTCCATAACTCCATGATTCGAAGGGAACGGTCCCGGGTAATATCGGTTGATAGCAGTTCAGAACACTAGGATAGTCTGACTAATTCTGGTAAGTATAACTGTGTTCTTTCTTTACTAAACCAATGCTATACGTAAGTTTACTTAACCAAGTGCAATAAAAAGATTACACGTCACAGTTTTTCCCTTAAACAATTTGATGTGAATACGTAGGTAATACATAACAATTCAATGAACTTTACGTTGTGTGAGCGGCGAGTGAAAATCGATTTTGTTATCACGCCTTATCACGAGAGCTCAGAGTATTTGCACTGAAGTACCCACATGGAAGGAATAAAAGTAATTTGTCGAATGACGTCGTCCTGGCTTTTGGAGCCAAATATTGTAAGGCTGGAACTGGGAGAACGAGATATGTATACAAAAGAAGAAACATAAAAAATCAACGCTAAAATAATTGCCTTAACGTCTTTTTTGCACGTGCGCCTTACCATACTTTAATGCGAATCGCAAGCAAGAAACTCGTAAAGATAAATCCGTTACTCTGTCTTGCATGTTGCAATAGTTATCGTCTGAACTGATAAGATTAACTTGGCTTTGCATCTAACCACAACGTTTCTTTCAGAACTAAGTTTGCCATTTTAGTGACACACATACGAGTACGTTTTATTTATCGTTATAGGACAAAGGTCCCGACTCCTCGTAGTTTCTTCATAAGATAATTCTATTTTAGGGTCTTTGTCTACTATTGAGTTGTGAATTCACTTTAACCCAGATCTAAGTGGCGTAGTTGGCGTCGAGTTTAGAGACCATTGCGTTCGGCTCAAAGTAAACCAGCGCCATGATATTACCATTTTAATAAATGCAGCCACGCTTAGAAGAACAACACACAAAGATACAAGAACACGAAGCTAAGAGAAAGGCAATTAGAACGTAATTCCTCTGACTCGGGTTAAGTCCTCAGATAAGGAAATATGTGGAACGCACGTGCGGATCTGCAACTGACTAACAACAGTATGCTATAATGTGCTTTATACCATTAATAACTTCCGTACTTACATATTTTATATAAAGCTGTATATGCTGTCGTTTCAATAGAACCTGATCTTCCCTTTAGGTGTTGGCTCCCTGCTGAACATCATGATTTCTATTTATTCCCATAGGGGTGTTCAACTATCAGGTGACATTGATGATCAGATGGTCTTCCTTTGGTACAGTGAATTTTATTGCATCGTCATTAATTTATAGTGCTCATCGTCATTACTAGCTCTCAGAATTCTTTTCTTCGAATTTCTTTCATGTTATTTGACATCTTTCTATCATTGTGATTCATAATTAATTTAGGACAATATATTTTTCTATTTGCCAAATTTATTAGCCAATTTACTACTGAAGAAACAATCGATCATTATTTTGCCACTAGACACGTAGTGCCAATTAATGTCGAAGTGTCAGGTCCCTTTGTTAAAGCTACACATCCGGATTGGCACAAGGTCCCGTTACACTATCGGGCCATCGGAGACCTATATATAGGTCACATCGGCCACCTTTCACCATGCAGCGGAGCCGTGGACATGGAAGTGGGGGTTTCACCCTTTACCGCTTCAATTTATTTATGATCTTGTTTCAGAGGCAACGAGGGTATTCTTTATAATCCGAATTCAGAAGTAATTCGATAATTCCTTGATCACATTACATAAAATACATTAAAGTTCTAAAATTTATTCAATACCTATACGAGGTAGGTGTTTTGGGCGGTGTTATTTATTTTACATTCGTTCAGTTATGTTCAGGATAATTTAATGATTTAGCTTAGGTATAGTTTCTACCTGTTTTCATTTAAATTCATCGACATCATTAAATCGTAGACAATGTCTCATGCAACTTGTCGGTACATGGATAATAAACGATTGAGACATCGTTTTTAAACGTTGGCTCCGTTCTCTAATAGTCTGAAAAGCTGTCAGCTAAGCATTATGGCGGCCAAACAAGGCGCGCGCGTGTGGGAGAGCGAGGGTCAGTTGGACCACCTAGATAACATTAGCATTACTAAGCGCACCTATAAATATACTTAATACGTTAATGTTTTATATTGATTGTATATTTTGAGACTATATTTAATACTGAAGATATGAAGATAGTCTGCCTGTCATTCATAGGCCACACTATCGTCATCGTCAACGGCCGACATGGAAATTGTCCCGATGATTTATCGCCATAAGTTTCACTGGCCACACTATCGTCATCATCACCGGCCAATTCCAAAACAAACCAAATTTAAAAAAAAACGTGAACGTCATAAATCGGGATATTCAACGGCAATGTCAATGACATATCCCAATTATGTGGCTACACTTACGGCGAACGTCAAACAACGGTATTTACGGGTATCATCATAGTCAATGGGATATCACGAGACGTGTGGCCCGTCCATCATACCACATAGGGTTGGACAAGCCGGTACTGCCTACTTTAGAATGAGTAGAATACACAATGAAGTATGTATGTAGACACTGTAAAAGATCAACTCTCGACATTACTCGACAAGAAAGTTTACAAACTATGAAATTGGTCGAAGCGAGTTACGAGACAACACGACAGATTAAATTCTAGTTGCAACGTAAACCATACGCCGTCTTATTCTCTTGTCTAAAGGCAAGACAAACAAAAGAATTCATCACAATTTTAGAAGAAAAGATGTTGACAAGTTAACAAGTTTGACATCGCTAACTGACACATTAGTATGCACATGAAAACATCGAAATAGCGGACGACACGTGCAGAGCGAGGGACAAAAAGGAAAACAACGTTATTTATATTTACGCTTCACTTTCTTTTGAAATACGTTATTACAACTGACACTTTCTTACATTTTTCCATCGTGGAATTCGTGGAAGTGCTAAGAAAATAATCAAATAGTTGTTTTCGTACGTTTCTTCTTATGTGGCGTACTTTATTTAACTCTTCTTTCTATGGATCGTCGTGTAATGTTTAGCGCCACTATATTTTATGATGACCTCAAAAGACTCTATTTAATAAAAAAAAGAAATATTGTATCACGAAACCCTTTTAAGGCACAACCATTTTTCTCAGACGGTATTAGTTAATAGGTTTGAGTGCTGTAAAAAAAACACTAACATGACCGAGAGACTTCGAGGTTGACCTCGGCTTCCAGATGTCATGCCCCTGGAGGAGGCATGTGAGATATACAAGGGACTGTATGTTCTAAGACATTTATACCTGTGTGTGCAACATAAAATAGTAAAGTTTTAAATCAATAATGATGACGTCACAGTTTATTGTAGATTTCAGACGCCGCTGTCTTCGTTTTTGGCAATACGCTGCCAATTTTTTTCCTCGCTATAAATGCAAGAGTATCGTTAAATTATATAACACCACTTCAACTATAGCATATTTGTGAATAATTTACGAATAGCAGCCGAATTCTTTTCTGTGAATAAACACACTTCACCGATATTTAAGCAGGTGCTGAGTGTAATGACAAAGCGAGCGATGATGCATTATAACGCCTAAAAATATAGGAATTCGTTTCATACTTGCAAGTTCCCAGACTAAAATGATTATACAATTCAATAAATGCCAATAACAGTTTTATTTTCTTACATACCTCAACATTATTTATTATCTTTAGATTCGGGTTCGTCGAAATATTGATACTTACAGCAATTATTGATGTTCCGAAAAGAGTTTTAGCTGATTATTCTTATACTTATTGCTATTTTTTCGGATATTTTCGGCGCTGCCGTGTTATGCAGGGATGACGGGAGATTAAAAATAAACAGTTTGTCTGATTTATACACGGGCCACATTATATCATGGAGGGATTATTTAAAGCGCTTAGCAACGGCTTGTTTACACTACCTGACCTTGTGTAGGTTGGGATTCTTCGGAATCTTCTTTCGCCTTGATGTTTTAATTTTTTTTTTTATACTTTATAAGCTAACATTTCTTAGCGCGTTAAAATCCGGAACGAGGATATTCACCAAAGAACTAAAGTTTACGAAATAGCTTTCAGGGTTTGCAATCTGAAGTAGTAATGGGCAGGCCACATCGCTAGTAGAACTGACTACCAATGGGGAAGATAGGTTCTAGAGTAGCGACCACGGACTGGAAGACAGTGTAGGTAGGCCTCCAACTAGATGGGCCGACGACATCAAAAGAGTCGCAGGCAACCGGTGGATGCACGTGGCAAATTATTGTCGATCATTGTGGTGGTCTAAGGGGGAGGCCTATGTTCAGCAGTGGACGTCTTCAGGTTGATTATGATGATGATGATAAGCTAACATTAGACTACTAACCACATTTGGCATTGTGTTTTAAGATGGGTTGTTCAAACTGTCGGTAGATAAGTCGGCTAAATTTCGATGATCCAGGACTCCCTGTTAAGGCTTACTTAGAATCGTATGAGTTGATTTAAATTCCTTGACTGATTGATTCTTGAATTAAGCTACTGACTGAGTCATGAGGCAATCAAGAACGATCTAGATTCGAGACATAAATAGAGACACTAAGTCTATCGTGAGCGCATCTGAGACAAAAAATTGATGACACACAACTTGTGTTTTTTTTTTTGCAGTCAATGCCAACTGATGAAAATACCTAATGCTTAAATAAACATATGGTATTTTTTTATTTATTCGAGACATTCTATATTCGACTAGAAAATGAAGCCTTACAAATAAATTAAAACACTCGTTTCAACAATAAAGCTTAAATAACTTAGATAACGTTTGCCAATTATTATTCAAAATTATAAAAAACAACACTTTCATCTATCGAAAAAAAACCGGACAAGTGCAAGTCGCACTCACGCATGAAGGGTTCCGTGCGAAATCCGTATCTATAACAACGGCAATAACATACGTTTGTTGTATGGGAGCCCCCTTAAATATTTTATTTTATTCTGTTTTTAGTATTTGTTGTTATAGCGGCAACAGAAATATATCATCTGTGGAAATTTCAACTGTGTAACTATGACGATTCATGAGATACAGCCTGGTGACAGACGGACAGCAGAGCCGTCCCGTTAATCCCCGGTAACGGTCCCGTTTAACCCTTTGGGTACTGAACCCTAAAAATGAGTTGGTAAGCAACTCGACATAAACTCGCCCATGCGGTCGAGCTGCCACCATTCATTTTAGTAGTAGCCAACTCGTCCGCACGTGCAAAGTACAGTCAGTCGAAAAAGTAATCCATGCATGCTATTTAACGCTAAATAATTATTATTCATGCAAATAGGGAAAATAGGCCTGAAAGTGTATTTGTTCCATTAGCAACTTTCACTCTATAATTATACATAATTATAATATAATAATAATACATCAGCTCAACTCTATTACACTGCCCACATAATGCATTTGTGATATCAATTTACAGGCTGAAATGTGCGTGCTGTGTGAACTTGTGTGATAGATTATGTAGCCCGTGTGTATTACAACGCCTTGTCTTTAAAATGCGTTGGCTTCGTGGACTCGTATTGCTATATTCTGGGAAATTTTGTTATCAAACTTCAACGCAGCATAGTTTCGTAATCGTGCATCCATATTGCATTCAACTAACCATGAGACAAACGTTAGAACATAATGAGTTCACATGACATGTTTATATTTGATTCATATCGTTTCCCAAACTAGTTAAGCTTTCTGTCTAATTAAATATTTCACACAAAAACTGAAAGTATTCTATAAGTAGTAACTTCATAATCAATGCACAAACCATGCGGAGTCAAAATATTAAAAATGAAGTTCATAAAGGTTCTAACTTTTTCATATTATAATTAATTTAGCAATCAAAGTATAGGTACCTTTACAGTCCAATTAAAAAATCAAAGCAAAATTTAAAGACCATTAGCTTAAATTCCACAGAGCACCTTAGTTATTAAAATTTAATGGGTATGTACACACTCAAGTCTGACGTAAATAGCAGGAATGTCATGGAACACAACCTATTAAAATATTGAGATACCAATTACCATGTCTATGAAAAGTTTTCGGATAGGTACGTATGGATATGTTGCGGTGAACTCGATTATAGAAATCTGCAATGACTGGCAGACGTCATTGCTCTCACTATTATACTATACTTAATAATAATAATTATTCATTATGCTCCATAATATTTTCAAATAGATTTACATTTTAGCATCAATCAGTATTATAACACAGTGTTTAAAGTCACTTCACAATAGTTCACTTCTGTAACAACGTATTAGTTTGTAGCCAGTTGTCAAGTTATTAGATTATATTATTATAATTCTTTTAAATTTTCGTTACGATTAAATACTACCTACCTAATGATTATTGTCATCATCAGAAACTTCCGATGGAAACTTAAAACTTTTATTTCTAGTATCATTCTCGTCGGATATTCAGGTTCCTGAATCTAAAATATGGATACTTATCCATAACGTCTCTAGTAAATAGTCTGCTATAATTACTAAAGATTCGCCAAAACTCATCTATTTGCCATCCATCACAGAAAAAATAGAGTAGGCAGAGAGCAAGCACGTGCAGGCCTTGGCGAGTCAAAACATCTTGAATCTATTTTTTTCATCTGCTCGAAAATATTTAGTTTCCGAGAAAATGCTAATTTAACCGAATACACAGTTTAATGGGCTTCTTAATTAGTAATCAACTTTGAAAGAATCTCGTCTTATTGTGTTGGGAATAAAATACCCTTCGGATTCAGAGATAAAATCATTTCAAATCACAGACATATAAGAGGAAGTAGACCGGTCACTACAGATATCTAGCATATTCAGTCATGACACCTGCCACTATTATTGATGAGTGACGCTGAACATTTTTGATAGCTCATTGTAAAAATATTATTTAGGTCGGATTCAGCACGAGTTTTAATCTTAGCTACATTTTATAAACGTACGGTATGCTTAGTTGCCTTGTTAGTCCAAGTTTAACCCTGCCTGAATGTATTTTTTTCTGGCTTCACTAGATATCTACAAAGCCCGGTCTACTTCCTCTTGTGTGTCTGTGTTTGAAAACAGTCTGAACTAATCTTTTAATTGTCGTACGAGTATTTGAACTGTGGACCATCCATAAGTTAGACCAACCGCGATTTGCACTAACTAAGAATATAAATGCATTGGATGAAATGAGAATGAAACCAGCTGTGCCCAAACAAATAAATATGAAACCAAACTTCTTCACAAGTATCGACTTCGACACTCGATACCAGACTTCGTGTCGAGTTATCGACACGAGCACAAGAAGTGTCAAGTCTTCTGTGGGCTCGGCCGAACCTGACCTTCTACGGCGCAGTTTTAACCACTATTGTCTGTAAGAATTAAGCCATTTAACATCTGCTCTAGCCGTTGCATTTAGTCAATAGTTATAGAATATAATCCCTCTTTTGTGGGTAAGAGAAAGCTTCGTAGTACTCTTATTTGGAATACTAAAGATACCAGTTCTCATACCACCTCATACGTACCTAGGAGATTGTTTGTTGGGTAAGACTTGTGCGTGTTCAAAGCTTAATCTTACATTGTGATTTTATTCGAATATATACACAGAATTATCATCTGACCCAGTGTGGATGTCACATTTCACAATATCCTCGAATGTTTTAGTTTCGTAGACCTGTAACGCTGTGAGCTGCCGATGGCGTTTCTAGGAGACCACAGGCTAAATTTCCTCACAGTTTTTCTTTAACCGCTCAAGTCTTGATACGTCCGATCATAACATGAATACAAAAATATTTCCTTTTATTTTTTTTACATTTCACCTTGGTCCGAGATTAACGCGCGGTCGAGCGACCGAATTAGGATTACTCGAGGCTCCATTCACGGGCTTTTAGTCCGCTAATTAGTTTTATGGCCCCTCCGTCCGTGTTTTTGTTGTAAAATACTACCTTATTTTATACTACTTAATTAAAACTGTTTGTTACTATACTTGTAACTGGCATAATTATTTAAATTCAAATGTATAGTGTATACTAAGTTCTTTTTCCTTGTCACTCAAAATATACAATTTACAATAACAACATCGTTTTTCTACAATAATTTACAACACGTTATCAGCACGAGGAATAATAGTGGAAATTCAAATAGAAAGATGTTGTGCAATAAGTAATAATATATTTTAAGTCGAAAATGGTTTATCTTTGAAAAAGTTCCAAGATGGCGAATAGTGGTGATTCGGGTACGGTAAGATGGTCTTCACCTATTCCGGCAATACTTCTCACTAGTAGAGAAGGCTATCCGTCGTGGAAATTCAAGATGAGACAGTATCTGATCCATGAGGATTTGTGGAGCAGTGTAGATGGCACTGATGTTGCCATCCCTGCAGCCACAAAAATCAGGAACGATCAAAGAGCATTAGCAAAAATATGCTTGGCAGTCGACGGGTCTGCAATAACGCATATTAGAAGCGCCAAAACCGCCCAAGATGCCTGGAAGGCGTTACAGGGAGTCTATGAAGATAAAGGCATGGGCAGACGGCTAGCGTTAGAGAGAAAACTTTACAGGCTCTCGCTGAATGATTTTCAAAACATTGAAATGTATGTCAACGCTGTTTTGAGTACAGCACAAGACTTGGCTGACATCGGCAAGGTAATAGAAGATACTTCGATTGCTGCTATTTTATTAGGAGGTCTTACTTCTAGATATGAGCCCCTAATAATGGCATTAGAAAATAGCAATGTTGAGGTAACAACTGATTTAGTAAAGTCTAGATTACTGAATGAGATGTCTAAAGATGTTCAGCAAGATGATCATGTAGCGGCTTTGAAATCGAATAGTTCTGGAATAAGGAAGAAAAAGCCTATAATCTGCTACAAGTGTAGAGAACCTGGACACAAAAGTCCTGATTGCCCTTTGAAGAAGGAAAAGAAGGCATTTAGCGTATCAGAGAGGGTTGAACATAAAGGCACAGATTGTTCTTTGAAATTGGAAGAGGAAGAGGCGCATGTGACAACAGGCATGGCTCTCTCCACACCTGTACCAAGTAACCAGAAGTGGATAATAGATTCTGGAGCAACTGTTCATATGACTCCATACAAGGAGTGGCTGAATAATTACCGACAAATAGAAGGCGGAACTATTACAGTGGCAAATGGACATAAGATTGCGACTTTGGGTGTTGGTGATGTATTTATTGATACAGACTCTCCAGTAAATAGAATAGAGGGTGTAGTTCATGTTCCTGATCTGACAAGCAACTTAATTTCTATAAAGAAAGTTGTGGATAAAGGTTTTGTAGTAGTTTTTAATAAAGATGGTTGTAGCTTTTATAAAAATGATGATTGCTCTGTTCAAGGTGAGGTGGTTCTACATGGTTCGGCCAGCAGTGGTGGACTGTACAATCTAAATTGTACTACCAATTCCTCCCGAAATGTGGCGTACGATGTGCACTCTGACAACTCGTTAAGCAGGTACCAACTATGGCACAAACGGTTAGGTCACTTATGTCGTATAGGTATGGACCAATTGAAGAACGCTCATGTAGGCATTGATTACAAAAGTGTAGATACAACCAAATGCATTGCCTGTGTTGAAGGTAAGCAAAGTAGAAAACCCTTCAAGGCAATTGCGTATAAGAAAGCTACGTCTAAACTAGAATTGATCCACTCAGATATATGTGGACCAATGTCTGTGACGTCATTGCAGGGTAATAGGTACGTTCTATTATTCGTAGATGATTATTCGCGGATGGTTTATCCGTATTTCATTGCTTCAAAAGCAGAGGTGAAAGATAAGTTTTGTTCTTTCCAAGCGCTGGTAGAAAGGCAAACTGGTGCTCAAATAAAAGTATTGAGAACTGACTGCGGAAAGGAGTACGTCAATAAGGATTTTTTACAGTATTTAACTTCGAAAGGCGTGACGCATGAGACAACTGTTGGGTACAGTCCTCAGTCCAACGGCGTGGCAGAGCGGACCAATCGCTCCATAGTGGAGAAAGCGCGCTCAATGCTTGCTGGGAGCTCTTTGTCGAAGGCGTACTGGGAAGATGCATTCAAGGTGGCAGTATACTTGAAGAACAGGTCGCCGCATCGGGCCTTAGAGAGGCAGACACCATTCGAGAAATGGAACGGACAAAAGGTAGATCTGAGCCATTTGCGTGTATTTGGATGTCGAGCGCTGATACAAATTCCCGCATGTCATAGAAAGAAGCTGGATATGAAAGCTAAAGAAGTAATTTTTGTCGGATACTCAGAAGATCCAAACGGATATTTCTTTAGAGATGCTTCAAATCCAAGGCAACTGCAGAAGTCCAGAGATGTGACATTTTTTGAAGACCGCTTTAATCAACTGAAAAGTAATGTCGTTGAAACTGCAAAACCGGAAGCTATCATTCTTTTTGATGATGTCAGGCAGAAGGACAAAGAAGTGGTGGTGGTTGATGTTGAGCAGAAGACAGACGAGAATGTGGTTGTACTTCAAGAAAATTCTGGGCGCAGTGATGATGAAGTGGACTTCGATTCCGCTGAATCGGAAGGTCCTACGAGTCCTGAACAAAGATCAAGCGCAGATCAGCAAGTATGTAGGTATCCTACTAGGGCTCGTAGACAACCGGACTTTTATACCAATATGGTATCAGCTGATGATATAAATGAGCCGAATAGTTATTTAGAGGCAGTTAATGCTAAAGATGCTGATGAATGGCGTACAGCTATGAATAATGAATATAATTCACTCATTAAATTAGGGACGTGGAAACTTGTTGATAAGCCTGAGAAAAATAAGAAGGTGATACCATGCAAATGGGTTTATAAAGTGAAGACAGATGCTGACGGTAACATTATGAAGTATAAGGCAAGGCTTGTGGCGAAAGGTTTCAAGCAGGTAAAGGAAGTAGACTACAATGAAACTTATGCTCCGGTAATTCGCCATTCTTCACTTCGTGCATTATTTGCTTTGGCTGCAGAGTTGGATCTCAAGATGAGGCACTTGGACGTTGACACAGCTTTCCTCAATGGAGACCTTGAAGAGGAAGTTTTTATGGAACAACCTCAAGGCTTTATGAAGAAAGGTCATGAAGGTCAAGTTTGTCTGCTGCAGAAATCCTTATATGGGCTGAAACAAGCGCCCCGAGCATGGAACATGATGTTGGACAAAACTCTACTAAAGTTGGGTTTTATGAAAACTCCTTCGGAACCATGCGTATACAGAAAACTTTTTGGTCAGGAACTTGTCTTGTTGGCAGTCTATGTAGATGACATTATTGTCTTTCATACAAGTGACGAGACATGTCAAAAAGTGAAGTCTGATTTGGAAAAAATGTTTTCGTTGAAAGATCTTGGAGAAGTAAATTATTATTTGGGACTGAATATTGTCAGAAAAGATAGCGAAATCAAGGTAAATCAACGAACATTTATATTAAACCTGTTGAAAAGGTTTGGTATGGAAAATTGTAAGGCTGTTGATACACCATCGAGTCTGAAAAAACTGGATGCTGTAACTGGTCAAGATGAGTCTTACCCATATCAGAACCTAATCGGGTGTCTCATGTTCCTATCAGTCAACACTCGTCCTGATATAGCTTTTGTTACAAGCTATTTGAGTCAGTTCAATACCAAATACAGTAAGGAACATTGGACTGCGGCGAAGAGAGTCCTACAGTATCTGAAGGGTACAATCGATTACTCTCTTACTTACAGGAAGGTTGGAGAGTACCTGCAAGGATACACAGACGCAGATTGGGCTAACTGTAGCATTGATCGCAGGTCATACACGGGCTACTATTTTACGTTGGCCGGAAGTCCTATTGCGTGGCAGGCCAAGAAACAGCCAACTGTGGCACTATCTTCGACAGAAGCGGAGTACATGGCACTAACAGCTGCGGCTAAAGAAGCTTGTTACCTTAGAAGGTTTGTTTCAGAAACTACAGGTAGGAGCAATATAGTTGTCATGTTTAACGATAGCCAGAGTGCACAGAGTTTGGTACACAATCCTATCCACCATGAAAGGACGAAGCATATAGATACCAAGTATCATTTCATTAGGGAAAAGGTGTCTGACGGATGTATAGATATTCGGTTCGTCAGATCAGAACTTAATTATGCTGATATCTTCACAAAACCTTTGGGGAGAGTTGCACATACGAGGTGTGTAACAAGTTTAGCCTTAGGTTTTTAGAGAGTTTTAATTAAGGGAGGATGTTGTAAAATACTACCTTATTTTATACTACTTAATTAAAACTGTTTGTTACTATACTTGTAACTGGCATAATTATTTAAATTCAAATGTATAGTGTATACTAAGTTCTTTTTCCTTGTCACTCAAAATATACAATTTACAATAACAACATCGTTTTTCTACAATAATTTACAACAGTTTTATGTTTAAATTCGTATAATTCGCGGACCGGCATCAACGAATGTGTTTCTGCTAGTGATGTAATAGCCGAATTTCGGTGTTTGCGTGCATTTATGTAGAAAATTGCTGACATTGTACTGCTAAAAGACGACGATTACGTTCAGATTTCGAGAATAAGAATTGGTTAGATAAAACAAGGATTTCTCTTCGTCCCTGTTATCGTGACTGTGTCAGACACTACGGAGCTGATTTGAAAATGATTTTCAGAGCTTGATAACGTACATTGTTATCGGTAAAATCTGTGAGTTCCCAAGCTCTTACCTACTAAAGTTCACAGGGACTAGCGTCTTTTTGACACGCTTATCGTATCCAATTGTGCTAAATTCCAGGTTGCTGGAATGGGCTGAGATGACACTTTAGTTCGAAGTATTACTTTCTTTCTTGATTGAGACCTTTTATTTGAATATTTCTTGCCGATTACGATTTATATTCGGGGGGTGAACACATCACTAGCTACAGCGGCATTGTTCAAATGTATTTATACGATCGTATCCCGCTTCCCATTATACCGGCAGCTTGCGTAATTATTTGTTTGTCAAGGACGGTGGATAATATAAATTTTATGTTTAGGAAGCAATTAAACCATTTACAACTACATTTGTAAAGAATAACGCTCATTGTAATATATATTCGTTTGAAGATACGAGTCACACTCATAAATAGATTCGCTCTGAGTCCCACCGATAGAGTTGTCATTGCGAACTATGTAAACAAAATCCATTTTCAATGACAAAATCTACCTATATTCACATGTTTTTATTTCTTGTATAATATTCTCGTAATGCAATCGTTAATTTTATTTATCCCGTTAGTTCCCACTATTAGTCTCGCTAAACCATACTCATAAAACACCTCTCGTTCCACTGTAGAAACCTAATATACCATTTATCTACGCCTTCATTTAAACTACCTACCTAGACTTAATTCAATTCGTTCACTGAACGAACAAAACTTAAATATCAGCTGTTTTGATTTATATTTTATTCGTTATCTTTAATTTGATGCAAATAAACGGATAACCACATTATACAATACTATCGACCATTGATGGCCGATCCGCTATCCGAAATGCGAAACATAATTAATGGGTAGTTAAAATTATGATTATTTGGTTCAAAATTACGTCATCCGTCCCAGTTAAGCGACCTTTATAGCATACTTTATTTACGGCCAAGGGGTAATAATTTATGCAGATGCGAATTAAAATTGACACTTATATGGCCTGGGTAGTGTCTTATTCATTGAACCTAGTTAACCAACAGTTATTTCAAGGCAAGGTTGTGTACATGCAATTGTGGGCCGCGTTTGCGAAAATGTGAAGATGAATAGAGATCGGTATACGCAGACTAGCGGTAAGAGAAAAATACAATGCATGATTACCTGCACCCTTAGAGGAATAACACATAGAAACCAAGTACTCGCTAGCGCAGTGTAGCCATGCGCTTGTGTGTGTTTTGGAAAATATAATTAGGAACATGGCACTCACGCACACATTGATAGAAAAGTGGCTTCACTTTTGAGTGCCACTATTCTTCTCTTTGTATTAGGTACTCTTAGCCTGCACCTTATTAGACACGTAAAACATGCAGAAGTGATTCCATGAGGGTTAGTTCCGCTTTGCACTAATCCCGCTTCGATATACTTACTCGAAAAATGTTTACATAACGAAAGGGCCGTTATGCACTATTTTATTTGGCTACACGAAAACAATTAAAGATACAGTTGAAAAGTCATAGCACAAAATATTTAAACCAGAACTGAACAGATTAGTCTAAATATTTTCTCCAAAAATCGACGTCTCATCCTTGTTTTTTTAACTCAATAAGAAAATCACAAGTTATAGCCGGTGGGCTAGGGGGTTCTGGGCCTTCGTGAGGAGTGTGAGGGAATTTAAACGGCGGAAAACGGAAGAACACACGTTTATTATCGAAATAGGTAAAACAAGCAACTTGAACAGAATTATTATTAGGTACAGAAAAACGCAAACTTAGGTCACTGAAGGTGCTAGTGAATGGACTTAGGGCTTTATATATCTAATCGGCGCGGAGCCCTACGATTCCGCTTGGGATATCTGAAATCGCAGCGCGGCGCACAGGAGACGGTAACGGACTGCCGCGATGCGTTCGCGCTTGTTGGGCTCGAGCTCTCATTGGCTGGCGCGCCAAGTTGACGTGATTCGTCACTAGCCTGCGTTATAATAACCTGCGCATTCGCACCAATGGGTGCGCCGGATTGCTTGGTAGCACTTTGACGTGATTCGTCACTACTGTCGCTGGGTGCAGAGGGTTGCCAGGCTACATACTCCCCCTCTAGATCACGATTACGCCCTCGATCGTGGTCTAGCCCTAGAACAGGTTCTCCTGGAGAACGTTGTAAACGCGGACGGCCTCGCTTCTTCTTAGGAGCGAGCGGTTGAGCACATTCATCTTCACGTGCTCGAAACGACGTTAACTCAGTAGCGTGGAACTTGCCCAATATATCCTCTGGTTTATTAACGCTTGCGATGAGATACGTTGTTGGACTCACCTTCTTCTTCACAATGTATGGTCCATCCCTTTTAGGGAAAAACTTCGCTGTCTTAGCTTTGCTAGCGTCACTTAGCTGACGTAAAGCCAGTAAAACTTTATCACCCTCTTCATACACTTGTCCCACTCTTCTAGATTTATCGCCATGTGATTTCCTCTTGTCTTGCTGTTTCTCAACTCTATCACGCACCTCACTTAACGAGTTCAAGAACTTGGTCAAGTAGGGTGTAATTTGTGGTACAAAATTATCCTTACTCAGAACAGCCTTTGGGTCATTAAACACATCTAATGGTGATCTCATTTCACGGGCAAATGTCAGGTACGCCGGAGTAGCACCGGTCGTTTCACATACTGCGCTGTTCATGCTGAAACGTACGATAGGCAACTGTTTAGGCCATGAAGGGTGATCCATACCAACCAGCCAAGCTAATTGGGTCTTCATATCCCGGTTTTTTCTTTCTGCAGGATTAGCTTCAGGGTGGTAGTAAGGTATCAAGTCCTGCGTTATACCCAATATGTACATGCACTTCTGCATAACTGCTGACACAAATTGTGGACCCGAATCTGAGATTACTCTACGTGGCAAACCGAAACGAAGAAAATACTCCTCTATAAGTACTTTCGCACAAGCCGCTGAGGTTGCTTCTTTCAGAGCATAGATTTCTATCCATCTCGTAGCGGTGTCTTCTACTAACAGGATCCACTTCTCGCCATTTTCACCTTCCGGCAGTGGTCCAAAAAGGTCAATTGCTAAGACCTCGTTGCGCTGGTTGAGAATCGGTGTTTGAATGAGACCTGATGGCTTCTCATTCGTGGCTTTGTATCGCTGACACGTCGCACACGATCTAACATACTCTGTGACCATTCTTCTCATTCCAGGGAAGAAATAATTTTGCGCGATTTTATAGTAGGTCCTTTCCATTCCAGGATGACCTGCTACAGGCGCGTCGTGACATTCACGTAAAATTTCATCACGCAGGCTCGCAGGTATTACTAACTGCGGTGATTCGTTGTCTGTATCGGGGTTATACCGGTAAAGAACTCCACGTTCTATGATGTACCCGCGTTCAGTCCAACGACGAGTCGCCACTTCTTCTGTATCTTCTATCTCCTTAATGATTTTATTGATATCAGGGTCCGCCTGCTGTTCTGCCCGCAACTCGGTGAGATCTCGTGTTGGTAGATCTACGATTACTGAACAAATACCACATGATTCTCGAGATTCTTCTGTGCAGACAGGGCGACTGAGGCTATCTGCTACCACATTTAATCTACCCGGAGTATATTCAAAGTGAATATCATAGGCCTGCAGTCTTAGTGCCCAACGCACTAAGCGACCTGACGGCGACTTCAAAGATAAGAGCCACTTTAACGGCTGGTGGTCACTTCCTATGACCACGGGGTGACCATCTATGTACCCCCGAAAACGATCTACAGCCCATATGACTGTCAGAGCCTCTCGCTCTGTGGTTGAATAGTTTCGCTCAGCCGCTGTCAATAGTCGGCTAGCAAACTCAATCGGCCTCTCTTCATTTTTCTCACCTTGAAGCAATACTGCACCTAGTGCGTAGTTGCTCGCATCCGTGCGCAGGATGAACGGCTTGGAGTAGTCCGCTTGTATGAGAATCGGCGCTGAAGTTAGAAGTTTCTTTAAGTCGTTGAACGCATCAACCTGGTGTGACCCCCACACCCATGATTGATTTTTCCTAGTTAACCTGGTCAGCGGCTCAGCGACTTTCGAAAACCCTGGAATAAATTTTCTGAACCACGAACATGTTTGAATGAACGTCCTGAGATGCTTCAATGACGACGGTGGCTCCATATCCAGAATAGCACGGATCTTATCCTCATCAGCTGACACTCCTGCCTGAGAGATCACATGACCTAAATATTTTACTGACTCTCTACCAAAAACACATTTTTCTCGATTCGCTCGCAATTTGAATTTTGTGAGCTGCTCAAAGACGACTTGCAGGTCTTCCAGGTGCTTCTGGAACCCTCCCTGAGTGATGATTAAAATATCATCCATGTACCCTAGTACAGTCATGTCTTTAAATGCTGAACTAGATCGCATCCTATCTATCAATCGCTGAAAAGTGGCCGGTCCGTTCTTCAATCCGAACGGCATTCTTTTAAAACGGAACGTACCAAACGGAGTGACGAACGCAGTCTTGTCTCTGTCCTCTTCCTGGACAGCTACCTGCCAGTATCCTGAACGGAGATCGATTGTAGACATGTGACACTGACCTTGCTTAGTTGATTGTAGCAGCTCATCAATGCGGGGCATTGGATAGGCGTCAGTCTTCGTGATCGAATTTAATTTTCGATAGTCGACGCAAAAACGATAGCTGCCATCACGTTTTGGTATCAACAAAGCCGGAGCACCCCAGGCTGACTCGCACTCTTCAACTATACCTTCTTCCAACATCTTGTTGAGCTCCTGTTGCATAATTTCCTTCTTTGCAGGTGTCAGGCGATAGGGCGGCGTCGCAACCGGCGCATGGTTCCCTGCATCAATGTGATGCACAACGTATGGTGTAGGCTCCCCAATCGGATCGAACAAGTCGCTAAAATCCGTCAGTAATTGGGCAAGCTCATCACGCTCCTGTTCCTGCAAGCATGTCCCCTCATCGTCACGTAAAATATTCATCGTTGCGTATGACTTTCGACGAGGTGACTCTGGTTCAAAAAGAAGTTGGTATTTCTGTTCCCTACTTTCAGAAAAATACCACGAACTACGTTTAAAGTCGATAACTAAACCAGCTTTCTTTATAAAATCGATACCTAAAAGCGATTCGTTATCTTGCGCGTCGGGGAAAATAATAAATTCGGTAGGCACAATTTTATGAAAAAGGTTCACCTGAACTTCCGCAATAAGTACTTCCATTACGCGTGTGCAACCATCCGCTAATCGGATGTTACGAGTGCATCGCTTTAGGGGGTGACCTTCCTCTACCAAAACTCTATGGAGTGAGTGACCTGCAATGCAACCCTTCGCACCCGTATCCAATAACGCAGTTCCATTTTTCCCCAATATCCCTATTTGTAACAAGGGTCGACTATTCACGAACTCCCCCTGGATCCGACCCTGTGGGCGCGCTACGCTTTCATTACAATTGTTATTATCACTTACATCACTATCAAAACAATTCGTGTGTACATCACTACCAAAGCGCTTTGTGTGTACCCCACCATCAAAACAATTTGTGTGTACATCACCATCAAAACACTTTGTGTGTACCCCACCATTAAAACAATTTGGGTGTACATCACCATCAAAACACTTTGTGTGTACCCCACCATCAGAATAATTATTTGTGTGTACATCACTATCAAAACACTTTGTGTGTACCCCACCAATAAAACAATTTGGGTGTACATCACCATCAAAACACTTTGTGTGTACCCCACCATCAGAATAATTATTTGGGTGTACATCACTATCAAAACACTTTGTGTGTACCCCACCATCAGAATAATTATTTGGGTGTACATCACTATCAAAACACTTTGTGTGTACCCCACCATTAAAACAATTTGGGTGTACATCACCATCAAAACACTTTGTGTGTACCCCACCATCAGAATTATTATTTGTGAGTACATCACTATCCAACAAATTCGTGTGCACATCCCTATTAACACAAATTGTGTGCACATCACTATTACATGAGCCATCCCCATTCATAGCGCTAATAGAACTTAATTCTACACATGTAGGTACATCATGTGAAAACGAACAAGCCCGCTCCTTGTCTAAGATAATAATTTCTCCACTATTATTATCACAGCTGTCGCTGTGGGCGACCGGAGATGGCTTACCCGTACAGCACTTTCGGATATGACTGTTACTTATAGAAACCGGATAAAAATCACACACATTTTTCCCATTATCGTAGTCATTGTTTACATGAGATACATTCTGTTTATTTTCACCCTTATTGTCTTTACGGTCGTGACCAGAATGTTCAACACGGACACAAGATTTTACTTTCGTCGGTTTGGTAACACAGTAACGTTTAACAGAGTCCCTCGCAATGGTACTTGCGAGGTTACCTGACTGTCCTTCACATTGCGCGGGCGGCGGCGGTGACGATGACCTCGCTGCGCCCGGAGTGAGTTTTGCGGCGGTATAGCGCTCGCTCGTTGAGCGGCGGCGCGCACCCAGTGATAACGACTGGGGCGGCCGCGGCGGCGGCTCGCTCGCATCGGGCGGCGAACATGACTCGGGCTCGCGCGGCGAGCGCGACACGTGCGAGCCGGCGGGCGCTGTTATCAGTGTCCCTAGTGCAAGTTTTGTCAATTTATTTACGCGCTCGGTCCGTTTGGCGTAAACTTGAAATTGTATGGAATAAGAGCAGCGCCATCTAGTGACTGGCTGACTGACGCTAGATGTCGCTGCTCTTATTCCATACAATTTCAAGTTTACGCCAAACGGACCGAGCGCGTAAATAAATTGTCAAAACTCGCACTAGGCACACAGGCCGGTAGGCTCACGTTCGCGCGACCCGGGAACATTTGAACGCGATACCGATCCACTGTCCACTGAATCAAATGCATTTTGTGCATTTACTTTGCACTTTTCACATTTAGATTTTATTACGTTGGGTGCTCCACACCCGTAACACTGAATGTTTTTAGGAACAACTTTTACACTATGATTATTATCGTTATCACTAGACGCACTGTTTAACTTTCTACAGTTTTGTTTGTCATGCCCCCACTTCTTGCAATATGTGCAGGAAACTCGACGACTGTCCTTGTCGCGATTTGATGCCGATGCGGACGGCAGCGGCGCGGCTGCGCCGGCGGTGCCGACGGAACGCATACTGGCCGGCGGGTTCGACGTACTAGCGCTCCCGGCGGCTCTGCTTGTTGGTAGCGGTGGCGGCTTCTTATCGCCGTCGTGTAGCAACTCTTCAATCGCTCTGGCCCGTCGCAGCAAATTGTCGAATGTCCACACAGAGTCCCGCTCTATGCGCTTTCTAATTCTGCGATCTAATAGGCCGAATACCATGTCGAGCTGAATTTTCTCACTTACTTCGTCCTTGGGCAGTTTAGATAATAGTGCACGACATTGTGATATAAACAAATCTGTCGGCTCAGCGCCTTGTGCGCGTGAAAACAAATCTAGGTATATACGAAACGGTGGCCGGCGTTCTCCATATGCACTTTTCAACTTATTTACTGCATCTGCCCATGAAGTAGTGCTGTCTTTTACTCCTTGCCACCAAATCGCAGCAGCGTCTGTTAGTAACATGGAGAATCCTTTCACCGCGTTCTCGTCTGAGATTTGTAGGCAGTTTTTATATACGTCGACCGCGTCAATGAACCCTTCCACGTCCGCGGGATTTCCACTAAACCGCGCGGTACACTTCGTCAGGTTAGCGGCCGGCGCAGGCGTCGTCATCGATACTTCGACCGCTGGCGTCGAAGTTCGAACCTCGCGCATCATCCGTGCGAAAATCTCCGCCTGGCTTTCTTGCAAGCTCTGCATGAGATTCGCGAATTGTTCAGATCCCATAGTGATCATGGGCTCGTCTGCACGAGTCCCATCATCATCCTCCTCTTCTGGTGAACCTTGCGCTCTTGTTCGTCGCATTGTCGCGTCGTATCAACCGTTTCGCTGTTGCAATTTTCGTCGTGGCGGGCGCGTGCAAAATGGCGTCCGTCCACGGAATTGAAAAATAAAAAAAAAATCTCCCGCACACTTCAGCGGAAGGCTCCTACTGCTGGGCGCCAATATAGCCGGTGGGCTAGGGGGTTCTGGGCCTTCGTGAGGAGTGTGAGGGAATTTAAACGGCGGAAAACGGAAGAACACACGTTTATTATCGAAATAGGTAAAACAAGCAACTTGAACAGAATTATTATTAGGTACAGAAAAACGCAAACTTAGGTCACTGAAGGTGCTAGTGAATGGACTTAGGGCTTTATATATCTAATCGGCGCGGAGCCCTACGATTCCGCTTGGGATATCTGAAATCGCAGCGCGGCGCACAGGAGACGGTAACGGACTGCCGCGATGCGTTCGCGCTTGTTGGGCTCGAGCTCTCATTGGCTGGCGCGCCAAGTTGACGTGATTCGTCACTAGCCTGCGTTATAATAACCTGCGCATTCGCACCAATGGGTGCGCCGGATTGCTTGGTAGCACTTTGACGTGATTCGTCACTACTGTCGCTGGGTGCAGAGGGTTGCCAGGCTACAAAGTCAAATAATTGGGAATGCCATGATTGAGTTCTCAAGAGAATGCAAGTGATAGACGTCGATTTTGTGGAACGTAATTTTAGAACTGATATAAACTTTTGTTGTAAGACGGTTAAATGATGGCGGGAATCCGATAGTGAGACGTTTGAAATTATGAAATACTTATTATAATAAAATACTTGACACTGGCTACATGCACAAACCGTGCGAAGCCATTAATTAAAAAAAAAAAAGACGGATAAAAGTTTAAATATATTTTTGCACATTTGGATCGAGTTGGTTAAAGGAGTTCGGTAAACCTGACACCAATTACTGGTAATCTATTTCCGTCGTGAACAAGATCAACAAAACATTTTTACGTAACTTTTGATAACCAGAACTTTTTAATCAATGCCAACAATCCGTCAATATTCTTAGAAAGCAGGTGGGTCTAATTGTGTAACTGTGTGTGGCAGTGCCTACAATTCACACCAAGGTCTCGCTGAATCAAACTATTTCTGTACTAATTGAAATAAATATACGAGTGGTCAGTGCAAGTACGGCCATCATTTGTTACACTTTTGAGACTGTCTGGAAAGTCGGTTAGGTGTGTTAGTCGGCCGTCACACACAAGTTGCCTACAGAAATACAAATTATAAAACATCCTTCGATAGTCGGTTAGTAAAGTATCTATGCGATAAAAAACAATTTTCACGCAATTCGTCACGTTATTTAAAAAGTACTTAATTTTATTAAACGAGATCTTTTACTCTTAATGCGAATTATTAAATCACTGTGTCTGACCCAATCACCAAAATTTAAGTCTGAGGTTGTAATATTGGCGCTCAGTTACGTGGAGTTTTCGAGTAGGAATACTGTATTCTATGCATGTGTAGCATTAACGTTATCATGGGAAATAATACATTCTTTTATTTGGCTTGTTAACTGTGATAATTTATGCAAAACATAGTTGTAACTAATTAAAGTTAGTCATAACTTTTGCGGATCTATATAACTAATTAAATTGTACACAAAATGACTGCATATAATGCAGCTAGTTACCCTTTAGGAATTAATGTTGCATAATATTGTAGCAAGCTATAAATGTCACTCATACGCCGATCATTAATAAAAACATAATAAAATACGACCAATTTATCAGAAAAGGATAATTTACTCGTTCACAGATTAAGATCAATGAGGTCGTCAAAATGTCATTGCTGAAATACGTCCTCGGTCCTCACCCCTCGCGAACGGAGGGTCGCCCCAGTCGGGCAATGAGCGAGGCGCCAGTGATTCGGCGAGTAACCGAATTTATTTGTCGAATAGTGACCGAACGTCACGTACTAAGCCGCGGCGGTGAACCAGTAAATAGCCGAACACATTTGCTAGGTGGGTGGTCCGAAGAAAAACACGAGGAAAAATCGCAGCCAAGACACGTCCCTCGTCGCCCGATACGTTTACGCGAGAAATCTCGAACACAAACGACCTACAAATCGCGATATAAATATTTAGATAAGCGATACATTCATCACAGTTATACGATATTCAATGGCCGATATAATTGGCTACGGAAATAACCACTTCGTGGAAAACATCGTTCGCATTGCAATATAATATCAAAGGGAGAATACCTTGAGCTCTAATTTATTCTCCTGATTCCGTATAATCTGAACAAGAATTCTTTTTGATGGCATCTTCAGTGTGCCAATAAATTATCTGTACGTTACGCACCACTCAATTAATTAATGTAACGCTATCTCCCAGATAAATGGACGGGTTCTGCGAAAGCCTTGGCCGGTATATCGTGTTAACCGAAGTACTTATCATCCCATTGTAGGTCCACTTTCGAGAAGTTTTTATTGCACTCTTCGGAAAATCATTTCTAAAAGAAGGTCACGAACAACCAAAATACTCAAGAGAAGGTTCCATTCGTCATTCACATTTAGTGAAATGGGAATAAGCCACAAATCGTTCATCGGCCATTTCGGACATTTAAAGTTTGGTTTTTCTTATCTCACTGAAAAATTAAGAAGAACCTTCCTTCACAAACGGAAAATAAGAACTAGACGAGAGTAACGTAAAATTAATTAAAACAAGCAGCCGTTTAATAAACTTGATTTCTTAAATAAACAAACTCTGTAGAGGTGGTGCAGTCATTAAAGTTACCGGGAATGGTGTTCGGTGGTAACCAGTCGGTAAAGTTTTTGTGGGGTCACTTGACAACCGCGAAATGGGGGAATCGCAAGTGGCGCCTGCCCCGCGAGAAATCGAGAATGCGACCGTACGAGATTGTGAAAGCGAAATAATGAGACAACCATTACTCGCAAACCGGCGATAACTAAGTATATTCAGTTATTCGGGAACAAGCCATGGGTACAACAACGGACAGAGAGGCCTGGGAGTGTCCTGAAATTGCGGAAATGTAGGTACACACTAATGATTATAACAAATCGTCGTATTTGATTTAGGCCTCCTTAAAACTGAAACTTAGATACGAGTCGCAAAGTTAGTTTGAGTTGAAACTGCTTGGACATAAAAATAAATGAATTAATTAAAATAAAATCAGATGCAGAGTTGTAAATACTCGTAGAGGTGAGAATGTTATAAGTATTTCAATTGTGCTAAAAAGTAAACGGTCAAAGTCGGTAAAGATTACATTATAGAGTATTGTTTTAGGAACATGGACAAGCACTTTTTTATGCTTGTAATAGGCTTTCTGAACTCACAATTAGCGAAATATGTTATGACACAATGGAATAAGTATTAATATACTGATAATGAGTATCAAACCCCTTAATTCATTAGGTAATAAGTAAGTTCAGTAAAAAGTTATTCAAATTGCGGTATTCGCAAAAGGTCACCGATGAGAAAATACACATACAATGTCAAAGATCGCGGCCAAGCACTAATTTTATAATCGGTCATAAAAAATCGTTACAAATCTAAATTTAATTAACATAACCGAGACCGCTGGCACAAAAGCAGACATTCTCGTTTTGTCACCTATAAAATTACCTCTCAATCAAGTATTTAGTGCGTAGTGTGGATCGACAGCAAATTACGTTCTCCTAATTTTTCTTAGAATCCGCTCATGTGTAAGAGTAAAGGCAATCCCATCAAAAACATTACATGTACAAAAATGCACAAGTCTCGCAACGCAGTTTTTCTGCCGTAAAAAGTTGTGAGATCGAATGTAAACCAAGTCGGTCAATTTCAATACCTACCTATACCTATCTATGGGAGCAGTTATATCTTTATTTCTTTAGTAAATAGAGTGACTTGGCAATTGCACACGGCAACATAAATCTATGTTATGCGCTTTGTGCTTGTATTTGTTTGAAAGTACACCTATACGGAAGACTATATTTAGATTGCCTAGTAGATTATGCTGCCGTGTACAATCGCCAAGACACTATTTACTAAAGAAATAAAGATATAACTGCTCCCATAGATAGGTATAGGTAGGTATTGAAATTAACCGACTTGGTTTACATTCGATCTCACAACTTTTTACGGCAGAAAAACTGCGTTGCGAGACTTGTGCATTTTTGTACATGTAATGTTTTTGATGGGATCTCATTTCTTTTTGTAGGTTTACTTTCATTATTACGTTTTTTTGAAAAACACGCATCAACGCGCGCCCCGCGCCTGTGCGGCCGGGGCCCCTTGCGACATAGGTCATGCTCATAGATTATCATGAACGAGTGTCTTTGCGTCTCCACAGATGCGTATTAGGTATAAGGTACCTAGGTACCTATTTTAATGTACCTAGGTAACGAATCTGTTCGACCTATAAAAGTGTAGGTAGGTATAGTATAGGGATTTGTATCTCTCTATCTATCGTGGAAGTTTTTAAAAAGCGCTAAACTGTCGAATTTCTCGAAGCCATTTCTCATTTTTAACCCCTGTTACCCATTTCATTCAATTTCAATGAAGTCTAATTATGAACTGTACAAGTAACTTTGTAATCACATACAATTTAATAGGATTTATATGGGAATACAAAGTTATTTATGCAGATCATATATCTAGAAAACGGGATGAAAATTATAGAATGTCAGAATTTTTCCATGGTTTATAGGCTAAACAATAGCTATATTCAAAATTTGAAACTTGTGGGACGGCTAGAAGTACCTTAGAATTTTGATGATCGGTCAGTCAGTCAGTCAGTCAGTCAGTCAGTCAGTCAGTCAGTCAGTCAGTCAGTCAGTGGGCAGCAAAATTAAGGAACTTTGACTTGCAATAATTCTTAAACTACTGGTTCAAATTTGATGTAATTTGGATTATTATCTGTAGACGTGATGCCCTCTTGGTCACTAAAAATTTAGGCTTCTAGTTTTATCCATAACGAAGTTACAGAGGGTCGAAAATGGCCCGAATCGCTTCGAGAAAAGGATAGTACGGCCGTGCCTTTTGTTTTGCTCGACTTGGCGGGGGCACTGCCGTGCCCCCAGATTCACGCTCGCCCTAAACTACTTACGGCCAGTTTCTGGAACGTTTATTAACTTTGACAGAAGATTAAGACTATCTTTGTCTCTGTCTGACACTAAGAAAATGACAATGATAGCAATATAATTAAGCTATAGTTAATGTTAACTATCGTTTCAGAAACCGGCAGTTAGCAATCTGCTGTGTATGTAGGTATCTGACAGGCGTTTGACATACAAACACAGTTTCAGCAATGTTCAGCTTTCAGCAGTTCAGAAACAATGTTCAGCGTTCAGCAGACATCGGGTTACAAAGGAAGTCGGTTAAAAATTTTAACAATAAAGAACCGACTTCAATAAAAATACTATAATATTTCCAGTTATTATGATTTAAAAACCAAACTACTGAGCAGAGTTTGACAAAATGTCTATGGGACCACATGGGAAGTATACCCTTTGAAATAAAAAAAGATGTCATCAAAATCGGTTGTCCCAGTCGAATGTTATGATATAACAAACATTTAAAAAAAACAGTCGAAATTAGAACATTCTTTTTTTGAAGTCGGTTAAAAGTCGGCCGTTTTGTAAATTGATGTGGCTTGCCATGTTAAGAAATCACTGTTTTATAATACTATTAGGGTCTTTCGGTTGCAAAAACAGGAAACGTGCTTTAGACAGCGGGTTCACATTGATTTATAACCGTATGTACGTAAAAGTTACTGAATAACTACACGAAAATAGCATTTCATTCATGCGTAAGCCGACACCGGCGGAATATCGAGAATCGAGATATTTACGATGCGCTCGACAGTCGGTGACGCAACTTTACGAACCTTCGTCCCGACTGCATGCGCGATTACATTTAACTGAGGGCTGCCACGCTGCCAGCCTTACCGATATGCCTGCGATACTGTGGGCAAAAGCAAACGCGTGAATAGATATACAGCTGAAATTAATATTGTATCTCCTATCCAGGATTGAAATCGATCTTGGATTGCTGCCTATTGTTCGATCGATTTCCAATCCGCGTGCCTTTATAAACGTTATGAGAACCCAGAAATAGTGATGCTTATCTCTTTTTTTTTGTTTTTAAAACGTAGTCTCACACTAGGATTGCTCCTGTATCGTAGGTGCCGCTTACAGACATATAATTTCACATGCACCACATATCTGAACGTTTTATGAATTTTGACGTTTGGATGAATCGATCAGTGCTAGATTTTCAACAAAAATATCATGCTGTATTATTATATATTATCTTATGTTGTTTTATATATTAACATTAGTTACTTATGTAAGCCTCCATGCAATCACAAATTTTCAATAACTTTTCATAAATAATTGTTCTACCTTATCTTTTCAATTCTGCCTGAAATTTCAGGAAATCTGACCAATGACACCCCTACAACGGTTGTTAGTCCCTAAAATTCAACTGAGTCATGTCAGTTATACAACGTACGTACACGTATACAGACTATACAGTGTACCCGGCCCTTGAAGGCCACAGCACATCCGGCTTACGACAATGTACACACGCCCTAAAATACCGCCTGACCGACATTTTATAACACCTTCGTATTTCTTCACGGGATTTTAATAAAACCAAAATGTTACCTATCTGTTTATTGAAATAATAAATTGGTACACAAATATACCTAACGCGATTCGCACCAGTTTATTGTTGTTGAATCTCTCTACTATAGCCCCGAATCGTGAATCACCTCTAGTAATAATATAATATCTACAAGTGTAAACTTTATTGTTTGTTTAATGATATCATTATTTTCGATACTTTTTATCTGCCATCTTTTCATACGTTAAATCGGTTGCTATGAATATAAATAGTGTTTGTTATGATACGAATCATTAATCTACTTGTTAAGGATCTAACATTAATTTCTGCCTACGCACGTAGGTACCGTTTTTGATACAAGCACAGAATAAAAATACTAAATACACATGATTATTTGTAAGTGCTGCTTGCAACACTGAAACGAGCTTTCATTTACTCTCTTTTTCACTCTCTTTTCATCATGATCATCACCATCCACTTCCTGGCATAGGCGTAGAACTTAATCTTCTCCTAAAATTCTACGACTGTATTCATGGACAATACCTCAAAAACTCCTCGGCTATCTCAAAGCCAACTCTTAAAAGGGTCTCTGGAACAAACTACAACGTATAGAGCGTTGACAAACCTACTACATTTCACGACTGAAAGAAGGCACATTTTTTGTTGCTCGTTCCTGCCGCATGCGTATCTTCAAAGCAGCTAACGAACGCCTGTTCTCAAGTCGAGTGGTTGCCGCGGCTGCAGTCGAGTGCTCGCAGCGATGCACTCTCGAGTGCGCGGTCATACCTGGCGCCTCGTACGCCCTGGTTAGCCGGTCTTGTTTGTCGATAGCTTGTCTTACGAGTTTAGTTGATGTTATTCTGCTACATCACCTCCATCGACATCGATGCAAACGGTCCCACTGATCTATGGTCAAACTATGATCTATTTGAGAGACTCTTTTGTTTAGTTATAAGATAGTCTTTGACCCTTCTCTTTGTCATTACCTTTGACCACAATTTCGCTGGTTCCCTGACGATATTATCGAAGCGAAAAGACTAGAAGCGCCTCGCGGTTTCACCCGCGCTAACTACTACCCCGCGGTTCCGTTAATTTTTGGCGGCATAAAAAGTACCTAGTCTATGTAACCTGGGGATAGTGTAGGTTCCCAACATTGAAATTTGTCAAATCGGTTCAGTAGTTTATTCGGAGCATATTCAATGCAAACAAACAAACAACCAAATCTTTCTTCTTTACAATATTAGTATTATAAGTATAGATATAGATATAAGGTGTCTATAACAGTCAGCCAGGCATTTTTAATCGCAGCTCTATCCTGGCTTCCGACCGCATCGTTTTGCCATCACCTCTCGGTGAACTTTAGATGACATACGTCATGATGGTGCGTGGGCGCATTCAATGGCGATGCTATCATCTTCAATACAAGCAGTAAATTGTACCGTACTATTTGAATACACAATCGAAACCTTGTAAAAACATTTGCATCGTTTAGTTAAATTACTTCTGTGTAGGTTTGTCTTCTGGTTGAGTGTAAAACAGAGCTGATTGTTCACCAATGACAATAATAATACCAGGTCACATTTACAAAAATATGAATAATATGAACGATCTTACCAAGAGTCTAATTTTATCCTGGCCATTGCCAAGTAGGTCAGAACTCAGATTCTCACGGTACTGAACCACTGACCCAGTTGTAATAACAGTATTGAATCATAATATGAATAGGTATGTATCTAAGCATTATGTCATAATAGTTTATGTTCATAGTCATAGGATTATGAACATAAACTATTATCACATTACGATTAATAATAATCGAGGCGATTTTAATTATCCAACTAGTCTCGTCAAAAGCTCTTAAATCATTGATGACGTCATCTAATTTAAGTTCAACGTGGCTGCCTCTAATAATGTTAACTATTATGAATATAAATTTGATATTAATAATATCCATAATATTTCTAATGCGAAAGATTGTAAATATTAGTATATTATATTTTTACAACTCGTCTCCGAAAGGATTTTGGTGAAATATAGTAAGTATTGACATATTAATCTATATGTAAATATATTACTCCTACAAACTTTGATATAATATGAAACACATGGTCCTATAAATAAAATCATATCATAGGATACGTTACATCATATGGCGATATACCACGCGGGAGAATCCGCGGCGCGCAACATGTTCTAACAATATGTTATAATAAAACTGAATACTCGGCTTATCGTCGAACCATCAATCAAAGTCCTGATTATCCTCGCTCGGCTGGTTGCGGTCTGTCCAGGGCATAACCAAGACATAAGCCCGGCGTAAGGTTACACGGAGGTGGTCTCTATGACATACCCGGCCATAGTAGAGTTAACACCTGCAATAGATCGGATTATTTCAGTTCTCATGGAGCTTTTGCTGTTGTTTTTTACTTTTAATGTAAAACAATATCATTTCTAATGTGACTCCACCTTGCTTATATGTATGCTCGGTTTCTAAAGTTAATAATGTATTATTCTGTTATCTTAGGATATCTAAGTTATAAGTGTCCGTTTATACAGTGTTCTGTGTTAATCTTGCTTGTGGTACAGTCACGCACGACGTCTGAAGTGTACATAAACGAATGTTTCATGTTTTTATTTTTACATAATAATATGCAGTATTAAATTAAGTAGGTACCTATCACATTAATTTATTTTGCTTGATTTTTTCTTGATAAAAATGTTATTATTTCCATTTTAAACAATTACAAGGTTAGGTAACATACCTATTTATATTGATATTTTAAATAATTAGAGATGTTATTTCCAAATATATTATAGCGAGGCTTCCGTCGATTGGGACCGCTAGGTATGACCATGGTCCCATTCGCCGGATTGATTTAATTTTTTTCTTTTTTTCCATCGAATAGGACCGCTGTAGAAATCATCGAAAAAATCTATTGTTCAAGGTACAGTCAAAGGAAAACTACCTAGATATATACATTCGAAAATGGAAAACGGTTACATTTAAAAGCTCGTACCTATCACAAAAGTGATGGCTTTATCTAAATATATTGCAAATTCTTTAGTTCAAAGTTTATATTTAACAAGTCATTGCTCTCTATTAGAGTCAATGGAAGCCAGAACTGGCCGTTCCGTTTAACGGCCTACTGCTGCGTTTAACGACATTTTAACGACCTATATCTAGATTTCTCCTCGCTAGACTTTCTAAGTTAACCTAAATTCGCGTCCAAGTTCTAATAGACTTACGACGCTTTAGTTCGAGACGATAATTAAGACGATCTAAGATTATGGAGATTAGATTATTATAATTGGCGGTCTAAGGGGGAAGCCTATGTTCAGCAGGTGGACGTCTTCAGGATGATGATGATGAAGATTATGGAAATCGTGGAATAAATACTGTACGAATGCTGATGATGATGATGATTAACTGGAACTGGTAGAGATCGCGTTTAGCGATAAGTCCGCTAATTGTTCTTTAGATTTAGTTATCGCTCCTGCTGTAATACATCGTGTATTGCATTAAAGTGTTTTCTATTCTATTCTATGATTAGTAATTGGTTTCTTCTGAGTGTTTTTTTATCTTTATCAGTGTTTTATTTCTCCGTTTAAAAACATGAAAAGAAAAAACAGTCTATATGTATTACAGTAAATAGCTATCTGCGATCTAGCCTGTCTGTACTGGAACTAGATTTTCAGCCCATAAGTCTAGCCGCTGCGCTGTTCCGATGCATAAACCATAAAATCGCAATTTGCTGCGGCCTTTGAAGAACGCCGCGCCTATTAGGGATCTGATTGTTTCTATCTAAGTAGCTTTAGATCTAAGCTCGTGTCTAGTAATCTATCAATTGAGATGTGTTCTATAGTTCTATGTCTCATGCGAGTTTGAGTTATTATCTGTACTATTAGTATTTATTATTTGAACAATTTCCACTATTGTAATTACTAGTAAAAATGAATGAACTAGCGAATGAGATGTTTCGGTTTTCTTGAAATCTTTATCATTAAAATAAATATTTCTGAAATCTCTACCAGTCTCAAATCTATGTAACACTAACAACGGTTATTCATTTGTTTCAGATCCCAGCAAACCCCCTGAGTAACGCAGTGGACACAATTCCAGTGAGCAAGCCATGTTGTATCCTCTATAACATCCGTCTCTGCCACAGTGTTAAAATATGAGTTCGGTCAGAACACAACAGTGAGTGAGTGAGCGAGTGATCTAGTGAGTCCAGTGACACAAGTGAACTGAGTGCAAAATGGAAGCTTTAGAAAGGAGACACGTCGTCAGCCTGCTCGTTGTAGCGTTGTATTCAACACTTTGTAAGTATGAATTTTACCCCTAACTACTATTCTCATAACAAACATTATATATACACCCACTATAGTTCATATTATTATTTATGACTGTACTTTGTACGCGCGGTCGAGTCCCCCCTACATAAAAATATGAAATTGAATGGGAACAGCTTGACCGTTCGGATGATATTCCTATGGCCGGTATAACGGCTACGTTAAAAAAAACTAAAATAAAAAAAAACTGCCAACTCGGCTGAACGCTTTCGTGAGGACTAGATGTCCATCACGGGGGTTGGTCCGGATTGGTGGTTACTAACTATTACTTACTTTTTAGGTATCCTGTAATATGGAATATTGTATTCCTTTGTGGCAATATATATATAAATACTTAGATAATTATTTGCAAAGCACATGCGCTAGAGACTTTTATAAGTATGCATATAGAAATAATTTCCCAAATTTTGAGGTTTTCGCTCGCATATTTTAATTTCTAGCGAGGCCTTTGCCCAACACAGTTACAAGCTGAATTATTTATTTTATAAAATAATATTTCTCCCCACTCAATAATAGTTGACGCAAATGTTGATATCAATGTGACATCTTCATTTTAGAAAACATCTATTAAAATATTTATTAAAACGTGTCGACAACATGATTAAAATGGAGTTTTTCTTCCAATAAAATTGTCGCTCATGCTTTAATTTCGCTTGTGAAAAATTGTATGCATTCCGGTTTATCGTCTGGCCTTGAACAAAAACTTGTTCACAAATCCACCCACTAGCTAGTCTAATACACTATTTACTAGCTACCGTATCCGATCTGTCCGTGATAACACTCACAATGAACGATTTTTCAACAGAAATGTGTATGCGAGGCTTGTATTACCACGACTAATGCTTGTCACCTAAAGACTTACAAAAATCCCGGGCGTTGAACTCCGTCATTACAATGTTATGACAAGTTAAATTCGCAGACAAAAGCGGCATTTCTCACGCTCTGCTAATTTCTCCGTGTAAACGTTTACGACAATGCCGTTTGTGTGCCGACAAAATTTACATTTCTCCTCTCGCACCTTTGCTGCCGGTTCGGTTATGACAAATCGCTTACAATCAAGCCCACTGAGCCAAGGAATAACACGCTTCATAGATGTGTCAAAGGATTAATATAATATACGGTATAACTTACTCGTGATACAATACTAAGATTTCTAAGTAGTCATTGCAATCCTTCGTAAAATGCGGAATTCTATTCCAACATAAAAATCTACGCGACATTGTGACAATAATACTACACACAAATTTGTCTATTTTTTTTTTTTATAAAAACGCAGCCCCACACTAGGATTGCTCCAGTATCGTGGGTACCGCTTACAGACATATAATTTCACATACACATCACACCCAGACCAGAAACGAATATTTGTGGATCGCACATTATTTGTTCCAGGCGGGAATCGAACCCGCTACACCAAGTGCAGCAGTCCAATTGCTCAGCCACTACGCCAAAGTGCCGTCATAAAATTATTCTATTATTATATTGCTATTCAACCTATAATAAAAATAAATTCTTTCAGTATCCTCCCGGGGTCAAAATATAGTCTCTATCAGGTCATGACCATACTGGAGGGAGCACTGTAACGCTTGAACTAAACTAATCGGTTTTCATCTGTCTGCTCGTGCCTGTACCTACTTATTAAAGGAACGCTGATACCAGAGACCATGCTTAACCCTCGCTTCACTGCAGGTCTGGTGAATGGGCAGCGCAACAACTCGAAGATGTCCTACGTGTGCCCGCCACACTTCATCCGGCTGGGGCACAGTTGCTACTACTTCAGCGACGATTCCGCCTCGTGGCAGAACGCACTCTTCGCTTGCAAGGTACGCTCTACCCCTATTCGTTATCCGGATTATATGTTACGGCACAGAATAATAACTGTTACGGTCAAATCTATACATAAACTTGGTCTGATCAGACGAGCACGCCCCAATCCTGTGAAACTATTATTATCATAGTGATTTCGATTTTTCTTTCGTGTCGATTTTGCAACCGGTAAGTATAATCCATGAGTTCACATTGTGATGAAAGGATTAGACAGGCCAGGCCTGGGCAGTCTCTTCCCAGGGTACGCAGAACGTTTAGATAATCATAGAAATTAAATAAACTAATCACTATGCGAGGAGGCTCTCGCTATACTTTCCTGTGGTGTTTATGGGACTGATAGCATAATTCCAATGCTGTTTGAACGCGATTCTGACACGAATGATTAGTAACATTGGAAACCAAATTGAACGTTACTATATAATAGAGTCGGTGCAATTTGTTGCGGATTAATGCAACTGCATAACCAGGTTGGTATGTTGAATCATTTTAAAGGCATTTCTTATCACATTTGTTACTCTATAGTCGATTCATGAGGGGGAAGAGACGTCACATTTAATGTCCCGATAGCATTGCTTTAATATTATATTATTAAAAAAAGCGATGATTTTAATTGAGATAACCCCACGAATCCCAGAATATACATAGGTATATCTGTTCTTAGAAGAATATGTTCTTTGTTTCAATGTTTACGTCTAAAATAAATCTTATGTTGAATCGTTAAAAATGTATATCGGAATTCGATCTGAAATCGTTGTGGTATTTCTATTTGTTTTGTTTATTGAAATAATATTTAGGTCAGTCGAACACCTTGAGCTTCTTTGCTTGGTTAGCTGCAGGCAATACAGGTGAGGGAAAATAAGAATATTTTTGAAATAAATATAAGTTTTAAACAAAATGAAAGCCAGCCTTCTGGCCAATCACGTGTAGCTTCGACCAGCTAAATTGCTGATAGATATTCAATGAGCTAATTATATAATAATTCTTACCCCAGGTTTACTTCACTAGATACTACGTATGAAGAGTTGCCATACTAAAATAACTATTCTACTATAGCAGTCCAGTTAGTTGGGCGGTATACTCTAATTCAACCAACCACTTATAATAAAACCCAATCTTCTCAATAAACTAAATTTAAAAACATATGGCAAACATATATCCAACCAAACAATCGTAGATCAAAGAACCATTAACAACCTAGCGCTCATTTAATTACAAGACTATAAAAGCCCTGGCTAGCGGATGGGCGATTAAAACGCAGTAAAGTAATTAATTTGACAACTCTACCAATTCATTGGCGAGGACCTGGTCATTGGAATTTATTCGGCATATAAGTGGAACGTCCTCCATGTGACTAGTCTGGGTTAGTCTTAGTCCAATCTAGTTTAGTCGACTAGACTTGAAACCTTGACCTTTTAAATTGATATTAATGAAACAGCTGGTAAAAGTTGACCCATATTGCGATCCGCGGGCGGGACTGCCTCAAACCCGCTTCTAATTGAAGTGTATCTTGTTTACCCCCTTACTATGAATGCGATAGTATATTGTAGTAATATGTAAGTTTGTTGTATGTAAACAATTTCAGTGTGAAATAGAAAATCCCATCAAAAACATTACATGTACAAAAATGCACAAGTCTCGCAACGCAGTTTATCTGCCGTAAAAAGTTGTGAGATCGAATATAAACAAAGTCGGTTAATTTCAATACCTATCTGTACCTATCTATGGGAGCAGTTATATATTTTTTTCTTTAGTAAATAGAGTGACTTGGCAATTGCACACGGCAACATAAATCTATGTTAAGCGCTTTGTGCTTGTATTTGTTTGAAAGTACACCTATACGGAAGATTATATTTAGATTGTCTAGTAGATTATGTTGCCGTGTACAACCGCCAAGACACTCTATTTACTAAAGAAATAAAGATCCCATCAAAAACATTACATGTACAAAAATGCACAAGTCTCGCAACGCAGTTTATATGCCGTAAAAAGTTGTGAGATCGAATGTAAACCAAGTCGGTTAATATCAATACCTACCGATACCTGTCTAATGGGAGCAGTTATATCTTTATTTCTTTAGTATATAGCGTGTCTTGGCAATTGCACACGGCAACATAAATCTATGTTAAGCGCTTTGTGCTTGTATTTGTTTGAAAGAAGACTATATTTAGATTGCCTAGTAGATTATGCTGCCGTGTACAATCGCCAAGACACTCTATTTACTAAAGAAATAAAGATATAACTGCTCCCATTAGACAGGTATAGGTAGGTATTGATATTAACCGACTTGGTTTACATTCGATCTCACAACTTTTTACGGCATATAAACTGCGTTGCGAGACTTGTGCATTTTTGTACATGTAATGTTTTTGATGGGATCTCATTTCTTTTTGTAGGTTTTCTGTCTTTATTTCGTTTTTTTGCAAAACACGCATCAACGCGTGGCCCGCGCCTGTGTGGCCGGGGCCCCTTGCGATATAGGTCATGCTCATAGATTATCATGAACGAGTGTCTTTGCGTCTCCACAGATGCGTATTAGGTATAAGGTACCTAGGTACCTATTTTAATGTATCTAGGTAACGAATTTGTTCCATCTATAAAAGTGTAGGTAGGTATAGTACTTATAGGGATTTGGATCTCTCTATCTATCGTGGAAGTTTTTAAAAAGCGCTCAATTGTCGAATTTCTCGAAGCCATTTCTTATTTTTACCCCTGTTACCCATTTCATTCAATTTCAATGAAGTCTAGTTATGAACTGTAAAAGTAACTTTGTAATCACATACAATTTAATAGGATTTATATGGGAATACAAAGTTATTTATGCAGATCATATATCTAGAAAACGGGATGAAAACTATGGAATGTCAGAATTTTTCCATGGTTTATAGGCTAAACAATAGCTATATTCAAAATTTGAAAAACGGGACTTGTGGGACGGCTAGAAGTACCTTAGAATTTTGATGATCGGTGAGTCAGTCAGTCAGTCAGTCAGTCAGTGGGCAGCAAAATTAAGGAACTTTGACTTGCAATAATTCTTAAACTACTGGTTCAAATTTGATGTAACTTGGATTATTATCTGTAGACGTGATGCCCTCTTGGTCACTAAAAATTTAGGCTTCTGGTTTAATCCATAATGAAGTTACAGGGGGTCGAAAATGGCCCGAATCGCTTCGAGAAAAGGATAGTACGGCCGCGCCTTTTGTTTTGCTCGACTTGGCGGGGGCACTGCCGTGCCCCCAGATGTGGGATGGTTTTAGTAGCGTATATTGAAGTGATTATGAGCTTTCATAGAGTTATAATAAATATGTTGATACTCTACACTCATCGATTATAATATTAGAGAATTGATCTAGCCTACACTTAAATTTGCTTTGCTGTCCTAAAAGCCTGCTTACACAATTTTATTTATGAAACTTATTCTACTCCTTACTGCAAAAGTTGGTATGTTTGTTTGTTACTTAATCACGCTATAGCGGATCGAATTGAATGTAATGTGGTACAAAGAGGAGGTTAGGTATCAAAATATAGAAAACGAGAAAACAGTGGAGCGCAGCTAGTAACTGATAATAATTAGTCTGATGGATGAATCAACAACACGCAAGAGGCGCCACAGCTTAGGCAATCTGTGCGAAAACCATATCGGTTTTATACTTACCGTTGTTAATTGAAACAACAACATTTTTATTACGCTGTGTGTATTGCGAATTACTGTCAATTAGTGGTTCTTCTGTTAGATTAGGAATTAGACGGTAGATTGATACCTGAATGTGTAATAAAGGTATGAAATTCACATTTATCTGTATCGAGAATACAGACTTTTAAGAACGATGAACTGACCAAGAATTACTAGGCCTAAGGAATACTGACTCATATAGGTCGATCAAAGGTTTCGAGTGAAAATAATTTAACTTCATGATCCGAATCTTTTGAATAATTATAACTAAAAATAGAAACCAAAGAAGTAGTAACCTAAATCAAAATAGAGGTTACATGATTCTTTGGAAAACTATACAATTTAAATGCATCTAGAAAAGGAGTGGCGAAAGCAAAATAATATTGGGATAAACACCTCATTTGTATGAATAAGTCCTTACTAGAATATGGTATTTCCCGAATAGGACATTTTCAGAATAGGGTAGGTATACCGCGAATAATAGGTCCAAAAACGCATGGGAGTCATTTTGCGAATAGGCCATTTATCTACGAAGCCAAAATTAACTATATCAAAAACAAAACTGGCGCCCAAGGATTACATAACTACGATTTCACCACTATCATAGTAGCACTACGATGCGTTGTAATTTTGACCATTAAATGAATTAACATATCCGCAAACATTACAAATGAGGCATGCAATGCTTCACAAATATGTCCAAATCAAATATATTGTCAAGCCGTCGTAGATTTATTGCTCAAATACACGTCGGCATTCTTTGTGCTTTTGTTAAACTTGTGCATGGAATATTGAATGATAGTTTTTGGTATACTACAAGACTTGGTTTAGTAATGATAATGTAAAGGAATCCAGTACCATTATAGCTATATGATAAGACAATAACAATGTATCGTAAGTGGCCAATTGCAGGAAGTCCGCAAGGTAAAATATAATGTACCACTTTCGAAAAATGCACTAGCTTGCATACTTTACCGTATTCCGATTTGGAGATCGATGACTTTAGATTTTTTATAGGTTCCGTAGCATGAAAAGAATTGTAGCATGTATCTTCATTTAGTTATTATCACTCATAATTTCTACCATCTTCACCAACTCACATTGTAGCGAGCCCTTTGCCATCTACAGCTCATATTCAACACGAACTTTGCCAACTTCTCACAAACAGTTCATATTCTTGTCCATACGCAGCCCTAATTATTTCCAGCAATTAAAATTCATATCTATGTCCATTACTTCTCCAGTATTAGCATACGAATGAGTCTGTGGCGGACACGCAATGTGATGCAAATCGCCTCGTTTTGCACTTCTCGGTACTAATGTTAGGATTTAGATGTGTGCAGATAAATATAATGACGAGCGAGATGTATGGGCGGGAGCAAGGAGATTGTATTTAGATAACGGGAGTATGTGACATCATTGAGGTTGATAATGTTGGTAACAAATTCAAATAAAATAATCAGTAGACTTATGACGGAATAGAAGAATCCGAACGTAATCTTTTAGCAAAACGTATTGCTTTTTCAATGGCATTCGAGCAGATAGTTCAGACGTTAAGACAAACATGCTAATAATGGTGTTCCTTCCAGCTTCCTTCCGTCTATATTGACTACGCTCATAAGGCAACATTTTAAATTCGCAATTTCAATTCTTATCTAAGCTTAATGGAATGTAACAAACAAGCCATCATCATGCCTTTACCTCACAAAGAATGTGAAACAATGTTTTTACCTTCGCATTGTTTAGCTTACCATGTCGCTTTTGTTTTAATAGTGGTTAGTTATCCTATATTATTTTTAAATGTGCTCAATACATCATTTTCCGAGTTTTCTGTAATGCTTTACATTGTATTTAGGTAAAAAGACTTTTCAGTCAGAGTACTAAAAAGCTCGTTGAGCTACAGCTTTTTAATTTAGTATTATTTCTACGCATTATACGCTGACTAAACCGATAACTCATCAAGTGTTCTACCATCCAGCACCAGCTGTCGCCAGTCACTTTCAGCTTATCCATTTGCAGCTCTTCAGCTGTTTCCCTGGCGGCCGCAACATACCGACTCTTTATAGGTCAGTGCGGTCTCCGTTACAATTGGTTTCTGTCTTTGTTTAACAATCTCACATATCCCCGCCACAATCATACTTTCAACACTTTGCCCAACAGCTGGAGTTTTCTTGAACTTATTTGTTTTGCCAATTACTATTAGGAACATTACTCTTGTTCTAGGAGGATTCAATGGAAGAGAAACATACTGTTTAAAGAATCGAAGACACCGCATCCCGTTTTCTTTATCTCAGGAATATTACCATTAGTCAGTGTTTTATAATACTCATGTGTAAGACCTGATATATGATTGTCGTAGTATTTAACATCGTCTGATAGGCTTGGAATAAAGTAAAGACGGAGTCAGACTACTACAAGATTTACTTGTTACTCGATTTGAAAGTTTAATAAAAAAGACTGCCATTGTTTTTCCCTCGTTCAGAGAACAAGTTCGAAGTATGTAGTTAGAAAATACTAACAAAAAATCTAGCTCAAAGGGAGATGGCATCTGACACCACACATAGCAGCTATAGCAGTAGTCAGCTATTTAAAGATTAGATACGCGAGACATGCCGACTGGTGCCGGCACACAACGAGCATAGCATTCAGCTGTAGTGATGCTACATTACGTTGTAAAGTACGGATAATAATATTTTTCGATCGGATAAAGTAGCCAATGCTATGGTACTAATTCTGGTTGGCAGAAATTACGTAAAAGAAAGAAATCTCCAAAGTTATTGAAATCACTTCCATTTTGAACTTCAAGTTTAGAACGCAACAGCATAGCGCTTGACAGGACTAAACTAAAATACTTGATTTGAGTGACACAGTAGTGGTCCCAGTAGTTGAATTGAACGACAAAATACTCATAGTTATTGTAGACGTCAAGTATACGCACAAACCAACGATGACCAGACACGAGGCGCTTTTCATATAATATGTTGAGGTGATATTTGGCATAACTCAACAAATACGGACCGAAATTACGAGATGACAACTTTCTTAGTGTCCAAAGCCCATCTTCCTGCGATACGAAATCGGATTCTCCTAACTATCCCATCCCTTTGAATTAGACCACCCTGCCAGTGCAGTAGGTTCAATGCCTACAATCCGCATATTATGTTTGCTTACATTCCGATTTCACGTCACTTCCTAGTTCTCGATCCATGTGTTCCTCGAATCCGTTAGCGGTTTGCCACCGTAATAATATCGATTAATATTATTATTTTAATCGAAATTAGAACACCATAACATAACCCATATTTCGTAATAGGTGCGATATAATCTTTTGTATTTATTATCGTTCTTTGGGATTGGGTTTCGATGTTTTACGTCAACGTCTGCCCGCCGGCCTCCTGCCCCACTTATAACATTTTGTATTTCCGTCTCCTGAAAATGGATGTGTTTGATTTGTTCCGCTGTATCGTGATGGAAAACAGTTCAAAGGATTATCGGCCTACAGCGCATACCCAATACCCATATCGGTTAACTTGAACAATAAAACTCGGATAATCTGGATGAAAGTAAAATCTGATACTTTACAAAATCCAATATGAACATTTATGGATATCGATATATTACGAGTACCTATCCATTAGAAATTGTATATTTATTGATCTACATATAAATTTATTAAAGAATGGGCGTTATCTCTCCTACACCTACTTATATTTCGCTCAAGCGCTCTTATGGTTTCACTCCTGGCTGTAGGAAGTTAATTCAGCATTCGTATCTAACAAATTCCATGCTATAAAAGAGAGATGCGGTCACAGCTAATATTAGCCCAGCCTCCTCCCGCCTATCATCATTAAGCACAACTCCAGGATCAAAAGCAGTCGTTATTTCAAGTGCACTGGAATCAACTTCGATTTATATGGTCATGTTACTAATTGGGTCAGCTATCTGAATCGATCCCTTCACATTATACTTGAACAAGGAGAATGTTTTCTGAAGATGGAGTAATACCGAACATCACAAGTACCTACCTAATTAAATATTATTGAAAAGTACATAAGAAGAAGAGTAATTAGGTGTTCTACATATTTTATGAATACAGTCTTTATATTTTATGTTCTTGTGTAAACAGCCGTCTGGGACCTTCACTCTGTTACGTCACAACCGAGCAATAGTGTACAATATGACTGTATTCTATAGGTGTTCTGAACATCTGACGCTCCGTCAGGCGAATCCATTCAGCTCGTTACAGTATCACAAAAAAGTGTTTATTTAATCTGGCTAATTCATAAACCCCAACGTGTGCTAGTGATTAATTCATTGAAACCGCATCATGTGCCGCTCGATCTTCGCAATCGTTTCGATGCGGCCACATCGCCCATCGACGCCGCAACGAATCAATAAATTAACCGACTATTCAGATATTGCTTTCTCTACCAACCTAATTATCCAACATCTCATGTGATCTAGTTCGCGACGTCCCACAAACAGGAAAAGCCGTAAAGTTTTATCGACATACGCACGTGGGCGCAGTGGTGGCGTGCCAAAACTGTGACGTTTCCAGGTATAAAGAGGTCTGGATTTAGGGTTTTGAGTTTGCGTCACAGTGCGTAGGACAGGCCGGCTACTTAGAGGCGGGCCTATAAACTTGCTATTGTTTTATTGCTACGTGGTGTCGAATTACTGGCCACATTAGGGTTTGATAGTATTTTTACGGTATTGCTATAAATCCCGGGACATATAAAAAATATGGAGTTACAATTTCTAATATTTCTAAGGGACTATATCTTTAGATCTTAACGTGAGAAGCAACCTTCAAATTCAACCATGTAGGTTATGTACGTGCTAGATCAATCCTCAGCATAATAGTTGTTAATATAGATATAGTAACAGTGCATTAGGAATTAATAGAAGGTAAATAATATTTACGTTTGAACAACCTGTTTCATGGGTGCAAGTTACTACACCAGCTATGCGATACAATTATCTTCAATCCGATGACTTCATGTGGTTAAAAATGTAACATGTTTACAACGACAGAAAGATGAGACATGCCGCATATCATATTGACTGTAGCGACTGGGTTTTATGTGACATAACTGTGGATTTTATGATATCACGCATATATATTTTTAACCACACACATATCACACATGCATCAGTCCTCGAAATTGGATCAGTAGTTAATGCAAATACCAAGGTTGCCAATGGGAACACGAATGCACTCGCGCGTCATTTGTTACTATTTGCACGGATTACTCACGCACGACCTTCATGATAATTGGAATACATAATATTAAAACTAACACAATTGCATCTGCGGCGCAAGCCATGAATCATCGGCGGTTGTAGAGTTGGAACAACAACCAGTTCGCTCTTCAATTGGTTCATGGGACATCATCCAATTGATTTACTGCAGTTGTCTGATCACTGATCAAAATGATCTAATTGTAATTTTCAGAAACAGTGATCCTACGTCATGTTTCATTTGAAGGCGACGTGCCTCTAATTCGAATATTTATAACCGACAAGCCTTAAATGTTTGTATTCTGATTAAAAGATTGGTTCGCACAGCCCAATCTCGCTTTATTTGCCCTTCAATCATTGGCAATTGAGCCAGTTTTATTAATTTGTTGATCAATCAACACTTCAGGGGTTACATAATTGATATCCGCCGGCTGATTATTATTGTATTTGCCGTTCAAAACTGTCCTTCTATCACTTGAGGCGACGGACTTCGTATACTTGATTGAGATCAATTCGGGTGACTGTTGACATCACCGGGCCCTAAACTTACACAATGTATTAGCAAAGCGTCACTCCTTATGAAGTCATCTTATAAGCATCTAAACGCAATAAGCCCTGCTTATGTGTCGCTGGTCTTGACATTAATTTCAATACTATGGCGTTATAGGCTTGACGGAAGCTAGCGTTTATTTTATAATTATGACTCTTCAAATCCTAGCAAACTCTTTTTTTGTCTTCAGCAAGTTAGGAGACGAATATGAAGTTCCAAAACTTCAACTTTTTAGTACGTTTTTATATTAATACTTTGTCGTGTTTTTCATGCTTACTTTCAGCATTGTTTGGACGACCAGACTGAATCCTGCCGCAATTAATCCATTTTTCTTTTGAGCCACTGAAATTGGGCATACCTTGGTCTTCCGCGATGACCGAACTTTGTGCTCATGATTTTAGTCAACGGTCATGTGACGAATCAGTGACGCTTTCATGCGAGCGTTTCTTCCGAAAAGCACTACCTATTTCGTCATTGTAGCTGAAAAATTGTATCGGATTCGTGTAATGTGTACAATATCGTAGTTATTTCGGTCTCTAGAAATGAGTAGGCACCCTTTTTTGTGGGGGGAAAATTCCGCCGCACTTAGCTCATCTCTGCTTGGGGGCCGTATAGAATAGGTACGGAAAGCTAAAATACGAGTACGGCCACTGGGCAGGGAGGCCAGCGCGGCAGCTGCGGAGACTTTGGACATGGAAAAAGTTATCTAATAGATACGTTCGTTACCTTAGAAGAAATACCGCCGCGAAAGAAGGCGCGAGTAAAAGCTAGCTTTGTGATGAGTACATTATTGTAGCCACTCTGAATACACTAGAACACCTGCCGCTGCTTGCACAGATGCCTTGAAACAAGTAACGACCTACAAGCACATTAGACACGACTAATAAGAATCATTATTTATTTTGTGCCCACTGTGCTGAACAAAATAATATAATAATGTAGAGGTCATACTCCTGCTAACATACGAAAACTTATGCAATAAATATAATTTACGTCCAGATGTTCTGTAATAAATTAATATTAACAAATGTTTATTCAATCCAATATAATTATTTGCCATGGTAACTATTATATTCGTCTAAAAGTGTCTGAAACATTCGACGGCCGTTCACAGCTATTCTTTTTAGGTAAATTAACAAGAAACTTTAAGATAAAACTCATTTAAATCGTCCATAATTACTTATATAAACCGAATTTAAACTCTGCAAACTTAAACGTAACTTTTATTGTCCAATGAATGCACGACGCGACGTTTTAGTGTAAACTTGAAATGTGTCATTGAGTTAAGCTGAGTTTAGCATTACTAAACTTAGATTTTAGGAGCATTAATAATATTATTAACTGAATTAAACTTTGTCAAACAAGTTCATAACTATACAAAAGAGCTATAAGTATCTAATAAAGTCGCTTCTAAAGTAGATGCCCGGAACGTTATAATTCAAGATCTGCTCTCACACAAACCATCTACCACTTGACTATCCAGTTATTCATCAAATAATCAAGTTTTACCAATAAATGAATCAATAATATCCAATGAATCGGTTGATGATCTATCTATACTTTCAACTTAACAGGTTACCTCCATGAAAACAACTATGTCTTTTATTATATTTATTTTTTATCTCTTTCTGGACCACACCTGAATAGTTACATTTCAGTATTCGGTTTTACGACTCGTTTCATGGCCAATGAAATAGTTCCATGATTATTTTCATTTGATATAGGGTTGTACAGCTTTAACGACTGATAACTGTCAGTTGTTCTGTTGAGAGTACAACCTAAGTATATATGGGGATATCTAACTTATTTTGAACTGTTGCATAAAGTCGGTTTTTTTCATTGTTGTTCTACAACGATACCTACGTCACTATTAAAACATATATTTAGTCATTTAGTTAACTAACATTAGTCATAAATATATAGGTCATTTAGTTTATGAGATCATCCAAGACTTCAAACGTAATCTAGCTAACTCGCTATCTACCTATTGTGCTAGCTCTGTTACTTGTTCTGTGTTATTGTTTTTAATTTAAACACAAATAATATATATTGAAGGACTTGTTTTTTCATTGATTTAAGTTTTCATTGAGATTCCTGTGCCAACACACATCATTATACAGCTGTTCCATATTTATTAGAGCAATAAATCTTCCACCGGCGACCTTACTTAAAATGCATTAGTTCGACCACTCCGCACAATTTGAATCAAATAAGACTTTTTGTCTTTCCATCAAATAAATTTGCAGAATCCACAATAGCAGCAGCGTATTACAAACATACAACCAACTATTACCATACAGCAATAAATCAACTCCAAGACATGGTTCAAGTTCTGGAAAAATATCAACAAAATTAACTGTGGCATGGCTCGTATTCAATTTTGTATAGTGTACACATGAGCGAATATTGACTCTTCATTGCAATTTGCCTGCAATGGAATCGACCTCGTCACGTCAGTTACAGTCCTCATTGTCGCTTTATTTGGGTAATATCTTGTATGTTTAAGTCAATTGGTGTAATTCAATTTTATTCGGAACCAAGGCTAGTTCGAGGCTACCGACTATAGTAAAGTTTGTTTGTATGGGGAGACGCATTTATAGGCACAGCTTTCGGTACAATACTTACAGTCCTACTGTTTACCTTTAAGTCTCATGGAATTATAATGAATATTAAAAGCAATTCAATAGAACTGCCTACATTATAATGTAACTGGCAGAATTATGTACCCCCTTGTAATTTCGTAACTTTAGTCAAAACTGTTGGTGTTGTCTCAACTCAAGCTATCATATCATTAAAGACAGCATCGCCTGCACTTGAAGACATACAAAACGGTAATACAAGTTTTGGAAAATAAAACACTCGCAGAAGTACGCATTACACTTTCTCATCGAAGAAACAAAGTCCGTTTTCATTGGATTGTTCATCCGACTCTCTCCGTTAATGACTGTGACTCACCCGGACTCCATGCACGTGTCTTCTTTCACAGCGCACTGCATACCTATCACTCACTTGATGTGCTTAGCGGCTTTTATCACTTATTTGTTTTATCGTTCGTGTATTTAGGACTGTGGCACAGATGAAGTTGTAGTAACTATGAGAGCCGTGAACTTTGGTACTTATCTTCTTGAACGTACCTATGATGTTCATTTTTGGTGGTTCTGTTATGAGTATGTACAGGCGACACAGTTTTCAAAAGCGCAGTGGAAGCTGCTATGAATAAATTGACAGAATTAACCAATGTAAAGCAGAAGTCTTGCTCTTCTAGGTCCATCTCTTGTGACACTGCTAATGTCAGGTGGAGTGAGGACGAAAAGTTCTCAAACCGGCTCGTAGCCAAGTTTTATCCTTATAAGTTTAGGATTACTCATCTAAACTTCAAACCGTTTACTCTAACACTACAAACACGAGACCATTTGCCCTAATAAATGAATGCAAGTGCGCTAGCCTAGTCATCTGAAGTTCTTAATACACTATAAATCTGTAACTAAATCAAAATAGGATTAGATTCTTTTATAGATAATTTATCCTATCTATTAAACAGATTAATCCTGACTGTCGCCACGTTGTTTCACCTCATCAGGACACAGATTAAGTACTAAATAGTCCGTTTGACTACACGAAACATCCGACACCTAAAAGAAAAAGTTGAGAACAAATGGGCAAACCTTTAAATACTACACTGATGAGTGGATCGTAGATTCGTAGTCCAACAATAGATGCAGACCAGCGATTGCAATATTTACGAGCATTGCACGCTGCTGACGAGTCCGCAGCTATTTATACTTCGTCGTTTATTTCTAGACGATTTAGGTTTATTTCAGTGCAGGCTACTTAAGCTGATGGTGACCATTTTGAAGGATTAGCACTTGAGTATTTATGGGGTCGTCGCGGCGAGTTAAGAGTACGCTCTCTTCGACAACTGCCCTATTAGGATCTACCAATTTAGATTTTACACTTGATGGTATAACTTTGAATTATAACAAGACATTTTCATTTTCCGAACTAAATGATTGAATCTATAGAATATCCATAGCCTAAGATAGATAGGACGATAGTTTATCCAAAACATTACTGTCGAAGAACTTCAGCATCGTAAAACCTAACGGTTGAAGCCCTCATATTATTATGCAATAAAATATTTGAATGGGCGAATTAATTAATGTACAAGAATAATTTTCTCAGAAGTCCTGTATCTGAAGGATAAATAGGTGTAAGTGCATGCGGCGCACGAGTCTCTCATTAGTTTCTAATGTGTCTTGAAGATTAACCGGCTAGGCGGTTTCATATGAACCGGGCAAGTTATAGAAGCTACTTAGGCGAGAAACTGAAATCGTGATATTCTTGGTTTTGTTTTTCTCAATCTTATATTATTTTCTGATGTGTTCACGAGTAATTTGGTGGAATATTAACCTTTAAATTATCGTTAACGTCCTCGAGTGTGGCAGCTATCTAAGGTACGTCGAGATGTTTGAATAGTAAGGATCGATTTCCGGGAGGCTCCTCCCTTCACCTAGACTTTGAGCCATATTCAGCGTATCCTCCTGAATGTGTAAATTATAAATCGCGTCAGCCTATGCCCTGACGCTTCAAACGTTCCCAGAATCTACAAATCTGTTGCCAGCGCTGCTCGGCAGAGCTACGACATTGGCACGGAGACCGCGCGCGGTCTACGTTGATTGTGCATAAACTTGCAATAATTGATGAGGTGGCCGCGTGCCACGGCACACGCGATTACATCTGGTAAATATCAAGTGCAAGCACCTCTCGTCTCAAGGCTCTAGAAGATCGCTATTTGCCAATTAGGCCAAATTTCTTTGAGAGATAAAACTAAATAGAGAGCTGCAAAATGGATCGATCAAATTGTAAAGGTTGTCGGTTGAATCTCTCTCTGACAAGAAAAGCATATGAATATAGCTTATCTCATACTAATGGCGCAATACAATCGCAAACCCTGAAGGCGATCTACACACACAGAAAACATAAAAAAACTGAAGATGATAGTAAACAGTCGTAGCATGCGCTACGCGACACTACGCGTATCTATAAATGATGATAATATAATATGTAATGTATTAGAAGTTCTTAAACTTTCGCGAACAGGAAACATATTAACTAGCTAAAAACGGGTCTAATTCGCGCACAAAGAGACAGAGTCTTCTCGTGACCACGGCCGATGTAACTTGGTCGAAACGTCGAGGTATGTCAAAATTATATATTTTGATATTTGTTTGTGCGCGAATTAGACCCGTTTTTAGCTAGTTAATATGTAATGTATTGAAGGCATTCTAGGCAGTCCAATAATTGTTGTTACAATAACAGAAGAAAATACCTAATCAAATATAGCGAGTTTACATAATAAAATAGTCATAATAAACGGGCAGCCGGCATCACAATGCCAGACGTCGGCGCAATCGACCTCATATGTTTATTATAATTCGGAGTTACAACCTCGTATTAGTAAATAAATCATTCGATAAATTCCTCTACAGAAGCCGCATCGGTAATTATTGTTTGGTTAATTGCCTCTTCTAAATATAATCATTAGATTTGATTTATTTCGGTGGAGAGAACATTCACCTCCATTTAGGGGGGTGTATAACGTATCTGTTTGTCTGTGCTTATTATTTTTATTGACCGTTCTTCTTGAGAACTAAATTATTAGGTGTGGATGCTATATATCATTCATCATTTTATGTTTGTAACTGTTGCTGTCATAGCCGTTCTTAGAATTCAAGGAACTACAAAATAAGCACCTATATTTTTAGACTTCATGTGTCGGTACCTTATCTATAACATCTTTGTTAGATAAGAACTCTTAGAATGTACTTTTGAAACTTACAGCATTTTCAGTAATACTCCTGAAATACAATGGCGTTTGCAATAATACTCCTGAAAAACAATAGCATTTGCAATAATACTCCTGAAATGCCAAACCTATGTTCTCAGAAAATATTTCATCCAACGACGCAAAAGTCAAACTCATTAGCGCTCATCTTCGTGATGTGAACTAATCTCGTAGTCAGTTAACTGAATCGGTCCATAAAGTAAGCAATAATTCATCCGACTCTAAATTAATTAACGGAGAATGCACGGCGCCTAATGAACATGTTAATTCGTCAGTTGACGCGGCGTCAACTTAGATCAGCTGGCGACGGCTAATGGGGACTTATGAAGATGCTTATCGACGCTTCGGAGAGTGAAACGAGCTGAGTTTGATAGCGTGTTCCGTCCTCATTACTGTCACTTAAAGTCGTAAATTGGTCCCAAATAGGAAGAGTATATTAACCGTTTTGATTATAATTTTCCTTGGGACGGCTTTATAGAAATATTTGACGACAGCATGGTAAAGGGAAAAGAGTTATTTTGGCCGGTTTCTGAACCTCTTATTATGACCAGTCGAAAATTCTATCGGTGTCTCTATCTGATACTAAATAAATAACAAAGATAGCAATACACTTATCGGTCGGTCAAAGCATTGAGAAACCGGTCATGAGATGTTCATTTGTTTTAGCTACGAGTAGATTATTGTCGCCAACCAATGCTTATTTCGAAAGGTCATCTCAATTCAGTGATCAATTCGGAGTTCATGGCGTCTACACAGTTCAGTCATTCGACCGTGATCTTGAACCCATCAGAATTCAATTACCCGTCGGACGGTTCCTATCACATGTCTGGCCGAGCATTTGGCTGGAGCATGGAACCGTCGGCTATTGTTGCTACGTGGGTTTTTTCTCTGAACCAGACCCATTGTTGTTTAATGGAATGGTATTAAAGAATTAAATTGTCAGTATACACTGTTTGTTATCAATTCAATTAATTGCATTTTGAATTGCATTGAGTGAGATAATGTTAACGCAAAAATGCGGCATCTTATGCAGTGTGAGCGCATAGTATGCAGTCAAATATGATAAAGATTCGAAGTAATGGTTTACTCGTCGTGATTACACAAAATAGATGAAGTTCACAAAGCAGCAAAAGCAAAATCACCAATCTCTAACTAAAATCCTATCGCACGGACTTCATCCTGATAGTCCATAAACAAAGGAGGGAGGCGTGTAATATACCCCATCTCAATACGCATCTTAGAAGTAGAAGAGCTTGAAATAAATATCTGCGTATTCCTGTTTGGGGCTGTTTGGTAGGCATTCCTCAATTATACGTATTATCAATCCAATTTAATTAGCAATGTTACGTAACATATCGTTCTAGTGGTACGATATTCGCCGTAGCTATTTCAAGATTCAAGTGCACGGCCGCGTCATCCATTCATAAAGAATGCCACGGCCGTGATCCAGTTGATCCAGTTTCGCATTCATGTTGAAGAAGCTACGGATATTAATCTGCTATTGTAAAAAAATTGACACTTTAGATTTCTATACGATAACTCAGTTTGCTACAATAGTAAGTATAGAATTTTCTTAGGCAAGTGATTTCCTACCCCCCTCTACTTCGTCTCCTTCATCTTCCACAGTCATTACGGAACCTTACAAAGGGAATTTCAACAACAACTTAAGACAATGACATCACACATCTTTTCAATCAACACCGACAACCGTTGAAGATAAATATAATATTATAGTTAGTCAACAACGATTAAAACGGTACCCCAGAATATGGAACACCCATTGCGTCATAAATATTCATCGCCCTAATTTAGCGAGACATGGACGCGTGACAGATAATAGTCTTGTCCATCATTCGCTATTACAATAGGATACGTGTAATCATTTTAATGCGCCTACAGTGACGGCAGTATGTGAAGACTTTGCCGTTAGAGACACGTTCGGAGAGACAGCTAACGAAACTGCAGTACGCGGGAATGACGTCTCTATTTTCATCTCATCTCAAAAAGATCTTAACGACTCCACGAACCATAATAATAGAAACAATGGACGTGCGGATGTCTTATCGACATTACAACAACGCTAGAAACTGGTGTACTTTCTCTGTTCTTCATCATAATTCATTTGTTATCATATTGTGGAAACCGCGTAGTCATAGCTAGTATTCTTAATTCAAATATTATTAGTTTCTAGCATTAATATTACAAACATGAAAAAAGCTTTAGGGCTGCTTAAGAGTTGATTAATTTTCCAAAGCACGCGTTGACATTCGGTATAATAAAGTTATACGAGTAGGTATCAAATCACCAGCGTCCTTGAACTTAATTGTGTCATATAAATTATCTACAGTGGCGTCAGCTCATTTCTGTGTTAGTGGGCCACGTACAGTCGACTGCATTAATGCAGTCGGCGAAGATCGTGGGGATTCCGTAGAAACGGAGTCGGGCGTCGTGACTTGCATCCTAATGTTCAGTTGATTGCGGTTTAATGCACAGCGTATCATTTATTCTAGATGTAAAGTCTATTAGGGACTTTTACGTCTAGTCATTGAGCGTTGTATGCATTTAAGTAGGCAACTAATGACTGACTTCTTCACTGTTTTCCTCAATACATTATTTGCTAATCAATATGGAATATGCAGTTATTGAACCTAGAGCCACTTGTAAAGTCTCACACACATAACTATCACTTAAACTACTCCAAATACAAAACAGTGTTGATACTAAACAACTCCAATATTGTCTTGGGCATTTTAATATAGATTGTATATACTTAAATAAAAGCCGTGGATGTATGATAACAAAATTATGGACGCCAGGGAACAACCCAATGGCGGAAACGGCGGCACGAAAGATGAAGGGCAAGGTCTTCAATCAAACCGACTTCCATGCATGCTGGTACCGTTAGCGCGCCCTAAAACTGCAACTCATGTCCACAATCAGGGCACATCTGGCGTAGATTGTTGAATCAAACTCTGACAGGTCATTAATCAAACGCGCGCTCATTGAATAATTGTGACTGTACAAACAGCATGTCTCCATTAGCGTGGTGTTTCGTCAACCTCGTTATGAAGTTGGACGCGGCAATGTCCGGTACTGTAACTTTATTCTCGGTCACTATGTTACCATATTTACGGTGTCTTTCATTTGTTTCAGGTACGTTGACGCGTCGCTCGCCAGTTTGATAGGAATGTATGATTTTTACCGCATTCGAGGCATCTGAAAGATCAGTTATCAATTTATCATCTTCACTCGTATATCATCCACCGACCCCGAAGTGTGTTAATTTCAAGTGGATGTAAATGACATTGAAGCCATAAGCATTATATACGTAAATACCGTTGCAAAAGCAACCTAATCGTTTGTGGAGTAAGACGTGAATCTCGACAGATATGTTTAATAGCTGAATGCTAGTGTATAAATTGAATTATTTATGATATTAGACTAGATTATGCAGTTGTAGTATCGCAAAATGTTAGGCAGGTTACGCAAGTTATTAAAAAAGGTAGGACCTAATACGGGTAAGTCTCAAGAGTTACGAATTTATTATCGTACCAAACCAGACATATTATGGTACTTTAGAACATCTTTACGCTGTTACAGTGGAACTATGAGCAGTAGAACTATTCTACCATCAAGCAGCACCGCCTTAGTTCAGTCATAATTATTTTATTAAGGCACAGTACTTCTGAAGTATGCATATTTAGACAGGACCGTAAAGCTCCAACGCTACGTGCCCACTAAACCAGAACGAGAATTTACTATGTGAACGTATATAGAATTAATGAGCATAGCCTTCATCCCATGCCTAGACCATAAACCATTCCACCTACAACGCCATGGCGCCAGATGACGCCATCGATGTCTCGCTCCCATACAACAATGCTAAATGGGCCACGTCACACGAAGCCATGGCAATTGGGTGAATAATGAGTCTCCTTCGTGACCCGCCAAGGTGTATGGTAATACTCCAATTGACGGAATTAAAAGTGCCATCATCGCCTGATCTGAGCCTGCTATTTCATAGTGATGGCCCTTTGGAAAATTGTAAGGATCAGTCTTAAAATGCATTGAGAGGTTTGATCTTCATCATATATGCCTGTAATTCTCAGGCCTTCTTTCAAAAAGAGAACTGGACCACAATCCATCATCATATTGATACAGCGTGGTTCCGAATTGTGGATATCATAATTGTCCTTGATTTTGAGATTTTTAAACACGTCATTTTCTTGAACCCATTTCTCCCAATGTTTTGACGATACCATTATCCTCAAAGACCTGGTGAATTATATATACCTATAATATCTCTAAAGCTCACAAGCACTGTATTAATATGCCTGTATATCTTTAGCTCCAGAAACACGGTGAAAGCAGCAGGTATTAGTCATGGTTAGTTAGTGTCATTTGTTAGTCCTGGCTAGTTTCTCTCACATTCTAGTATCGGCGTTCAGCTAGTTAGCGAGATTTATGGAGATAAGTAAACGTGACTATAAGCTACTGGCTTCTTTAGAGATTTGAATATATTGACTTCTAGCAGATATCGCAACGCATGATCAATAATACATTAGTTATATTACGTCACCATGCCTTCGCCATGCTGAGACCCAGGGCTATTCGCGACGTCAATCGAATTCTGATCCCGATTCCAATGTCCATCCCAATAACAATTACAAATTACGTACTCACGTACCCTTCAAAAATCTTAAATTCAAATCGAATTCAAGTCGATTCGGATTTAAAAACGGCGTTGAAAGTTTGTTAAATTTCAGATTGAAATCTGATTGACGTCAAAGATAACCCTGCAGGTACGCGTACTTATAAGCGAGTATAAAATAATCCAGGTTTTGACAGTGAACGACTGACCATGTTATTTTGAGTTCGAATACATTATGAAAGAATCTTACGTACATTTACAAAATGCGGAAAAGTATTAATTCCACAAAGAACCCCCGTAAATTCCAGCAAAAAGGCTATCATTTTAGATGAGGCCGTAAACCACATACTACAGATCCCTAGACAAATCCTAAAATTGAATTTGGCGTGGGTGATAAACTGTGGTAATTGCAGTCCCGCGAGCGAGCCTCGTAAAATACTACAAAAGAACATAATGGCTGAGCATCTAGCACAGCTATAAAATACAATAACACCGTTAGTAATGGAAATAGCGAGGAAGTCTGGTCACTACTGATGTTCCATCTAGAATTTGTATTTTACTTTTGCCTTGTGTATGCTTGGTATTATATTTACAATAATAATGTCCATGTATCCCATATAATAATCATAATATATTAATGTAATTTGTGCAAACAGGTGAAATAAAATGTAAACTGTTAAAGTAGATGAGCAGAAAAAATCTATAAACGTTAGAAACCTTCCACAGTCACCCACTAGTCGCGGCAGAAGTGGTTTGTTTTTGTAATTCCACCAAAATAATGGAACCATTAGCACAATTTACTTTTTACACAAGTCGCAATTGTATATTATAAAATGGTAGAAAAATGCGGAACATTGTATGAAAACCGATGTAACATACATTAAATCTATAAAAAAAACTATGTACAGAAGTCCAAGTAACCCAGTTGGCAAGGTTTGCTAGTCGTGTCAGAATTTATACAAGTCGGTAATATATCGTTTCCCACGCTCCTGCCCACTGTAAACGTTATGCTGGGATATTGTACGATCAATCAACATGTAGATGATAAAACACAATTATCACCATAGCACCTTGTCTTACTGAAATAAAAAGGCGAATCTTTCAGTGTACCGAAAAATCTTGATCATTTCTTGGCATGATAAAGTTCGAATAGGAAGGCAAGATTTGGAATTACGTAAATGTGATCAAGTGATCACATGCAGATATTGTGATAGAGTTTTAAAACGGGAAATTCATAATAGCTTCTGATGAGTCCGCTCAATTTCAGGCTTCAGACAGTCATTGAGCGACAATGAAATTTTCTTCTTGGCAAGTTTTTCTAATGAAAAAGTTGCAAGTGTTAATAGTTTTATTGTTACTACTACATATATATTCATTTTCACAAATTCCGAAATTAAATAGCTTACAGTTCGAAATGTTAGGATTACAATTATTATTAGAAAACCCTATGAAAAGTGGAGTCACTACAAATATTCTCCAGTCATGGTGAGCTTCGCCAGATTTTCGACATAAGTGCTGGTAGAGATTCAAGCGGATGAAGAAGGCAGATGATCATGGTCGCTCTTCGATTCCTATTCCAGGCTGACAAATGGGAGAATATTCATTGAACACACATCTGCTTATATTCCTGATTTAGCCATGAGATATAAATCTACACGTGGCGAGGAACGCAAGGGCGCTGAAGCGAGAAATTAAATTGTCAAAATAGGGTAATGTTGAAATGATCGACTGATTTTTCGACATCTTGTCGTGTTTTCGATTCAATGATTCATGTAGGCGGCGAATTTTAATTGCCTGCTTTGAACCCAGTTTAATCCTAAATGCTTCGATATAAAGGCTAGAACATGAATCATTGATTCTTTCTTCACTTCTTCTCTCTTCAGTTCTTACGTAAATTGCTTGGGATTATGAGGTAAACTTCGTGTTGTTAATGTTGCCATATATTTTAGTAGTGGTCTTAAGCGCGTTTGTAAGGTTTGTTGAGATCACTCATTGAAAAGTTTTATGACATCGACATAGGGTAAAAATAAATCTATACCTACTATGTAAGTGTACAAATAATTAAATAAAATTGAAGTGTCCGTTTATAATGTCAAAATAACAGCTTTTTAAATGCAATGAATATGTATATTTATTAAGTACGGTAATGGCAAAACTCATTTTTTATGTTTCAGTGTCTATCTATCTGTTTCTTCCATGTTGTCTCCGAAACGCCTGCACCTATTTTGAAGGGCCTTTTATTGGCAGATAGCTGATGCTATAAGGAGTATTATAGATTGCTGTTATTTTAGAACTAGAGGCGAACCGAGTTTCATTCGCCATTATCGGTTCCTGCGGCATAATCGCGGGCGAATCTGTGGGTAATTGGGTATAGCTAGTAGATATATAAAAATATATGTGCGTCATATTTTTGCGTACTTACTGGTAGGTATGTTATTACTCTTCCTATTTTTCTTATGACTCATTTTCATGTCGAATTTAAAATATCACAACAATTACATATTATTATAGCTCCGTAACCTTGTCTGTTGTTACGTAACACAATAAATGGATTTGTAATTAAATGGCATATGAAACCAATATACCTATTATATGGTTTCTAATCTAATGGTTCTATTCTATTTAGTGTAGCAAAATAACTTTCTGATTCGTTTGTATTGTATTCGATCTAAAATAAAATATCACAGGGAATTCTGAATATTTCTCGTCAGAATAACTTCACGAAATTATCGCGATGACAAGATTTGAACAATTTTATAATAGACGGTCTCTCTATCCTTGATGAAATATTTATTCGGATATAAAACTATATTAATGTCAGTAAAGCGCCCACCCATTGACACGCGTTATATCTACGTTTTACACGATTTATAGCACTATTTAGTTTTATTGGCTTACATGCTATAAAATGACAAATAAAAGAATTAATCGGAATTGATTATGATACTAATATTGAGCAACTTGCTACTGACTCCTCCTAACTGCTACAAGTATAGGAAGAGGGACAAAAAATTCTCCAAAGTGCCCAAACGCTGTCAGAAATAAGAATATCTGAAATATCTATAAGGAAGCACAGACCCACTGATAAAAAACAGACCTACCCCAAAATACTTGAAAGCAGGTACATTACACAATACCTACACTACAAAATGTTGTGACGTCACACGCGTCTGCGTTCCATATAACCGTCGGTTTTGGCATAGACTAAAAATGTTTCGTGGTTTTAGCTCTTACGTGCAATGCGTACAATCAAAATATTTGTTCAAAAATAGCCTCTGATTCAAGAGCATAAAGTGCAAAGATTTTCCCGTGTGCTGCCATAGGGGAAACACTGAAATAGACGCTACTGTATTGTATGGTTGCGAGCAGGTGTAACTTCTCGCGCTGTACGTAACGTAACTGTTATGAAAATTGCTACAATAAAATATAAGACAGGCAACAGAATTGTATCTTGAGAAAAGTGAAATGTATTACTCATAATATTTTATATTTGGGAATACAGAATGACAGAATCACAGAATACAAGATGAATACGCACTATGTAAAGATTTGTAACTAGTTCGTATAACTTTTAAACGGACTTTATGCCCTGGAATAAAACGTAAGATATTTTTTCTCCCGAAAATGTTAAGGTTTCTCTCCATTTAAAATATTTGCTCTAGAAATCTTAATGTTTTCTGCGTGACTTTGTTAGTGTTGTGCTAGGAACGTCTCAGACTGCAATACACTATTTCGTTTGACCCCAATCTTCTGCGAGTCAAAGCCGTCTTAAAATACAGACAGGCAGGCTGCAAACAAACGAATTAATCTGATATATTTGCAGTGGTCTCGTTATCTTCATTTTAAAAGCGTGAGTGCATCTTCGTTACTCATCCAAAAAGCGATAGAGCTGGTTAGAAGTTATAAATTACGAGCCCCGGCAGACTGTTTCTCGCATTCCTTTTCTGAGATGTCGGGCATGTATCGTCTAGTACAGGGTGTCCACACGTGTGGAGTTTGACAGGATAAGGCGTTGCTTATGATTACATAAGAACAGTACTTAATAGATCTCTTACAAAGTGCCGTGAACTAAGTACAAACGCGCCAATGCGACGTGACATAGCACTCGTGGGTATGCGTAGTTCTTATCGTCAACTGAATTACGCGACAATTAAATTCAATTCATTTATCCATTAACAATATAACATTTGAAATACAAAGATTAATGAAAAAGAAAAATAGTATAATGCAATTGTAACAATTAGTAATTTCCATAATTATTATAAGCCACGTGTATTAGGTACAGATGCTATGTATTTCATATTTTCGTACTGTATTGCTGTGAGCCGTAACGTGTTGCATCGCGTCACGTATTGACGTTTTGTCGCTCACCTCACCACGCTCGCTACATAAGTGTAATCAGCCCCAGCTGCTAGAAATCTTTAATATTTTCTGTTACCAGAGGGATCTAAAAAATTGCCTGTCTTATGCTTCTCGTATATCGTTAGGTGGTATTTTATTTATTTTATCACAATAAATAGTCTGATTCTAACACCTGGGGGCTAGTGTGTTTATTTACTTTATTGCAAGAATTTATGTTTACATAGATTTGCGTAGGTCTTGATGGATTGGTTGCTCTAGATTTTTGTACGAAGCTTTTTAAAATGCACAACATTTGGAAATATGATTTTCAGCTGGTTTTACGTTGACCTAAAAGTATTTTCACGGCAAGCGAGAATCAATCATTTACGGATTTTGTCCAGGAATATCTGGAAATAATGGCAACCCTAACTAGTCGGGCAATTTAGATGTCTGCGAACGCCGCGGTCTTATTTCTCAACCTTGGCTTTGAAGATACTACGAGTATATTTACGTAACGAAAACAAAGTTAGCGAACACACAGGCTACCTACCGTAGGTAGGTAATACTGTTTGTTTCATTTTCCGAGTAAAAATGCATTAGAAGCGCGAAGGCTGCGCCTGCGACTACTTATACTGTTAGGTTTGTTTGACTGCTGGCTGCCCACGCGTCTTGAGATTGCGTAAGTCTGGCTCTTTGTAGTCTAGGTTACGTCTTACATAATGTTTGACTAATATTTACTAGCTTAAGAGATAGGTAGAGATCTTCTTTACCACGATAACATGGCTCGTCATTCATCGGTACGGAACTCTATTACTAAGGTCCCGCTGTCCGTCCGTCTAGAACAAAAGGATGTAGTACCCCAGGCATAAACCCTGTCACCAGGTTGTATTTCATGGATTCATTACTCGCATTTGGTCGGTGTTTTAAGTACGGGGCGCAGCTATATAGTAGGTAAATATATAACTAGGTGTTATCTGTTCTGGAGTTCCTAGATTCAATGTCCAACGTCTCTATGGCCGTGTTTTCCGGAATTCCATGAAGTATAATATAGAGGCTTTAAAATTATTCCTTTCATTACATCGTTCGTTCTGATGATTAGTTATTTTAAAACAGATTACTAATTCCGAGCTTTTATAATATACAAATAATAATAATTATATTCATTAAGCTCCAGCATTTGTTGATATCCTTGTACCATATTCCACACTTGGTGCTCTTCGGAATGCTAATTGGCCTAGCTTTATTATTCCTATACATAGCAATTAAAGCTAGTTTCTCGTAAGCTTACGTACAACGCCCAGTCAAAAATATGGCACGTTGATATAGTCTGGGAAAAATACAGAGCTACCTAATATCAATATCTGGTAATAGCTACTTAATACACATATCTAGTATAGATTGCATGGTAATTAAATACCTACTACTTAGCTATACCCTAGCATTGGTACAATCATTTCACTGCATAGCAGAACTGCATCCAAGAATTAAGGTTACTAACCTTAAAGGTAGTACCTATAAGAATAGTTATTTGTTAGCATTGAGGAATAGATATAATACTCTTAATTGTATAATATGAAATATGTGCTTTTTATACAAAAAATAGGTTACCTGTATTTAATACCTGACTGTACCAAAAGCCATGTTTAGGTTTTTGGAATGGTTATTATATTTAATTATACTTAGCTTTTAAAAGTGGTATTCGTTTGGAATACAAAATAATTATGATTAATATAAATACCATTGGTATTAGAATGTGGTATTCGTGTGGAATAAATCGTAATTCTGATTGGCAATATTTGTGGCCGCACACTTTACACCTCAGGTTTGACTGGACTAGGATATTAAAATGTTTTACGACGATAAAACGGCGAGCAAGGACAAGGACCCAGCTAAATGGGTTTACATAATTATTGTAAATAACATATTAAATGGTAAGTCGTATTCTATTTTGCTGGTTCATAAGTTTATTAGAATTTACGCACGGTAACGCTCGGTGTTATTTTAGTCCTGCGAGTGTCGAGCGGTAGTTCTAAACAAAAGAAATAAGTACTTACTTAATATAAACAAAAATAATCCACATAGGTACTATGTATGAAGCTGAAAATGTATGCCCATATTACACTAAGCCTTTCTAGGAAACATAATATTATCATTATGAAAGCAGCTAAATAGGTACATTTGCACAAGTTACTATAGGTTTTGGTACAGGTTAGATTGCGAAAAATCTTAAAATAATACTATATTTCGGTATAGGTAGGTAATCTCGCTAACAAACAAGGAAACTGACGCGTGCGTAACTTCAATTCATTCAAGTTTTGCTATTTCCTTTCTAAGATTTCCAAGCAATTCAAAGTTATCGAATCGTCGAGAGGGTTTCGACCCTTCCTTTCGGCAACATCTGGAACTCGAGAACCAATCTCTGACAACCAATTGGAACGTGATATCGCTAGAGCACATCCTCCATAGAATTGTCTTATCCATCAATATTTACCATAAAAGCTTTGATTTCGTGCAATAGCGAGTCAAAGGCCGAACTAGGCCCAAAGGGTGTCGCTAAAAATGGCTACACGTGGCTAGCGAGTACCTTCTTCGTTTCTATGTGTCATTCTACTATTCTAATAACAACAAACACTTCAATTGTTATTTTTACATAATATAAAAAAAACATAAACCTACAGTCATTAGAGCTATCGGTATTTGTTGGTTACTTCCTGGAGACTTAATTTAGCCTGGCGTTTGTCTGCGTTCCTGTGATACAAATCTCAGTCTATGTTATCTCTGTACAATTTATAGATGCCAATTAATAATGTAGGGTTATCTGTCCACCAGTTGCTTACGGGCCCTTATCCAAATTTTACCAAGTCTTACGCAGTAATGGACTAATCTAGAGCTAGATACTGTAAATTATACACCCAACAGTATAATTACCTTCTCAGAAACAAATTAGCACACATCGGCCTTCTGTCGGCGAGTCAACATTGTCAATGCGACGCCGGCCATAGAAATGGTGGTGTCAGCACAAGTGTCGTATCTGGGACAATTGCCAATGAGAGCGGGCGCTCCCGATGACTTCATAGTGTACCGTAATGGTTTTGCATACCATGAGCGTAGTCAGGGCGATTTTGGGGGCTTAAATCGATCTGGTTCTACAGTTAACCAACACGACCGCTGTTATTTTGCTAAGCAAATTAACTATTTTACAACCTCCAAGATGTGCCACTGAAAATAAATCATACTCGAGAATTGTGGGCCGAGCCATCACTCACGTTTTACTCAGTCTTGCTCAAATAAGCTGACGTCTCAAGGCGCCCCTATAGAGTTAGGGAAAGGGTCCATTGAAGATGGACTGGTGTTCAGCGTCATGTGTCAAAGAGAATAACACCATGTTAGAAGTCAATGCTAAAAATCAATAACACTATGTTAGGTCATTGCGGCGTTTAGCAGCTGCGTTTTCGAAAGTCGCAACGTTGTCGTGTAATTCATTCAATCCGAACTGCGCACTCTGCAGAAGTATTATGAGTTTTAAAAACGTAGCCCCCGACTAGGATCGCTCCTGTATCGTAGATACCGCTTACAGACGTATAATTTCACATGCACATCACACCCAGACTAGAAACAAATATTTGTGGATCGCACAAATATTTGTTTCAAGCGGGAATCTAACCCGGGACATATTAAGTGATGAGGAATGAAGCGTATCATTGAATTTTCACTGACTTTAAAGTTTTATTGAGTCTTCTAGCTGTGCATAACGCTAGTAGAACTCGTACGGACTCCGCGGGCCTCTTTGCACGTGACGTGTGTGACGGCACCTTTATAGCCGATTTTCTGTAAACCTCCCTTATCTTGTTTACACAGTGTGTAACTTTTATGATCACAACGAAAAAATGTCGCTACCTAGGCAATAAGTCAACTTAGTGGTAGTTTAGTTAGAATATTCACTAAGAATATTCTTGGTAGGGTACTCATAGATTTGTGCGTGTCACGAAAAGCGTGTCGTGAGTAGCATTTATCCCGATAGCAGAGAAGAAATTGGCTGACGATGATGTTGGTAATAATGAAAAGACACGTTGAGTTAAAATGGTATACAGCAATGTTTTACGAGCATTTTGTGCTGTAAAAATAGAATGAAATTGCGTTAATTCGTAGAATTATTTCATAGAACAGTCACGAGCGATGTCAATGGGTGTTGAAGTGACTTCCAAGAACTCATCAGTATGCTAAGCTGTATTACTAATAACATGTCCTAAGCTTGCTCCTGCGAATAAGTTAACTCAAGCTGGCTCCTAAGACAATGATATATTCTCTAGTAGTAACGTAGGGACTGTTTATAAGAATACTAATTCTATGGTTTCTGTGGAAGCAACAATCATGCCTGTTAATCAAAATAAAAAAGATTAGACCTTTGGGAGTAATGAAGCAAGAGACACACTCGTATCAAAGTACATAGTAATATTAATATTATAGATAACGTACGGTTTCAATGCTCTGAATAGAATGATGCTTTAATATACATTTTATGTTGTTACAGGACCGAGAAAGCAACTTGTCGGTGCCGGCGCGTTGGGAGGATAGGAATCTTAGGAAATACCTCAAACAGCATGACGTGGGTAAGCAGAAAACGCCTTCCTCTTGTTCTCGTTGTACCAAGATCCAGCTCTAGACTAGGTGTGGACATTTGGACAACCTATGTTCAGCAATGAGCAGTGAGTCTCTGTTGGTTCGATTAATATGATTTATCAACGTCGCTTTTCTATTGTAAGACTTGGCAGTTTTGGTGCTACGTCATTATAAATATTACAGAGCAGCATCACACTTGGCTTATAAAGTTGGTGACTAACAATACTAAGGGTTAAGGAACCAGACTTTGAATGTGACGGCTCCAAGACTTTACTGTCCAAAGCTATGTCTAGAGAGGTTATAGTCAGAAGTGACCACAAGGCGAGTAACAAGCTCGTCTCACCATTCATCATGATCGATATTATCAAAGCTGTATCCGCTCGCTGATGACCACGAGTCTCACCTCACATGTCTTTCATGAAGGTCATCAGATACAAAAACATTTCCATCATTTCCAGATAAAAAGAGCCGCTGGATCGGTGGCGTGTTTGACTACGCGTCGCGCGCGTGGAAGTGGGGTGGAGAGCTGCGCCAGATGCACTACCAGTCCTTCAGCAAGATGAAGAAGATGAGCCCCGACGAGCTGAACTTCCACTGCATTGCCATGATGCCGGAACTGTGGTACAGGTCAGTGCTGCCTCTTAGCACCGTGGCCCTAGACTATGGAGCTGTCTACTTCACTAATTCTGTCGTTGTCATGACGATATGTTTCGGTTTGCAACCAATACAGACAGACACGTCGCTCAAAGCACAGTGGGTGAAACATCAATACAAAGAAGACGTAAAGTTAAACATAAAATACTACAAACATTATTAAAGCACAAACACAGAATACCACAGAACAGAGATGTTATTTACCAGATAATTAACTGTAAGCATATAACTAACTATAGGTAGGTATAGTTATTTCTCCTCTATATGACATAACATCGGTGACATCAACAGACGACATAAAACTATTGTCTGCTGTATTCTCAGAACAGTATTTTGCTGGACTCTTAATTGGTCCATTATTGGTCCATGAGTATGTTCCCAATATATTTATGGTCTGTGGTTCTGAATAAGCGGATTTATTCATGGAACCGATGGTGTTCGTGACTGGCGTGCCGTGTGGAGGCTCAAGGACGAGGGTCTGTATTTAGGGCCCTAAACTCTGGAATCCGATCTAAACTACAACAGTAGCACAAGGTAGACGCTGTTAGCGAGTGCTGAAAGCGTTTCAATTCCATCGTATACGTTCTTTCTAATAGAATTACACAAAATAATCTTGGGTCGTGTCTAGAATTGTGTTTAATTTGGTAGTATTCCTATACTTACTGGAAGGATCAAATGGAATGTTGCAACACAATAAATAAAATAGAATCATCATCATCGCCATTTATTGGCAAAATTATCACCAACCAAGCACCAATTATGTTTCAAATATATAACGAACACTAATATTGTATTAAAACCCGTTCTCCTTGCCCAGAAAAGGAATGCTTGAATATAATGATTTTATCGACATTCACAAGGCAGTTTTGATTCATAGGATAGCTTCGCACGCGCACCTTGTCCAATTTGCATCCATGAGTTTGCATGATGCAGAATAATAGTAACTTTGCTATGAATGCAGTCTGCATTTCCAGCTTACAAAACAAATAATAGCTAAAATCAGGCTCCCGTTCACATCAAGCTGGCTTACAAAGTACGAGTAAGTACAAACGACGAGTTAATACATTTGTGGGTAAACACCCGATTGCTCGCGACGGACGCCCGCTAGCTCCTATACCTTGCACCGCGCTCATCCAATATTGGCATACAAAAATCGAGCCGCGAAAAGCAATAAGTTTTACGGACCATTGTGTAGAACTGTGGCTCCATTGTGCTCACCACGGGGCAGATGGCGGCACGTGATGCCATAAAACCCCCGCCAAATAAAATCAAATTAAGTTCCCCTCCAACGCCAATATTTATTTTCAACGGGTGTACCTACTACCTACCTTAAATCGTAAATGTAAATGGACATCTTTTAGTTATTGATATTTTTTTATTATTGAATTTTTTAATTTTTTCTAGATGTTCAACTGTTTTTTTTTTTTGTGTAACCGCTTTATGGTACTTACCTAATTCTTCTGTGGGCAGAAATGGCTCTACAATAAATAGGTGCATTGATTTTTTATTTCGTAGGTAGACTGCCCATGGACGTTCATAGATTGCTCTTTCCAGCAACTTTACTGCACACTTTTACTTTCTACAAATCGATTGATTGATTGATGCAGCTGCCTCTTCAATTTATTGGTATTGCAATAAATATATTCATACAATATGGCAATAATAGTAAAACTTCTGAAGGCGAAGCGAAAGTCTATGTAGCGTAGTAAATAGTTAATAGAATGTAAATCTTTTGACATAAATCAACGTTTTCTAGACAAAAAAAAACATAAAGAAATCAGACAGCCAAATAAAAAAGAACACTATGATGATTCGCGAAACAGAATGATTGTTTTAAGTAGGTAATAGACTATAGACTTATACGCATACTTATACACATCTGCCAACTCACTATAAACCCTGGAGCCCGATCAGTAACCTGTTCTCTGAACATTCCGCAGCTCCCGAAACAAGACAGGGAAGCCAGAACCCACACACGTGTTCAGGTTCGTTCCAGAGTGATATAACAGTACTGGATTTAACGAATAATAATACACTACAACAATAACTCAACATACATCAAAACATGAATAAACTTAACAAAGGAATCAGGAGATGGTGTCATAAAGGTGAAGCGAACACTTAAAAATACTATTATTCTGGAACAAATGAAGGCGCGGGCGGTGGTGTACAAATAACAATAATAGTAACCTATTATAATCTTCTAAACAGCATTTAAAACCGGGGGTTATCCCATCACCATCTTAACAAATACCTGGTGACGCTAAAAATACATCCCTAAATCTGTACTAAGTACCATTAAAAACTCAAATGCCTACCTTTAAGGCCAGGTTGTACGAAGGTGCTTGAACTGCCAGTTTTTGCATGTTTTTTATTTATTGGAAAAAAAGTGATAAACTAATTACAAATTGTAAGTTTCCAATCGGTTCACAATAAAAAGCCCCATTCATTGGTATAACTTTCACGTGGTTTCATGATGGAATCTCTTAGTACTTAGGTGACAATTTAGTGTCATCTTTGTGAGTTTTTTCTATCGAACCAATTATTCGTAATCGCGTTTCTGTCTTCTCAATCGTCTTCATTGTATGATAAAAAAATTAACAAAATTAGTTTTTTTTTTCACTCATAATTTTATATTTTTATTGGTTTCCTGAGCTTACAAAACTTCGATATTGAGTAAAACCTCTCTTTAAAGCGGTTCCGTCGTCTTTCCGTCCGCAGATGGGCCCCTCGCAGCTGCTTCGAGGACCGCCCGTACATTTGCCAAACGAAACTCCGCAAAGTGGCCAAGCCGAAAGTGAAGGACCTGCGCCGGCGCTGGCAGCGCATGGGCAAGCTGAACGAGATCACTGCGCCGACCATCAGCCGCGAGAACGACGCCATGCTCAACGACGTCACGGTCAACCCGGTGCAGAACCCGAAGTCCTTCGACCTACAGCCGAGCCCGAGGCAGCCGAAGCGCGGACGAGCGAACCCGAACAGGAACAACCCGAAGAGTTACCACCTCAGACCGAACGAGCTGCGGAAGAGGTCGCGCCCGACGGCGCGCAGCCGGCTCACGAGACCATTCCCTGGGTATGTAACGTTTCACAGCATCCTTGGTTACCTGAAGGTAACCCCCCGTATTTTTAGTCGTTACCTCAAAATTTCTTTCACTCCACTCTTTTGGTATCGTTAGTTGGCAAAATTTCCTCCAATCGATTATTCCTTGACAATAATCCTCGTACGAAGGAAACAAACCATCTGTCAGCTCAAGGTACCTCGCGGCGTACCTTGAGGATTCCTCGAAGCCGCTTCTCTACGATCATTTTTGTTAAAATGGAGTACCGAGGAACCTCGAAAGTTCAACTAACGATACCAAATATGAGGAACTTTTGGGGGGAGTTTCGACGTCCCTCAGCAAAGGCCGAGTGAAAGAAATTTGGAGGTAACAACTAACGACTCGGTGGTGAGACTAGCTGCACACGTTCGTTTTCCTTAATTGGATATCCGAATGCACGCATTTCATTATGTTCTTCTTTCCGCCGCATACGTTTGATTAGTATTAGATAAGTATTTATAGTCTCCTTGGTTGTGAACTGGTGATCGTATCATCATCTATTTCAATAATTATGTAGCTACTAGCTAGCAGTTCCGTTTTTATTACACATAATCTTGGTCACATCAATCTTGCTCGATGTATTTATTGTAATGCAATATTGGCTATTCTATTTGTAACTACTAACTTCTATAAGAACTGGCTTCGTTGAAACTCTAAAAGCAATCGAGAGACCGATAACCCAGTAAAACTTGTATAATATTCGACAACTTAGGCCATTAATTCTTGTATTGCAAAAGGTTTCCCAACAAAACACATTTATGGATCTACATTAGTCATGAATCATATTCTTTTCTATATACATGCTTAGTAAATGAGTTGTTTACTTATTTATCAATAATTTTATTTGGACGTTCATTGTTTTTTGGTTTCCTCAATTATTCACCTGTGAGATGTAATCAGCATAATAAACCAAAGCACACGACAGTAATTAACAATGACGGGGCAGACTTACAAGACAATAGCTCAATTAATCAACCACTATAAAATTATTTCGAATAACAAACCTGTAGGGCGAACACAAACCTCAAATATACTACTAAATATATAGTATATATTTATACTATACATATAATATAAATGACGGCTCGTTTGCCGTAGTGGCTGAGCAATCGGACTGCTGCGCTAGGGGTTGCGGGTTCGATTCCCGTCTGGAACAAATATTTGTGCGATCCATAAATATTTGTTTCTGGTCTGGGTGTGATGTCATGTGAAATTATATGTCTGTAAGCGGTACCCACGATACAGGAGCAATCCTAGTGTGGGGCTACGTTTAAAAAAAAAAATATATATACTATAATAACGTATCAAGTACAAATTATTTGATACGTTAACTGTCAAATTTGTTTTAGATTTGATCAGCGTCTTGCAATATCGTGCGTACGCGAACGGTTACCTTGATTGATACGTTAACGATACGAACCGTTAAAATTTTCATGTTTTTTACCAAAAGGATTAGTGATCAAATCTAAAACAAATTTGACAGCTATCGTATTGAACACATTCTCGGTAAAGGTTCCTGCCCGCCCTACTCTAGTACGTAGACCGCGAAAACTGAACCAAACTATTGTATTAACCTGGACACTTTCTTTTCCAGTTACACATGGAACCGGCGCGACCCCGAGGGTTCCTACAACCGGAACGCTGAGCTCCTCCGCTCGGGCAGGCTCCACCTCAGCCCTCAGCAGATCAACGCGCACCTCGCGCGCCTGCAGCACATGCGCGACAGGCAGATAGCGCGGCGCAAGCGCATCCGCGAGCGCGGCGACTGGCTGGTGAACGAGCCCAGGGCTGCGCTGGCGCCGACGCACGCGCGCACCTACACCGTCGACAACAACATCAGCGCGCTGCACCCGAAGACCATCGTCGAGGAGTTCGATATGTTCCCGCCGCCGCCGCCGGTGTCCAGGCCGGCTCGCGGCGCCGGGTAAGCTCTGCGCCCGCTGCGTGGTTCAGTCGAATCTTCTATGCTGCGCGGGTTGCCATCACTATTTGCAATTTCACAGACAAGTTTTTTGTACTTCCATACCTTCGATTTTGAATAGTCCTTGCCTATTTTGTATTGAATATACTTTGTACACCGGCGGAAATAGCGTTCTGCACATCAACACATGCTGCTTGGGCCATCTCTTGAAAAGTTGTGGGGTTTCTATAATCACACATTTCAATTGTCTTCTATAAATATTCTTCAATAAATAAATATGGTTATGTGACATTTTCCTTACCTTTATGCGTAGACTAAAAATAAATGCTTAGAAACCCCCTCCTGATTCAGCAAAACCAAGCAATGAAAACAAACGGCAAGTATGGAACCCTTTTATAGCATTCGACTGCCTCGGGCATGAAAAACTATGCAGCGAGAGCGATTCTATTTTAAAACGATTCTTCTTGATTCAAATCGATCCATATTCCTCGATATTAGGTGTAAGTTCCTTGCGCTCTTCTTCTTTCGAAATTTTCGAACTTAGTCTTATCACATTACGTAGGTATATAAATTTCCAATTTTCTACCATTGTATAGTGTCAAACTTTTTCTATCTTTACCTTTATCCTTGCGTAAAATTAAGAAAATCGTTTACGCTATAAGGTGTGGCAAATTTTTGAAATTGTAAAAAGGCTTTTCGGTTCTTCTTCTCTTTCCTTCTAGAACAGCCAGAACGAGTCGCGGTGTTTAATAATTTTATTGTATACTTAAGACCTCAAGTATAGCTAGGAACAGTGAGTGTCTCGTCATACTTTAGGTATTTTATAGTTACCACCTGTGAGAAACCATTTGTATTTTAGATCTGATTTGGAGCATGCAGGCTTCTATGTATTCTGCATTTCGTAAAGATGTCAAAGGAATACGAATCCATAGAGACGTCGTATGTTATTTAATTTGGTTAGATAACTTTATTATAAAATATCAAGTAATAAATATTTACGGAGACCTTTTCGGGTCCGATTTTGATTCCATTACGAAAATATATAAATGAGTATGTGTCTATAATATACCTAATAAATAGTTTTAATTTTTATTTTTTTGTTTATTTATATTCCAGTGTTTTATTGCTTTAGTTTATTTTTATATGAAACTGTATCTGCTATGCATACGAAAGTAAAGTATAAAGTTTCTTTTAGTATTTATAATGAACTAGTCAGTAAGATAATTTAAAAACCTTAGCAATAGGGTCCCGTTTTACCCTTTGGGTACGGTACCCTAAAAACGAACATGTTAAAATAACCCCACTGTAACTTCGCAATATGTTGTTGTATTACCTATCTATAATACTTATCTAATATTTATTTTAAGTTCCAATAGGTAGCTTAAAATGTAGTATTTTTATTTTATAAGTAATTATTTTAATACTATACTTACTGCTAAATTAACAACACCTCATTGTTATAATATTTATTCAAAGCAAATTATTAAAAAAATGTGTCGTACTACTTAATTGGCATTTTATGTGTAGTCATTAAGTTATTTTTAGTTTCAAATCTGTTGGTTACATAAGTTGTAGGTATCTAATAATAAAATCATATTACCTGAAGTATCAAACTGCCAATATGAATAGTCCTCGCATTTACTAAAACATGTTTTTAACGTAAGTTTTATTCAATAAATTGAGTATGACATTTTATTATGTTTTTCTTCATAGTTAAGTTTTGTTCCACAACGCCATCTAGCGTCGAGTAGCAAAACTAAGCCGAACCTATTAGATATTTTATTAAGACCAATCTAAAATAATTATACCTAGTCTTGCCCTCGCCTTTTTCATTCTGATATGAGTATAGGGGAAGCTCATTAGAGGGCGCTGGTTACGAATAATGAATCATTTTAAAAATAGAATTAATACAAAAATTGAAGTGATTTTAGATAACGAGCTAAGTAGGTACTACACATCTGATTGCAAGCTTTATTATAAGTTAAGCAAAATAGAGACAAAATATGTTGGGCACAAAAATCATCCAACCCACTATTTTATGTAAACTGTCATGCATTAGTGAAGTAGAGCAATGGAGACGAATTCCTATTTACTGGCCACAGCTGGCGGCAACAGATGAAGCACTAGCCAAAGCTCCAATACAAAAAGCTAGAAAGTGCTTTAACAGCTGGCCATACACGGACCAACAATAAAACAAGGGGGCAGACGTAAGACGTATTAATATTGTATCTCCTATCCAAGATTGAAATCGATCTTGGATTGCTGCCTATCGTTCGATGGATTTCCAATCTGCGTGCCTTCATAAACCAATCCGAGGATCGGTTATTGGCACGTTTGACCCTAAAAATGGATAGTGATATCAATCCCAGATAGCAAAATTTGGATTGGATTGATTATTAATTTCGGCCGTAAGTGAGGGCGCGTCTGCTCAAGCGGTGTTTGTCAATGCAAGGAAGAAGGCAGTTCGCTATAGAGACACTGCTTGAAGAAGTACATTTTGAAGGGCTTCTAGCTGCCCATGTATGGCAAAAATGCAGCACTGAAGACATTAGATAGGTGCCTACTTGAGTTCATCAATTATTTTACTGTGCCATTTCAGGTGAATACGATCATAAATCCGCAAGGGTCAAAGAACCGCTGACCGAATCGGCATCACTTCCACAGATGCAGTGATACGGTCACCATGGAAACTGACGTCAAACATTCTCACGAACAACGAACTAATTGTATAAAACACAATTCAAAAACAACCTTATAGACTTACTGAAATGGTCCATGTTACCAGTAAACGTAGTAGAGAAGTTTAATTGAAAAACTCGTGGAAAATTGCTAGATTTATAGCGGTTTTACAGATATTATTTTATAGTGTTTTACTGTATCGTTATAACTATTTTAAGATTAATGTATTTCATTGAACCATAAAGCATATTCGAGGTCGTAAAGGATAATTAAATCGACTAGTATTCTAGACTAGACCACAATGTGCTAGGTTGCCTAAGATGGTTGGACGAAATTATAAATATCATATTCTTAAAATTAGTTAAGTACGTACCTACCTACGTTCTTATCAGACCCTATTAAAGTGTCAGTTAACTAAATAGTGCGCTGGTTGCAAGTACCGAGGTATAATGAATGTTAAATTCGGACAATGATTTCCGCGAATCAAAGTGTCAGAAGACGGCACAAATACCTAGTATGTATCGGTTAAAGACAATTGGCTCAAACATCAATTGTAGCCAATATATAGGAGCAAAGAGGTTAATTTGTGAAAAATAATTATGGACATTAAAAATCTTGGTCTTCATTGCATGACACAATCGTCTCACAATAAGTCGAGATTTTGCATTCAATATTGCCAGGCTAGACAAGACACTAGACAATGATGTAATAAATTCGCCAAATAAAAAAATCCTAAGTAATATCGTTTCGAACAGAAAATTGCTGGTTTACATGGCGGTATTTAGCCAATCTTTGAATCATTTAGTTGGGATTTCAATGACACTATAAAAATGATTAGTCGTCCCTTTTAAAACGAAATGCGGCTAAAAGTATGTTGATAAGTATCGACAGCAAATAGGATTCGAAGAGATTAACGATTATTAGAAAGGGTAAGCCAGAGGTTAGCAGAAATTAATGAATTAGATATATGGGGTAACGAGTGCAACGGGTATCCAATTATACATTGTACCTAGGATATGTACCGTAATGGGTTTTTTCGTAAGCCCAACTTTTTGAAACGAGCTACAAGTAATTTTTACTAGGATTTCAGATGAGATTGTGGTGTTTTATCTGTATGTAAGTAGGTACAGTATTACCCAACTGATATGGCTTACCGATGTACCTGCGCAGAAGATGAATTTTCAAAGCGCGGGAAATGCTATTGACCGCTATTTGGTCGGCAGCCGCCGCCATCTTAGCGAGCTTAGAGTGAGATGGAACTAACAGCTGCAGTGTATTATGAACCTTATAATAGTGATCTTAGGTTGATTAGTAAGTAAGTTTTAAGCATTCTTTCGTTAATCTTCGGACCATACTTTCTTTTCTGCGCGAACGAAGATTCACGACGCGCCTTATAAGTTGGGTACTAGTATACTCATGTGTAATAGTGACCAAGACTCAATCAGAGGTCCTACAATCATCATTATAGGTGTGTGCGACACTCACTTGGACAGCTTCTTCATAAAGACGCTAAATAGAAATATTAAAAAAATTCAATCAATGTGTTTTTATTCTCTAGCTAGTAAATCACCCTGAACTCCACCCAAGAAAGCCCCTAAGCAACTACTACGTACCTATGTGTATGGTATAAGCGTCTGAAGGCTGACCTGGATGTTTGACCCGGTACCAGGGCAACTTAGTAGTAAATTCAAGTTCGTCGTACCATCGTAAAGTTGATTAAAGAAATATTTCCCGCAGACGTTTTACATAAATGGTCAAAGTAGTTTGGCGATAAAATCAGTTAGAATATATTTATATGAATATAATTATTATTATATTTTTATCGAAATTTAGAATACAACTGTGTAGTGAATATATATATTTTTTTGCGTTTGAACGTAAATCTTCAAATTATAGTAATCCAAGTTGGGCGCCAATTTTATGCCATAAAATTATAAATAGCTCTTCTGAATTAGATAAGATTAGATGTTGTGATATTGGCATAGCAAGTTATCTTATTCCTACTCATTAAATTAAATTATTATTTTACTTAGAGCCAGCTATTGTTATGAACTAACCCCACCTACAGATCCCGCGTTGGGCGTCAACTATAATTATGGGATTTGAGGAAACTTCGAATAGTCAACGCGGAGGTACCTACCTAAGATCGACATTGAATACAGCAACAGCCACCATTTATTACGCTTGGTACATTGTAATCTGTAACGAGTACCTATAATATACTTATTATGGCTAGAGTAGGTAAATAGCAGTTTCTATTGTTATTTTACACACCTATCGCGTTTGACATTAGCTGTGAAGTAAATTAAACACTAGGTGGTTCAATATTATGAAGTATGTAAATTATATTTTCTTAAAACTGGCGCCCAACATGGGGCTGCATCTTTTAATGTAATGCGAATATTTAGTTTTCATGCCATTGTATGCGGAATGAACTGTATATACAGAATGTACCGGTGTGCTGGGTATACATACCGTGTATAGCCTACTGTTTGGAACTTTGAACCTGAATTATATCGTAGGCACCTAGGTACATAATAATATATTAACTAGAGTGTCTGCCATATGAATCTGTGGGCTGAAAATTTATGGTGCCTCATAAATAGTCGCTGGTATTTACATATCCATAAAAATACACGTTTTCGCTCACTGCTTCGGCGTGATACAGATCTCACGTGACGCCTAACAGTTAGTACGTAAAGGGCAACTAGCCACAATCTGATGCCCTGCCTGCATCGAGTTCACAGTTTTTTTCTAGGTAAGTAAGTGCCTACCTAATAATATTATACAGATTGGAAATAGATTGTATTTTAGTATTGTAGGTATAAGATTAATCAATGGTTTGATTAAAATTTCATCCTATTCGTTGTTTTTTCAAGTCATAGGTTTAACTTTTATATGATTTCGGACACAAACTCTGCAACGTCCATCATATTATTGATGGCCTGCGCGGTGCCACGCCAATGGGTTAGTTTGGTCTCTTACGTCATCACATAGTTGTCAATGTCATGGATAATCAGTCAGCCGGCGATTACCAGCAGAAGTTAATGAATAGGAACACATCTAGTTATATTGCTGTAAACATAACATCTTTAAATTATATTTATTATAATCTCCACTTCAGTCATACCGTTAAATCTATTCCAGTACCTACCTAAGTAAACAAAATGTCAGAGAAAGGATTCAATGGAAGGAATTATTCTTAAAACCATCGCTTTTGCTAAATTTCAGTTCAACGCCGACCTTTACAATTATTGTGAAGTTCAGTTGAAAGCTAATAATTTAGGAATGACGTATAAATAATTCTCTAAACAGTTCACTGGCATTTGTATTTCACGCAAAGCGTTCAACTATGCATGAGCTCCTTCGGCGGCTTTAAGTGGTGGGTTCGAGACGCTGAATACATTAGTTTAAGTACATAATATACGAGACAGGAGCTGGTAAAAATAATAGCACGCAGTATTGTAAATTAGGGAATTTACTGGCACATGGGACGGTTTCAGTCTTTGATGCGCGTAAGCAACACTATTGAAGAGGAAAGTCAACAAGACTACGCGGCAGTGCAGTGTAACTTGTCTAGACCATCGTATTTAACAACCTCAAGAAATTAACTATATATAACGCAGTAGCTCCGGAATAAGGCCAAATAAGAGTAGTTTTTTGCTACACTGGGACCAACACGTTTAAGATGAAAAGCCATGTTTAATAACTCGACGACTGCATCGCATACATACAAAGCACTCACTTACCTTGGACTGCTACAAACGCTCCATCTGCGACCGGTCACCAGCCTGCTAGATAAATATTGTCTGTAGGGGTTCACTGAGTATATGGGTATACATAACACACGCGATAAAGCAGGAAGATACTTTTTTCCACAGAAAACGACCGATACGATGTGTCGCACGCGGCGTAGCTTTGGCACTGACTTGACCTCCAATTTTCCACGGGTGCATCGGCTGTTGAAATGCAACTACCCTCCGCTGCTGTTTTTTCGAGAGTTGAACAATGAACGTCGACAAAGTTATAACCATAGCTAGCTAGTTATATAATAAAGAAACACCAGTAGTCCTTCAACAGCTCTTTTTAAGCTACTCTTCCAAAATATGTTTTATGTAAGTACGAGTATACCTACTTCAGTGCTTCAGTCTGTTATACCCACTCTGGACGCTCTCGCGTCTAACGTTTGCATTATGTCACAAATAAGTATTATGACACAAATGTAACTGAAGCATGATAGCTTATTAGGAATAAATAGCCAAGACACACAAATAATATTAATGGTATATCAACTCTTTGCCACTTTTGTTAGGTATTGTACGTACACCACACGACTGCTAGCCAATCTGAAACAAAGGTGTTGTTTACCCCGCGGTATTGAACTCGCGACATTTATGATTTGGACACCAATTGAGATATTTTAAGCGTGCTACTTATTAGATTCAGTCTTCAAATAGTCAGTGAAAAGCAGAGACATTTATGATATTACGCCTGATCTGTGGATACCACTGATATGTCTGCGCTATGAGTCTACATATTTTCCACTTTGGTCTCCTCTCTTCTGCTTAATTTTCTTTTGTATACGTTGAGTTCTTTTTTTTCTGCAACGCCAAAACGAATAAATCAACTCAATCTTTTAATCTTTGAGGCATTAGCACTAGTGCTTGATGCCTAGCCGATTGAGCTGGTACTAATATCTCTGACCTTGGCGGAACTACTCCATCATCAAAGTCAAAGTCAAAGTCAAATCATTTATTGTAAATAGGCAATAAAATCGCACTTTTACAAGTCAAACACTTCAATCTAATAAACAAATTAATAAAATCATAAAAGAAAACAAACTATAATTAATTGATTAGGTATGGTTTGAGTTTGAAAAAGGATGTTTCCCTTTCAAGTCCAGGATTGAATCTCAGACAGGAAAAGGAAACTCCGTTTGATTCTACCAGTGCTTCGGAATACGCCCGTTAGAGAAGACAGCACCAAGAAACTCTACGGGGATGTCATATTTTTTTTTTCTCATAATGTATAATTTTCTTTTTTTTTTCAATCACAATATTTACATTGGTATAAATATGACCATCAATATAAAAATTTCAAAACATATTAATAAAATTCACGTTAATTATTACTACCATGGAGCTGGGGGCATTGAGGCCATGCATGTTTATCTTTAATATAGTCATTAACAGTGTAATAGGCTTTCTTTATGAGATTAGCCTTAATAATAGTTTTAAATCTTTGCATGGATAATTGATCAATTCCCTCTGGCAACTTATTATAAAAGCGTATACAGTTCCCCATAAATGAACCACTAACCTTCTGCAACCGAAATCTTGGTACATTGAGTTTATTTTTATTTCTTGTGTTGAAATTATGTACGTCACAATTTTTAGCAAACTTGTTAATATTTTTATGAACATACAATAAGTTTTCATATATATATTGGCAAGCCACTGTAAGAACATTGATGTGTTTAAATCGTTCCCGGAGAGAATCGCGGGTTTTCATATTATATATTGACCGAATTGCTCTTTTCTGTAGCACGAACACAGATTGGATATCCGCGGCTTTGCCCCACAACATAATGCCATATGACATAACGCTGTGAAAGTAACTAAAATATACTAATCTTGCAGTGGCTTCATCAGTAAATTGTCTGATTTTACGTACAGCAAAAGCTGCAGAGCTCAATCTTCCAGTTAAAGATGATATGTGAGGACCCCACTGTAATCTAGAATCTAAATTAATTCCCAGGAAGGTTGTTGACTCTACCTGATCTAACGGCTCATTATTAATTAAAATACTTAAATTTGTGTGGCCTCTTCTAACATTGGGTAGTGAGAATTTTACACATTTCGTTTTTTTAGAATTCAGCACTAAATTATTTACCGTGAACCATTTAAGAACTAGCGTGATTGCTTTGTTAACATCGTCAAAATTGTTGTATGTTCTGTCAACCTTAAAAATAAGTGAAGTGTCATCAACAAAACAATATCACATAAGTTCTTTACAAAAAAGGCAAGATCGTTAATATACACCAAGAACAAGAATGGCCCCAGTATTGAACCTTGAGGGACACCCATTGTAGTGAGCGACCCAGATGACCTTACTCCATTTATATCCACTTTCTGGATTCTGTTACTAAGATACGAGAATACAAGATCGAGAGCTTTCCCGTGAACCCCGTAATGCTGTAATTTAGAAATTAATGTTTCGTGACTAACGCAATCAAATGCTTTGGAAAGGTCACAGAAAACACCAATAGCATCCTGCGACTTCTCCCAAGCATCGAAAATATGCTTTAAGAGCCTTATCCCTGCATCTGTGGTAGAACAGCCTTTAGTGAAGCCATATTGTTCAGTATGAAACAGGCTGTTTAAATTAAAATGAGTCATTAATTGGTTTAAGATAATTTTTTCAAAAATTTTACTTAGTGCGGGAAGTATTGAGATGGGTCTGTAGTTAGTCGGGTCATTTTTATTTCCGGATTTATACAGAGGAATCAGTTTACTATTTTTCATTACGTCAGGAAAAACTCCTTCATCGACACATGTATTAAAAATAACGACCAAATACGGGGCAATTGAATTAATAATACAAGTTAAAATTTTTGTAGACATTCCCCACAGATCCTCAGTGTTCTTAATATTAAGTAATTTAAATGTCTTAACAATAGTGTCTACATCAATATATTTGAATTTAAATACATCATTACATCTGTCAACATTATTTAATAGTATAGAAGCAGCCGCAACCGGGGATGACTCTAACGACTGGGTAGTAACAATAGGTATTTTGGTAAAAAAATCTTCAAACGCATTGGCTACTTCGCAACCTTTTAAATTAATTTTTGGTTTATATTTAAGACATATTTCCGGTCCCGAGGTTTAATTTTGCCAGTTTCAGTGTTGATTATTTTCCACGTTGTTTTGATTTTGTCTTCGGCCTGCTTAATTTTCCTACTCAAGTGAAGAGACTTCGCGGTACGGCACACAGATTTGAATGTCTTTGAGTATTTTTTAACATAGTCTAAAAATTTAGTGTCATGTGCATTTATACATTTTTGTGAATATAAATCATACAATTTGTTCCTGCTTTTATAGATACCAGGTGTAGCCCAGCCCCCATCAAATCTCGCCTTGGTGCTACCTCTATATGTTTTTAATTTAAAAATTGTATTAAACTCTTTATCTATCATTTTGAACAAGGAATTGCAAAGGTCATCTGGATCCTCAAGAAACGGTAAATAAGTAAGTTGCTTATCAATGCTTTCCGAGAACTGTCCCATACGGTTGGTGGTAATGGGTCTGTAAGTAAACTCCGGGGAGACTTTATTTGAATTGCATGGAAACACAGCGCTTTGGCCACAATGATCCGAGCTAAGCTTGTCACATATGGCCATGCTTTGTGGTTCACAGTTACAGAAAACATTGTCTAAGCAAGTTGCAGACGAGGTAGTGATTCTAGTTGGCTGATTAAAAAGATTTCTTAGATCAAAGCACAAAAATAAATTTAGTAATTTATCACTTAATGGGCACTTATCAAGAATATTAACATTAAAATCGCCACAAACAACTACATATTTCGAGGTATTAAATGATTTTCTCAGCACTTCTTCCATAATGGACTCAAACATTTTGAAATCAGCTGTTGGGGGTCTGTATACACAAACAATTATATGCTGCTCCAGCTCTACACATGATAACTCTCTATAGTCCGTTCTATAGACAAGGACACAATGTCTTTTCTCTCTTTAAATTGGCAATTGTTTACAACATAAATTAATGACCCGCCGTGGATAGCTTTTTCCCTAGTGAAAGAACTTGCAATTTGGTAATTTTTAATAGGCGGTAACACAGTATTTTTCCTGAACCAATGTTCAGTTACACACATAACATGAATTTTACTAAAGTCTAAAAATAGTTCTAATTCTAGTGCTTTGCTGGAAAGGCCTTGAATATTCTGATGGAATATATGAATTGTACCGGGCCTTTCCATTGTCTTAGCAGTCAGTTTAAATCGACTGACCTAGTCATCCTACCTATATCCCGATTATTACAGCTATTAGCTGTGGGCTGGTCAATGTGATCAGTTATACTATGTATAACTGGATCATGTATATTGAATGCTAACAATTTAGCAATGGTCATTTTGTCTTTCTTGCAGAGATACAAAGTATTCTTTGTCAAAATAAATCTACTTGTAAAATTGTTAATTTCGAAATATAAAATGTCACTTTGACGACATGTCAGATTATACAATGTCAGGTTTAGGTCATGAACATGACCATTTTGAGTGGGACTCATTTTGTTTGAGTAAGGAAGTGAGCAGATAATTATCTTGCCTATACCTTTCCTTTCTATGTCTATGAGGGTCTCAATAAGACTTACAATATCACATTTATTTATAGCTAAACAATCTCCTAATAGTACCACAATGTTGGTATTTTTATCATATATATTGTTTTTAATTTTTGATAATAGGGGAAAACAGGGTGGCTTCGTACAGTTTTTACATTAGGCCTTGTAAAAAAATAACTAACAGCTATTTCAAACTCATTTCAATGCTGGTATGTTACACACATATCTGGCTATAAAATGTAGTGTGGATTAGTATCGACACAGCATAATTGACTGAGTAATGACGGATTTACTAAAAAATGAAAAACGTACGAAGGCACCCCAAACGTCGGGTACCTTCGTACACAGCAAACACAGTAATAAAAGTTATTTAAAATAAAAATACATACGTTTATCATCAAATAACTATAAATATTCATCAGTTTGTTTTTCAAATAACATAAAATTGAGTAATTATCAGCCTTTAGATGTAGTAGTACTAATGCAGCAGTATTACACAAAAAATCTTCTTTTAAATTAAAAAGTCACTTAAAATAGTCTACTTAGTAAGAATCAACATAAATAATAACGATAACATGACATAATCATGGTAATCAAATTTTAATATGGACATTACAGGCTGAAAAATATTTTCACGAAGCATTTATATAGTACGAATGTACCCCACACACATGTGTACAAAGGTACCCCAACCCAATTAATTACACAATTCTAATAAAAATAAATATGCATTAAGCTGTATCCCAAAATTTACGAATACATAATAAACTAATGGATATGTTCCTCAATTACAATAAATTACTTACACAATTTCAGTAAAACTTACTAGAGCTACATGAGTTTGAATTCAAGTCCAAATATTACTTTTGCGGCGCGAAAACATATTTGAATTTATTTCAACGGACCCGGCAGCCATACTGATGTTTTGTCCCGCTAATTAGTAGCTGCATACGAGTGGCAATCAGGCACAAAAAGATGAACGCGCCTAAATAACTAATAGTGGAGATATACGTGCTGTACGAAGGCTCCCTCTGTACGGAGCCACCCTGTTTTCCCCTAAATCTTTTATAGACATGCCTGAGAAACTGTTGTTGCAGACAGATTGTGTTAGGCAGTTTTGTATTAGGCTGCCCATGCCTACTCCCAATTGATCACTGAAAACCACAGTTTTCCTAGTGCACTCAGACTGAATTTTTAAACAACCTGAGCCCACCGGAGAAACATCTGGACAATGGGAGAAAGGTTCTTGCATAGGTGACTTGTGCTCCGGAACCAGGCATGGTGGGCTACTCTCCACTGAAGGTGTAATAGAAACTCTAGAAGGCAAGCTGGAGTCTTCCATGCTGTCAATGGTTGTTGTGCATTTATCACAGCTGCGACTTTGGTTCATCAAGCATGTCATGGCTGCTATATGTCCCTTAATTTGTTTTTTTGAAGTTTCATATTTGCCACTAATGTCACTTAACTGCTTTTGTAAGCATTTGATTCTACTGTCCATATAATCTATTTCTCTATTATTGCGGCCTAACAAATTATAACATTCCTCTAATTCTGTATGCAAATTAATTTTTTTCTTACAAATGTTTGTGCATTTAAAGCATTTTTTGTACGTTTTTAACATGACAGCGGTTCTTCTTACTATTTTATTAATCTTTATATACTTTTTAAGCTTATTGGACCCCCTGATGCCGTCCCATCAGTGCCGTAATTAATGCCTACGGCTGTGGCATTGCTTGATGGCGGCAGTCGACATAATAAACGTGGTGCACAAGGTTATTTAGCAAGAATAACTTGCGTGCGTTAGAAATGTCATACCTTCACACCGGCTGATTCTTTTTAGGACCATTTAAAAAAGTCCTTGCTACCTTCCTTGAGTGATTTCAGGATTCCTTGTTACTTTCCTACTTCTTATTACTAGGTACTAAGTAGATACTAGCTATTTCTTAGAAATATATGATCACAATCACCATTCTAGTGGAAAAGGGGTAAAGGTTTGCATACAATGTTGAGGTAGCTGATTGGATTCTCTTGAAGGACGGTAAACATTCTGTGTAGCCATCGGTAATTGCTCACAACTGATTATTCGCAACTACCTATTAGGTACCTAACAGACGCCATGAAGGCAGACGGAAGCTTGAATGTTGAATGTTGAAGCTTTGGGCGGATGATTTACTTAATTTTAGGTCATCCATTCCTTTGATGCTTTATTTACCTACTTATAGAATAGCATTTGATCACTATATCGACGATATAGCCGATGGTGGCAAACTGGTCCAACCTAAAATATGACCAAAACTTAAGGATCACTGCCGGAACACCCCGGTAGGGGTTCGGAAACAGATTTTCCTTATTGAGGGTGTTCACGGCACACGTTAGTACTTACTTGTATTGTAAGCCTACTGATTATTATCGTCGAGTATTAGTTATCTACGGCTATACTATGCCGACTCGAGGCACACTAGAACTTCTACATACTGTGGTTGAGATGTCAGCTGCTAGAAAAACTTTGAAAGTATTCTTCTGTTGTATTCCTTTAGTTTTACTAATATGACTATAGTATTTCGATACCAAAGCAAGTGTGCACAAAAAGGCCACGTCACAGAATACATACCAGTTACTACGTAGTTAAGTCAACAGATCAATGGGCAGAATTTATGACAAGACCGACGGAAAAGCGTTTTACTGCACGAATCTATAACCACTTTAGGTAGACCCTAGGAAAATGCCCGAAGCTTGTGACGGGGTGAAGTTTGGAAAGCTCGCTCGGGGCAGGGCATGTCAGCCGTAGTGGTCAACGATACCAGTGCTTTTTTTTACCACAATAACAGTGAACGAAGGATTAACTTGTATGGAAAGGATATATAATATTTAGCATATAATCTTACTATTTTAATCAATCGTTTAGTAATTATTGAAACAGGAACAGTCAGTCACTCGGCAATGAATAAGAATAAATGGTTGGAATAGGCTGACTCACCGTGTGACCAACGTTTGGTCATCGTCATCAACGTTTGGTGACTTGAGCGTGGACGTGGACCGACTCTTGTCTTGGTTTACAGTCATAGACTGGTCAATCTAACACCCTTTGAATAAATATCAGCATTGTTTATCAACCACATCCAGTAGTCCCTAGATGCACGGTGGTAGTTATGGGGTAGCACGTGTCGGCTCGCCAGCGGTCAGTACTCGCCGCGACCACCGCCGTGACGCCCGCGGCGACGCCATGACTCACCTCGCGGTCTAACTAAACAAGCAAGCATCGGCTGCTCCAGACACTGTCGGCTGTAGGCGTCCAGGATGACGGATGACATACCAGGTGATGACGCTATTCGAGTTCACTTGCATTTCTCTGTACCTCTTGTGCGTCTGTATATCTCATTTGATAAGCGACTTCTCTTAGACTTTCGGCGGTAGTTGATCAATGTGCGTAGTCTACAAGTAACTGCGTCTGTATAAGTTCTCGGTAATTCCTCGAATGGCGTCCGTGGTGTAAGGTGCTGATGAGCTGACTCTACAGCGTAAGGTTGTAGGTTTTGTTTCCGTGCAGGCTAAATATTTTGGCACTACAATGCAGTCTGGACACCGTATTTGTGGGGCCATGCTACTGGTAGTACTTGATTCCCTGGGTAAAAAGGATCTGAGTAGCACGATATGTGATCGAGAAGAGTAGCATACAATCCCCGTATTTATTAATGAGCAAGGTGTCAAAGATTCTATAGGAACAAGCCCAGGAGATATCGTGCGAAATCACTACATTATCTCGCGACTGACTGAGATCTAGTGACTATACTTAGAGGCGTCTCCGTTCGGAACAAATGTCCCAAGTAAATAGCTTCAAACCACCTTACAGGCTACTGATTTCGATTCTGTGTGTATCGAACCTATGGTAGTAAAACGTATATGATCGACCTACACTCATTTACAATGTGACAGCTGTAAACTTTTGATATCATTTTCAATCTTCATCTATACGTAGGATATTCATTTGTTAATTTATTGTTACCTGGTTTCACAACTTCCAGCCTTTCTAGTCTGATTTTGTTTTTGTTTCCGGTTAACATAATGCGTCGCTGCAAATACCACATTTCATACAGCGGTTGTTCCTGCATTCATATTTAATTATCACAATATAATATGTAGCCACTATATGTGATATAATAGAAGCGGAACTTTACGGTAATGTAGGTTTTGCATGCGACCCGCGAGCGCTGACCTCACTCAACTTGCTAGCCTGGTGATGCACAAAAATAGCCCTTATTATGCCCATATTCAATAATAAGTATTTATTTATTTATTTAGCCCGTTAAACTCGGTGAGAGATTTAATCTTTACAGCTGTATCGTTTGGTTCGTTTGGCTATAGGATGTCTCTCAACTCAGTGTGCCTTTTGGCAAAGGCCTCCTCCTCCAATAAGTAATTAGTATTTCTTTTATTCTTGATAGGCAAGCATTGGACCATATGATTTGACATGATTTCGCCTGAGATCCGAAGTGACGATGCGGTCGTTGGAGGATCCGTCAGGGTCAGGATCCTATACTAGACGGGTTGATCTTGACGAAAAATAAAAATGATAGTAATGTCCATTTCCAGTTTAGAATAGGCATAAGTATACACTTTTCTTGGACCTTTCTTTTCTTTTACTGTAATTTATGTAAGGGAACTATAATAATTAGAGCAGGGTTTACTGTTACAATCATACTAATTTCTTAGACCTCCTTATGAATCAGATATTTGTCACTTTCTACTAGGTATACCAAACTATCAATTAAATTCACAAAATAGCCTTAGGACGGCTTGTACGTAGAGCTCAGTTACTGTTGTAGAACCCTATAATTTAATTACTGAAACTTGAAGTAGGCACTATAGTCTTTAGGTCATAGCTATGGTAATTCTTCTAGCATCAGATAAAGCACCCGAAACAGCCGAAAGCCAGCAAGGCCAGTGGGCGGAAATTCGTGTTCCAAGTAATGGCCCCTTTACATTTTTACTTTGATAAAGAAAATACTGGGTACTGGTCATTATAATTTGGCTACACAATGACGTCAGGAGGCTTTGGTGATGGATGGTCATTATATATCCGAAAAGGGGTTTCAAGAACCGTGACGTCAGATGTGCGTGGATGACTTTTAAAGTCCATTGTCTTACAAAGCACTCCATAATGTATATAGGTACCTAATTAAATCTTAACTTATAAGGTAACCTTAGCTTTTATATTACACAGATACAGGAGCGGTTTTCACGTTTGGCAAGTCCCACTTCGCGGAGAACGAGCCGAGCCACTTCTTCATCAAGAACGATCCTGTTGTAGCCATCTCTTGCGGGGACGAGCATAGCGCTGTTATATGCCGTAAGAGTTTAACATATAATCATCATTTGACCACCGTGTCTGCCCATTTCAACACACTTTGGGAAAAGTCACTTGTTCCGGTCCTATTCGAGACGTATCTGCTTCTTTATGGCTTCATTCACCAAATCATAATGAGGAACGGGCTTGTCTCTGCTTATCTGCTCCCTTTTCTCAGCTACCATTTTGTCATTGAATTTGCCCATCTACGTAGGTACCTTTCAGGAGGACTAGTGACAATTGTAGTAAGAAATAAAGAATGAATTTGAAAACCTCCAAAAATCTGATGGTACCTCATAGACGCTTCAAGGCGGCAATTATTAGGTCAACGATACATTCCAGGCCAAGAATTTGTCCCAGTATTTTATAGCATACCTTTTAATAATACTATACTTTTCTCAGAGAATGGGCGAGTGTTTGTTTTCGGCGGCAACGCCTGGGGGCAGCTGGGCCTGGGGCACAAAGATGAAGTCACTCGGCCGAGCTGCGTCAAATGGCTGAAGCCGCACCGAGCCATGTTTGTCGCTTGCGGACGAGCTCATACTATTTTTGTCACAGGTAAGAATTTCCTTCATTGTAATCAGCCTGCGTCAGTTCTACGTATATGCAGCTGGACATGCACGCACGACACTGAGGCCAATTATGTTATTTTCAAACATAACAATCTTGCGTATACTTTCGAACTACCATTTTATAGTGAGCTATACAAGTATACAAGGCAAAGTGAACTAGAACCCTCTCCCCTTATAGTGTGCCAAAAAAGGGACTTTACATCAGTAGTAAAAAAATTACGACTACGCTGGCACAATACAGAATTACTTCGTAGCACCGTCATACGTAATACGTAATGTCATACAAATTACTTCAATGTATGCGCTGAACTGCTAACTCATGTCAAAGGTGTCATATGAATAAACCTATGGACATTGACAAAGATGATTCCTTATTTGTTTTACAGACAACAACACGATTTATTCCGTGGGATGCAACGATGAGGGTCAGCTGGGAACGGGAGACATGGAGCACCACTCCGTGCCCGAGCCCGTCGAACTGGAAGGAGAACTGGGACCCATCCGACAAGTGTCTGCGGGGAGCAACCACACTGCTATACTTACTGGTACGAAGAGGGAACCATCCAGCATCCCTTACAAGTGTCCCGTAAAGTTTTAAGCCTAATAAATACTCGTATGGTCACCAATTCCATTATTTTTAATAGTGCATCTGTGCTATTTTAACCTTTGGCTTTTGGATCTAAATTATCAGCATCAGTTTGCATCTTCTAGGTATTGAAAACTGTCATTGGTATGAACATACAAACGCATCGACGAAGTTGTCCAGATGTCTATGTTCACATTGGCAACTATGTTGTAAGATCCAACTCGCCGTGTCAATTGCCGCAAAACGGTTCTAGCAGAACCAAGCCGAAGTCAAGAGCAAAGTCCCGAGCCTAAAAATAGGTACTGCGCCTAAACCAAGGCTAAGGCCGCCACTTGGTTCTAACCCACCAGATTGCGGGCGCGTGTTCGTGTGCGGCTCCAACTCCGAAGGCCAGCTCGGCCTGGGCGAGGACACACGCTCCAGCGTCAAGTTTGCGGAGCTCAAGTTCATGGAGAAGATAGCCTTCGTGGAGTGCGGGTACTACCACACCGTCTTCATTACAGGTGAGTTTGATACCGTGTGTGTAACGTGCAGGAATTGAGATCATGCCATATCTCAACCCTACAAATCTCCACCGAAGAGAATACTTGCAGAGCTGAACTTATATGCACTATGTTGATTGGAAACTACCCGTAAGTAAGAATACCTACGTACTACCATATTAATACAAATCATACTAGGTTTGCTAAAATTCATCAGTGCAGACCTAATGAACATAATAATATATTTATTATGTAGCAATCTGGGCCATCCACGCGACACATCTACCTACTCTTCTTCAATAAACATTGTTCACTTTCCACAGCTAAAGGTGCAGTGTTCGTAACGGGTGACAATGAAAACCAAAAACTCGGCATTCACAACACAGCTACCACAGTGTTTGTCCCGGAGGTACTCCCGATAGACATCGCAGTGAAGAGCGCCTGCTGTGGCGCCAACCACACCTTCCTACTATCCATGGACGAAACCAAGATCATAGCCTTCGGATCTAACGAGAAAGGTCAGCTAGGGATGCCGAAGGAAATCGAAAACATCGCAACACCTACAGAAATCGATATGGAGAAGATGTTCGAAGGATTTCAGCTCAAACTTGTTGCTTGCGGCGCCATGCATACCGCCTTTGTAACAGGTAAGCTCACTAATGACCATTTTATGCAAATCACCCACTACAAAGAATCCATACGTCACTGTATCGATTTTCCGAAGTTGTTTCGGTCGATTTCCTAATGTTGGTACCTACAGGGTACATTACAGGGTAATCGGACAATAATTACATCGAACACGGCACATCGCTTATCGAGGATCCGATGATCAATTCAGTGCTCGACGCTCACTGGTCGGCAGTGGTTGTGCTTCTACAAACGTAATTTATTTTCAGACAACGGCCTACTTTACACCTGCGGCGAGTCGAGGCACAATAAACTGTGTTTGGAGGATATCGATGACGCCGACAATTCAAACGAGGTCCCTAATCAATACCTGCCGAAGCGGGTCACCGCTATGAATGGGCACGTCGTAGACAATGTAGCTTGCGGCGGCTGCCACACTCTACTCACCGCCACCAAAGGGTCCAACGCGGATTTCACGAACAACGACTTCAACATAATCAACGAGGACTCGAGACAGATATCTTTGACCGAATTGCCGCCGCTGCAAAAGGTTCCAGGAATGACCAAAACTGATGAGATCTCGCACGCGATCGAAGACGTCAAGAACTCGAACAACGAAGAGCCCAAAGTGGAGGACGCTGTCAATGGAAATGAGGATACCGGATCAATAGATTCATTAGAAGCGAACGTGAGCGGCTCTCACATTGTAAACATTAACGACCTTGAGCATGAAACTGGAAGCACGCATGGCGTTGCCGACATCAACCCTGACGAGACTGGATCTTGTATGCCACCAATAGAAGCTGAAGTTACAAATGCTATCGAAAGTATGGACACTATGGCAGATAAAGTCGTAGAGAAAATTGAAGATACTACTAAAGTTGTAACCGACAAAGTTCACGAAAAAGTAGAAGTCGTCGAGGAAGTTTTAAAGAAAACAGTGGCATTGGATCCCAAAATCCATGACGAAGTGAAGACAGTTTTAGATATTCCAGATAAAGTGATGGAAATCGCTAATTCTCCACCACCTAAGACTCCGATTCTTCCTGAGTTGCTTCGCCTTCCAGACCTTTCGCAGCGAAGTCCAGCGCTCAGTAAGCATAGTGATGACGGGCAGAAGAGTGAGACTGGTCAATCGGAAAACGAGACTATCCCATGTGGTTCTGACAAGTCTAGTCCGCAAGCTGGTAAGACGAAGACTCAAGCAGTGATGCCCATCGTGCGGAGCGAAGATCATATCGACTCCCACGAAGATATGGAGCATCATGAAGAAGGAGACGTGGTGGTAAAGGAAAAGGGGCGTTTCGCTCGTATGTTCCAATCTATAAAGGACAAAGAACATTCTTGTATGGGGAAAGGAAAAGTTATCGAGGAAAAAGTTGTTGGTGAGTTTTTTTTAAATAAGTGTATTCTGAATGTTTTCGATTTGGAACTCTGTTATTCACAATAATATCAAATTGATACATATTTTAACATAACAAAAAACAATTTTAACCTTACTTTTGTTTCTGAATCTTATCCTAACAGCTAGACCAGTTATATTTTTTTAAAGTAAATTTAGATTAGCATTTGGAGCGTGGTAAATGCACCAGATTTTCTCACGTATCCAAGGTGTGACATAAATTACTGGAAGCTAATTCAGTCTATTTTCTACAGAAAATGTACACAAAGGCATCGAGGGTGCGGAGGACACCGTCCACAGGATCGAGGAGACGGTGGAGACGGAGATCAGGAACCAGACCAACTCCAGGACATGCACTATATTGTAAATACGTTACGTCTTCTTAATATTCCAATAAAGTTTTTATTATTGCTATTTCTTTCAATATTTTGCTGGCCTCGCGTATGTAGCTAGAATATCAATAACTATACATTATAAGCCGTCAGTCACTATAGTGAAGTTCTTACAAAATGCACAAAATGAATATCCAAAAATGCAAAAATCAAATATATAATTATTTAAACGAATAAAAACTAGATAATATCGACGGTTCGAGGGCTATTTGTATCAAGCGACACTTTGGGCGAAATAGACATTTTTATATATTTGGAATCAGCAGATTTTTCCGCTTCGTTTAGGCTACTTTTCTTTGATATTGAAGCATTTTTTTGGCGCTTGAACCCATGACATTTTTAAAGCCAATTTAAAAATTCGTTGTATGGAACGCCAAAAAAATTGTCATATTTCAGTAGAAAGTGACTTGAGATAGAAGAATTTATTATAAGTTCCCGTTTAAGCTGTTTGCGATTTTTCAGTTTTATACACCAAATATATTTGAAGCGTTTTTCCTGTAGCTACTCTTTATAAGCACAGTTCGTTGAAACATTTTGCTCTCTAAAAAAAACCACAGTGAGGTCGCTTAGAACATTCCGCTTTAATCTAATTCTAACATAACATGTCGCTTAAATCATTTTGTCTCCATCTAACTCAAATAGTGCGATTCGTTAATACATTTTTTCTATTATCAAAACCTGGTCAAAGACATAATTTCAGCTTTTTTCCCCAAACTATACCCTGTGAATGTGATGGTTAATACATATCACTAATATATCCTTTGGTATTTAAAGCATTCTTCAACTAGAATAATTAATATGCGTGTGCACTTTGAGCTCGTGAAAATATCGTATTATGTGTCGGTCCAAACAAAAATTTTTCGCTGCTGGCGCTGGTTATTAGAGTGTTCTTAATATGACTCAAGAAAATCTGTAAAGTCGATAGAAGTCGTAATTTTTGAAATTTAAAATGTTACCTTTATAATGTTTGTTTATACCTACACTCATCAAAAAAGTCCAAGCAACATGTACTAATTTAAATGTTAGGATGGTTCTTCACATTATAACGTTGTATATTTTATTTTTAAAATTATTACAAAATGAAATTTCTAAAGAAAATGAATTTATTGTGAAAGAATAGGACAATTTAATACAAAGTATGGGCTATGGCCTCTGCTATTCAGAACTTGTCGGCAATGATTATTCATTGAATTAATGAGACTGTTTATGTCATCTTGCGCTATTCGCTCCCAATGGATTTGTAGCAAATCCTTCAGCTGTTGGGTTGTTGTCACTCCGTCCAAGTCCTTCAAAACACGTCTCTGGAGCATGTCCCATGCGTGCTCGATGGGGTTGAGGTCTGGCGATTGTGCAGGCCAGGGCAATACCCGGATGTTCTCCGTTGCCAAGTATTCACTGGTTCGCCGAGCTGTATGTGGACGCGCATTGTCATGCATTAACGTAAAATCGGAGACAAAGGTTTGTGCAAATGGACGGGCATAAGGTCTGAGAATATCCTCAACGTAATTTTCAGCGTTCATGTTTCCATTTACAAAAACGAGCTCAGTTCGCCTGTTCTTCATAATACCCGCCCATACCATAACTGTTGAGCCGCTGTGTGGATGAACTTCCTGAACGCACCTGAGCCTTTCAGTATTTCCGGGCCGACGGTACACTCGCACCCTTCTTGTATCAGGCCTAAACCCGAATCGCGACTCATCGGAAAACATAATTTTATCCCATTGTTCCTGGGTCCATGTTATGCGTTCTCTACACCAATCATTTCGACGAGCGCGATTCCCGTGACGTATCGGTGGGCACCTGATTGGGCGTCGAGCTCGTAGGCCGTACTCATGCAGTCGATTTCGCACAGTTTGGGGATTTACATCAACACCACTTGAATTTTGTCGCCTCAAACTTAGCTCTCGAGCGGTTAACATCGGCTGGCGTCTTGCAGTCAGTTGTATGTACCGGTCTTGCCGAGTGGTTGTACTCCTTCTACGGCCTGGGTGCTGTTCAGCGGGTTCCCCTGTATTATTGTAGCGCTGCCAAAGACGACAAATAACACTTCTATGAATGCCAAAATGTCGAGATACCTGAGATTGATTACTTCCCGCTTGCAACATCCCTACAGCTCTTTGCATTTCATCTGCCGTCAAATGACGTCGCTCCATGACGTGAAGAATATCTAACGATTCAATTTTGTTGCTAACTTTATTTAAATGGTTGGTAAAATTATAAAATCAAGAATAACGTGTCAATTAAAACGCACTTAAATTCATACAAATTCGCAGTCATTTGAATTTTATGAAAAATCAAAACATAATACATAACATTTTTTTTACAACCGCCAGTTTGTCATCAATAACAAAAAAGTTTACTTATCTACGCCCTTTGAGTGAGTAAATACTTAGAAATTAATTAATTTAAATGGTAAATTTGTAATATCATGCATGTTGCTTAGACTTTTTTGATGTGTGTATTTTGATATTTTATTTGCAGCTAAACAATGGAAAGCGTGAGAAAGATATACCTATTTTAAAAAGTTTTTAAACAAGTAAAACAAACTGAATCTGAAACGAAATAGGTATTTACCGATTAATCGAGTACCTAGTACCTAGGTAGTCAGTCCTCTTTTGATCAAAAGAAGGACCTAAATAAGTATCTTATAGACGTACAGAGTTGTAAAATAGTACCTAAGTGGGATACTATGATAAATCGAACAGAGGTAGGTTACAGAGTTAAGGTACTTATACAAATAAAATAATTAAATTATAAACTTATATAATTATAAGTGTTTAACCCATACACAAACTTCACATCCTGTTTTTTATTTTGTACTTCAATATTGCCTAACTACCACTATTAGTAATCTGTTTGCCCAGTTCATCACAGCATCACAGTTGTCTTTGTGTAGGAGTAGGTATGAACCGCCATTGCTTACAAAATATTCAAACTGATAATTGATGTCAACCAATACGATTTGTAACAGAAGGCTGACTTAAGTCAATATGAATTAACTGATCCACAAATAACTTGACGTCTAAACTAAATAGCTTCGATCTATTAAAATTGTTACTTGGTGGTTGATGCAATTAGCCTTCTTCAGATAGACAAGTATAGATACATTTAAACTTATTTTCTTGCACCTAGTAGTTGGACCCGGTACGGTTCAAACATTCTGCCTTTCTCTAAAATGTTGTATAAGAAGTACATTTTGTGTGAACCGCCATTTATTTCAGGAAATATTAAGCATAGCAACTTTTTATGAATACAAAACAATCACAAATTTAAAAGTAAACCTCCCAGTATCATTGGCTTTAAAAAATATTGAATGCTTCTTTTTTAATGATTTTTTTTCTAAATACGCGCACTTTGATTGGCTCTCCTGTAAAGTTCACAAAATGTCGCTTAATGCAAGTAGCCCCCGAACCGTCGATATGTATTTGTATATATAATTACTACTTTATATGATTTACACGTGTACTAACATACGTAGAGGACGCTACTGGAGTCGTGACTATAGAACTGAAGCTTAAAAGTTATCTTTAGTTGTTCCTTGATTTTCCTCCCAATCACCATGTTCACTTTCTCCTCGGTGCTCCTTGTCCATACGGCTGAAAAATAACCCAATTCTAGGACTTCAGATGTGCGAGACTAATACGCTCATTGTCAGTAATAATTGTCCCAAGTTTAAACATAGCTCACACGCAAATTAAATAAAAAGAAATCTACAAAAACGTGTCAAACTAAGTATTCTGAAGTCTTTATCCTTTGACCTTTGGTTGACCATATTATTATTAGGTACTTACTCTTTGTTAGGTCGACTAACTTTCGACTGTTCAACTCTTGGACTGTTGCTATAATTGCGGCGTCCATTAGACCGCAAACAAGGCACTTATTTATTGTGTTCGCTACTAAAACATTATGTAGGAAGTAGGTTGATATTGGAAGTTCACTTACAGATTTTATTTCTCCCTCTTACGTTAACAACGGCACCGCAGACCATTTCGTTGGAGCTCCCAAAGTTTTCGCCGATCATGAGTAGGACCTGAAAATGTATACAATCACCATCATCGCCGGAAGTTTGGAAGAAGACTACTGCTGAATAAGTTACCTTAACCCTAAGGATTCTCAACGAGTCGAATCATACCCGCGTCACAGTGTAAACAGTAGATTTTTTTTTATCCGAACTATAGGGTCATGGGTGCCCGTATAGAGTAAGCGGGTGTAAGTCCCTATATTACCTTCAGATGTTCGGGTAGATAGAAGGAGTAGCAGGAATAGGTGGAGATGTAAAACACACAGGAACTGACGATGGAGTATATTACATTAGCGATGACACAGGCACTATATACACAGGGTAAAGGATGATATATAAACATGCAAAACGCTAGTAAATAATAAAGAATTTAAACAATAAAATAGCGAGCAGTATTGCCATGAAAATCTTGACATGGAATGTCATGCCACTCTGACTAAACATCTTTCTTTTTCTGCGGAGGCCAGTGTGCCCCTCCGTATGAAACCTCCTTTGCACCGCGACATTAGTGTTGCGGTGCGAGTCGGTAACTGATGTCGACTATCGACATCGACCAACTGGCATTTATCGTATGAAACTATAATACAATGATTGAATGAATGAGAATGAAAATGAGTAGGAAGGTTGCCTACAAACGAATCACACCATAACTATCCTACTAGGTAAGTATAGGTACCTACATAATTTAAATACTGACCACATCCAACCAAATCCTATTCAAATCGGAGGCCCGTTTCTCCATGTTGATGAACCAGCGGCCGCCGGCCTTGTTGGCTGCGTGCTCCCACATCGGGCTGATCCCTCGCTTGAACATGGCGTAGTCCTGCCCGTGGCGCAGCTCCGACGGCAGCTTCATGTGGTGGTACAGGCTTGAACATTACAATGCCATCATCACCACAATATTCACAGATAAGCCATCACGGGAACCGTCCAGTTTCGTGGATCCTTCGAAATAATTCTCGAGCATGTAGGGTTCCTTGTAATGATTTCCTAATAAAGTGCGTGATAACTACGCAAATTGTTTTAGGTACAAGAAACACATTGGTAGGTCCGCCTGCACTGGGATTTGAACTCGTAACATTATACAGACGGGCGTTCATCCACTGGCCAATCAGTATCGGTCAAAGATACTACCTACATAGGAGAATTGCAAAACGTTCTTACCACCAATAGTCCTCCACGGTATCGAAGTGCGTCAGTTCCACCTGGTTATCCATCCAGTTCTTCTTGTTCTCGTTGGTGAAGAACCAGAAACTCCAAGAGTGCTCTAGAGGATGTTTCGAGCTTTCAGCTGGTACTGCCGACTCCTGGGCCTGGTCTGAGGCCATTTTTCAGCAATAATGGTACAACGACCTGCAAATTCAATTTTTGTGTGGAACAGGGAAAGTAAAAGAGGTAGAAGAGAGCTCATATTGGTTTTAATATAGTAGTATCTGAAAACCCCCCTGGTTGGAGCGGCGCGGGCGTGGCGTGGAATCTGAGCAACGAATAAATGGGTACACCAAACGAAATATATTATAGGTTATGTCGCCATATTTTTGGCTAAGTATAGGTAGTTCCGAAAGTTAATAAAAAGATTGGTTTCTGGGACTACGTATATAAATTAGGTATAAAATGTTAGCTGCGTTTTATGTAATATTGATGTACCAACCTATATACATAATGCTTTCTGGTAATAAAATACATAACATAAGCTTATACAATACCTATCGGTCTGACGCTCAATGACATATTAACTATCTACTTACAAGCGAAATACCAACTAAACAATTACCCTACTAAAAATTAGTAGGCGCCTATTAATTTCAAGTTAGGTACCTATATACTTACTTACTTAGTTCCATAAAGTAGGTAGGTAGGTAAGTGATGGGGCACATACCTATGTATAATGTATATAGGTAGGTAGGCAGGTACCTAATTTATACTTCCTGACTACAATAGGTGTATAGGTATACTTTACAACCTGTTAGGTACCTGCTATTCATTCTCGGTAGGTAGGTTTGCCTTTGAGAATCAATGTTTTGGAAAGATGACAATTAAGATCGATTTGAACAAATCCGCAAAACAAACACTAGGTACCGGCGGGCGCTGATACTAAGTAGGGAATTAGGTAGGTAAATACATTTAAATAAAGATGAAATGAAACTTACGTTTCGTAGCGTCGCGTCGTTCCAATTTGATACTCTTCACCAAGTAATAGTGAGTGTGATGTACGCAGCCCCTTCGATTGAGTCACTCACTACCATCAATAAAGGCATATATACCTATACGTAACATCCGGTTATTATCAAAAAGATTGCAAGAAATGCAAGAGACAGGAATCCCCCAATTCTTGTTATCAGTGTTGCCACATAACAAAAGTATAGCAGAAATAGCTGCAATAAGTACTTTCACTACTCAAGGGGATTTTTTGCTATGGATATTAGTTTTAAATATTTCTGCACCGTATTACAAAAAAAATCGAAATCTACCTCCTCTCAACTCTATTCTTATTAAAATAAATAAATTAGGGTTGACCGGGGTAAGACCGTATCTGGGGGAAGATCGGATAAATTAAATTGCCGCCGAATCTAGGGGATTTTTAAAGTGTTGGCAACATAGCCTGCAGCGCCATTTTGTCCTACCCATCGTGTCACTCACTGTTAGTCGCTTGCGCTGTCCGGACGTGTTTTATGCGTCGCGATATGAAAAAGTACCCGATGTGCATTTTTTCGTAGATCCGGACTTACCCCCGAAGACTTCGTTTAGTTATTTTGGCAATTAATTGCTATTTTTTTACAAGTTTTGCAGAATATTTGAACCGTGTGGCAGGTATTTTATAGTTTAAAATCGTTTAAATACGCTAACAACGATCGTGGACTGAGATCCGGTCTTTCCCCATTACTATTTCAATAGGCGAAGATCGGATGAAAATATCCGGCCTTTCCCCATTGTAAAACATCACCAGGTGCTCAAACTTTTTGAAGAAAATTAAACATTTTAAATAGTACCTACATAAGTAAAAAGTACCTAAATTAAGTAGTAGGTAACTAGCTTCCTGACTCATAACTCATCATTGATTAGACACTTCAACACAGTTTTGATTAAAAAAACTACAATTATAATACATATTATTATTCTTCAAAAAATTAGATCTTATTAGGAAGTATAACAATTTTAAGCTCAAAAATACAGTACAACTACTTGGTATGACATGGAACAAAAAGATTTGAAAATTTAACAATCGTTCCAATAAGTTAGATACTGGTTATTATGCTTCATCCATTTTTTTCAGTTATATCATGCCAAGAAACCACAAAAAAAACTCTGTAATCAACTGACCAAACACTATTCAAAAAGTAAAATAAAATAAACAAATAACTCTTATACACTCTCTAATAATATCGCCTACAAACAAAAAATATCTTTGTTATTGTGTAAGTAGTATAAAATAATAATAACGAGTTTGTTTTTTGTACCAATGAATAGGTAGATAAGGTTAATTTATAAAATTAACCTTTACTTCACTTGTTAAACCTGCCTGTAAATTCCTCTGGAAACGTTTTAAATGGCAGCTATCTATAGGCTATAATGTATGATATTGTGCCAAAAAGTTTGAGAAACATAAAAACCATAACTTTTTTGTGTTGGGGTAAGACCGGATGATTGAATTTAAAAAAATAAACATGTACGTCATTGTCTCTAATTTTCAAACGATATCTCAAAAACTAGTTATTTTATATTTCTTTGGGTAACACCGGATATTTTGGTTTGATACAGCTAATGATCTGAGCTACAGTAACGGTTTTAGAATGTAGTCCGAACTTACCCCGTTAAGGTCCGTACTTTCCCTGGGCTTTCAGAAACTATATAACCACTTGAATCACATTCAGCTCTGAAACCATCGCGTTCAGGGAATCATCAAAAATACGATAATAAACCCCTATGTTTTATGCACAATTGTATACAATTATTTCTTATGCAAGTGTTTTCAGAGCTGAAAAAAAAATTTTTTTGTAACAGCCTTATGGTTCCCTAAAAAACCATCCGGACTTACCCCGGTCGACCCTATGTAGAATTATAAAGCTATGCCCTAGATAAGCAATGCATGTAAAGCCCCACATTGTACTATTGGCAGCCATAGCGTGATTCACTGGTTGCGTCACTTTCACGATGACACGTATAATATACCCTAGCTAGACGATACTATCGGTGATCTATACCTGCACAAGCAATAAAAGTAGAAAAATTAAAAAAAAAAACTTAAAAATCACCGCTGTTTTAAAGATTTTTTTTATTACTATGGTATAATTATGTCAAAGTCTGAAAGCACGACTATACCTACTGATCGAAACTGGGGATCATGTATTTCTTGTCGAACCAATACTAATTATTTTTTATACTTACCTACTTACTCTTCATCGAAATCTGTTACAGTGCATACACATTCATACTTTAATCTAAGCTAAATGACGAGGTATTAATAGACCCAATAAATGAAAAACATTGAATAAACTTTTTTTTTTATAAAATACCAAAAAATTTGACATACATACACAGCAGTTACCAAATCCAAACGTAAATAATAGCTGAAGATTTATTCTAATCTTCCAAAGCAGAAGTTCATACTAACTAAAGCGTGGATAATACATACATGATAAGGTTATTTCGGTTTAGTAAAAATATTATGTGTTTAATTTATTTATACTAGTTAATTTCTCTGACGTTCCAACCCAGAGACTTGAGTAAATAAAACTTACAACTATGTGACAATATTAACAAACACTCCAGCACATTTAGAGCTTGGGTGCACACTGTAGACAGAAAAGCTGCAAAAAATAATTAATTATATTCATCATCAACCGATGATAAATAGTAAATTCGGCCTTTGTACACTTCGGTCCCTTCGCACTGCTACCGAGCACACCCAAGCTTCACCGTACATCAGACTTACATTCACAAAAGATTGTCTAGTTGAAACCACGTCCAAGGCAACAAACAAATAACTGAAACAACCTAAACATAACTAATTCTGTTAAATAGACTTTTTAATTGATTCAAACAGCTTGTACCAGATAGTCAAGGTCCGTACAGATCTGTTCAGTCTTAATTAAGTAATCGCCAACAAATCAGGACTCGTCTATCTGGTAAAGCCATCAATCGTGTATAAAGGTAAATGGTATGTGGTAGCTAAACTGTGTATAGATTCTTGGTAGCAGAACTGTGCTTGACCATGGTGTCTCTATGGACTTGGTAACCGATTTTGCCGTGGATGCCGAGCTGCTCCTTAAGTCGTCTGCCGATCTCGATGTTACCATGCTGCTTTGTTGTGTCTGCAGTCCAGATACCTGGAAATATAATGAAGACAAGGTAAATAACTGTTTAGTTTAGTGGGTAGGCAAACATAATGTTTACCATATCAAACTACATCATTGATATGGGCATCATCGGACATGACTCCTGGTGGACACTGAATACTCAAAAGGCACTCAAACTCACGGAAGAGAGAGACAATACGCTCAAATGTTATACAAAATCCAGATCATGCTATCTCACTTTAACATATCCCTTCTTCTAGGGTATTAATATAGGTATGTCTTCTACGCACTGATTGACTTCATACATTTTAAGGCACATCATATTATGTTGGTCAACAGAGCATTCTGGCTACACCAGATGTTTGCTCATGCCATTATACAATGCTCTGAAACATATCTCCATCAAATTGGTTTAGTCCAAACATTTCCATTACCATGATAAATCTGAATTACTTCCCCTAGCAAGGAGCTTTATATTGGAGGAGGCAGCCAACCACAACAACTGTGCAACCATTGCTCCAATCTTCATCATTAACCTGAAGACGACCCAGCTGAACATAGGCCTCCCCCTATCTCCAAAAATAATTGGCTCCAATCTTATGAGAGTTAAATTAAATATGGTACATGATAAAATCAAAAATAAATCTCACCTATTTTATCAATCTTTGCTCTAACATTGACTACAGCTCCACAGATCTCATCTGCATTCTCGAAATTCTCACCAATTAGAAGGAGAACCTGAAAAGGCATCTTCGTGTTAATAAAGTCTCCAATAACACTTGAAATTAAGTACTCATTTAAAAATAGACTGCGATGATGTAGTCTAGCTGAAACGAGACTGCTGAAGTTTTCTATTCATAGGGATTAATGTAATAAGATCTCTCAGGGGGTGGCTCCACTCTTGCACATTTCAGATTCTTGTTAACAACTTACCACGTCTAGCCAAAAGCGATCAAGGTCAGAGTTACGTTGTTTCCTCTCGAGGTTGACGAGCCATCGGCCTCCCATCTTGTTGGCATCATCTTCCCACATGGGGCGGATTCCTTGCTTGAACACAGCATAGTCGTGCCCTTGACGGAGCTCTGATGGTAGCTTGATGTGGTGGTACAATCTGAGAAGTCAAGGATAATAATTATAAATTCTACCATAAAATTATCGTGAATAGTTTGAACATTATCAAGTGTGATCTAATTAGAAACATTCCTACATTACCTAAGAAGCACTAATCAGTATAAATCATTACAGCCACTAGCTATAATCGATACTATTTCCTTGCGTAATTAATTAATCAGCCAATATTTACCTCCAAAAGTCCTCCACTGTATCAAATGTTGTCAGCTCAATCAAGTTTTCCTCCCATGTTTTGTTTCTATCATTGTCGTAGAACCACAGGCTCCAAGTGTTCTGCAAGGGGTGCTTGATAAGGAACTCCGGAGGCACCTCCGTGGTGGTGCTAGTCTTGGTATCGGTCGTTGCAGACCCCTTGAAAACACAAGTCATTTTACCTCCAATCCTAACCTCGATGATTTCGCCGTAACTACAAATTTACAACTAACTACAACTATTTCTAGAATTTAACACGCTTATTATTGTCTAATTCGACTAATGAAAGGGTTATCAATGTGAAATACGGTGAATATGGTAAAAAATGCAACAGTGAAAGTTAGTCTAGCCACATCAGCAGATCTGGCAAAAACTAAAAGAAGTACGTGATAAATAGCACTCAATAGAGGTAGTTGGAGAACTAATTGTCGGAAATAGCTAAGTGTACCCACCTCTACTTCTTCAGAATTATTTCCAGCCATTTCACAAGAATCTCACGATGCAAATTTTTTACAAAAAGAAAGACATATGAATTTGGTGTTGCTACTCTCGAAAATTTATTTTTACAACCAAACCAGCCAGCAGCTTTGTTGTAAAAAAACACAAAGACTGACAAACTGACTGAACTGACTACTAAAACAGGGAATAAAGATATTGAAAACTGAAACTTTTGGTTGTTTGTTTTAATGTCGGTGTAGGTAGGTAGGTACGTATTTTCTGATAAATTAATTTTTTTCACTTTTGTAACAGATAATTATTTATTTATTTAATAATAGTATAAATAAAATAAAATAAACTAAAACTAACTTAAACTAAACCTTACAAATCTAACAAAAGAGGGTGTCCATGTGGCATGGTACCAAGAACGCTGGCTGCATTACCTCGCTGAATAGCAATGGCTATTCTCTGTGCGAGATAAGAGCCAGCCCTCTTGTCACCAGCGGCGTCGACCAGCCGAGGAAACAGATTGTTGAAAAATTTTTTGGAACTGGGACCCCATGGACCAAAAGTTTCGAAGCCAAGCGGCACAAATATGTAGTCACTTGAAAGTGTCACGTACTTGCGCCGCTTGGCCTCTTCTGCGGCTTCCGCCGCGGCTCCGGCCTTCAAGACAGATCCGCTGAGGCGAGAAGGGGCCAACGTGTCGACGCATGTAGCGTCCCACACGAGAGCCCTTCCCCGCTCCCAGGGGATCAAAGTGAGGCCATCAGGACGCTTGCCATCATCACGCACCATCCCGACAGGTTCGAGTGTAGAAGGTACGTTAATGGTGGCAAGCGCCCGTTTGATAATATCGTTAATGGAGCCGTGGCGGGAGAATCTGCCTGCACTGCGTTGGCAGAAAAGTCCATGGAGTCCGTTCCTGTCGACGACGCTGCCACATGGACACCGGTGACTCTCGACAATGGCAGCACCCAGTCGGAGTCCGACGGCGATGCGGAAACTGCCATTGTCGAGCAGCGTTCCGAGGTTCGCAGAGGGAAGAGCGTGTAGCCACTGTCCTGATTCGTGTTGCGAGACCGCTAGAAACCTTGCGCGTTCTTGGCCACTGGAAGAATTTTGAACCAGATAATTGTGGGTTCTCTGCACCAGTGAAACATCCCAAAGTGTTTGACTTGTTGGTTCCTTGGGGAAGTTTTCACTGGGGCAGAGAGTCCTCCAGGCCTCTACGGCATCAGCTGCACAGTGCAAAACCGGTGCTGGCGTTTTCAGAATTTGAGCGCATAGGCTTGATACACTGTGCAGGGATGACAGGAAAGCCGGAAGAGCAATACTAGAGATTTTTCTTATGCCGATACCACCAGATCTAATAGGTAACGTGGCTTGAGTCCAGGAATTGTCCTCGAGGTTTAAATTTAGAATTTTTTCTAGAGCATTTTTGAGGGTGGCATCTAACTTATCCAAAATGTCCGTATGTTTCCAGATTGGGCATGCTCTGAGAATGTATGTAAAATTTGGCACAAAAAGACAATATTTTAAAATGGTATATGCGATATGAGAATTTAGTGAGCCCAATCTATCAGCGTTTTCCGAAAGTATCTTCGATTTTTTTTCCAAAAGGGGTCTAACACTTTCCTCGAGTAACGGAGCCCCTAAAAGGTAGAGTGAATCCATTTGCAGAATTTTTATGTCGGGTGAAATTTCTTGAAAATTTTGAATCAGAACTTTTCTATCAGTGGAGTTGAACTTTTCAGAAATATACAACTCACACTTGCCTAAATTTAGTTCTAAATTTAGGTTTCGAAAGTTGTTGATAACGGTGATAAAATCATTTTTGACTGTGTCAGCTTTACCTCCTAGAGTTCCGTCGTCTAGGTACCAGACATTTAATTTTGAATTTAAGTTAGAAGTAATGGGATGAATTCCTAAGCTAAAGAGTGCTGGTCCTAGAGGGTCACCCTGCTGAACGCCTACTTCAGATGAAATTTGTTTGTTGTTGTAGAATAATTTTGAGGGGGAACTGTAACATTGCCCAATATAATTTAATGTGTTTGGGATGTGAGTGGAGACTTCGTTCAGCAGAGATGACCTGTCGATGCAATTAAACGCATTTTTGACGTCTACCTTGAGCAGTACATCCGCTTCGCTATCCCGGGATAGGAATGTGCGAACCGAATGTACCGCAGCCTCACAACCTCCTCGACTACCAAATCCCAATTGGTTCGGCTGAAATAGATCTTTTAATTTTGGGGAAATGTGCCTGCATATTAATTTTGATGCCAGTCTGCGTAAGGTGCAGCCAACGGCAATTGGGCGAATGCCTCCGTCTTTTTTATTAAAAGCACAAAGGCGTGCTCCGAATAAAAACGGTTTGAAAGAATCCGAAATACGCCCAACAAACAAAAAATTGCAAAATTTAGTTATGTCGCTTAACAATGCCCTGCCGACGTCACCCGCGGACACGCTGACTAAATCTTTGAGATGCTGAGGCGTTAGTCCGTCGATGCCACCTGCAGATCCATTGGGGAACGACATGATGGCGTCTAAAGTATCTTCAATTTTGACTTGTAAGGTCGAGTCAGAAGGTGGAAAGGGATTTAGCGAAAAGGAGGTTGGATTTGCACAGGGGTGCTTAGCGCGCAAACTTTCTAGAGTCTCATCATTGTTGGGAGCTAGAGTATCGTCAGAGAACAAAATTCTCGCAGCATTTCTAAGGTCACCATCCATTGCTTTGCTTTCGACTATTTTGTTTAAATTATATTTTTTTGATGGTACATGAATGACATCAACAGGATTGGGTATATGATTAGTGGAGCAATTTGATTTCAGTATGGACGTTAATGACTTGTTACTATTGGATGGGGCGTGGAAGTGACGGTATGTAAAAGTTAAAAGTTCTTGCCAAGACTTTGAGTTTTTTGATTGATTTTCTATGCAGTTGTTGATGGCAGCGGATAGTGACTTTGCCAGCGACACTCTAGCTCCCCTTGGGATTCGTTTCACAATTGGCACTTTAGAATTTAGTTCGCTTAGGTATTTGTCGAAAGGTATGTCAGGAATGGCTGAGGAAAGCAAATCGGGGGACTGAGAAGAAGATAGGTTTATATTTTGGGACGATGAGAGATTTCTGTGAGTCTTTCCGATGTGAATGTTGAGGCCGCGACGCCCTTTAAACTGACGACCGTCGGAACACTGATTACACGTCAGGAGGCCACTTGGGCCTACATTTGTATAAAACACTGGAGATTCCGGTCGCCTACCACGCTGCACTGGTAACGGCGGCGATCGGGATGAAGGCACGTCCTCGTCGTCACTCCCGTCGGGAGTAATGTTGTAAAACGGCCGCCTACAACGCCGCACGGACTGTGGCGGCGGAGGCGACCGTGGCGAAGGTGCATCCTCGTCACTTCCAGCGGGAGTGAGGTATTCATCACGCGATGGGGACAGGAGCGGTGATTGCATAATACAAACAGTAAAAGGTAAACAAACGGGTTGACATTAAAATTGACAACTGGCATGTCGGCTCTCAGTCGCCCCACGGCTCGGGGCCATGATTGGTAGCTATATTATTCGGATTTTATGACGATTGGTGCTGGCGTTGCCCGGGTAACCAAATGGCGTCCTTGTATTGAGAAGTGAAAAATTTTATCGAAAAAAAGTGCAAAAATCTATTGTACTATACTGTAACGTGTAGTATAAATGATGCAAAGCACACACAGAACTGCAACTTGGCGATTTAGGGCAAAGTAGGCCTTATAATGCAATAAAAGCAAATATATAAATTTTTAAAGCCGGGAGCAACACCTGACAATTGTAATTATTATTTGTAATTATTAATTATTAATTAATTTAATATATAGCAATACTAACTAGTCAAAGTCAGCGCTAGTCTGTCAATGTCGTTAACCACCATCATTCTATCATGTCAATGTCATGTTTCGATTAAAGTAGGGAGGCAACCACTTAAATGGAAAAACATTGATATTTATAATATCGATTTTTTTCAAATCTAAATGTTATTAATAATAATTGTGCTTTGATCATATTCATAATCATCTTTGTGATGTGGTATAAATAATGAATTCACTTACATACAGTGAACAAGATTACCTATGTATATAAAATGTAAACTAAACCTAACTTAATAATCTACTATGAGCAAGCAACGTTCCCAAAATGTATGTAACTAAACAATAATATTTGTTTATGTATTATTTTAGGTTAAACGTATGTGCCAATGTAGGTTTACCAAATTACGTAAAATCGATACATGAGAAAAAATAACTCAATTATTGACATTCGTAGAATACGATGTTTTGGTATGACATGACATTTTACTCGTTATAAGTGCATCCCTAATCAACTATACTATTTTTGGAGAAGCGTTTTGCTTGGTTATTTTTGATCGAACTTGTCTTGCCCGGCAAATTCAGTAAACATAGTCATACAGTAATAAAATGCCGGTCCAAACGTTGCTGTTGGACTTTTCACTAGATGCGGCGCGCCTCGGAGACCAAAGCGGCCAAAAGGCAGTATTTCAGCAAATAGAGACAGTGCTAAAAGAGTACATACCAAATCTTATTTTAGCCGCTGATATTAAATTAGAAGGTGGTTCGCTGAAGGTGCTGACAGGGAAGAAAGGGTCGACAGTGTCCGTGCGGCTATCTGACAGGGGCCTTATTACTGTGAACATAGAATTCTACAAGGAGGAGAGTGAGGAACCACTAATTAACCTCAAGGTGAGATCGTAGAATACCTCTAAATTACGTTACGATAGTATCTTTAATGATATAAGAAAAGTACGATGTATTTGTGTAGTTTGGCCACTAGGAAGATAAGATATTAATTAGTTTATGCATACAGTAAAGTAGTTGAGTATAATTAGTACTCAAGCAACCAAATACTCTGATATAAGGCTACACAAATACATACTACAGTAATCCCTGACCCATCGACAACTTACCGAATTTTTAGTCAGTCAGTAGTAAATGTCTAGCAGTGCGTTAGGGTGATTATGACTGTAATTTGGAAATTTCAAAGAAAACCATAGATACCTACTACAGCTAGTTATAATGTTATTATAATAAATGTATAGATTATTAAATATGACGTGTATTTTAGTGGGAATGCTGACAAAAATCCCATAGTTAGGTAACTATAAATTTTATCAATAAGGATACAGAGATTTTAAACATATCACTAGCCTCACCAACATTATTACATATATATAAAAACAATTCCCGGCATCTCCACTGGTGGAGTGGTCAGTAGAGGCACTAGGAATGAAGGAAAACTTGCCGCTATCAAAGTTGCATTATCACCCTATGCTGATTATTTTTGGCAAATTACATACCTACATATAAATAGTAATGTTTAAACTTTTCTATGATTTCTAATCATATTTCTCAAAAAGTTACTGCATGTAGGAAGCCCTTTGCTATAAGCTCAACCTCTCTTTGTTCGCCTTAAACATTAAAAATTAATAAGTCATCTTGTGTCCAAGCAGCAAAGGAAACTATTCGCTTCTTTCGCTCAAATATGCATGTTATTGTCTGTTTTGTACACATTATAAACATTTTTTATTTCCCCTTTTCTTAGTCCGCACGAGTATTGGAAAACCAATTAAGAAAGTATATCAACGTTTTTAAGTCGCAAACGTACGCACCAATCAAACGGTGTCTGTTTGGAAGATACTATCCTACCTCAGGTGAGTTTTTGGACCAAACATGATAGGAAAATCTTACTCTGTCCAGCTAAATTGTGTGCCACTATACCTACGTATTTATGATTCTCTTTGCTAACGAGAATTAGCTGTTTGACTTGTAAAAGTGTGAGCCTATTTACAATAAATGCTTTGACTTTGACTTTTGTCTACTAAAATATGTTAATTGGAGAAATGGTAGCCCACTTTTAAAAATGTTTTTTACAAATTTATTGTATACTCTCTGCGTTACACGCGATTTTCGGAATTAAAAGTAGCCTAAGTGATAATCCAGGGTTTTAGCTACCTCCATAACAAATTTCATCAAAATTGGTTCACCCGTTTGTTTATGCAGAAGTAACAAACATAGAAAGAAAACACAAACTTTCGCCTTTATAATATTAGGTTTGTTGCACAAGTATGGTGTGGGGAAACCAACAGGCCTGGTCACAATGTTTAATATGCTCCTAGTTATGTCTGTCGCGTTGTGAAGTAATTTTTTTTATTGGATTGTTTATTATATCTTATTGAATCTAGACAGGATTCCTTTACCCAATCTACATAGTGGCATCCACAAACTGGATTTCTGAATATCAATTTAAATCACTTATTTTACATAATGGCGTCGGTTGGTGGCTATCTTAATTTCTAAATATACCTATAATCTATCGGTGCTAGTATTATTGCTGCTTTTAACATAAAAGCCTGGTTTCAGATGAAAGACTGCTGGAATATGACATTGACGAGGTGCTATTTGATGACCAATCCGAGTTCCAAAAGATCCAAATTGTCCATTCCAAGTCACTTGGCAATATGTTGGTGCTAGATGATTTGCAAAGTGAGTTTATACTTCTGATACTGTCCATTCAGAAGTTCTCTGGAAGGGAATGCTTTGAGCTATAACACCACCCTCTGTACTGGTATATTATTTTAACTTGTTTTTGTAACTGGAAATTACAGTGAAGCGTTTCAAATTGCAAGTTATAATTAAAGTTGAATTAGGTACTTATAGTCAAAATTGTTGTTTCATGATGTAGTATATAATTAGTGAAACACAATTATAAGGTTGCTTATTGATGATGATGATGTTTTCTAAAAGCTTATTTTTATGTAATCAAACCAAACATAAGGTGTATTTGTTCTAACACCTGTGATGTTGCTTAAGCTGCTTTGGCTTAAACATTGCGGGGGCAGTTGGCCTGACTGCAATAATACAGTCTGCTCAAGTACTGCTAGACTCAAGTCGATTTATCTACTTCATTATTATTTTCAGATATATCAGAGGCCGATCTAATATACACCGAGACTTTGATGCAGAGAGGCAAGGAAGATTATGCCGGGAAAGAAATAGTGATACTAGGTAAGAAGAACCTTGAACAATGAACACTAGTTTATCCTACTAATATTTTAAAGGTGTAAGTTTGTGAGTGTGTTTGTATGCTTGTTACTTATTCACACTCTAACGGGTGGACCAATTTTGATGAAATTTGGTATGGAGGTAGCTAACACCCTGGATTAATATATATTTATAGATTATATTATAGCCTTTTTATTCTGAGAACAGCGGGTAAACCCGCGGGGCGCAGCTAGTTGTTACATAAACATCAACTTATGGCTAACCTGTGGCCTTAGCAGTGCCTACCAACGAAGGGCGTTTTCCTAAATGTTATATTCTTTATAGCCTGCCAAAGTAGGGATATGACGTAGCTAAGAGTCACACACGTGAATTAATCTTACCTCGGAGTTTTCTTTGTTGCGTTCCCCTTGTTTTCTTGTACCATGGTTATTAGTTATTATCAACATAATTATTACTAGCTGCCTCCCGCGCGGCGTCACCCGTTTTCGGAATTAAAAGTAGCCCATGTGTTAATCCCGGGTGTTAGCTACCACCATACCAAATTTCATCAAAATTGGCCCAGTCGTTTGAGAAAAGTAACAAACATACAAACACACTCACAAACATTCGTTTAAGTATATTATATAAGTAGGATGAGTGGGTGACTGTGTTCGATGTAGATTTCTTTTACATTGTTGCTTTATAGGTATTTATGTACATGGTATTGGAGTAACTTTGCACTGCTGACAATTGGACGGATGAATCTTGATTGATTCAAATTACTGTCTTCCTTTAAAGACGGACCTTTTATTTATCGCATTATAATACAATGTTGCGGGCACAATTTAGTACTTTATTACTTGAATCTACAATAACGCGTCATCTACTCATCTCGTCGCTTTAACGATATTAAATAAGGCTCCAATAATCTGGAAGAGTTGTTGAATTACTCAGTTGGTTGTGCGTTCGGAAGCCACGCCACAGGGCGTGGGTTCGTAACCAACATTATTCCAGGTTTTTAGCTACCTCCATACAAAATTTCATCAAAATTGGTCCAGCCGTTTGAGCGTGAAGAAGTAACTAACACACAAACATTCGCCTTTTCATATTAGTAGAACTATCTCATTGGACAACCGTGCCCTGAGTATGAGTTTTCGGTAGAGTATGAGCGACATAGTAGGTACTTAGGTACGCGTCAACTCGCTCTTCGTATGAAGATTTTTCGTTCATAAACGCGCCGGTAGGGGCGCTGTACAGGATCTTCATACAAAAGCGCTAGTTGACGCGTACTAAATCGGTCGAGTTAGTAAAAACTCATACTAGGGGTACTGTAGGGTAAGCAGGAACCTCTATCGAAAAAGTATTTGGTACGTTAACTGTCAAATTTGTTTTAGATTTGATCAGTAGGTACTCCGACAATAGGGCAAGCGCGAAGCTTTTAACGGTTTTTATCGTTAACGTATCGACCAAGGTGACCGTTCGCGCACGCATCTTGTCGATATTGCAAGGCGCTGATCAAATTTAAAACCAATTTGACAGTTAACGTATCGAATACTTTCTCGATAGAGGTTCCTGCTCACCCTACTGGTCATGTTCCCCGCAGGCGGCGGCGACGGCGCCCTGCTGTACGAGCTGCTGAAGGAGCGCCCCGCGAAGGTGTGGATGCTGGAGATCGACGAGATGGTGATGGCGGCGTGCGACAAGCACATGCGGGCCATCTGCGGGGACGTGCTCGCGCGCCGCGCCGGGGACAACTATGAGGTGATGCAACCGCGGAACTGACAAGTGGGCGGCGTGCGACAAGCACATGCGGGCCATCTGCGGGGACGTGCTCGCGCGCCGCGCCGGGGACAACTATGAGGTGATGCAACCGCGGAACTGACAAGTGGGCGGCGTGCGACAAGCACATGCGGGCCATCTGCGGGGACGTGCTCGCGCGCCGCGCCGGGGACAACTATGAGGTGATGCAACCGCGGAACTGACAAGTGGGCGGCGTGCGACAAGCACATGCGGGCCATCTGCGGGGACGTGCTCGCGCGCCGCGCCGGGGACAACTATGAGGTGATGCAACCGCGGAACTGACAAGTGGGCGGCGTGCGACAAGCACATGCGGGCCATCTGCGGGGACGTGCTCGCGCGCCGCGCCGGGGACAACTATGAGGTGATGCAACCGCGGAACTGACAAGTGGGCGGCGTGCGACAAGCACATGCGGGCCATCTGCGGGGACGTGCTCGCGCGCCGCGCCGGGGACAACTATGAGGTGATGCAACCGCGGAACTGACAAGTGGGCGGCGTGCGACAAGCACATGCGGGCCATCTGCGGGGACGTGCTCGCGCGCCGCGCCGGGGACAACTATGAGGTGATGCAACCGCGGAACTGACAAGTGGGCGGCGTGCGACAAGCACATGCGGGCCATCTGCGGGGACGTGCTCGCGCGCCGCGCCGGGGACAACTATGAGGTGATGCAACCGCGGAACTGACAAGTGGGCGGCGTGCGACAAGCACATGCGGGCCATCTGCGGGGACGTGCTCGCGCGCCGCGCCGGGGACAACTATGAGGTGATGCAACCGCGGAACTGACAAGTGGGCGGCGTGCGACAAGCACATGCGGGCCATCTGCGGGGACGTGCTCGCGCGCCGCGCCGGGGACAACTATGAGGTGATGCAACCGCGGAACTGACAAGTGGGCGGCGTGCGACAAGCACATGCGGGCCATCTGCGGGGACGTGCTCGCGCGCCGCGCCGGGGACAACTATGAGGTGATGCAACCGCGGAACTGACAAGTGGGCGGCGTGCGACAAGCACATGCGGGCCATCTGCGGGGACGTGCTCGCGCGCCGCGCCGGGGACAACTATGAGGTGATGCAACCGCGGAACTGACAAGTGGGCGGCGTGCGACAAGCACATGCGGGCCATCTGCGGGGACGTGCTCGCGCGCCGCGCCGGGGACAACTATGAGGTGATGCAACCGCGGAACTGACAAGTGGGCGGCGTGCGACAAGCACATGCGGGCCATCTGCGGGGACGTGCTCGCGCGCCGCGCCGGGGACAACTATGAGGTGATGCAACCGCGGAACTGACAAGTGGGCGGCGTGCGACAAGCACATGCGGGCCATCTGCGGGGACGTGCTCGCGCGCCGCGCCGGGGACAACTATGAGGTGATGCAACCGCGGAACTGACAAGTGGGCGGCGTGCGACAAGCACATGCGGGCCATCTGCGGGGACGTGCTCGCGCGCCGCGCCGGGGACAACTATGAGGTGATGCAACCGCGGAACTGACAAGTGGGCGGCGTGCGACAAGCACATGCGGGCCATCTGCGGGGACGTGCTCGCGCGCCGCGCCGGGGACAACTATGAGGTGATGCAACCGCGGAACTGACAAGTGGGCGGCGTGCGACAAGCACATGCGGGCCATCTGCGGGGACGTGCTCGCGCGCCGCGCCGGGGACAACTATGAGGTGATGCAACCGCGGAACTGACAAGTGGGCGGCGTGCGACAAGCACATGCGGGCCATCTGCGGGGACGTGCTCGCGCGCCGCGCCGGGGACAACTATGAGGTGATGCAACCGCGGAACTGACAAGTGGGCGGCGTGCGACAAGCACATGCGGGCCATCTGCGGGGACGTGCTCGCGCGCCGCGCCGGGGACAACTATGAGGTGATGCAACCGCGGAACTGACAAGTGGGCGGCGTGCGACAAGCACATGCGGGCCATCTGCGGGGACGTGCTCGCGCGCCGCGCCGGGGACAACTATGAGGTGATGCAACCGCGGAACTGACAAGTGGGCGGCGTGCGACAAGCACATGCGGGCCATCTGCGGGGACGTGCTCGCGCGCCGCGCCGGGGACAACTATGAGGTGATGCAACCGCGGAACTGACAAGTGGGCGGCGTGCGACAAGCACATGCGGGCCATCTGCGGGGACGTGCTCGCGCGCCGCGCCGGGGACAACTATGAGGTGATGCAACCGCGGAACTGACAAGTGGGCGGCGTGCGACAAGCACATGCGGGCCATCTGCGGGGACGTGCTCGCGCGCCGCGCCGGGGACAACTATGAGGTGATGCAACCGCGGAACTGACAAGTGGGCGGCGTGCGACAAGCACATGCGGGCCATCTGCGGGGACGTGCTCGCGCGCCGCGCCGGGGACAACTATGAGGTGATGCAACCGCGGAACTGACAAGTGGGCGGCGTGCGACAAGCACATGCGGGCCATCTGCGGGGACGTGCTCGCGCGCCGCGCCGGGGACAACTATGAGGTGATGCAACCGCGGAACTGACAAGTGGGCGGCGTGCGACAAGCACATGCGGGCCATCTGCGGGGACGTGCTCGCGCGCCGCGCCGGGGACAACTATGAGGTGATGCAACCGCGGAACTGACAAGTGGGCGGCGTGCGACAAGCACATGCGGGCCATCTGCGGGGACGTGCTCGCGCGCCGCGCCGGGGACAACTATGAGGTGATGCAACCGCGGAACTGACAAGTGGGCGGCGTGCGACAAGCACATGCGGGCCATCTGCGGGGACGTGCTCGCGCGCCGCGCCGGGGACAACTATGAGGTGATGCAACCGCGGAACTGACAAGTGGGCGGCGTGCGACAAGCACATGCGGGCCATCTGCGGGGACGTGCTCGCGCGCCGCGCCGGGGACAACTATGAGGTGATGCAACCGCGGAACTGACAAGTGGGCGGCGTGCGACAAGCACATGCGGGCCATCTGCGGGGACGTGCTCGCGCGCCGCGCCGGGGACAACTATGAGGTGATGCAACCGCGGAACTGACAAGTGGGCGGCGTGCGACAAGCACATGCGGGCCATCTGCGGGGACGTGCTCGCGCGCCGCGCCGGGGACAACTATGAGGTGATGCAACCGCGGAACTGACAAGTGGGCGGCGTGCGACAAGCACATGCGGGCCATCTGCGGGGACGTGCTCGCGCGCCGCGCCGGGGACAACTATGAGGTGATGCAACCGCGGAACTGACAAGTGGGCGGCGTGCGACAAGCACATGCGGGCCATCTGCGGGGACGTGCTCGCGCGCCGCGCCGGGGACAACTATGAGGTGATGCAACCGCGGAACTGACAAGTGGGCGGCGTGCGACAAGCACATGCGGGCCATCTGCGGGGACGTGCTCGCGCGCCGCGCCGGGGACAACTATGAGGTGATGCAACCGCGGAACTGACAAGTGGGCGGCGTGCGACAAGCACATGCGGGCCATCTGCGGGGACGTGCTCGCGCGCCGCGCCGGGGACAACTATGAGGTGATGCAACCGCGGAACTGACAAGTGGGCGGCGTGCGACAAGCACATGCGGGCCATCTGCGGGGACGTGCTCGCGCGCCGCGCCGGGGACAACTATGAGGTGATGCAACCGCGGAACTGACAAGTGGGCGGCGTGCGACAAGCACATGCGGGCCATCTGCGGGGACGTGCTCGCGCGCCGCGCCGGGGACAACTATGAGGTGATGCAACCGCGGAACTGACAAGTGGGCGGCGTGCGACAAGCACATGCGGGCCATCTGCGGGGACGTGCTCGCGCGCCGCGCCGGGGACAACTATGAGGTGATGCAACCGCGGAACTGACAAGTGGGCGGCGTGCGACAAGCACATGCGGGCCATCTGCGGGGACGTGCTCGCGCGCCGCGCCGGGGACAACTATGAGGTGATGCAACCGCGGAACTGACAAGTGGGCGGCGTGCGACAAGCACATGCGGGCCATCTGCGGGGACGTGCTCGCGCGCCGCGCCGGGGACAACTATGAGGTGATGCAACCGCGGAACTGACAAGTGGGCGGCGTGCGACAAGCACATGCGGGCCATCTGCGGGGACGTGCTCGCGCGCCGCGCCGGGGACAACTATGAGGTGATGCAACCGCGGAACTGACAAGTGGGCGGCGTGCGACAAGCACATGCGGGCCATCTGCGGGGACGTGCTCGCGCGCCGCGCCGGGGACAACTATGAGGTGATGCAACCGCGGAACTGACAAGTGGGCGGCGTGCGACAAGCACATGCGGGCCATCTGCGGGGACGTGCTCGCGCGCCGCGCCGGGGACAACTATGAGGTGATGCAACCGCGGAACTGACAAGTGGGCGGCGTGCGACAAGCACATGCGGGCCATCTGCGGGGACGTGCTCGCGCGCCGCGCCGGGGACAACTATGAGGTGATGCAACCGCGGAACTGACAAGTGGGCGGCGTGCGACAAGCACATGCGGGCCATCTGCGGGGACGTGCTCGCGCGCCGCGCCGGGGACAACTATGAGGTGATGCAACCGCGGAACTGACAAGTGGGCGGCGTGCGACAAGCACATGCGGGCCATCTGCGGGGACGTGCTCGCGCGCCGCGCCGGGGACAACTATGAGGTGATGCAACCGCGGAACTGACAAGTGGGCGGCGTGCGACAAGCACATGCGGGCCATCTGCGGGGACGTGCTCGCGCGCCGCGCCGGGGACAACTATGAGGTGATGCAACCGCGGAACTGACAAGTGGGCGGCGTGCGACAAGCACATGCGGGCCATCTGCGGGGACGTGCTCGCGCGCCGCGCCGGGGACAACTATGAGGTGATGCAACCGCGGAACTGACAAGTGGGCGGCGTGCGACAAGCACATGCGGGCCATCTGCGGGGACGTGCTCGCGCGCCGCGCCGGGGACAACTATGAGGTGATACAACTTGTGGAAGAGAGACCAGTGGAAGTGGCAAGTGGTCGGGAAGTGAAAACATATGACTCGTAGCTCAAAACCAACGCCAGGTTTGCCTACGTACTATGTCATGATCTTCGTCTGCCACATAATGAAAAAATCCTTATGGGTAGTTTTAGAGCCTATTAAAATGAAGCATAATTATTAGATAATAGATTAGGCACATTTTCAAATGAACGACAGTTGACTTATAAACATGTATTGATAAAGTAACTTTCATTAATTTTTGGCGACAACGGTTCCGATACAGGTGTCATCAAACACTTAGCAGCCACCCCTTTTGATAACCAAAAGTGTTGCCTTACTAAGGGTTGCCAGATGCAGTGGCTTATCAATAAATTAAAATACCATACAATTCTTGAATAACTACTACACGCATTATGACATATTTTTGTTTGAACATAATAATTTGGATACCCTCTGCATATGAGTGAGGTATACATATAATAACATCTCATACAAAAATACAACTTTTTTAAATCAGCTACATAGTGTTAATTAGAATTTAAACGGGTCTAATTAGCGCACAAAGTAATATCACAATATAATAATTTTGACATACCTCGACGTTTCGGCCGAGTTACCTCGACCGTGGTCACGAGAAGACTCAGTCCCGTTTCAAATCTAATTAACATGTATTCAGTTCACGAAAGTTTAAGAACATCTATTGAAAAGCTAAATATTGGATCATATGAGACACTTGAACACCTCAAGGCTTCCCCGTTCCAGATCCTGCTCGGGGACTGCATGGTGACCATGAACAAGTTCATCAAGGATGGCAAGAAGGTGGACTACATCTTCGGAGACCTCACCGATATCCCCATCTCGGAGACCGCCTGCGGAGAGCTGTGGGAGTTCATGATGACCACGCTCAACGCAGCCTTCAAGATACTCAAGCCGGACGGCAAGTTCCTCACACATGTACGTACACATACCATAATGCTATAGGATAGTGTACGTTAAACATCGATAGTTTTGATTTTCGATTGTTATCGATAGTTTGCCAAAAACTATCGATTTTTATCGACACTATCGATAGTTTTGCTCCAACTTTGCTTTGAAAAATAGTAGATCGATAGTAGAAAATTATCGATAGTATCGATAGTAAAAAAACTATCTATAGTTAAAATCAAAGGCAAAGTTTATGAAAAATAGTAGGTAGATCGATAGTAGAAAATAATTATCGATAGTATCTATAGTAAAAAACTATCGATATTATCGATAGACTATCGATGTTTAACGTACACTACTATAGGAATAATAATTAATCCTAAACCATATAATGGGATCAGTTGACCGATTCAAATATTGATTAGGTCAACTGATCCCGCGGACACAGTTTGGAGCGGGCTCAGTGACGTAAGAGCCATAATGTCTATTGAAAACCGAAAAGAAAAGAGTCTCTCAATTGTTAAATTAGAGCAAGATTGCAGATCGTAGTATGACATTTTGAGCGTGTCGGCTGACCATCGAGTATTGAGTACCAAGTACCATCGCTTGCGCGGACGGAGTTATTACTTCTCATACAGTTTCGGTTGTCTTTTGTCCTCAACCGTTTGTATGGAGTGTCCGCCCTTCGTGGCTCGAATCTGCACCGCTTTGAAATACCATCAAAATGTTAGGCACTCACATGGTGTTTTTAAATCGGAAACTCGTGCTTATCTTGGCGGTCAGCTAGTTCCGAATCTGATCCGATGACGGACCCGAATGAGCAATCGTCACATCTATATTTCTAGATACAAACCAATAAGCCTATATCCTACTAATTCTACTAGTATTATAAATACAAAGTTTATGCGTGTGCGTGTGTATGTGTGTATGTTTGTCCTCTATTCACGCCAATTTGATATATACTGATACTATAGGTTCTGGAATTGAAATTAGAAAGCTTTTTTATACATTTTAATCCATTTACACTTGATAAGGGAACTTCTTACGTAGTATTTATTTCCTATATGAGGGATATGAAAGAAAAATACACCTACAGACTTTTAATTATATTATCATTAGTAATACTAATAAACCTTTTTATTCTGAACTTCTCATGAGTATGAAATGCAATATTATGTTCTTATTGTAAGTATGTCCCGAAACTCAGTTTGCCTCTTGGCACAGGCCTACTCTAACAGCGGCCGCTGGGGCCTGCTTGCATGCTTCTATTATTATCACATACCAACTCTCCCGCAGGGCAACGGCGCCACCTCGCCGGAGTCCCTCCAGCTGTACGAGCAGGAGCTGGACAAGCTCCGGCCGCCCGTCGCCTACGCCAAGTGCAAGGCCTTCGTGCCCTCCTTCCTCGAGGAGTGGATCTTCTACCAGATATCCTTCAAGGGCGACGGCGGCGCATAACACACGCCCCATAGCCTGCCCGAGTCGCGTTACTGCCATACGAATAGTTGATAGTCGCACAGCCGTCGGCCGAGATAGTCCCGGCGCACATTATCGGCATCGGCAAGGAAAAGGATTTTTAGGTGGCAAATAGCAATATACATTAACGTAATGGCAATAAAGTAGAAATTGCCGTGTATATGGTCGTAATAACAAAAAATACCTTTCCTACCTTTCCTTGGAAAAAGGATCCTTTTCCTTGCCTATGCCGATAATGTGCGCCGGGCCATAGATACCACTAGGACACTGGCCAGAGGTGTTAGGTTGTTCATTATCGTTCTAAACGCATTGGATGCTGGTTATAGCGTTATATCTCAGACAATGCTTGACTTTAAACTTGAATCTTTTAAGTCTTATAGTTTATTGTACCCATATTAAAATGTATCTGTTACGGGTTGGATTTATATTTAAATTATATCTCTGTCATATTGTGTTGTGTTGTGACACTTGTCAACCGACACTATCCTATGGTCCGTATTAATAAATGAACCTCAATAGCGCTACCAAGTGCGCTACCAGCTAATCCACACTCAAAATGTAATCTGCATCTTGAGATCGTTGCTATTTAATAAATGGATATTGGGATGTAGCACTGGCTACTGGATACTGTCTTGTATGTGTCAATTGTGTCATAATCGGATAGCACTTAACCGCTGAGTGTCATTTATTAATTTGCCAGAGATCATGTAAGTTTCTGTTCCTAATCTACAACTTAAGATGTATTTATTAAATAGAACAAAAGAGCAAGTGCACACTGAAGATAGCTCTCAGAGCTAAGTTTGATTTATGAATACGGACCTATTTCTGTATATTTTGTCCATCCCAAGGTTGTCTGGTAGAGATCTCTTTAAGCGATAACTCCGCCCGTGGTACCTATTTATAAGTTATGTGTTATCAGTTACACATTTTGGTGTCAATAATGAGTTACCTATTAATCTATAAAGCTTTTGTATAGATTGGTTAATGCAGTGTTGGTACTATATCTATCTCGGCCTTAGAGGTACTAAATAGTATAAAACAATTGTATTAATAGTGTTCAGCCAAAGGTCTATCTACTTATGTTATTATATAAAAACAAAACAAAGCATGACCGTGCTTTCTGTCACTGGGGAATGGGGATACTCTACTTTGCATCCTACATCGGTACTGCTCAGTCTTCTCTGCTCTACAATCATTCTTGGCGTTCCAAGAAGAGGTAAGAAGTTAACGGGAACAAAAGCCGTTAAGTACCTAATGCGATGTTATGTCGTTCTATATTTAACATCACTGTATTTGTTTAACTACTAAAGTAATCAACAAATATAAATAAATAATTTAATTACAACTGTGAAAAGTAAAGTATGTAAAGCTGTAAGTATAATGTAAATATGGGATATTATCATCGATAATAGCTATCGTATAATACCTAATTCGTTTTTGTTCATTGCGATGGTAATGGATGCAAAATCTATCATAAAAGATAAACCCTAACATCCAATAGGCTCCACTTCCATAATATATTATAATAGCCATATCTGATCAATATTTGGCGACTAATAATTATCTCGGCTGTCTTTGCGTTGATACGCAACATACTCGTATTGAGCGCAATTTGAAGCCTAGTGGATTTACGATTTAAACATTTCAACCAAATTCCCACCTTTTTTTTCCATATTTTATACACTTTCGCTCGAGTTTTTCGTGCATTTCTTATTATCCTTATTCATGGCCTAAACTTAAAGTACCTATTATCAGAATCAGTGGCATTTGAAATGCCTTTACAGTATTATAGGCATCTGTAAATGTGTCGATTAATATTTTTAGTCGTAAGGGATAATGTAGTTTGACTACAGTTCGATTGTATTAGTTTTCGTTGAAGCAATGTTATTTTCGTTGAACTATAAGCTCGTTCATGTTTACAGTCAATAGACATAACAAAATAAATCGTCTTTTATTTTAACTTACCTGTTAAACTTTTTTGTCCTATAGAGCAAAATAGTAATTGGAAAGTCCAATTAATAGGATAATACAGATACAAGCTGCTACCCGTGTTTTGTTTCAACTCAATCGGATGAACGACGCATAGAATAAGGAACAAACGTCTCGCGCGCCACCTATAGTGCATTGAAGCATCATTCCTGAAACTTTCACGAGAGCCAACTGGGAACTGTACATACCCAACCGGTTGAACGATTCGCAAACGCATAAAAGACGAACAAACAAACGTTCATTTTCATAGATTATTGAAACCTAGGCACCAACCAAGTGAAACCCAAGATTCTATAGATTATAGATGTGTAACTAGGTATATTTTGAAGGTGTTAAAATAAAACCCCAATGAATAGTAATAATAATAAACTTTATGAGATAATGTACAAATATTACGAGTTACCTTACTTTAAATTATAGGCTTTTGCCAACATACATCACCAAGAAGGTATAACAATCACAGTGTATTCTCAGAAACAAAATAGTTTGCAACTTATTTTCAAGTAAATTATAATCGTTACATATAATAAAGCAATGAAGAACAATAAATCTGTACGTTGAGATATATTTAAAAAACTCATTCGCCAACAAACAACTGAACAATAGAAAAGGCCAAGTCAACAGTACCATAACTGGAGAGCATGTATGATAGTAGAAGCGAAAGAGGTGCGTCAGGATCGTAGCATGTGGAAAGATGTAGTTTCCGCCTACCCCGACAGGAAAAAGGCGTGACTGTATGTATGTAAGAATATATTAATAAAACATGTTTGAAAATAATATCTGTCGGTATGTTTTTACTATAAATTTATAGCTTAGAATGTAACTCAAAAACATCATAATAGCACGAGTCCAACGAATCAAACTGAAAATATTGATTGAACATTAGAGCGGGTGCGCTGTTATATAATAACAAAAGAATTTGGTGTGAAACTGCCTTCTCAAAAATTGGTTTTCAAATATCACCGTGTACAAAGTCGCAGGTAAGAACTAGTGTTGAATATTCATTGCAATGAGAACGTTACATTTTGAAGGTTCTAACAATAAAGTAGAATGCTTAAAGCTAAATAGTACATATTTATAGCATGGCCAGATTGTTCACTATACAATTTGACAAACTTCTATGTTTATATCAAATTACCGACAGAAGCGAAGTACATGCAATTATATACACAGGTTTCACTCTTTTCGGTAATGGTAAACATTATGAGGAAACCGACATGCGATAGTTATTTATGGTATGAATAATACAGCTCTCGCGGTGGATTATGGCCTAATTCACCTCACAAAAGTAAGGTGGGCCTAGCAGTGGGTGAAAATAGGTTATGATAATTGGTAAATATACCAACGATGACAGAAAACTATTCAAACTAAAAATGTATGCTAGTTTGTAAACTGTTACAAATTGCCCTGCAATTTCCAGTTTCCGCATGTACATTATTGAGTGAGAAGGACTCACTGGACTGGCGCACTACTGCACGTCATGAACAAGCTAAGTACACGGTAAACATTTCTGGCCTAGCTAGCTCGGTGAAGTTTGTGCACTACGTTATTCTGCCTGCCTCAACCTCGCGAGCCGCTGGGTGAGCTCGTCCTGCTCCTGCGACACCACCGTCGAAGCCCCCACCGACGTGCTCGGGACTCCTGAAGGCAACTCCATGTTCAGCTCCAAGCTGGAAAGTACAGTGATATCTATAATAACTCTGTTATGACTGCAAGACACTTATTCTTAACCTTAACAACACTATGCCTGCACTGGTCCGTGCAGACGATGTTACAATTATTAAACATCTTTTGTCTGAAATTGGTTACTCAAAGGATTAAATAGGATTTTGGTTAATCAGTGACAGTATAATATTGTATAGCACATGCTTCAGGGGGGCGTATTACGAGCTTATTTACAACTTCGCAAGTTCCAGGCAATTCTTTTTACGGCCGTAAACTGAATTGTTCTGTTTCTTATTATGACCTACATTATGTGAAATTAAAAATCTATAATGCGAAATTACCAGTCTGTTAGTAGGTCAGAAGTAGGTATGATTTGATTGTTACATCTTGTAACTGGCTGGCATTAGGAGATCATAAAACGAAATAGCCAGGCAGTTCAGTTTACGGCGTAAATTGACTTGGATTAAGAGTTCATAATACGGCCCCAGTACTTTTAGACTTGCTACAGAATGGTGATTCACACTAATATAGTGATGTATTATTTTGTGAGTCACTGGCAAAGAGTATAAATAAGTAAGAACTGGTAAACACAAACTACTGTAATCTCAGTGGAAATAAAGGTAGTTACTGAACATACATACAACAATATGTTGCCGGACAACTTCGTAACAGCATTATGTATTTGGATGTAATTTAATAAACAGGTACATTAGGTCCTGGAATAAGATCATTTTCATAAACACAGCACAGTTACTATAGAAATAAAGTATGTACCCCGCCTCATCAGCCACTTGCTGCAATAGCGTGTCCACATCTCCCTGCGGCACCGTGGTGGTGGTGGTTTGTGACATTGCATTCTCCATGTATGAGGACTGGACATCTAAGTCTTCAAACTGGCTCTCGAACTTGTCCATGAGGGTGGATATCTTCTCGAGGTTCATGGACTTCATCGCTGCATCCATAGCTTTAACTACACCGGCCATGGATGTTGTGACCTAAAAATGAAAAATATTTTTCTGTTACATACTCACTAGGTTATTCATGACTGGTTAAGATGGTGGATGGTGGATGGTGGATGGATGATCTTCAGTTTACCCCCACTGGCAGTATTTGTTCAGAGGCATTATTTTTACACACTACCTAGGGGTTTAATAGGTATTCTGTGACACTACCCCCACATACATCACATTTTGCTTTTGGAGTTATTAAATTTTTTAAATACAAACAAAGATTTATTTGTATAGACAATAAATAGAAGAATATAATTATGTATAATTTTAAAAGTGCAAATTGCAACTTGGACTACTTCCCAAAGGGATCTGTACCAACGTATCTATAAAAACGGAACCCTAAAACTAGTTATCAGTTTCTATCAAACTATTTCTACTAGATTTGTTACCTTTCTCGTAGTAAGTGCAGTCTGCACTCGACTCGACACAGCATCTACTCTCGCCGACATCCTCAGGTAGTTCAGTGCTTGGTTCTTCTGTCGTATTGCATTCTCAGCGTGTATTCTAGCACCTTCCATGTTGCCCTTCTGTATAGCCTTCTTCGCCTTCTCCTTTTCTACTCTCTCTTCTTTCTCACATTTTTTGGAATTTCGTTCCAACTCTTTTACAGCAAATTTTAAATTAAACAGGTGTTCTGGTTAGTTTAGTTAAGGATTTAATTTGATGAATAAAATTAGTTTAGGCACATTTCATAAAATAAAAACTTATTATGTGTCACAACTTCACAAACACATCCTGACTTGTAGTTAGGATTCCCTGTATCTAAGGAATCCCAACAACTACAAGTAACTATGAGGAGTCAAGTCCATGGTCTCACAACATCCAGACTCAGATATTTGTGACTGTTTTCTTATAGACCATGTCAAGCACATACAATAGACAGGTATATCTTGATAATTCAAATGGGTATTCCTAGGTTTTAGAGGTATTTATTTAAAAAACAAAACATGATTACAAAGTAGCCAAATCTTGGTTCTGGGAATGGATACTTACAGTTTGTCACTATAGCTACTACCTAAATCATAGGGATTAAATACAAAGCAAAAACCAAGAGCATATTAGGCAGTTTGAACGCATACTCCCTCTAAAATCACTATTATGATGAAATTGTAAAAGGATACTTTCCATTGCAGACGATGACATTTCGTTCCCCAGTTTGACGGCTTTTATTTACGGTTAACACAGAAACGAAGGCAAAGGGCCTTTTATATTTTAAAATCCTTTTGATTAGGATTTACAAGAAAAAACAGCACGATGACTCAGAACGAGGACCCAAAGCAAAAACGTAAACTCAAACAGACAGAGAGTTGACAGAGTTTTTTTTTTTTTTTTTTGTTTTAGTTATGGCTTCGCACGGTTTGTGCATATAGCCAGTGTCAAGTGTTTTATTTTAAGTATTTCTTAATTTCACATTAAGAAAGTCACAGCAATGTTATAGCAATCGTGGTCAAGTAGTCAAGTCAATTATTTACATCGTCAGTCATGATTCAGTAAAGTAGTGGATGCTTTACTGAAACTTCTGGGAGTTTTGGAAAAAATGCGAAATGACACGTTTTTTGAGTTTATATCATTCGCCTACACTCGTGCACGTTAACGAACACTTAATGGTTAATATTCCACCAATATTACACATTAACACTCGAAGAAACACAAGTTTGAGCTAATAATACAAAACCAACAACGTATCACTATCGGATTCCCGCCAAAACTCCTGCAAGTAAGTTGCAAAACAGTCGGCTGAGACTAAATTCACGCAGTAGCACAGATAAAAAAAAGAATGAAGTTAAATAGTAATAATAATAATATCATAGGCAAAAAACCACTACGTAACCCCATGAATAGGAACTTTAAAATTTTATTATCTGGATAATACTTCATTCAGCGCTAGGAGTATTTTGTTCTGTGGACTATAGTACCGCTACCGACTGACACCAGTGGTGCCAGATTAGGCAGATTATCGCTATTTAGGCTATATCAAGGGGCAAAAAATACAATCGACCACAAGTAGCCATTCAAGCTACCTAGAAAACAAAAACGGGCGATTTGGGATAAGTACTTCAAGATTACCCCAAGTATGGATTTAGTAATTTCTTGATAAGTATAAATAAATGCTTGTAACTAAACTTAATATTATAAATGCACGTCAACCTTTCGTTCCTCATGTTTTTTCCGTACTGCTTGCTTTCTTCTAGTTAGGTACATCCACTATTTATAGGAGTGAGATATGCATATTGCATAGACAAACGCGTATGAAAACGAGAAAACAATCTTTCTACTATTCTACGGCCCGCCAAAATTAAGTGACACCTCGCTGGGATGCAATTGCCTAGAGCCCTAGAGCGCGGTGGTGCCCCGCAATGAGATGTTACGAATCCAGTGAGTCATTATATATATTGTATTATTAGTATGTATGTTTAGTATATTAAGTTTATATATTATGTTACTATGTATTTATGTTTGTAATTACCAACTTGTTTATTTATTTACTTAAATGAAAAACCACCGTCCGATCTTCTCGTTACTCCTCTCCATGCATGGTTGTCTGGAAGAGATCGCTCTGAGCGATAAGACCGCCCATTGTGACACTAATTGTTAAATCTGTTTTGTTCTAGTTTTAAGTTACTTTTGTACTGTGGTGTCTCAATAAAGAATTATCTATCTATATATCTATCTATCAATTTGATATGTCCGGGTGATATCTCATTCTGTCTCTTTTCGCGTTTTCTCTTTATTTGGCCTAAAAACATAGGCTACTTAGCTCAAGATGTAAGGCGAAATTGGGCTACTTGTCAAAATAAATATTTAGGCTACTTGATACCTAGGCAAAATAAAGCTAATTGAGTTTGCTGATATGGCAACCCTGTCACATCTCACACATAGATATCGATACGTCGTCTGCTGACTGACACGTCTCCCGTTGGTGTTGTTTGTAGTTTCAAGTTTGTAGGTAGTTACTTTGTTTTGTATCAGTTTCATGTAATCAAGTAAAAACATTTGTTTTGTTTGCACTTTGCAGATGGCCATCACAGAAAGGATACTATTATATTATAATATCAATACCACCCTTATTCTCACAGTACCTACCTACATTATTTCGGAAGATTACCATGTTGACCCTTTCGTAAAAAATCGTGAGCTATACCTACATAACCTATTGGTTGTTGCAAAGCCAGTTTGCATGTTTTATAGGGTATGCGTGCAGGCAGGTACCTAGAGTTTGCATACCATAACATGCATAATTATTGCTATGGAAGCAGTTTATTTCAACTTTACTGCGGGTTCAAAAAATCTTGATGTGTTATTAGGTAGGTACCTATTACTTGCTTGGATAAAAACAATATTCAATCGACTGTAAGACCATCCATGTGCTGGTCTTCTGCAAGACATTGCAAAAGGCCAGCCTAATATAACAAAATTTACATTGTGTACATATTACAATGTGGCAGTATATTATGTAGGTACCTGCAGTGGGTTATTAGCAGTTGGTATACTAAGTAATTTTGTTTGTGTGAATATTTTTTGTGTTTGTTGATTAAAACATTATAATAATATGTTTGTTTTGTCAATAATAATATCTAAAATTTAGATTCTAAATGGTATGTAGGTACATATGTTATACCTACTTCATTTATTTATTATAATATTTATTGCATGCATTTCACTTGGTGTATGTATGTATGTTTATGATAATAAGGGACAAATTATTATTACTGTGTAACTCCGCCACATAAATGTTAATATAATTTAACATTTATGACTCCGGTTCTAAGCGCGGGTTAAGGAGGAAGGTACAGTATCTAATAATTAAAACACAGTTTTAGTAGGTACCTACCTAACTAATTGTTTGTGAATATATTTTGCAGCCAACTAGTTTACTTACTACTCCTTGGTTACAAAGATTAGTTATCAGATTGTTTATTTTGATATGATACTGCAATAAAATTTAAATTATGCACCTACTTGTGAAAAAATTGTTTTATTTCTGAAAACTGCTCACATAATGTGTCCGGTTTTTTTAATATTTTTAGTGTTAAGTATAATCTACTCCTCTGCAAACCCAGAAATCCTGCACATGGCCTAGGGGGATCTCCGAAATAAGCCTCTGCCATGACCTACCTCTCACCCTCCGCTCCCCTAGAATGGTAGGTCTGTGCATTTGTTTTTAAAACATTAGTTCATGTACGAAAATTGTAATAAACAAATTCGTGCTAGTTACACCATTTATAACTTCAGAACAGCTGGACTGATTATATTTTATGATGTTTGATTAGGTCAAAGTTGTTAAGTACGGGACTTACGGAATATGAAATTAAACGTACCTATGGTGTTGAGTGGAATGATCAATGAACTATAGGATAGGTAGGTAGGCACCTATTCTGGCAAACATCGCATCGCTTTCTTAAATGTCGGTAGGTAAGTAAGTACATTATTTCAAAGTATCGATATGAGTACATAGGTATCGATCGATACCATTATACCAGTAAAAGACAAATAGGTACCTATAAAAGTACCGATATTTAGCTAAATATCGATAGCATTATCAGTATTTCCGTAGCAAACACCTATATTTTGGAAATATCGATATCAGTCCCTATCAGTAGGTAGGTAAACCCTTATTTCATTATACAGTAGGTACCTACTTAGCCATTAAACATTTCAACTACGACGTCACAATAATATCAAATGATGATCAAAATATTATGATTGTTGTCAATAAGATGTTGTGTCAGTCTTACCTAATCTAAAAATGTATAAGATACATTTTTATTACAATTTATTACTATACCATACCTACCTATCTAGCCAATTTATTACATAGAATTTAATATTATTTGTAAGGAAAAATAAAACGCAAAAAAGATAGGTACCTACCTACCTACTACGTTTTCTTTCTTTATCTGCATTCATCGTGTACACATATACACTGTACACAATTTTATTTATATATATACCACACGTAGCAAAATTATCGTAAAGTTGTTAAGACTACAATAATAGTCTCTATTCCAATAATGTTAGAGCTGCTGTTTTCTGACAAAAATGCTCTTATGTTGGTAATACGCCTTACTGCGTAAGAATAGCCAAAACAAACCATTATAAATGTCAAAAAAGTGCACACATGCATAAGACGTCAAACTAAATTACGCACACGTATGTAAATTTGCAGCATTTATCGTCTGTACCACAGGATATGTATATCATCCTAATGAGTAAGTGAGTGAACTAATGAACTCATATTCCATTTTTTCACTCATTTGCGGGATTCATATACACAATCCTGCAAGACCGAAATTGCACAGACAAAAAAATTGTGCAATTAAAAAAAACTGTCTTGTGACTGTCAAAATTACTGCGTGCATTTAGCCGGTTCGAAAACAGTCAGCTGACAACTGACATTTATTTATGTTTATGACAATGTCATCTGATCGTAGCTTTTTTTTTGTTTTAGTAATGGCTTCGCACTTGTTTGTGCATATAGCCATTGTCAAGTATTTTATTATAAAGTAAAGCTTCTTGGGAGTTTTGAAAAAAATGCGACATGACACGTTTTTTGAGTTTATATCATTCGTCCACATTCGTGCACGTTAACGAACACTTAATTATTAATATTCCACCAATATTACACATAAACACTCTAAGAAACACAAGTTTGAGAAAATAATACAAAACCAACAACGTCTCACTATCGGATTCCCGCCAAAACAGCACCACCTAAATAAGGTGTATTAAATTAATCCGATTTATAGGGGTAACCAGCGATGTTGACCTTTTAGAATGTTGCACGAATGATTGGAGCTGCACCTAAATAACATGTATTAGAAATTAAATTAAATTAATTTTCTAAATTAAATTAAATTTCCTTTCGGGTGTATCCGCTTTTGTCAAGTCTATTTCTGATACTACGTCTATGGTATTAATGTATTTGGCTATGGTACATTTTTTTTTATGCGAATGAACTTGTTTTTTTACTCTGTTGGGTGAGTGAATATTACGTTTTTGAATGTTGGTGCACTTGTCATTCACCTGATTCACCTATGACAACAAAACGTAAAAAAAAATCCATGGAGTGAAAAGTGGTCGTCGTTCGCTTTGCTGCCAATTTTATTTCGAAGTGAAAGATTTCTATAGCGTCAAATAATCTAAAATATTCGTCAAGATCCTTTTGTATTCTAGATTTAAACAATTTATATTAGAACCGTAGTGTAAACCGTATTTTAGTTATTATATTATTTCCGACTTTTACTAAGGCCCTGACAATAGCAATAATCCCAAACAAGACCAAGCAGACAGAGGACATCGGCTGGGCGTAAAAAGAAAATGGCGTGCGCTACACTCAAAAGAACTTTCGACTGGGAGTCCATGTCGCAACTGCCTGCGAAGAGACGAAGATGTTCTCCATTCGCTGCGAGCTCTAGCACAAGCCCTGGTATTCGAATGCCTGAGAACCGTTCTGCATTTGGAGAAGCCGTTACTGCACCTGCAAAGTTAACCCCAGGTTTGTTTATATACCTACCTATTCTGTTAGCCGATCGTAACGTTTACAACAGTCGCTGGGCCCGCTAAGGTAATGGGATATTTGATCATTGATGGTGTAAATTACTCAGCTGTGTGTATTATCTAACGCCATTGTTTTGTGCTATCATGAATATTTTTATCGAGTTAGAGCGAGACGGGTGATGGTTCAAGACCGTTGTGTGGATTTTTTTAGTCCTTTTGTTGGTCGGTTTTTCTTTTGAAACTAGCATTTCATTTCCAAGTATTGGTGGAGGGCCGAGGTTGGCTGGGACATGGGCTGACATGCAGTTGTACCTTTTTGTTTGAAATTTCGAACACTGAATAGGTAGAGTAGCATATTCTCAAAACAAAGAATTGAAAAAAATACATTATATGTAAAAATATAAATAAAAAACAATATAGAATGACCAGGCAAATTTAATTGGTGCTGCAACAATGAATGTCTCATTCCATGGTACAAACTTACTAACGAATGTAGCATGTAGAATTATTATCTACATAATAACACAGTGCTTTGGAGAATGGCTGTTCAATAGAAATATAGATCATTATCTGGAACAGGGTACTACAATGCCACTTATGCTGCTCACACTAAAAATTTCCTAATTTCTAGACAAAGTCAAAGTCAAAGCATTTATTGTAAATAGACAATTAAATCGCACTTTTACAAGTCAAACAGCTAATTAGACATATTTCTAGTGAGGATTCAGTGCTTTACAAACAACAATTATTAGGTACAGTTAATTTTGAAATGAAAAAATAACAGTCAATCAGCGGATACAACATGGCCACATTAGAATCAATTATTGGAGACATTTAATTTTGTTCTGTGCAACATACAGAACAGGCCAGCTGTGTGAACCTTATATTTTTTATAGATTCCTTGAATTCTATAAAAACTGAGCAGGTAGGACAAGTTTTTGTAATAACAGCTTTTATGGTTTTACAGCTTACTGACTGTATAATGTTGAAGAAACAGTGCCTATATTATCTTCTTTTTGAATAATTGGATATTTACACAGTTTACACTACATTTTCAACCCTATTGCAGATAATTGTTGGTGTATCTATAGCAATAATAAATGAACTGCAACATAATTTATTTCTAGAAGGTATTGTTTCCTGACAATAGAGATTCTTTAAAAGTTAAAATTTACACATCATCAGACCATGTCTTAATTATTGGCAGTTGTGCCTAATGAATAGTAAATTACTACAAATGTTGGAAAGTTCCTTTAATTACTTGATATACAAATAATAATTTTGATATGGGGGCATTCCATTGTGTTAAACCATTGTGCTTTGTGACAAGCTATTTTGGGATGAAAGATGGAGCAGGTGAGTGTATTAGCCAGCTAGAATAATAATCCAAGTTCCTTCCAATTATTATAATAGTAAAAGTTGTTTTATAGTGTTGTTTTTTTGGTATTACTTAGTGCACAAACAGCTGGATCGATTTTAGTGAAATTTGGTGTGGCGGTAGCTAACATCCTAGATTAACGCAGGCTACTTTTTGTTCTGAAAATAGCAGGTAAGTAGAATAAGCAGTAAGAAGAATAATGTCATCATCACATACAAACTGATCCTAACGGAGGAATATTAGATCACAAGATTAATTCTTGGATTAGTACTTGAAAAGGAAACATCTTTTTCAAACTCAAATCATAATTAAATACTGTTTTTGATGTATCATATTTTAAGTTTATGGTTTTCTTTGTTGATGAGATTTAATCGTTTGACTTGTAAAAATATTGATTTTATTGCCTATTTACAATAAGTGCTTCGACCAAACAGTTTCTGTGTCTTGGTTCCAGAGCGTATGGCGCAGGACATCCGCGACGAGATCAAGCGGCTGCAGCGGCGCCGCCAGCTGCGCACCGCCACCGGCGCCGCCTCCTCGTCCTCCAGCGGCTCGGAGGGGGACACCTCGCCGCACCGCGACCAGCCGCACGCGCGCCCGCACAACCGCGTGCTGTTCACTTTCAAGCAGGTAGGTGCTGGTATCCGGTGTTGAGGATCATGGTATCGATGCACTGCGGATGTTGTAGCATTTCCTCATAGATGGGAGGTATCGAGCTGTGGTCTTTTTAAGGTTCCATACCCAGAGAGTAAAACAGGACCATGTTACTAAGACTATGCTGTCTGTCTGTCACTACCCGGTATCTCATGAATTGTGATAGTTAGATAATTGAAATTTTCACAGATAATGTATTTCTGTTGCAGCTATAACAACAAACTTCAATAGTAAAACCAATAAAATAAATATTTAAGGGGGCTCCCACACAAGAAATGTGATTGTATTGTTGTTTTTATAGAATATTGTACAGAACCCTTCGTGCCCGTCTCCGACTTGCACTGGGCCATTTTTTTAATTGATTGACTATCGTGTATGTTAGAGTGATGCTACAGTGTAATAATATCTCTTCAATCAAATCCTTTCTTTGTCATATTCGAGTGACTGACCATTATGGATGATAATATAATGGTATTTGAAATTCTGTTAGTCAATACATTCGTCTCTTTATCACAAGATAGGTTATCATAGGTAAAACTTTTTGTATTTTCATGGTTTGTCATACGTCAAAGTGTATATTAAACTTACTTTCATTCTTTCTTTACTTTCTTTTATATCTTTAATAACGTAGTCCCTCACTAGTATTGCTCCTGTATTGTGGGTACTGCTTACAGACATAATTTGACATACACATCACACACAGACCAGAAACAAACATTTAATTTTGTGTATTGCACAAATATTTGTTCCGGACGATAATCGAACCCGCGACACCCAAGCGCAGCGGTCCGATTGCTCAACCACTACGCCAAGCCTGCCGACAAATTCAAAGAAGAATGTTTATAAAGGCCGACCTCCAACAGGTGCGCATGATCTGCGAGCGGATGCTGCGCGAGCAGGAGTTCGCTCTGCGCGCGGAGTACGACTCCGCGCTCAACTCTAAGCTGGCCGAGCAGTACGAGGCGTTCGTCAGGTTCAATCTTGACCAGGTATGGAGTGTGGACAAAAAGCACTGTACCCGTGATAGTAGAGAAACTTCGAGAACGAGCAATCAATCTTATTCCATCGCTTTGTATCGTGTATATTATATTGCTCTCTCTTGCTTCACTGCCGTGGCCACGAAATATAATATAGCTCTCTTCTGCCATGTAATGCCTAATAATAATTCTATCAACTATATTGTTGACTCCTTAACATTTTAGTCTCAATTCTCGTCCAATTATCTAACTGTCGTGTCGTTATCAACACACGTTAACAATTATCTAAATGATGCATTTTAGAAAAAAAATTGGCACATGACATACATGATATACAATTAGGAATATTGTGCCTTGCTAAGCATTGTGCAGTCCTAAAGGTGTAATGTGGGTTGTGTTGTGTGCAGGTGCAGCGCAGACCGCCTCCTTCCACGTGCATGCAGCTCGGGATGGACGCTGAGCACATGCACCAGGACCTCGTGCCCAGCTGTGAGTACCATTGTCTCGTTTATTTTCAAGGTTCCCAGACACCACAGTACCATGAAATCATTTAATTGTAGAATATTTTAATATACTTGGTTTTCTTGCTATGATATGTACTGGTTTGGGTTATTTTTGTTTCTGTACTGAAAACGAATCCTTTTTGCAGATTTGTCCTAATATAACGGAGTCTGCATGCGGTGCAACACTGCAGTATATCAAGACAAACATATTTTGGTATATGTGAATATTATAATAATATGCGGGAATGTAAATTATCCTGAAACAATCAAGATATTGTGATTGCTGGTGGAATTTGGCCTACCATTTATTGTATACAACATAGAAATTAAAATACATTTGAAGGACTGATATTTATGTTAGACAGCATGAATTTACGTGCTAAGTCACGCTGATAATAATATATGACGCCAATTACATGGCTATTGAATATAGGGGTATGACTCATTAGTCTTGTAGCCCTACATTATTGATGTAGCTTGCACATTTGAGCTGACCTCATCTGTCACCTATTCTAGTGCATTAGTGCATTTTTATGACAATCGACAATATTAACTAGACCAAATTCCACCGTTTAGTGCATGCCACGTACACATATAATTAGCTTATAATGCTTTAGATAGGTTCGCTGGATAATTGTGTTCATAGACTGACGGCATCGGAGTCGGCGCTAGACCGCGATGTGGCATATTTCACTAACCACTGACGACTTGTCGACATGCAAACAGAAGCACAGAAATGGACTTGTATTGGATTGTATTTTATATATTACCATTATTAACTATGAACCTATAGTATCTTAGTAATAACACTAATAAATTCACGCAGAGTGCCTCAATCAATGTTCTCGATAAAAGCGAATTAGTTAGCCATAATTATTTTGATTCGTATGATTAATTTTTACTTCTACTAGAACTAGAGACCTAGTTGTTAATTTATATTTGGTTGCCACGTTCGACGGGAGGAGGCGCTGCGGCCTTGGTATCAGATGGTTTGGTAAACTTTTGTTTTTCATGATCTTAGCAGAATATGATTACTTACGATCCTCTTCATCCAAATTAACTCACTGATACACGGCTTGTTATTAGACAATTTATATTAGATATTAGCTTTATTTAATTAAGTTATTTTTCTCAATAATGTTAGCCTACTCTGTGTCGGATGATGTGTACTGGAGTGACGCGCTAAGACGTTCATTGTTGGGACTTGTTTTTACTATTGTTTAGTTGTAACTTTTTATTGAATACAAAAACGTATAATTTGTTACCAAGCATTATTCAATAAAAATAGGATAGGACTTTTTTAAATTGTATTATCGGCTCATTAGAATATCGGCAATTAAGAACTGAAAATAAATTAGCTAAACACCCATACATAATGGCTTTTATTGATTCCTATTTTATTTAAGTTGTATATGGTTACCTACTTACAATACGATAGTGTCTTGTTTACCTATGTATTTTATACAAGTTAGGTAGGTATTACCTATTATTATTTCCTCATAAGTATACTCAATACTCATCTCAGTACCTACTCATAGTACCTATCTGTACAAAGACAGTTTCAGTTTCTTTATCATATTTATATCGTCTATAGGTACTTACATACTATATCACAATACCCGCTCAGATTATTCATCCAACGGATATGACATCCTCAAGATCCAGGGAAGAAAAGAGACAAGTGTATACAAATAGACAAAGGAGTAAGTAGGATAGTACGATGATGTTTTGTCTTTGCGGCGTAGCACTAATTTATTGCTGTGCTGCAGATGAAAACCAATCTTGACATTTTAGAATGTCGCACGAACGATTGGAGCACCACCTAAATAACGTGTATTAAATTTATCTGACTTATATAGGGGTAACCACTAACCAGCGACCTTGACATTTTAGGATGTCGCACGAATGATGGGAGCCACACCTTGTCATATCTATTGGATGAATAATCTGAGCCTTCCACACTTGTATGCCGCTGCGCTCAGCGCTCTGACCAGTCTGTAGTTTTTTTTTATTTTTTTTGTATTAGTTATGGCTTTGCACGGTTTGTGCATATAGCCAGTGTCAAGTATTTTATTTTAAGTATTTCTTAATTTCACAGCAATATTATTGCAATCGTGGTCAAGTAGTCAAGTCAATTATTTACATCGTCAGTCACGATTCAGTAAAGTAGTGGATGCTTTACTGAAACTTCCAGGGAGTTTTGGAAGAAATGCGAAATGACACGTTTTTTGAGTTTATATCATTCGCCTACACTCGTGCACGTTAACGAACACTTAATGGTTAATATTCCACCAATATTACACATTAACACTCGAAGAAACACAAGGTTGAGCTAATAATACAAAACCAACAACGTCTCACTATCGGATTCCCGCCAAAACTCCCACCAGTCTGTAGTATTACTGGTATTTATTTCCTCTATACTCTATGGTCATTGCATTATCTACCTATCTCGTTAGCTCGATCATGTTGTCATTACTGTAAGAAAGAATGAACTTATATTGTTTACGTTCTTGCGTTCTTATATAAATGGCTGTCAATGTCAGCTGAAAAGAATGAACCTTTTTTTATGAATTTACTCACATTTTGCTTGCTACCTATGAGTTGAATCTTTGCTAGAAATATTGGTTCAAAATAAATAAATTAGATTTTTTATATTGTAATCTTTTGTAACGGTACTAAAACAGTGAAAAAAATGAGTTTCGACAATTCCACGAACAGTGTACACGATAAAGACGAAAGAAGACATTACGATCGCAAGAAATCCGACGATCTACAGATTTCGAGGACTGATATGAATATGTTGATCATGAATTATTTAGTAACAGGTACCTAATAAAATGATTATTCTTCGAAAATTAATGCTAAAGCTTGTCCTCTAATCCACCTATGCACTGACGACTCCCAACGATTGACCAAATAGACCACAAGGTTGACTTCTACAATAACTTTCCATGTTGCTTAGAACGTCTTTGTTTAGTTTTGAAGTTATCACCGCCTAAAACCCCTTATGTGGGATTCACCACATTTAATTAAATATTCTTGATATCAATTTAATTGCAGAAGGTTTCAAGGAAGCAGCGTTGAAGTTCCAACAAGAGGCAGGCCTGCAGGAGCCTTCCCTGTGTAGTTCACTTGACGAGCGGATCATGATCCGTGAGGCTGTTCAAACGGGCCGCATTCCTGATGCAATCGCCATGGTCAATGCTCTGCACCCAGAACTGCTAGACAATGATAGATACCTGTACTTCCATTTACAGGTACTTACAGCAAACTGTTTACCTAGTTTACAGTTAGGGCCTATGATTTGATTCCCTATGATTTCCACAAACGTTGCAGAATTTTCCATCTACATCAAGATCTGCCAAGTCACCATTAAGGAGAAGCATTCGATAAAATGTTTGATTTAACTATTTCAATGGTTGAAACTTGTGAACAGTTGAAGTTGAATCATCACTCAGGGTTCTGTGTCTGGATGTAGATAGGTACATGGAGTTAGGATCTATTATGTGATTGTGATATTATTTTTATTTATTTATTATCGATTTGTCCAGCAACTCCAACTGCTGGAGCTGATCCGCGTGGGTCGCGCGGAGGAGGCGCTCGCGTTCGCTAGCGCCACGCTGGCGGAGGCCGGCGCCAGCGACCGCACGGCGCTCACCGAGCTGGAACGCTCGCTGGCCTTGCTCGCCTTCCCGGACCCCCACGCCTCGCCCTTCGCCGACCTGCTGCTGCCTGCACACAGCCAGAGGGTGAGACAATATTCTAACTTGAACTATTGCAATAGTGCATTGTTTTTATTTTTAACAGGCTTCAAAAGTAAATTCTGGATCACTCTGTGTACAGATTTAGATGGTTATGTTCTGGCTAGGTAGGGTTCTTTCTACACAACAATAATAATTTGTCATTGAAGGTTATTGATGTTAATTGTTATTGAGGTTATTGTTGCATATCATGAAAATTGGTTCAGTAGTAAAATTTGTATATTGTTTCAAATAATTTAAGGTTTTACCAGCGCAGCGGGACGGCGGCGGCGCAGTGTTGGAGTGACGAGAGCAGTTGTAATTTACTAGAATGTATTGAACACTCCACACAGAAACGTCGTACCCGGCGTGGGGCGTGGCGCTAACGGTCGCCAGTATCTCCAGTATTCATACTATACATAAGTCTAGTGATCCATATATGTAGTTCCTCAAATATTGATCCGGTCTCTTTCTTTCCTCAGGTGTGCCAATGTAATATTAAAATCTTAGTTAACTAGTTTATTTTCCAACAGATTGCGAGTGAACTAAATGCAGCAATATTGAAGTCTGAAAACCAAGAGTACACCAATCCCAAGCTCTGCAGTTTACTCCGTATGATCCTGTGGTCACAGAATGAGCTCGACAAACACAACATCAAATACCCAAAGATGACAGATCTTGCGAATGCTACAATAGAACAACCCAAGTAAACTTTAAGCCCAATAGATTTTATAGCACTCTTGATTAGGCTAAAGATAGCATGTGGTCTCTGCTATGTGGGATATGGATTTTATTTATTTATATGAAGTTACAGCTTAGAGTAAAATCATAATTACCATAGCTAAAGAAACTCCAAAGGAGAGTATTGTATGTGCTCTATTTTTAGCCTAGTTACAATATAGCTTCAGATTTTTTTGAATTTGTCACATAGATGAGCTATAATAATTAACCTTTTTTAACACCAGTCATCAATACATGACAACGTTACATGCTCTTTGTGCCGGGTGTCATCATAAGGTGACTGTTCGTTTGTGAACTTTGTGGACTTCTTAGCTTTATGTTTAGAGTTTGTTGGTGTTTTGCTTCTAAATGCATGACAGTCAAAAGGTTAATTAATCCTGATAACTTAGTACCTTCAATGAATAAATAAGTGCAAAGGCTAGGAAGGCAGGCAAAGCTTTAACCTTAGGGGCTTATTAGATTTTCATAGTTGCATATTTAGCTTGGATCATAAAATAATTATGCGAATCAACACTAAAGTCTAAGCTAACTTTTAATTCAATTGTGACGTCTACAAGAATATGATTAGTTCACGAATATTGTTACATGAATAGCTATTTAGTGCATAAGAGGTAAATTGAGATTGACAAATCTTAAATTTCCTGAAGTATTTCTCAGTAACATAATTTACATTTTGTAGTTTGGCTAAACTACCTACTTTACTAATTATCAAGGAGTTCTATTATCAATTTACTTATTGGGGCTTAGATTTTGAATATAAATATTATATTTCTTACATACATAGATTAATTACCATTTTTGGGCAAAGGTCTCACACATTATCCTTCCAAAATGTCTCAATCATTATCCATCCTTCCAAACGAATAGATAAATCATTTTCTGTCAACTAATTAAATAACTTCATATAATTATGTTGTAATTATGTAAGGCCTTTGTATTTTATTTATGTAATGTTTAGAAATTAAATAAGTTATTGTAAGAAATAATTGTTTTATTTTTCTGACTTCATAATTAGAACTATTGCTAAGTACATTTTATTCATTCAGCGGATGAAAATTATAATAGCGGTTGATAGGACGATGTATTATTTTCAATAAAATAGAATGTCATGAAGCATTTATAAATAATGAATAAAAATAAACCATTATTTGTTGCAGTCAGCAGCTCATAAAATAACAATAAAGATGTTCTTATATATTATGGTACCTAGCTCCATCTCTGATTATACACTTCACTCTGGTCTTGTGCTGACTGCACAATCTATATTGTAATGATTCCACTTATTATAATTTTGCACTGAAGACGATTATTATTGTAAAAGAAAGATACTATAATTATACTAGTTTTGTGCCACTGCTTGATTACCATGGAATTACTGAACCATAAACAGGTAAATTAAGGCGAGATGGTTCCTTGAGATAACTGCAAACATATCTCCAAATACAAGCTATATAATATCTGGATATTTTTATTCAATAATTTCTAACAATTCTGTAATGGTGATGGATGTCAAAAAGTTATTGGATTTCATATGATAATAATAGAAACAGCTGTAACATTATTGTTACAGGTATTGTACACATCAAGATTTTACATAATTAATGTAACAATACTTAAATAATTAGGCAATATAATTTTAATGTACCAAAAGTATTCATGCAATATTTAAAAGTTACAGAATAGGTTACACTGTAGGTAAATATCCAAAGTACTGACTAATTTTTCTTTTAATTTTCTGTATTTTACCCGACCCCGGAAAGTTCCGTCCGGGACGAGATCTCCGCTCTGACCATGGCACTGCACCGTTTATCCTTTGATCGTCTCTTGTCCGTCTTATATAAAGAGGGCGAACAACTGACTGATACCTATTCTGTGGTGCTGCACTCATCCTGTGTGGTGCAGCTCCATCAGAAATGGTCTCTGTAAAGTGGTATGCCCTTAAGGCTATTTGTCACCAACCCAGTACATAATCTAGGGCTTTGGAGATGATCCCGCTGGAGCGCTGAGGCACTGCAGCATTAGGTATCGGAGTGGGGCACAGAGATCGTACATTTGACGAGTTCCTGTAAAATAATGAATGTGTAACTGCACAGTTTCTAGCAGTAGCATGACTAGCAAGTTCTATTAATATCACTCAAATAAGTGTTGTTTTTGCCAATCATTGTATGTCCAAGTCTGTAAGACCATAGTCCTAAACATAGGCAGACTCAAAGCCAATAATATACCAGTGATTCAAACATCATTGTCACATTCCACAACCTCCACTTTGCAGTTTATGCTATGGTAAACCATCAAAGGGCTTTTACAATTTGCCATGCAAATATTAAAATCTTAAGAGTAAAATTACCTTTCAGGAGAAGCTAGCCCAGGGCTCACACCTATTCTTGGTGGCTCCTTACACTCGATCACTCCCACCATGACTCCCGGCAGCACCTGTCTGCCGCTCAGAGCCATCGCTCGCTCCTTCTCCGCACGGGTAGCATATCTGATGTGAGTCCAGTTACCTTGGGTGGGGTATTGTTTATCTGTGATAAAAATTAGCCTGCGTTAATCTAGTGCCTGGAATTAAACGGCCTAGTTTGGCAAACATCTCAGTTCATAATAGTAGTCAACTAACAATATCGGAAACAAAAACAATGGAATTCAATAGCTTACCTAATATAGCCCCGCAATTGCTAAACCTTGTAAGCACTGTATTAGCAGCATTGGGCGGGAAACCGAACACAGTAACCCAGTACTCATCCTGACAATGATAATTATCCGGCCACTGACTCGACTGGTTATCTACTGATGCATTCACATTATTGGCATATGAATTCTGCATCATAGAATTGTTATTGTATGCAGCAAAACTATCTTGGAATAAGGATTTGTTGACTGAAGGCTCATTGCTCTTTATGGTGTCGAATAAGTCTTCTATAGGCGGTCCGTTGGGTTTGCTAGAGAATGATATGTTAGGTGAAGTAGGCATGTTGGAATACATCTGTTGGTTGTACAATGCTTGTTGGTGCATGGACACGTTCTGCCGGTACAGTTTCTGCTCGGGCGTAGATGTCTGCGTTGGACTGGTTGGGGAACCTGGAATATTATAATTCAATTGGTTATTAGAAAGACGTTGGACAGCCAACTTTTAAAATGTTTAGTGATATGTATTCCACCCGATGTGTCAGAACAGCGATTAACTTTTAAGGCAATGCAGAGGACTTACCAAACGCTAGATTTCGGCCCTTTGTCGGAGACAAGCTGTTGGTCCTCGGGGTGGCAGGCGGATTTATTTCCCCAAGTAGAAAAGGCGGTAAATAACCAACATTTGGACTACCCGAAGGAGAGTGTGTGGGGCTACCCAGTGTCATAGGCTCCATTACTTTGGCACTGTTATGTAAATTGTAAATTAGTTCTACTAAGATAAAGAAAAGTAACGGACAGTCGAACACCAAACAAAACGATATTTATTTTTTTTTGTTTTAGTCTTGGCTTCGCACGGTTTGTGCATATAGCCAGTGTCAAGTATTTTATTATTATAAGTATTACTTAATTTCACATTAAGAAAGTCACAGCAATATAGCAATCGTGGTCAAGTAGTCAAGTCAGTTATTTACAGCGTCAAAGTCACGATTCAGTAAAGTAGTGGATGCTTTACTGAACCTTCCTGGGAGTTTTGGAAAAAATACGAAATGACACGTTTTTTGAGTTTATATCATTCGCCTACACTCGTGCACGTTAACGAACACTTAATGGTTAATATTCCACCAATATTACACATTAACACTCGAAGAAACACAAGTTTGAGCTAATAATATAAAACCAACAACGTCTCACTATCGGATTCCCGCCAAAACTCAACGATATTTTTTGCTTTTTGCAACTTTTTTTTTTTTGTATTAGTCATGGCTTCGCACGGTTTGTGCATATAGCCAGTGTCAAGTATTTTATTTTAAGTATTTATTAATAATAATTTCACATTAAGTAAGTCACAGCAATGTTATAGCAGTCGTGGTCAAGTAGTCAAGTCAATTATTATTTACATCGTCAGTCACGATTCAGTAAAGTAGTGGATGCTTTACTGAAACTTCCTGGGAGTTTTGGAAAAAATGCGAAATGATACGATTTTTGAGTTTATATCATTCGCCTACACTCGTGCACGTTAACGAACACTTAATGGTTAATATTCCACCAATATTACACATTAACACTCGAAGAAACACTTGTTTGAGCTAATAATACAAAACCAACAACGTCTCAATATCGGATTCCCGCCAAAAAAACCTTTTTGCAACTTATTTATCATAAACGAAACGAGTCAAACGAACGAACGAACTAAAAAAGTTACTCTATGGTTTTTTTATGTTTGTTTTAGTTATGGCTTCGCACGGTTTGTGCATGTAGCCAGTGTCAAGTATTTTATTTTAAGTATTTCTTAATTTCACATTAAGAAAGTCACAGCAATGTTATAGCAATCGTGGTGAAGTATGTAGTCAAGTCAATTAGTGCTAGCTATTAGCTATAGTTCTATCCATAGGGTAACCACAGAGAGAATCTTTCGAAATGAACGAACAACAAATACATGGGTGTAAAACCACAGACATAAAATATCTGTGGGTTTTATTTATACCATGTTTTTTTTTTGTTTTAGTAATGGCTTCGCACGGTTTGTGCATATAGCCAGTGTCAAGTATTTTATTATAATAACTATTTCTTAATTTCACAGCAATATAGCAATCGTGGTCAAGTAGTCAAGTCAATTATTTACATCGTCAAAGTCACGATTCAGTAAAGTAGTGGATGCTTTACTGAAACTTCCTGGGAGTTTTGGAAAAAATGCGAAATGACACGTTTTTTGAGTTTATATCATTTGCCCACACTCGTGCACGTTAACGAACACTTAATGATTAATATTCCACCAATATTACACATTAACACTCGAAGAAACACAAGTTTGAGAAAATAATACAAAACCAACAACGTCCCACTATCGGATTCCCGCCAAAACTCCTTTATAACATGTTCCGTGTTCAGTTTTCTTTTCAATGCACCATTCTCGTCAGGAAACAAAGAGTAAAGTAATATAATACGGGAATCAGGAAATCTGATAGAATCTGAATGAATCTACAAAATAACTCCTTTGGCACATTGGTGGTGTGATTTTGGCAACATTGTTTGTAATTTTGTATTGTCAAAAAAAAAAAAACAGTCAAACATACGAACTAGACGTGCGCAAATCATTACGCGAACGTGTGATACATTACACCATTTCATCACGCGGTCGCGTAATATTACCCTGTAATATCACGCGTGATGTTCGGTTGGTTGCTGATGTTCGGTTCACCTTCACTGTGATGATCGGTCGGGCCGTGGTTTTCGATTGAGAGAGACGAGCGAGACCATCGCGCGGCGACTACCACCATCCATCACCCATTATTTTGTTACCTTTGATCATGTCTAAAATTATGACGATCAACAAAAATGACGTCAGGCCAGTCTTTGTATTAGGTATTTTACAAATTACTTAAAAACGATTTCGCATGAAATTACGGAAGCGTTTCGAAAAATTCAATCAAAACATTGCATTTCACTATGGCGCCAACTGCCAGCCAAACGCGTAGCGGTTCCCATAGTGGAAATAAATACTAAACTTGCCAACCGAAGCGTGCGTGCACCGTATTCTATTCAGAATAAGGTTGACAATCAGGTAGGCACTTACCTATTGGATAAAAACAAATAGCTGAATATTAATAAATACTCATATCTCATCACGCGCTCGTCGGTTCGCACACGCGTTGCCGTAGATCGTGCTGTTTCTTTCGCTCGGTTATTCGACTTGTTCGAGCGCCGCCGGCGCCGTGCCGCGCCGCGCGTCGGTTCAGCGCGGGTGATGGATGGGTGATGGGAGGTGATAGGTGATATTTGATTTTACCGCGTGATGGAAAGTAATTCATTACGCGGCTGGGTAATATTACATCTTATCATTACAAGCATTCCTTACACACGTCTAATACGAACATGGATTCTGTTCTCAAGGATCCTGAGAATTTTAGTTCAAATAGCGTAAATGAAAACCGTAATAGAAGATGTAATAGCCAAGGAAACTTAACTACTGATAGTAGTAATATCGTCCATAAAATATTCAATCGGGAGGTAAGTCTAAATTTGAGTATTTGCATTATTTGTGAAGCTTTCGTCTTGCGCTTGGTTTATGCTGCTGTTTTCTTTTTTTATATCCTTTTAGATCTTGCTCAACTAGTCTATTCACTATCAAGTTATAATACGTTGACTCTACTTTTACCCATTCGCTTTAATAATGCTACACAACGATGATTTATTTCAATAGACCTCCCACGGAGTCCGATACAGCTAAATTCATAAATATACGAAATATTTTCAATAACCTGAACGCCTCAATAACATAACATTATGCGTCTATTATAGCTCCCCTTTCAATGACTGCTACATTCTGAGAACTTAAAAGCGTCCCTAATACATAAAAAATTATCTGCCACAATCATTCGACTAGCCATATCCTAGAAAAAATATAATTTAGCAGCAGTAAGTCCGTCCGTTATTCGTGATCTATATTACGGTCGCTATAACTTACAAGTTTTTTTATAGGCTAACATTTGACCACTATCTCACCTGCAGGCCTAGACAAGTTGCAAGCAGTGTACATACTCTGTAGGTGTTACAGAATAGTTGACTACTTATTAAGTACTTGGTACCTACTCGGTGAACGGGCTTCTATTCCGCAACTAGGCCGAATGGTTGGCCCTTTTTGCATGATGTCAGGTGGTGGTTACTAGTTCAGACGCCCGATGTCCTCCAGGAAGGCAAGCAGCTTGTAGATAACAGTGCAGGCCTCCTGCAGGGTTCCCGGTGCACCCAGGAACTGCACCCTTTGTGACGCAACACCTTTCGCACAATAGTTGACTAAAAATGGTCCACATTTTTCAGTATTTTGGCAGCACATCGCGCAGCAATGGGCGCTGCCGCAAGGTATTCGAGCGCATCCCGCCGCGGCTGCGCTTCTGCCTCATGGACATCGTCCCCATGTCCTATCTACGGGAGCATGTGTTCATGGGGTTCTCTCAATGTGGACAGTACCTACTCAGCTTCACATACAGCTGTAATACGACAGTGTACTTCAGAGAAAGCTCTAAATACACGTGAGTTTACTTGTTGGCGCCAAGTATGAATGAAGATTGCTCAGTTACAATATTAATGTTAATTGTATAAATAGTAGTAATATAATAATAATAATAAAAAATATAATTCAGCCTGTAACTGTCTCACTGCTGGGCAAAGACCTCCCTCACTTTTTAGTGAGGAGGATTAGGCCATAATCCACCATGCAGGCCAGGTACAGGTTGGTAGTAGTAATATACAGACAGATAAAATGTGTAGGTATAACTAAAATATCTAAAACAAGTTGATGTACATAGATGAAACTAATAAAAGGCTCTAGATCTTTAAGTGGTAGCCGTTTATTAATGAAACTAAATACTGTTCATAGAGATGTTACATTGTACTCACATATTTTCCGAAACAAGGCCTTTGGTGTGCTTTAGATCACACGAATGAAGTAAAACTTCTTTGATCTATAGATATACTAAACATAACTGGCTATGAAAGAAAGAGAGTAAGAAAATGTGTGCTCGCACCTGTCTCACTTACCCCTACAGTATTATACAAAATGTAACTCTCTTTCTACCTTCACTAACTTATATCTCCCTGTCATTTTCTGTTGTCATACTCCCCAAGTCATATGCATAAAGAAGAATTACTACAAACTATTTGTGCCAGCAATAATGTTCACGATAACTTAAGTAGCTATTTGATTCCCCCAGCTTGCATTTCCTGTCGTGGGTGCCGGGACAGTGCGTCCGGCCGGTGCACAGCGTGCCGCTGTTCGGAGACGACTGTGTGGACAGCAAGGTGACCATCTCCATGGCGCAGTGGAAGCACAACCCGGGTGTGCTGGTTGTCTATGGCATTGCGTGAGTATTTTACTCATATTAATGGTTCTCTGCCAAAAATTGGTCCTGTACATACAACCACTGTTTCAGTTGGTTTTTCCATATGGAATAGTCTTACGTATACTATTTTACTGATGTTGGCGACGGTGTGGTCGACAATAGTATAGTCTTACCAAGAACTGCATGAAGAGTTATCTAATATCTGCATTAATTATTTTGCCATCTTTGAGTGTAGCTGTTGCATTGCCTTTGATAAAGGTAGAGTGGGTCATTCATAGCTCTATTACGACGCATCGTAACACCACTCACTTTATCTATTTCACACTATGTTAAAAATACCAGGTATCTATAATAGTATGCCGAGTTGTCAAATACAGGTAAATAATTAATTTTCGTTATATTAATTTCCAGAGATTCGTGTTCGGAACGTTCCTATCTCAGCGTCATCGGCGTACCTCGGTTAGGATGTAAGAAATGTGCAGTTTATTCTAGAGAAGAAGGTAATTACCGTAACAATTATGGTGTTAAATTATTTTGTATTCGATTTTGTGAAGAGCCAAGTTGCATATTAAACTTCTTTCGATTCTCAGCTTTAAAAACATCTAAGTGAAGATACCAACACTTTTTCTTTTTCTATTACAGAAGAATTGCAATGGGGAAAGAGATGCATAGAACACAATTTTGCATTGCATACGAAATTCTTCTGCACAGCCGACTCTAGCATGTACGAACCTGTTGTCCAACTAGCGTACTCCAACCAGATCATCATATACACCGACTTCATCCACATACTGGAGATAGACTTCGTGAAACCGGGCCAGGAGCGGTCGGACCTCATAGAGGACACCAAGTACTCATTGGACCGGGAGATCGACTCAATGGACACCGACCCGGGCACGCCGGCCTCAGACGTGTCCGCGGCCTTCCAGTCCCCCAAGTACCAGAACAACGTCGTCCAGAACATCCTGGAGGACTTCTCCGACTTCGACATGGAACCGTTCCAGATGTCGCGGCCGGTGCAGCTGCCCGACGTGATGGGGCAGGAGCTGTGCATACAGGCGTCCTCCATATCGCACAACCTGATGGAGGAGTGGGAGGGCCCCTCGCCCTCCATCCGCACCCTCATCAGCCCCCCGCTGCGGTCCCCGCGCCGCCGGCCCGCCGAGAGCATGTCCCGGTTCAACGAGACCCACCGGCTCAACGCGGAGAAGGCCTACGAGTTCGTCGAGGAGGCGGAGACCAAATGCGAGAAGCTCAGCATGTTCCGGAAGCGACGGTTGGCCGACAAGAAGTACGAGTTCTCGGAGGACAACAACGAGAACATAGTCCCGTTCAGGGTGCTGAGGAGTAACCGGAAGTACTACATCGGATCGACCAGTAAAACGCAGCCGAAGAGAGCCAAGTCGCCGACCGTCGAAAGCGTGGTTCTGAGGGCCCATAACCAAATCGGCCGGCCCCCGTCGCCGGCCGGCGGCGAGGCGAAGCGCCCCGGGCCGTCGGCGACGGAGACGGACCGCAACAGCGAGGCGGAGTACCGCGTGATGGAGATGCTGGACGACGGCTCGCTGAAGACCGTGGCGGTGCACGACAACACCTCGAAGACGCTCTCGGACTGCCCGGTGAACGCGCAAGACCCTTACTTGGTGCATTCGGAGAACTCGAAATGTAGTAAATTCTTTACGCGATATTTCGTCGAGAGCGACGATGAAATCACATCAATTATTACCGACTCGGAAGGTAAGTCACTAAATCTGTCCTATACAAAAGTACAGGTGATCAATTAACAAACATAATTTTTAAAAATGCTTTAGGATTATTGTAAACTTGGGACACTACTTTTTCTTCTTCTGACTCGTGAGCTGTTCCAAAAAACTTTGATTACTTTTTGAACATTAAAAGTAAATCCAATAAATTGCAAAAATACGACATGTGTTCCAGACGACTGCATATCGGGGTACCACGTGGCGCTGCACCTGACGGCGCACGGCGCGGGCTTCGCCCCCCTGCAGGCCGTGTCCTCCGCCGCCTGGGACCGGCTCTGCTCCAACACTGCCTTGCCGCCGCTCACTATCCGGTAAACTGCCATCACTGGCCCAGCAAGCGCTGTTAGCTCAGTGGTTTCCGTCGTAGATCGCACTCCCCGGAGCGTATATACAAAACCGGCTGACAGCAAAAACTGAATGCTCTAAAAAAAAACATTGTCTATTTCATTCTATTGGCATAACATTAATTAATCCTAAAGTTTTGGCTTTCCTTTCCTTTTCATAAGGCTAAAAAGTGACAACAAATCCATTGACAGAACTAAACTAGAATTTAGACTAGACATATCATTGCTATGAGGGTAATATGAAAAGGTAAAAGGGTAAAAAGTGGTATTTATTGTATGTAATAAATAATTTTTGGGTAAGTACTACTTTCAAGAAAGTCAGGGAAGGGAAGCTCAAGGGAAAAGGGTCTGGGATACAAAGGTGGTGGGCTAGCAAGTAACGCAAAACTTGAGTTGGACAAGAGATGAACAGATTTGTCTAAATATTTTCTCCACAAATCCTCGTCTAACCCTCGCTTTTTATAACTCAATAATAAATTCACAAGTAAAATAAATAGGAACGCCAGGATTGTGTAAGAAAACTAGTAAACACGCGAGTGATAGACGTCAATTTTATTTTGTGGAATGAAATTTTAGAAACCTCTGTTTAACTCTGGTCTAAATTTTTGTGGTAAGACGGCGTTTGTTCCGTACATTCCCAGTAATGGGTGCATATTATTATCGTTTTGCACTCGCAGCGCCCAGCAGCGGTCTCTGGACACGGAGCTGCTGTGCAACGAGGTGTGCGGGAGGCTCTGCAAGGTGAACGGGCAGAAGTTCATCTACTGCTTCGACTGGGGCTGCCATGTCATCGACGTGTGCCAGTCCAGCGGCTGCCTCTCCGGGGTGAGGGCTTGCAACATTCATGTGCTAAATGCACGGTGCAATAGAGTAAACATATTACGGCTAATCTCAAAAAATTAAAAGTAAACATTTAGAAAAAGCTACTACCCTACTATCGACTGACTAAGCTAAGTTTTATCCCAAGAACCTGTAAAGTTCCTGCAAGCAAACGGGATTTATATTTCGTGTATATCTCTGAAACAGCTGTATCGATTTGGATCAAATTTTGTAACATCTTCGTAAAACGCGTATATACAAAAAAAAATACGCCTAGCAAAGCTCGGTTGTCCAAGACCCAAGTACTATATGAATGATTGTGTGGTCCACAGTTGTGTGCCATGTGGCTGTGGGCGAGCGCGGCGGACGGCGAGGCGGCGGCGTGCGAGGCGTGCAAGGACGCCAGCGCCGGCTGTCTGCTGCACCGGCATCAGTACGCCGCCGAGGTACGGGGTTGCGAGGTCGGCGAACGAGCCGTGCAAGGTCGGCGAACGAGCCGTGCAAGGTCGGCGTGCGAGCCGTGCAAGGACGGCGTACGAGCCGTGTAAGGATGGCGTACGAGCCGTGCAAGGACGGCGTACGAGCCGTGTAAGGATGGCATACGAGCCGTGCAAGGTCGGCATACGAGCCGTGCAAGGATGGCATACGAGCCGTGTACAGTCTCACAATATAAACCCTTCGTCTTTAAAGCGATAAAGCGATGATGGTCATACTAATGGAATGTAATGTATAACCCTAGTACCCAACTTATAAGGCGCGTCGTGAATCTTCGTTCGCGCAGAAAAGAAAGTATGGTCCGAAGATTAACGAAAGAATGCTTAAAACTTACAATCACCTAAGATCACTATTATAAGGTTCATAATACACTGCAGCTGTTAGTTCCATCTCACTCATGCCACGCGGCGATCGCTAAGATGGCGGCGGCTGCCCACCAATAGCGGTCAATAACATTTCCCGCGCTTTGAAAATTTATCTTCTGCGCAGGTACATCGGTAAGCCATATAAGTTGGGTACTACTATACCCTGAAGTCATCTTACATTCCATTCTAAAAAAATAAACTAAGGTTCTGTACACAGATATTAGTAACAGTCGATTTCAACAAAATTACGGTAGTCAATAATTATGTTGAAGGCGTGCGTTATTTTCCAGTGTTTGTTCGTGTGGGACCTCGTGAGTGGCGTGTACAGAACGGAACGAGTGTCCATGACTGAAGATTCGAGCCAAGAAGGGTCCCGAGGTAAACAAAACGCTGCTGTACTGGTATAAAAATAAGACACATATTCAAACACTATGCCCATACTAAAAACATCGAATGAAGAAATACTATAGTAGCTATAGTAGAGTTCATAGAGTTTCCTTTTCCCGTCCAAAACTCGACTATCAAAAAGCGCATGAAAGGGAAATGTCGTTTTTCAAATTCAAACCGACGTCAATTTGGTACCTACTCTTTTTATTCTTCTCTTTATTTTAACTTGTAAAAGTGCAATAAATATTGCTTATTCATAAATTATTTGAGTATTTATCGAAATTTCCGAGGGTCTGTACTATAAATTAATAATTACTGGGTACCTATATTGTTATATCGCGTGGTACACTGTCGGTTGTAGTTTCAGGCGCCGACCGCGCCCGCGAGCTCGCCAAGCAGCTCGGGCCCATCAACATGCCGCCTGGGAACGAGAACAGGTTGCTCACCACACTCACAGGTAAACGTATGTATCACAACGCTTTACAGGACAAACATAATAAGAATGAAAAATAAAGATAAAAATTACAGGAAAAAAAAATTCCACTTCTTTTTTATAATTGCTCCTACTCAGTGTAGTTTTTGTATCAGCAGGTTTTTTACTTTTCTATAACTCAAAATCTTTGTAATCCCTGACAAACCTAAAACGATAAGATCATTACTTCCAGGCTATGAATAAGTAATAAGTCTACTTATACATAGTGTCCAGGTATGTATTATAACCAGATCCCTATAAACAAGTTGGAATTGGTTGCAAATACCGTAAAAAAATATATTACTCCACAGGAAAATCATTGAAAAGACTGACAGATGTCGACAATTGCATCGAGATCACAAAGAACCACCCCGACAGTTCAGAATCCGAGTCGTCTTCAGAAGAGGACAGCGACTATGACTGATTTCAGCTTCGGTACATGATGTAATGTACCTTAGCTCGTGGTTCCGTTCAAATTGCACTGGAGTGCTTTGGACTTGTGGTGAATAGACCTTCACATCGATGTGAGCCGTACGGTTTTGGACAAAGGAAGGTGATAGTGAAGTTAACTGAGGCCTCTGGCTACGTGTGGATCCTTGATTGAGGCGTGTACTTAAATAATCACTCAGTAATCTTTGGGTACAGTACTCAATATCCAACTTTACTTCTTGTATCGTCCAGTTTGCAGCTACTGCAACCAAAATGAAGTTGCACTGTTTCTCTCAACTGTTGTATGTGTTTTATATCTGTAAATTAAGTGTGTATAATCGTTCATAGGATTTTCTAAAATACCTATTATACGAAATGACCAACGAATTGTATAAATTAACAAGTACTTTTGACTGTATTATTGATATTTTAATATTCTCCGATATTATTCGAGAAGTTTCTTTCTCCTATGGTGCTGTTTTATTTTTAAGTTCTAATGACTGCCACTGCTGATAAAGATAATATTTCAATCTGATATTAGGAAAGAGTTTGGTATTAGGCGGATCTATCAAGTTAGGTACTGGTCAAAATATTAAACATGATAAGTGGTGTCACAGTTAAGTACTATGAAAGTAATATGTATCCAGTTAGTTAATAAAAGGCATTTTCAGATTGCCTACATTTACTTTTTCTGTCATATTTATTACCATTTTTCTTGCTCATGTGAGTAATGAATGTAGGATGTACACTTTGTAACATAAGAGGTACAGTTATTTTGTCACAAAATCAGGTGCTGTTACAAATTGCATCATGTTCATGAGCTCATAATATTGATGGTTGGGATGTATTCCGAAATGTTCCATAGTCATATTATGTGTCAGACCCACACATTCAAATCTGGATCTGATTAATGGATCTAGTGAGAAAAAAACTTCTTAGTATACAAGGTGTATCGGCAAGGTGTAGTAATATTGAAATGTGGGTATGTGTACCTGGTGATGAATCATTTGCCAGGGTACTAAAACCTGAAATCGATAATCGATTTTTTCACTCAAATTGACAAAATAACTAAATATTACAACCCTAACATGATACGGATGACGTCACGTTACGCCGGTCACACAACGCTTGCGCGATGCAGGATTTCTTAGAAACGACCCTGGCGCCATCTAGTAATTTTTGGTGGAACTTTTACGAGTAATGCCGCCGGCTAGACGTGTACAGTCTTACCCAACTTATATGGTGCGTCGTGAATCTTCGTTCGCGCAGAAAATAAAGTATGGTCCGAAGATTAACGAAAGAATGCTTAACACTTACAATCAACCTAAGATCACTATTATAAGGTTCATAATACACTGCAGCTGTTAGTTCCATCTCACTCATGCCACGCGGCGATCGCTAAGATGGCGGGGCGGCTGCCGACCAATAGCGGTCAATAGCATTTCCCGCGCTTTGAAAATTCATCTTCTGCGCAGGTAGAACTGCGATGTGCAACAGCTGCAGTGTATTATGAACCTTATAATAGTGATCTTAGGTTGATTGTAAGTGTTAAGCATTCTTTCGTTAATCTTCGGACCATACTTTATTTTCTGCGCGAACGAAGATTCACGACGCACCATATAAGTTGGGTAAGACTGTACATGTTAGCCTATGCCTCAAGTTCACTGACATTGCACAGCTGATAACTAGGGTTGAACGATGGTTAGTTTTGCAGTAAACTTTGACGTGTAATAATTCATTACCGTAACTACTTACAGATTTATAGTACCTCCAGACTACTTCGAAATATGTATGTGTATGCGTAGTTTCAGTATTACTACACCTTGCTGTTACACCTTGTACATAGATCCAGACTGTAAAAATATGGATCCACTGAGATGGATCCCGTTGTACAGGGAAGTTTTGTGGGGATCCTGAATAAAATAATTCGTCAGGGACTCAGAAATATTGATGTATAGTGCATAATGTGAAATAAGCTGTACTCCGACATTGCCAATAATTTGTTATGAATAAAATTATTGTAACTAAAACAATGATATTACTGTCACAAATGTGAAATCTGGGCTCATTGTAAGGTTGTGATCGTTTGGACATAGGTTTGTGTAAAACAAGTGCCTCAGTCACTTCATTTGTAAGGGTTTTTACAGGCTTCTTTCATTCTTGATTATATTCTACTTACTAAGGTGAATTGTAGTTAGCCGATAGTAATAAAGCATTTTCCAATTATAGTACTGTTATTTATTAGGATTCTGAAAAGTAAAAAGGATTATTGTAAATGGAAGATGTTAATAACTTGGTGAAGCGCAGGCTCTAAAGACATTTGTGTTATGAAGTCAAGTCATAGCATTCTATGCTAGTCTCTTACCTCTTATGGTTGCATAGGATGGCCATTACTATGTGGCCGAACTGTCTCAAACACTAATAGTTTTACCAGGTGTATACAACTATTCCGAAGTTAAGAAATATCCAGGACGGCCACATATTATATGGCAGTCTTTTGCGCAGTATAGTGGATAAGTTGCATTTAATTCATATTTTTTATGTGTATTGAAAGGCACAGCAGTGTCTACTTGCCATCAAACTGTATTATATTTAGGAATGGAAACAATGCATGTATTAATAAATAAAACGAGTATTAAAATGATGAGCGTTTTGTAATATAAAAGGTCATAATAATATGCACAGTGCAAACACACACAATGTGTTATATGCAATCCTTTACTGTGAAGAATGTACAACATTTATAACATTTTATTTCTGTTTACAACATTAAGTTTATTTGTTTGTTTGTGTCTACACCAACATTAAACTTTCCCTGTCCTTTACACAGCTGTGCAACTGCTGAAGAACAACATTCACCAACCTTACGGTTCACTTGGTTCACATATTGGTGCAATTTACCAAAACGTTTAAATAAATGAAAATAACAGGCTAAAAGATTTTTTGTAAATTCACTAAGTATATACACACATGATAGCTTTTCACTGGGTCATACTTGCTCTTCAGTCTTTATTTGAGGGTTCTTAGGTGGTTCTTCTTCCAAACAGTCCGATGCCAGTCTCTCAATATCATCCCATGATAGCTTGTTGAAATTCTCTTGCAATGCTGACAAAAACTTCTTTGTTGCCGTGGTGGCATCCAAGTCAGTCATGCCGGCTTTTTTGAAGGCCTTATATGCGACATCGTAAAGGCCCTCAGGTCGTTCAGGTGCCTTGATTACTAGATTGAGTTTACATCCATCTTTGATGGTAGGGTAGGATTGCACAGTCTGTTCGTCGACAAGAGTTCTCCCAAGATAAAGCAGTTTCTGCTCTTCCACTGGAATGTTCAGCTGCTCAGCGACTTGGCGCTTAACCTCTGAAATAAACGTCGTTGATTGTACCTGAAACAGTTACGAATAGGAACTTATTTTCTGAATTCGAGCTATAGAACAAAAAATATCATTTAGGTACCTACCTCTACGATACATTCTCCTCCTTTTAGTTTTTTTACAATTATCTTCATTTTGACAATATTCCTATGTTATTCTGACTTAACTCCGTGATTTTTTTATAATTTTTGTTTGAGATTTTTTCCAAGTTTCCAAGGTTTATTTTGGTTTCCGTCGCTCGTGGTCGTGCGTGAGTGACCACTGACTGACTGACTGACGTGACATGTAGAGCCAAGCGTTTTTTTTTTTTTTTTTTTGTTTTAGTAATGGCTTCGCACGGTTTGCGCATATAGCCAGTGTCAAGTATTTTCTTATAATAAGTATTTCTTAATTTAACATTAAAAAGTCACAGCAATATAGCAATCGTGGTCAAGTAGTCAAGTCAATTATTTACATCGTCAAAGTCACGATTCAGTAAAGTAGTAGATCCTTTACTGAAACATCTTGGGAGTTTTGGAAAAAATGCGAAATGACACGCTTTTTGAGTCTATATCATTCGCCTACACTCGTGCACGTTAACGAACACTTAATGATTAATATTCCACCAATATTACACATTAACACTCGAAGAAACACAAGTTTGAGAAAATAATACAAATCCAACAACGTCTCACTATCGGATTCCCGCCAAAACTCTCAGCCAAGCGTTTGTATTCTCTTTGCTGACATGATAATCACAAAATTGACAAAATTAAATGGAATTTATTTGGTAGGTACCTACTTGACACTGAGTTGGAGTAAGCTTTGACAGTGGCATCTTATGACATAGTATTTTTTATATTTTGGCTTTACACTATGTACGTAAGCGCTAGTTCAGACATGCGGGAACCGCGCGTTTACAAATCGCGCTGTTTGAACCCGCAAAATTGTGATGCTATTCAGACACCGGCGGTTATTACGCGATTTTCGTGCGGGGATAACGTCAGTTTGAAAATGGAGGTCGACGAAGAAGTGTGTTTACTGTGGTTGCTCCTTAAAAAAAGAAAAGAACCGCGCGGTATCCGCAACGCAACTGAACGCGAAGTAAAGACTCCATAGTAATAGAAACGCGCGGGAGCAGCGCGATTCTATTTTCTGGCGGTTGGGTTGCGGTAACCGCGCGGCTTGATTAACCGCGCGGTTATGTCTGAACGATTACTAACTAACTCATATAAATAAGACCCGCTCGATTTCCATGCGATTCTATAATCGCTCGGTTCCCGCCGTGTCTGAACTAGCGCTTAATATTTATTAATAAAATAAAATGATGGTTCTAAGAAATCGCAGTCAATCTCACATGATTTACATAAATAGGTTTCTGCTAAGGCTCTAGTTGCTATGTAGCAATATGTATATAATTTTTGTGTTGCAGTTAAACTTTTTTTTTCATTTTCAGTCTTGTTTAACCGATACAAGTATCCACCCCAAAAGTGATTGTGTTCTCGGTTACCTCAAGAGGTAGTACCTATGTAAGTACTATGTATTTATGTAGGTGTATACTTCGTCTATGATCGGTAGGCAACTATAGTCACCGATAAACTTTAATTTTAGGTAGGTAGTTACATATTTTTTATTTTTGAAATAGTTGTTTATCTTGTAGGTATTTAGTATGCCTACTTACCAACCTACCTATTTCTTTCAATGACCATCTAGATTTCGAAATTCAATGAGAAAAATAAAACTACTGTCACATTAATGTCACAAAAAACTTAAATCTTTAATTTTTGAGAACGAACATTATATTATAAATAAATTAATTACCAAGGTGATTACATCGGACATTAAATAACAGAATTAACTCTAAGTTAATAAAACAAAACGTATACTTACTACGTAACCAACAATTTAATGGATTTTATGCATAGCAATTATTTGAACGCATATCATTGTGACGACTCCAATGGGACCACATCCACAGTGGTCTTTAAATTCTACTACGAAGGTACCTAAATTATTTTGTGATTAGTGAGTAAAGGTAAGTTATGAGGTAGATAAGTAGGTCAGGTAGTAAGTACCTACCTAGGTACCTAATTATTTAGTTTTCATAACAATCGGCCCTTAGATGAAAGTGGAGACAGTACCTACCTACTTTTACTTTGCAATGTGAAATAGGCAACTAACTATTAGACCTACATAGTACTATACTCGTAGTAATAATATGTCACATAGTGCATGTACACACCTAATGTTTCTATCTGTTATTTGGAACCTTGGCAAATTTGGCAATACCAACCAACTCTTGCGCAGCATCAGCTGACCAATTTATGTGACAATTGAGTTGTCAAACTACATAGTGATGTAGGCATTGATCGATTGTGCTGTTAGGATTGACATTGATTTGAAACAAATAGCATTTTGAATATCATAAGATTTAAACAGGTCTAATTCGCGCACAAACTAACTTCAAAATATACCTTTCAACGTATTTTTTTTAGTTTGTGTGTGAATTAAACCCTTTTAAATATATTATAAAAGTAGGTACTAGGTAGGTACACAAGTAGGTACCTACTACTTCAAAATAATAGGTATCCATCGTTATGAATGAAGTTTCAAATTAATTTCAGGTAGATAATAGTATTATGCGCGCATATAAATATAATGTGCATAAAGTAGTATACCTACGTAATATAATATTAATGATAATAATTATTATGATATCAATAAGTATGCCAATTTCAACTATTTAAGTAGTACCTAGCTACCTACTCATCACATACAAAGAGACTACACGAGTGCATAGTGTTTGATTTTGATACGTATCACAGTTTCGACCATTGTAGGAACATGTAGGAAGCAGTGAAACAAGATGGGTCTGTAATCCCAAGTAGGTACCTATACGATGGGCTAGTAGCTGGTACTCTTTTTTAAACCATTGAGGTGATCAGATTAGCTTATTGTTTCTTCTAAAAGTTCATTTTTGTAAAATCTACATAGATTTAGTACGTTATATTATCTAATTAAGTAGGTAGGTTATACCTTAATATAAAGCACTTAGGTATACCTACCTACCTACTAAAACTACTTAGGTAGGTATTAAATATGAATTTATTGTCTCTAATCATCTAAATCTTTAAAACTAAGTAGATTGATTTAATTAATTTATTTAATACTTACTTAGTTAATTTTTCAAGTCATTCTATTGATTGGGTTAGTTATTTCAGGTCCGTAACAAGAACAAGCTGATAGGCTATGTTTTAACATTTGAGTTCTCCGATTTATCAGCAAGTCGAATGAGAGTCGGAACCCTTGGGATTAACTTATAATACCTACTACCTATCTAATAAGTAATAGTAATTGGTTTGGTACGTGCACGACTGCACATAGCTACGGCCAATGAAAAACGAAAACATCGAATAATATAATCGATTTTTATCTCGATAGGGAGAACTATGACCTACATATCGAGTGAGGGATATAAAGAAAAGGTATTATTCCGTTGATTCTTGTTGGTTGATTTGTTTATTTTTGGAGTTCGGATGTACGATTCATCAATAGGTAATTAAATCATGTTATCTGGGGGCACGGCAGTGCCCCCGCCAAGTCGAGCAAAACAAAAGGCACGGCCGTACTATCCTTTTCTCGAAGCGATTCGGGCCATTTTCGTCCCCCTGTAACTTCGTTATGAATAAAACTAGAAGCCTCAATTTTTAGTGACCAAGAGGGCATCACGTTTACAGATAATAATCCAAATTACATCAAATTTGAACCAGTAGTTTAAGAATTATTGCATGTCAAAGTTCCTTAATTTTGCTGCCCACTGACTGACTGACTGACTGACTCACCGATCATCAAAATTCTAAGGTACTTCTAGCCGTCCCACATGTTTCAAATTTTGAATATAGCTATTGTTTAGCCTATAAACCAAGGGAAAATTCTAGTATTCCATAATTTTCATCCCGTTTTCTAGATATATAATCTGCATAAATAACTTTGTATTCCCATATAAATCCCATTAAATAGTATGTGATTACAAAGTTAATTTTACAGTTCATAATAAGACTTCATTGAAATTGAATGAAATGGGTAACAGGGGCTAAAAATGAAGTTGAGCGCTTTTTAAAAACTTCCACTATAGGTACACCTACCGCAGATAGCGAGATACAAATCCCTATACTATATCTACCTACACTTTTATAGGTCGAACAAATTCGTTACCTAAGTAAATTAAAATAGGTACCTAGGTACCTTATACCTAATACGCATCTGTGGAGACGCAAAGACACTCGTTCATGATAATCTATGAGCATGACCTATGTCGCAAGGGCCCCGGCCGCACAGGCGTGGGGCGCGCGTTGATGCGTGTTTTGCAAAAAAAAACGAAATTAAGAAAGAAAACCTACAAAAAGAAATGAGATCCCATCAAAAACATTACATGTACAAAAATGCACAAGTCTCGCAACGCAGTTTATCTGCCGTAAAAAGTTGTGAGATCGAATGTAAACCAAGTCGGTTAATTTCAATACCTACCTATACCTATCTATGGGAGCAGTTATATCATTATATCTTTAGTAAATAGAGTGTCTTGGCGATTGTACACGGCAGCATAATCTACTAGGCAATCTAAATATTATAGTCTTCCGTATAGGTGTACTTTCAAACAAATACAAGCACAAAGCGCTTAACATAGATTTATGTTGCCGTGTGCAATTGCCAAGTCACTTTATTTACTAAACAAATAAAGATATAACTGCTCCCATAGATAGGTATAGGTAGGTATTGAAATTAACCGACTTGGTTTACATTCGATCTCACAACTTTTTACGGCAGATAAACTGCGTTGCGAGACTTGTGCATTTTTGTACATGTAATGTTTTTGATGGGATATTTATAATCCATAGCAGGTTTCATATGATAAAAACCAACGTTTAGTATAGGGATTTATCTTTTAATTATAATCTACCTATGTACTTACCGATTCTATGAATGATCGAGCCTACCAAACATGATAAATCTATCGCTCGAGAGCCGCACATCACTAGCCAGCCAGCATAATACCTAATTATTTTGGCCGGGGTCTCGTAGCCAAGGAAACGGGCGTTGCTACAGGACAACAACATTGATAAAGTGAATTCTTATCGGGTTATATAAAATCCTTACAAAAGATAAACAGGATTCAAGCCCCAGCACAGTTTGTGTGTCTGAGGAATCACTTTGCAAGGTTTGTCTAGAATATGTTTCGGGCGTGTTAATTTTTGACAGATCGATGTATGGCTGGCAGGTGAGTTCGATATTTATATGAAAGTTATATCCAAAAATAGCTATATTAATCGGCGCGATAAGGTGGGTGGTGTTTCCCGATTGTCGAGGATTCGCGTGTGTCGCGGTTGGAAGGAGAGTTCCCGAATGAGGTCCCCTCGATCCCGTATCATTTTAACATAGTAGGTACGGAGGTAGGAGGGACGGCGGCGGCGCCTGGCACGGCACGCGGCCCGATAAATGTATTCAACTGTGAATGTAAATTAAATCGCTTAGAGTCTATGTAGCTTCAACATGTACACAATCATATAAGACACTGGTGGACAAAGTCCATTTTAATAATCAGCAATTTAGATGTGTTGATAATTAAGGTTTTTGAGGCCTATTCCATACAATGTACGTTGCTAGGTTCCTGTTTAGTAAGTTGAAGAACATTATACTAAACTTATAAAATTATAAGATTAGAAATTGAATAAAAATGAGCATTATTTCCAGAAAACACACTAGAAATATGATAAGGCGAAAAAACAAATGAGTACACAATACATAACATAAGAATATACAGCAAACAAACTATGGTTAAAATATTATTGTAGAGATTGACTTATCAAAAAATAAACAAAAGAATAATATCAGTTAGACATTCATTATACCTTAACACAGCCATATAACATGAGTATCGTTCAGCCATGCATTAATGGCACATGGCAGGTGGCACCGTCCGACCGTGACACCACCTGCACACCCCACTGTTTTACCATATCCCTATCACCAACTCACACTGTTCACCGCAACACACACTGAAACACCCAAACGCAAGTGACAGTATAAACATGTCTGCCATCCTAGAGATGGTTGTTTGATCAATACTCGGTATCACAAACTCAGTGTGAAGTCACAATAATGTTATACTGTTGTGTGCTTGTGTTGAATTGTATCAAAATTTAATTTGTGCCAGTGAAAATGTCTGAAATGGGGTTTGAAAATGTGTTCTATTTAGAAAGTGAGTTGTATAGATGTATTGTTGAGATTGAGGAGCGGAGGGATGAGGTGTTGCCGGGAAACACTCTCGATGGCTCACCGCCCGTCCTCCCCGGCGGATCAATAACATCTCCGAGTGGCTGGGATGGTGTTATGCAACCATTAACAACACATTTTGTTTATTTGTTGATACTCAATTAGTATTTTCAAGGAATGACTCCATTGAATATGTAGCATGATAGAATTTTGCTATAATGCAAGATAAGATGATTATGTATTTTCTTTATCTTAGTTTAGTGTTAATTAATGTTTATTCTTTCATTAAAAAGTTTGAATTATTCCTTTACTGCTTAACTGAATTAGAGCATACTCAATTTGTGTTTTAAATTCATAAGTGAAACATTTTATTAATTTTTTGCTAGGGTTACATCATAGCTTGTGTGTATAAAAAACGTTTTTTGTTCCATTTGGTGAGCTATCATTTTGCACTCCTTTTTAATAAGGTTTCCTAATGAAATGCAGGTAACTCAATACCGGAGGGTGCACTTCCCCTTTTCCAATTATTTTAATTGCTATTGATCACATGGGGTGGACATACAGGTGGATCAAATCACCTTGTTAGCAATTATTTTTTGCAAATAGTTTTCTAAATCTACTCCAAATGGTCTTATTAAAAGCTACTGTACCTATATATATTTATTTTCATTAATAGATGTGTATATATATAGGACTAGGTTTGAGATGTACCCAGAGCAGCCACCTTTAAAACAGGTGTTCCAATATTATTGATCAAAGCTTCTAATGCTAGGATTATAATAAATGAATACCTACTTTTTACAGCACTTTAGTTTTTGTGAATCAGACCAAAGGGTGGAAATTACAGTGAGAATAAATTGTTGTTTTGACTTATTGGCCATCCTGTCATAAGCTGCTTCTAACAGCTTTGAATGGCCAATAGGAGGATTATAGTCCTAGTTTGAATTAGCCAATGATGCATTTGATGATGCAATGAGACTTGATACTCTTGATGTACATATTGAGACATTGACTCTACCTATAATGTACATATTGAGTGTACCTACAATGTATATGTTGAAACAACAATTAATTACATGTTTGTTTCGTTGTCCAAATGTCTAATTACTCATGCGGTAGTGGTGCCTATTCTGTTGTTACAAACTAAACATAATCTTAATTTGACAGCTCTAAAGTTATAGCCATCCCTTTTGTTTTCATAAGGTTGAAGAGTGGCAACATACCATTTGACAGGACTAAACTAAAATTAGTTTGTAACAACAGATGAACCAGTGTCTCATCTTGTGTCAGAGTCGACTAAGGTCCTCTGACGTGACTTAACGACTGCTATAAATCGATAATAACCAGGACAGACGCTCGTGTCTTCCGAGGCAAGGTGCGAAGGAATAAATGATTTGATACGATGCAGTAACGCAGTAATAACTTAACTGCGTTTCAGACTTCGAGTGCGCCGGTGACGAAGTCCTAGTGGAGTCTTCGCCGCCCGCCTCTCCCGACATGGCGGCGCGTCTGGCTGCGCCTGCCCAGGTTAGTAGATGTCACGGTGGATATATTATGCTGTGTTAGGACTAAAGTCTACACAATACGGTTAGAGTAGAAAGGCTTGCCGAACAAATCAACGATCCGATTCAACAATTGTTCCTAACGATCGACAGGATCGTTGATATGGTTACCGGGAATCTAGAGTTATCATTACGGGGATTGTTTTGGTGGGGCATGCGTGAGTCGTCTCTGTTTATTTCAGCTGTAATGCATTGTAGGTCTAACATCATATTCCAATATTTATAAACGGATAAGTACGTTGATATGATTTTTGCCGCGTCTCGACAGATTTTGATGGTTCGCTCTTCGCGCAGTGCACATAATATATGTGTGATCTCAGGTTAGTTTTTGTTGGGATTATTAGTGGGAGCATGAAGCTCTTATAGTTCCTAGTTCAGATCTGGTCAGGATTTGATCAGTTCTGATTTTCTAGTTCTGATCAGGGCTCGAGATCTGTGTACTTGATCGCGGTGGTGTTAGTATTATTATTGTGTTTTGGTCTTTATTGATGTATTCCAATATCTTTACTTTACCACTTTCAGTAGGTAGGTGGTATCTGTTATTTGATTTAAAGTTATTAAATAGTTTTCTAATGGAATAAGAGAATTGGGGGTATTGTGGTCTTGCGTGACGTCAGCTTGGAAGTGTTAGCGTGACTCAAGAAATATGGCAACCACCGACTGACTGCCTCTGAGCTTGAAAAATGTATAGCTACTTATATTTTGAACTATTCTACGAAGCGAGAGAAGTTTAATTAGGGAGCAATCTACACCTACCCGGTGTAGATTGCTCCCTAATTCAACATCAATGAGTCTATGTAAGTATCGTTTTTTAATTACAAAATACGTACTTGTCACCTACTTATGACGATGAGAGCTTATCATTACGTTATCAACTCGTGATACTTAATCGGAAAAGTTTTTTTTGTTTAGGAATTCAACGACTAGTTAAAACGCGTTGTAGTAGGATCATATTAAAGGCTTTCCTTCGTACTACACTTCTAGTGATTTGTAAAATACAGAACGGTGTGATACATAAGCACTGAGGCCTATCAGAAGCTTTTACGTGTCAGTTTCTTTGAATCATTGCAATATAACAATATTGGCCTGTAAATAGTTCCCAGATCCAGATGAAGTGTAAGGCCCCTGGAATGGATTTGTTTGAAACATGGATATGTTTTTTATCACAACGTTTACTTGTATCAATATCATGTACTTACCTACTATTTTCCTTGGACTAATGCCGGTATGTCGACCCTTGTTCTGCAGAGCACCGGTGCAGGAGGCGGCGCGTCGCCGGGCGAGGTGCGCGAGCTCATCGTCATCCCGGAGCTGCCCAACTCCATCCATCTGCAGCACGCCATACAGCAGGTAAGCCATGTACGAACGTGAGGGGGATTAGTTATCTGGCCATGTACCTACCTGAGCGGGATTAGGCATCTAGCCATGTGCCAACGTGAGGGAGATTTGAGATCTAGCCATTTACCAATGTGAGAGGGATTAGAAATCTAGCCATGTACCAACGTGAGGGAGATTTGAGATCTAGCCATTTACCAATGTGAGAGGGATTATCGATCTAGCCATGTACCAACGTGAGGGAGATTAGAGATCTAGCCATTTACCAATGTGAGAGGGATTAGAGATCTAGCCATGTACCAACGTGAGGGAGATTAGAGATCTAGCCATTTACCAATGTGAGAGGGATTAGAGATCTAGCCATCTACCAACGTGAGGGAGATTAGAGATCTAGCCATTTACCAATGTGAGAGGGATTAGAGATCTAGGCATGTACCAACGTGAGGGAGATTAGAGATCTAGCCATTTACAGTATTACCCAACTGATATGGCTTACCGATGTACCTGCGCAGAAGATGAATTTTCAAAGCGCGGGAAATGCTATTGACCGCTATTGGTTGGCAGTCGCCGCCATCTTAGCGAGCTTAGAGTGAGATGGAACTAACAGCTGCAGTGTATTATGAACCTTATAATAGTGATCTTAGGTTGATTGTATGTTTTAAGCATTCTTTCGTTAATCTTCGGACCATACTTTCTTTTCTGCGCGAACGAAGATTCACGACGCGCCTTATAAGTTGGGTACTAGTATACCAATGTGAGAGGAATTAGAGATCTATCCATGTACCAACGTGAGGGGGATTAGGGATCTAGCCATGTACCAACGTGAGGGGGATTAGGGATCTAGCCATGTACCAACGTGAGGGGAATTAGGGATCTAGCCATGTACCAACGTGAGGGGCATTAGGGATCTAGCCATGTACCAACGTGAGGGGGGTTAGGGATCTAGCCATGTACCAACGTGAGCGGGATTAGTTATCTAGCCATAAAGCAGGTGAAAGCGTCTTGTGATCTACTCATACAGTACCGCGGGTCTAGTGATCTAGCCATATAACAATGTAAGGGCAACTCAATATCTAGCCATATTAGTGGCGTGAGGCGAAGGAATTAGTGAGCGAGTGAGTATTCCATTGATAGCGAAAGTGGAACTAGTAAACACTCTCTAACTAAATAAGCAGTTTGGGCCCTTCCCTCCAATTCTTAAAAAATTAAGAAACTTATAATCCCAGGAAACTTCTTTCGTATCAATGTTTCAACCATGGCGTTTAAAACGTGGTGATAGGTACAAAGACCCGCTAGCTACACTGCGTTCACATCTGTTAACATCTCGTCTCACTCTCAGACACAATACTCTTGTAATTGTTGTCTGGAGAGATCCTTGTGCGACTGGTTACACCTGGTTATGGTCCCGTATTCCATCGACTGGTTACACCTGGTTATGGTCCCGTATTCCATCGACTGGTTACACCTGGACATGGTCCCGTATTCCATCGACTGGTTACACCTGGACATGGTCCCGTATTCCATCGACTGGTTACACCTGGATATGGTCCCGTATTCCATCGACTGGTTCCACCTGGATATGGCACCGTCTCCGACCTAACTGATCCGTGATCCCCGGCGCGTCCGCAGGTGTCCAGCACGGTGGTGGAAGTGAACGGCGACAGCTCGGGCCAGTCCAGCCCTAACGCGGAGCAGCACGCCTTCATCACGGTTGCAAGTACGTGCCGCAATGTGTTCCAGTGTCTATAGCGTTGTGCTTTATAATATATAGAAGTTCTTGAACTTTCGCGAACAGAAAACATGTGAACTAGGTGAAAACGGGTCTAATTCGCGCACAAGCTAATATAAAAATATATAATTTTGACATATACCTCGACGTTTGGGTCGAGTTACATCGACCGTGGTCACGAGAAGACTGGAGAATGGCGGGTATCACCGTCCGGAGCGGCAGGTGTTGTTTCCAAAAATGACAGTTGTTATATTGTCAAAATTATATATTTTGATATTTGTTTGTGCGTGAAGTAGACCCGTTTTAGCTAGTTAATTGTGCTTTATGTGTTTGTAGGTCAAAGAGCAGAAGTATGGCGTTATTTTTCGCTTTGATTTTTAGCAAGTTTGGTTCTTCGTTCAAATTGGCTAGCGGTATATTTTTAAATAAACCAGCTGGATTCTAAGTAGAATGTAGTGTCATTTCTGTGACAGAATTTCATAAAGTGCATGATATTATTTTGAGACGCAATAAGAAGTACACTTACATTAGATTAAATTATTATTTATACTTACTATATTTTATTATGATTTTGAATGTGTATCTCTACTTTGTTTTGTGATGTATGCGGCATGCGTTTTTGTTTGCACGCATTGTTTTTATGCACTTTTTATTTACGTATTATGTTTTGTCGTGTGTCGATATCGACAGTGGCCGGAGCGTGGCGTCCCAAGAGTCCACTGAAAGCGGAGCCGTCCAGCGACCAGGAAAGCAAGTTACCTTTTTTATATTACATCTCCTCAGCTTTGGTGGACATCTAACAACGGCAGCTTAACACAATCCTCGCCCAATCTTCCATTTCTATAGCATCAAAGCGTTCCCTTTGATGTGCTGACCCGAACAACTAAAATCACCCTCTGACGTATCTCAGATCTGATTATCCGCACCTGCCAAACTGATGCCATATTAAAATACACCCTATTCGGAGCATCAATTTTGAACCTTAACTCTTTGATACAGAACTTGTGATTTTTTTTAATGCGGGATAATTGCGAGCTCCCCAGTGGATTATCTACCTGAGTGATCATTATCAATGGTGTTCTCTGAGGGGATGGTTGTATCCCATTGTGATATGCGATACAATAGTTCACCTGCTTGGTTACCTTTGATGCGACGCGTGTCGGCCGTCGCGTCGCCCGCTTATGTATTGCGCGCTTATTATTTTCCGTTATGTACTGGCGGCTGTGTGGACGCTGGTGGGGGCCTGGTACCGGCTAGACTTATCGATCGGTTCTCGAAACTGTCGGATATTGGGGCTCTAGGAAATATATTTACAGAATATTCTTCCAAATTAGTATAAATACTAAGAAGTTACTCTGGCTGGTGGGGTTACCTGGACTAAAATTTCATTCATTTTCATTGCTACAGTTTCAAAACTTTTTTTTATTCACTTCATTAAAAATATAACCCTCATTCGGCAGTTGGGGTAAGAGTAACTGGTGGTGGATGGATGATGGATATTATTGCTTTAGGTCGAATCTTGTAAGTTTCTTACTATGTTTCCGTTGTTCAGTTTGCGCCAAGTTATGATGACAAATATAATGGTGACAGTGAGCTGATTTGATGGTAGGTACAGAAGGTTCTCAGTGACTAACAACTGTGGGTGGATGGGTTTTGGGTTTATTTTTGATAGCTTGCAGTACCGATATGTGTACTTATTTTATAAAAGCTCAAGTATTATATTATATCTATCTGGAAAAATATTTTATAAACGACACAGGAGAAAAATATTATTTCTCAACTGAATTAACTCACGAGCATATACAGAATGTTGTTAATATAATTTTAGTACTTATAGAATATTTTAGTACCTTAAAAACTTCAGTTTTTATAACAAGTGTATAATTATGTTCTGGTTGGTTAGTAGTCCTTTAAGACTAGTAACTAGTAGTAGTAGTAACTAGTAACTAGATTAGTAGTTACTAACTAGTAAAATTCCTTTGCAAACATGCAAAGGAATTTTAGCTTCACTAAGTTATTAACTAGCCACAAACGGGTCTAATTCGCTCACAACTAATAACAAAATGTATAATTTTGACATAACTCAACTTTATACCCTCCATAAGTTACTCGGGAATGTTAATTTTGCTACTCAAATGCCATTTAATAAATCCACCCTGCACTTTAACCTGAAACGCAGTGATACTTGTATAAAGCAATTACTGGGCACATGAAACGACTAAAGAGATGGACATAATATGAGAAAATCTATTGCCTCAGAATGACGAGCGCAGTGCACTTCAGCGAAGTTCTAAATAGCCTGCTACTGTTATATTCAGGCGTGGTGCTTTGTCACTTACCACACACCATAGCCCAATGGCAAACCGAGAACAAACTATAAGTAGCAAATTTCCTTCGGAATATCGGCACTGGCAACTCTAAATGGTTTGCTCGATCCGATTCAATCCGGAAATTGCTACTAATATTTTATCCGGTTCAAATCCTAATCCGACTGGGGTACCAGTCAAGTCCAGTCATCTAGTATAAAAAATCGGACTAGCTAAGTGCCTACAAACAAACCAATAATATAATGTTGCCTTGACTTTGGCGAATTACTAATTAACTCTCTAATACCCCTATCAATATCACAGCTCGCTAACAAGCACAAAGGAAAGTTTGCAGCAATATCGCTTACAACCGGGGCTCCGAAATCACAGGTGGGGCGCGCTTATGTATTACGACTGGGGCTATATACAGTCCAGTGTTGCCAAATTTTCGTATGGATAATGATAATTCTCCCTGCGTTTCATTTAAATCTCGTTTTGTGGGGAGACATTTCACTCTCAATTTCTCTTTTAATTTGAACAGGTAAACAGTGCTAAATTGCTTGTTTTATTCTTAGCCTTCGCACAAGTGCTAGTCATCGAATGTGAGCAGATGGGGGAGGTTGCAAGACCTCCTACAGACCTTAGATATTCATTATAGTCCTTTGATAGTTAATTAGTTATTTAGCCTTTCATTTCTTCTCTTTCGTCTCGTCTTCGCATTGCCTTTGCTATTCTATCACTTCTTACATCTGAAAATATTTCCGGTATTCCAAAACCACGATGCTAAATTACATTAAATGCATTCTAATTACATTCTGATAACAAAAAAATACAAAGAGAAAAATTCTAATTAATTAGACGAAAGAAAACCGTTTCTGTTAAAATTAAATTACCTGCACATTCGACGGCATCCTTGCCACCTGGCAACACAGGAGTACATAGAGAGGATCCGAGGGTTAGACGGAGACAGCCGCCCGCGGTGGGACGAGGCGGGGGAGAGCGGGCGTGCGGGGGCGGGGCGGGGGGCGCGGGGGCGGCGGAAGCTGCGGCCCCGGGGCCGTGGCCCGTGGCTGCCCCTGAGTTGCCTGGGAGACGTCCGTCGCGATGGAAGTGCCGCGCTACCGGTCCTACTACCCCTGTGAGTTGCCTAGACACCTTACCTTGGCTTCACTTTGTACTTTGCAATTAGAACGAAGACAATCGGTCTTGTATTTATCTATATTTATATCGTGTTGACTTTGTGTGGGATGGAGTTGCTTTTGTCGTTTTATGGCGCAGTTTTTGTGTCTTTGTGAGTTAGACTCTTTTTTTCCCTCTGTACTTATGTATGCTCTGTAATCCCGGTTAGTTCTGCGGTGTTTTTTTTTCGGTTTTGACCAATAGACTGATTGGCGAGGATAAGCTTAGTACCTACCTATGTATATAATTATGAAGTAAATAAGGGCCGGGTCGTAGTTTGCAATTAATTCGCTGAAGTGTCTTTCCTTGTTACTAGGGTAGCTATGACGTCTTTGTCTTTGTTATTGAGATGACGAAAGGTTAGGATGCACTATGCAGGTATATGTAGGTTATGAAAAATGTCTATATTATATCGTTACAAATAATACATTTCATTTTATTTGTGGGAAATAGTATCTATATTATGCACCTATGTGTACTTAATCTTATTTCTAGCCATGCCTGCTAGGTCCTCCTTCGAAATTCTTCGAATTTTTGTATGTGTTTTAGCGATTTTTCTTTGTTATTGTTTTGTGGAATGGTAGTGAGTAATTTATGTTGAAAGGCAATGCACATCACTACTGTCATGTCCCATCTCTAGTGGTACTGTCTATGTTTTTGTGGTGTGTGGTAAAAAATGGCGTGTTGTACGGTCTATATAAATTAAAGGATACAAGTATTTACTTAAAGAAAGGTGTATTATTAAAATATTGGGTCTACGAAAACTCCAATAATTTATGTGTTATAAAACTAGAGGAGAAGAGGTAGTTACTCTGACGCCTTTTGCGCAGTGACGCGGCTAGCGGCGGCGCGGTAGCGAAACGCGAAGATGAAAGGTGCCGCGGCGTTTGACGTCCTTGACGACACAATGCATTACCAAATTCGATATCGTAGTCAGAAAATGTACATTTGAAAATTTTCATGACATTAAAGTCTGTCGGTTCAGCGTTAATCCTATAAAAAACAAAACAAGAGTGGCGAAGACCAATATTGAGCAGATGAGATACGTTAATTAATAAAAGATAACGGAGGTGATACACTCCTGTTACATTTCCACAGTTGAATGCTCAGCTTAAACGATATCTGGCTTTTCTTTTATGAATTAATGCAATATCGCTACCGATATGTTTTGACGGTACTTACGCGGCGCTGGTGTTAAAGACGTCAGTCATCCGTTTCATTTATAATTCTACTAGCAGACACAACCACGCGTTGCTGTGGCTAAGGTTTCTGTATATTGCGACTATAAAATGAGATGTAAGCTATCCTATCTTTCAAGTTAGATCCCACTGGACACGGTGTGCAAATTTTATTACAATCGGTTAAGTAGTTTAGGAGTCCATCGCGGACAAACAACGTGAGTCGTGACGCGTAATTTATATATATTAAGATAGTATTATTAAAAACGAACCTTAATTTCTTTAAAGGTTTTCAAAATATATTTTCAGTAAGTTTTTTTGCATAAAATTTTCTTGTAATTTTTTTTTTATGGTACAAAGTAGGTATGTCGGTCTTGCCGGCGGCGTGCCGGGCAGTGCCGCGGAGGCAATTTCTAACCGAGGTAGGATGAAGAGGCCTGAGCCTCGAATGTCACGAGTTCAAATTAAAATAAATAAAACCGAAGTTCCCACATAATTACTGAGACGCGAGATGAAATAAATCAATATAGCGGCTGTGCCGGTCGTTTAGTGTGTAGAACCCTTAGCAGAAACCTTAACAGTGTCTGGGATTATGTAATACTTTTATTTTAACCATTAACCCTCTCCCTTCATTAACTCATTTTAATTATTTAACTGAATCTAACTAACAATGTGAATAATATTTGTTTCAATTTTGGGAATTGGTAACGATTCCGTTAAATGCAATATTCTTATTGTTTTTATTGTCTTCATACTAATTTCTAGATACTTTAAGGCCTGGAATAACACATAATACCTTACACTACAATATAGCCGACTTCACTGTTTACTGTACTGTTATAGGTAAGCGACTAACTCGTTACTCAGTATTATATAAAAAGCTGTAAAAAATAAAAAGTTTTAACTTGTATTAAACACTTTTGTGCCCTCGACAGACGACGGGCGTGCGCGGGACGGCGGCCGGGAGGGTTACCGTGACGTCTTATTGCGATCCAATTGAGGACCTAAACATAATCGTTTCTCGTTAAATAATAGTAATACATGGCTTTCGATATCATTTAGGTAGACGTCAATCCCTTTAGAGTTAAAATCAACCTAAATTGAGCGTCAAGATGTCACAACAAGACGTCATGGTACGAATAAGTAGTAAAACGATTCTGTTTGGGTCCTCAATTGTATCGCAATAATACGTCATGGTATGCCTATATACTAGGTACATAACACCTTCGATCAATAATGCACTAGATGCGATGCATCCAAACACAGTCAAGAGAAATGGCTTGAGTTAACTACTCCAGAACTGCAAAAAAAAAATACAACATAAAATTATTTAAATTTTAATTATCAGACTTATTTCTGTCTATTATGGTTTAGTTTCCACTAATGCGTAATTGATATAAGACCTCAAAACTAAACTCAAATTAGACGACACCTTTTGTTTGTGCTCTTATTTCGTTGGCCTATTTTTAGGCCGTTACCTTTTCTATAACCATCTAGTATATTTATTGATCGAAGCATGACACATAGTCGGTGTGGGCGGGACACTTTGTACATTACAACTGCTCACCCACGCCCACTGTCTGTCGAGGGCTTTACCTTGTTCTGTAGTGTGTAAACACCCGACCTATTTATAGGAACCGCCAACTTAGCATTATGTGTAGTAATTAGATATATTAGTATTACGAAGGCAGTCATCATGTAGACGCCTAGCAATAAACATGCGTCCTTAACTCCGCTCTTTTACTTAATTCTTTCACCACCAACCAACCAACATTACATGGCGACCCTAACGACAAGTAACAACTTTACATGGTGATCCTGCCAGGATAGTAACAACTTTACATGGCGACCCTGCCAGGATAATAACAACTTTACATGGCGACCCTGCCAGGATAGTAACAACTTTACATGGCGACCCTGCCACTGCGAACCAAGGAGTCCAACAATATAATGGAGAAATAATTATATAAGAATGCCAGCAAAGGAAGAAAGAAAAAATCAACAAAGAAGAATATAAAGCAAATAATATGAAGAAGAAACGACAGGGTAATCGTAAATAAATGATATAAGGAAAAAATGAAGTATTAAATATGAAGATGAAATTATAAAGAATAAGAAAAAAGAAAATAAATGAACAAAGAACATTATTATATTGAAGAATAAGTTATGAAGAAAGAATTACATTTTACGAAGAATAAGAATTATTACTGTGAAGACGGTAAACAATTTAATGAAGAATAATATAAGAAGAAATGAAAAAATATGTGGGGAAGAAAGAGAACATTATTATATTGAAGAATAAGAAATGAAGAATTGAATTTTACGAAGAATAAGAATTATTATTGTGAAAACAGTACACAATTTAATGAAGAATAATATAAGAAGAAATGAAGAAATATTTGGAGAAGAAAGAATAATTTTACGAAGAAAAAATATTATGAAATATATGATATATGATATAGAAATATTATGATTACTATACAGGTAATGAATACACGTGAGTCAGAGGTGAATATTGGTTACTTTAGACCGGAAATACACAGTTTGACGGATTATAATGTGTGTAGTTTTGAGAAAGATAGTAACGTTGATGGAGAAAGAGTACGTACGATGTTTTCTCATTTAAACTTGAAGCATTTAAATAACGAAGAACGAACAGCTATTGAAAATATTTGTGCTAAATTTTCAGACGTATTTCATTTACCGAATGATAAATTAAACACCACCAATTTGTACGACCAAACTATACAGCTAAAGCCAAATGTAGATCCAGTATATGTGAAACAATATAGGTTACCATATGCACAACGTGACGAAGTTGAAAATCAAGTTCAAAAAATGCTTTCTAATCGAATTATAGAACCAGCCAAGAGTGAATGGTCAAGCCCAGTTTTACTAGTACCGAAAAAGTCAAATAATGAATCTCAGCAATGGAGACTGGTAATTGATTTTCGAAAATTAAATGACCGCATTTTAGATGACAAATTTCCCCTTCCGAATATCACTGATATTTTAGATTCGTTATCAGGAGCGATGTATTTTTCACAATTAGATTTATCACAGGCTTATTTTCAAAGTAATTTGAGCCCGGAGTGTAGAAAGTATACAGCATTCACAACCAACTCAGGCCAATATCAGATGACTCGTCTTCCAATGGGACTAAAAATCAGCCCGAGTGCTTTTTCACGATTAATGACAGTAGCTATGTCTGGCCTAACATACGAAAAATTATTTGTTTATTTAGATAATTTGATTTGTTTTGGTAGAAATTTAGATCAGCATAATAAAAATTTAATAGATATTTTAACGAGATTACGAAAAGTAAACTTAAAATTAAATCCAAGCAAGTGTGACTTCTTAAGAAAAGAAATGCAATTTTTAGGTCACGTTATTTCAACGGAAGGCATAAAACCAGATCCAGAGAAAATAGAAGTTGTACAGAATTACCCAGTTCCGAAAAACGCGGATGAAACAAAAAGATTTGTGGCATTTACAAATTTTTATAGAAAATTCATACCAAATTTTGCAACCAAATCCTTACCACTAAATAGACTATGTCGTAAAAACATAAAGTTTGAATGGTCACAAGAGTGCCAGGAAGCTTTTACTTCGCTGAAAAATGCATTAATTTCTCCACCAATATTAAATTACCCAAATTTTGACTTTTCAAATACATTTATATTACAAACCGACGCGTCTGGTTACGCAATAGGTTCTGTATTATCAAATAGTAACAATATGCCAGTAGCTTATGCCAGTCGAAGTCTTAATAAAGCTGAAACACGATATCCAACGATAGAAAAAGAATTATTAGCGATCGTATGGTCCATCAAATATTTTAGACCATACCTTTATGGACGAAAATTCATAATAAAAACCGATCACAAACCATTAGTATATCTTTTTAGCATGACAAATCCATCCAGCCGTTTAACAAAATTTAGATTATTATTAGAGGAGTATGATTACGTGATAGAGTACGTAAAAGGAGCGGATAATGCTGCTGATGCTTTATCGCGCATTCGAATATCAAGTGACGAGTTGAAGGAGATATTAGGGTGTGAACATACTATGTCTGTGTTAACTAGAGCTCAGAAAAAACGGATGAACGAAAAGAATGAAAATAATGAAAGTGAAAATAGCAAGTCAACGGTTGATAGGGTTACCACTAACGATTGGATTGATCACCCAAAAGTTGTAGGAACGCTTAAAAAACCAAATGACTCCACTGAATTGAAATTTTTAAATGAAAGAGAATGGAGTACGTTATTAAAAGAGAATTCACAAAATAAATGTAATTTATTCGCATATTGCAATAAAAGATTCGTAATTTACGTAAATCCTTCATTTCGATCATATTGCGCACGAGATGCCTTTGTGAGAAAGTTGGAAGATATGTGTAAACAATTGAATATAGAGTGCTTGATTATTATAAAAAATAAATATAATAAAGAAATAATAAAAGAATTAACTAGCACTATAAATGATACACCAGGTTGGTCCGGACCCCGAATAGGTGTTTTAAATGAAATTAAAAGAATTTATGATGATGACACGAAACGTGTCATATTAAACGATTATCATATGTTACCGACAAGTGGACATGCAGGCATAAGACGTATGGCAAATAATATTAAAAAACGTTTTTACTGGCCAGGATTAGATAGAGATGTGACAGAATTTGTGGGACGTTGTACCAAGTGTAAATACCAAAAACACTATACACCGATCAGAGAGCCTATGGTAATAACTGACACGGGACATTCGTCTTTTGATAGAGTATACTTAGATATAGTTGGGCCCTTAAGTAAGGATAGTGATAATTACTCGTATATACTCACACTACAGTGTGATCTTAGCAAGTATGTAGAGGCTTATCCTCTTAGGAATAAAGATACAGTTTCTGTAGCAAGTGCATTTCTTAACAACTTCATATTACGCTACGGAATTCCAAAATACATAATATCAGATAGAGGCACGGAGTTTGTTTCTAAAGTTATGAAAGAAGTGTGTGAAATCCTACAAATAAAGCAAATAACATCAACGGCATATCATCATCAGTCAATAGGTAGTTTAGAAAATAGTCATAAAAATCTAATGTCATTTCTCCGCATACAAACGGAAAACGAACCACAAAATTGGAGTGTGTGGTTACCCTACTGGTGTTTCGGTTATAATACAACGGTACATTCGGAAACAAAGTACACACCCTATGAGCTAGTTTTTGGAAGACTTTGCAATTTACCCAGTAACTTGACATGTAACATAGATCCGTTATATAACCATTACGATTATCCAAAACAACTTAAATATCGCTTACAACAATCGCAATATGATGCACGGCAAAATTTAATTATAAGCAAACAAATAAGAAAGGATAGGTATGATTGTTATACTAAGCCAAAGACTTATAAGGTTGGAGACATGATACTCCTTAGAAACGAACAAAGTGTAAACAAATTCGATCCTCTATACGTAGGACCATTTAGGGTTATAGAAGATTGTGAACCAAATTTAAAAATAGATTATAAAGGCAAAGAAATGTTAGTACATAAGAATAGAACAAGACCATGTTAAAGTACTTGTTTAAAAAACAAAATATGTTATAAGTATTGTAAGTTTATAAATATACTGTATTGTTTAAATGTTTAACCAGTTAATTAAAATTAAGTAACTATAGTAGTATTCATACATATTATATACACTTAGAATAAAAATGAAATACCAATTGTAAACGTAATAAGTAAGATTATAAATAGAATGTAGAAAAATAGGAGATAAAAAAAAAAAAGATACGTGTAGTATATCTTTTTTTATTTTTTTTACCGATGGGCGTGTACGGTATGCCCAAGCTATAACCATTTATCTATATTGTATGTTAATCTTATTGGACAGTAATAAACCAACTTCCAAACGATTCGGTTGTTTCTACTACAACTCCCCTCAACGAACCATACATGGCGACCCTGCCAGTTAAGGTATCGTCTCGCGAGGACGGATCGCGTGGCGGTTCTAAACGGTACCTATAATGGTGCGCGAAGTTAAAGTGGAATAAAAGTGTACGAGTACGGTGGAATAAATGCGAAGATGTGTCGTTCTGCGATAGAAAAGGATGAAGTTTTCATCACGCAAAATGCGTCAGGAGGAACCAACGCAACGGAATATCACCTGTCGAACATCAGCGTGGTGATGTTTGTGATGTGCACGATGCTGGCAATCGCGGGATTGTTCGGCCTGTATCTGCTGTACAAGAAATGTCACCAAGGGTGGATGAGAAACGAGATAATCGCCCAGAGTCTGAGGAGGTCTTTTAGGCGATCAAACCAGAGAGCAGTAACAGCTGCAGAGGAGCCGCGCGTTTCGTACGCCTGCCGTGGCCTGCCGGAGGAGAGCAACCTTCGCAAGTGTTAGTGACAAATATAAATAATAATATTGAACAAAAATAAAAAATAAAATTGAAAAGTGAAATTTTAAATATTGTGGAGTGTAATCAAGACTAGAACAAAAACAAAAAAAAAAAAGGACCTTATTATTAAGTATGAATAGGTACCTAATTAATATTATAGGTTGCTGCGGAAATGAAAATTTGGTAATGTAATATTATGTTATTATTATATAAATATGCAAAGTAAATGGCAAATGAAATTAAGACCTTGTATCAAAGATTTAAATACTTAAGAGATAGTTTGGTAAAATTAAATTACAGTAAAAGGACAGACACGGTTTTACAACAAAAATTAGGAATTTTGGGGCGAGATTTTATGAAAAAATATAAGGCTAATTTGGACTTTGAGAAAAGTATGGTAACAATTAATAATGAGAATGGGAGTGTAACGTTATCGATGAATAAAAGCTCGATAGGACAAGAGGGTTATTTGTGTATACCACCGAGATGCGAACAAATAGTTAGTATAGACAGTATGAATGATGAAGAATGTGTGGTATTACCAGGTGAGTTGAGTAAGGGAGTTTTTATAGCAGGAAGTATTTGTAGACCAAAGGACGGTAAGTCCAGAGTCCTGCCCAACCGGCATCAGTGAACTTTATACGAAAACGTGTTATATTTTTGTGAGTTATTAATTATGGAGGCGAAAAGTAAGTAATTCAACAATACATATTTTGAAGTGATTATTGAGAGAAATATTGTTTACTAGAAATTTTGTTTAGGTGACCTGTTTATACAAGTTTTTTTTTTTTGGATTTAAGTAATTTTATTTTATTTACAAGTTTTCAATTTTAGTATATTTTTTTAAATCTTATTATCATGGAGAATTTTGACTTCGAAACGGCGATTGCCTTGTTACCTGTAATGACGGGACAAGAACATGTAACTAGATCTTTAATAGATGGGATAGATTTATACAGTAGTATGTTGACAGAAAATTCGAAGCAATTTTTAATTAATTTTGTTTTAAAAACTAGACTGACACAAGTAGCAAAATTTTATTTGAAACCAAATTATGATAATGTTGAGAGTTTAATAAAAGATATGAAAGATATACTGTTACCTAAAATGTGTTCAGTTGCGTTACAAATTAAATTATCAAATTGTAGACAAGGGAACAGATCAATTAAAAACTACGGAGAAGAAATTGAAACCTTGTTAACTGATTTAACGTTATCACAATCAGAAGGTAATAGAGACAAAATAAATATTTTACACCCAATTAATGAGAAAATGGCGATTAATATATTCGCAAAAGGAATTTCTAACACAAAGTTAAGTACAATTATTTCATGTAGACATTTTAAATCTTTACCAGAAGCCATACAGTGTGCATTAGATGAACAAGTTATCATGCCATCTTACGATGAATTCCAGAAATCTTATAGATATAATCAAGTTTCAAACAAAAATAGTTATAACATCCCACGTAAAAATTATAATTCCACAAACGTGAGGAATAATAAATACGAATCATTGTGCAACATGCCTTTGAATATGACGTGTCAAGTTACCATGCCTAGCAACGCTCATACTTTGCGCGATCAGCAAATGCAGCAAGTAGGTGATGCTCAGTGCACTTTAGAGACAAGTCATAAAACTAAAGTAATGAAATGTGATTCCACCTGCATTCCAAATGTAAATTGTCTTACTAATAACGTTAAGATTAAAACGGAAGATAATGCGGTAAATGAAAAGAAACAAATAGATTCAATGCGAATTAAAAATATTTTATGTTTCACCAACGTTCAAAAGAATAGGTTCGAGACAAATAACTTGGATTTGACGAAGCCGATATCTGATCAACCTGCGGTAGATAAGAAAATCGAGGAGTCTGAGGACTTAAAATGTATTGATAAGAAGAAGGATACAAATATGGAATTAAGAAATAGTAATGAGTATGATGAAAATAATATGAAATATAAGAGATTTAAAAGTAAGTTAAGTAATGTTATGATGAAAAATAAGAAAGCGGATAATGATGTTGAAAATAGTAATATAATAAAGAAAGAGGTGAAGAATTTTATGACACTGAGGAAAAATGATTCTGAATTTATATTAAATAATATTAAAGCGGATAATTATGTTGAAAGTGGTAATGTTTTAAAGAAAGAATTGAAGAATATAATGTTGATGAAAAATGATGACGATAAGAAAATAAAAGAGTTACGAAGAATAAAGTTAATAAAACTGTATCGTATATTGCCGATAAATGGTCAAGTAAAAAGTTTAATGGCAAACAATTTCGAAAAATTTAATAATGGTGATAGCTCAAAGATTATTTTAATTTGGCCAAGTCACGAGGCATTAATTCGAGCTAATAAAAAGTTTGAAAGCCGATCAGTTGGCATAACTTAGGAATTTAGATTAATAATATTGTGTAACCATAGTATACATAAGTTGTAGAAATAAAGAATATTAAAAAAAAAAAAATGTGCTTTTACAGTGTTTAACGAATATAGATAGATTTTTTTTTTTAATCAGATGTTTAACTAAATAGATTTTATGTTATTTTTGTTTTTATATAGTTTTATAGACTAATGTAAAATTTATGATTTTTGTTAAAGGATATTAACTAACTAAACTACTACCTAACTATGAATCAAACTATCATAATTATTGTAAATTTATATCGTGGTCATTATGTATGAAAAATACTTAGTACTTAGTACTTGTTGCAGTATATTATAATAAATCCAATAGTAAATAAAATGTTTAAAATGAATACTGCGAAAAATTTTATACATTTTTTTTTATGTACAATAAGTAGGTATATTATCTGTATTAAGTCGGTTTCAGGAACAATTAATGTATATCTTAAATAGTTGATAGTGAATTTTTTTTGTGGTTGATAATTAATGAAAAAAAAATGATTTAAAATAAAACATTTTTTTATTTCAATAAGGCGGGTGATGTAGTGTGTAAACACCCGACCTATTTATAGGAACCGCCAACTTAGCATTATGTGTAGTAATTAGATATATTAGTATTACGAAGGCAGTCATCATGTAGACGCCTAGCAATAAACATGCGTCCTTAACTCCGCTCTTTTACTTAATTCTTTCACCACCAACCAACCAACATTACATGGCGACCCTAACGACAAGTAACAACTTTACATGGTGATCCTGCCAGGATAGTAACAACTTTACATGGCGACCCTGCCAGGATAGTAACAACTTTACAGTTCTGTTTCTTTCTTTTTTTTTACGTAGCGTGACATTTAATTTGTCATATACACATAACAGCCAGACCAGAAACAAATGTCTGTGGATCACACAAATATTTGTTTCGGGCGGGATTCGAACTCGCGACACCCAGCGCAGCAGTCTGAGTACTCTAGCTACTACGTTCAAACGTGTCGTGTTTACTTCTATACTTTCCCGTTTATGGGTACATTTTACTATTGAGTTTTCTGCGATATTTAAAGTGAGGTAATTGTGCGTTACTTTGATCGCAGGCGAGGGCGGCAATGGCGTTAACTACCACGTGCAGTATGTCACCGAACCGCAGGAGATATACGCGCAAGGACATCAGATGTGAGTACCGGCACGCACTACCTAGGTATTTAATACCTATTCATCATCATCATCATCATGATCATCAGCCTGAAGACGTCCACTGCTGAACATGGCCTCCCCCTTATACCGCCACACCGAACGACAATTTGCCACTTGCATCCACCGGTAGCCTGCGACTCTTGATGTTCGTCGGCCCTAATACCTATTAAAACCCTAGAACTAGAAGAAGGAACACTGTCTCTGTTTTTAAATTAAAGCGGGATAGCACGGTCGAGATTTTGTATGATATTATATATTATGTACATAATCTACATTAGTAACAGAGGGTGCAGTAGCGACATATTATATACATGACTTACAAAAAAATGGTTTAGATCAAAGTTCGAGTTTAAATATTATAGTATAAATTTTTGGATCAAAGAATTTGGACTAAGAGCTAGTTTGGATCTTTATTAAACAACTAAATGGAGTTAGGTGAAATTTGGTAGGTAGGACGTGGTAGAGGCACTCGATTAACACGCTTCTTTTTATCTAGCGATGATTATTTATATCAGTAAAATAACATCCGAAAAATGTAAAATTCTAATGCCCGGTTTCTGAATTCGCCTAGATAACTTATTGACCAACCGATATTATGTACACATGTTTTATTATTCCAAATGATGAAATAAAAAAAAACAAATAAATTTTAAATAAATAAATAAAGTATTTTGTACTGTATTGTAGTTATAATATATGTTGTACTGTGATCAGGGAAGCGCTCCGCTCGTACCCGGTGTACGGCGTGGCGACGGTGTCCAACGGCGTGGAGGCGGAGGACGGGGCGCCGCCCGACGGCTGGGGCGGAGCCTCCAACGCGGAGTACACCGCATACGGACTAGTGGTATATCATACTCATAAAAAAAGTATAGGCATTGACTCCGTTAATAAAAAAAAACAAAAAAATTACTCCCTTAATTTTTTTACGAATACCAGGGGGCATACCATGACGTCTTATTGCGATCCAATTCAACAATCGTCAAGATGTCACAACAACGATTCTCTAACGATTCTGTTTAGGTGTTGACCTAAACAGAATCGTTAGAGAATCGTTTTACTACTTATTCGTATCATAACGTGTTGTTGTGACATCTTGACGATTAATTTGGATTGAATTAACTTTTAAAAGGATTGATGTCTACCTAAATGATATGGAAACCCATGTATTACTGTTAGGTACCTATATAAAGTGAAACGATTATTTTTAGGCCCTCAATGGGATCGCAATAAGACCTCATGGTGAGTCCCCAGATGAGAGATTCAGCCATTTGAGAAGACGGCAGTAAATAGTTATTAAGCGGCAAAATTTTTTAAAATTTTCATTTGAGAAAAGAAATTGTTCTTGAATTGAAAGTAAGAGTAATAAGATAGTGTCGCCAAGAAGCTCGAGCTGATTGTCTTCACGCAGTTTTGATAGTTACACTTTGTCCATTGTGTCTACAGCTAGGGATGTTACGAATATTCGCATTCGCATTCGCATTCGCATATGCGAATGATTCGCATCATTTCCAACATTCGCATTCGCATCAAGCGATGCGAATGTTTTGCGAATGTGAATGTGTACACTGTAGGTACAGGTCGTGTTGTGTCTGGCCCGGCGGCCACGAGATTGGGCGTTTGGGCGATTCTCACATGCGCAGAAGGCGCAGGAAGGCATCATGTGTTTTATTTTGACCAATAAAATGCATTTATTTCTCGCTGCATGCATAGTTATTGTTAGTTTAGCTATTTTCGTTTTAGCTGTTTGGTCAGTGAGTTCTAAACAATGATTACGTAAAATATGTAGTTTATGAACTTACAATTATTGTGTTGGACTATTTTGACAGTTTTAGTGAAAAAGGTTGGGCGAAAAGGTGGCAAAACTACTATTCCTAAAGTATAAATATGCCTCTTTTGAACTTTGATTATTCGATATAATTTCTGTATAAGCTTGACACCGTTTTAATATTGTTTAATATTCCTATTTTTGGTAATAAAAATAGTGACTTAAGTTGATTAAAGACTTTTTCTTAAGTCATTCCGTAACATTCGCGTTCGCATTCGCATTCGCACATTCGCATCCTGAATATTCGCATTCGCGAATGTGAAAAATAAGACATTCGTAACATCCCTAGTCTACACACATAAAAGCGGTGTGTTGTGACGCAAACTTTGCGACGAGTTTTGGCGGGAATACGATAGTGAGACGTTGTTGGTTTTGTGTTATTTTCTTAAACTTGTGTTTCTTCGAGTGTTAATGTGTAATATTGGTGGAATATTAACCATTAAGTGTTCGTTAACGTGCACGAGTGTGGGCGAATGATACAAACTCAAAAAGCGTGTCATTTCGTATTTTTTCCAAAACTCCCAGGAAGTTTCAGTAAAGCATCCACCACTTTACTGAATCGTGACTTTGACTATGTAAATAATTGACTTGACTACTTGACCACGAGGATTGCTTTAAAGCTATTACTTTCCTAATATGAAAATAAAAATATTATGTACTTACGTTATTATTATAATACTTGACACTGGCTATATGCACAAACCGTGCGAAGCCATAATTAAACAAAAAAAAAAAAAAAAAACTTTGCGACACCGCCGTCTGGAGTCAGTGTAGGTGTAAATTAGTGTTGCGCCGTCGCGTCGTATTGCACTGTTTTCATAATATGTGTTAGCACTATATTGCGTCGCGGCATTGACCCCCCCTCCCCGCGCAGGTGGCCGGCGACGAGGCGGAGGCGCCGGCGTCCCCCGCCACCCCCGGCGCCGCGCCGCGCATGCCGCCCGCCACCGTGCAGTGGCTGCTGGACCACTACGAGACCGCCGAGGGTAACCACCACCCCCCACCCCACCCCCCGCCCCCGCCACCCCCGGCGCCGCGCCGCGCATGCCGCCCGCCACCGTGCAGTGGCTGCTGGACCACTACGAGACCGCCGAGGGTAACCACCACCCCCCACCCCACCCCCCGCCCCCGCCACCCCCGGCGCCGCGCCGCGCATGCCGCCCGCCACCGTGCAGTGGCTGCTGGACCACTACGAGACCGCCGAGGGTAACCACCACCCCCCCACCCCCCCCCCCGCCCCCGCCACCCCCGGCGCCGCGCCGCGCATGCCGCCCGCCACCGTGCAGTGGCTGCTGGACCACTACGAGACCGCCGAGGGTAACCACCACCCCCCACCCCACCCCCCGCCCCCGCCACCCCCGGCGCCGCGCCGCGCATGCCGCCCGCCACCCACCCCCCCCCCCCCCCCCCCCCCCCGGCGCACGCACTGACCCCTCCGTCTGCGCAGGCGTGTCCCTGCCGCGCTCCACGCTGTACGCGCACTACCTGCGCCACTGCTCCGCGCACCGCCTCGAGCCCGTCAACGCCGCCTCCTTCGGCAAGCTCATCCGCTCCGTGTTCGTGGGGCTCCGCACGCGCCGCCTCGGCACCCGCGGCAACTCCAAGTACCACTACTACGGCATCCGCGCCAAGCCCGGCGCCGCCGCCGCCGCCTCCGCCGCCGCCGCCGCCGCCGCCGAGCCCGACAGCGGGGACGAGCGCGGCTCGCCCGCGGAGGAGGACGCCGCGCGCTCGCCCGCGCGCGCCGCCTGCCCGCTGGGCGCGGCGGCGGCGGCGCACCGCCAGTACCTGGGCGCGGTGGCGGCGCCCGAGCCGCCGGCGCTGGCGCCCGGCGCGCTGCCGGACGGCGTGCCGGCGGACGCGGCGGAGCGCCTGCGCCGCCAGCACCGCGAGCACGGCGCCGCCTTCCTGCGCGCCGTGGCGGCGCTGGACGCGGGCGCGGTGGAGGCGGCGCGGCGCGGGTTCTGGCGGCGCGCGGGCGGGCGGCGCGCGCTGGCGCGGCTGGCGGCGCGGCGCGACGTGCGCGGCTGGCTGCGCGCCGCCGACACGCGGCTGTTCCAGCGCGCCGTGGAGCTGCTGCTGCCGGACGTGCTGCGCCCCATCCCGCCGCAGCTCACGCAGGCCATCCGGAACTTCGCCAAGGGCGTGGAGGCGGCGCTGGCGGCGGGCGCGGCGGCGGCGCCCCGCGCGGCGCAGCGCCCCGGCGCGGAGGCCGCGGCGGCGCTGGCGGGGGCGCTGCGCCGCTACACCTCGCTCAACCACCTGGCGCAGGCGGCGCGCGCCGTGCTCACCAACCAGCACCAGATCCACCAGGTGAGCCGCGGCCCGGGGTCCGGGGCGCGAGGGGGCGGCGTCGGCCGCCGGGCTACATGTGTCGCGATGTCCGCAGATGGTGTCGGACTTGAACCGCGTGGACTTCCGCGTCGTGCGCGAGCAGGCGGCGTGGGCCTGCGCCTGCGTCTCGCAGGCCAACGCGCTCCGTCTCGAGGCGGACTTCAAGGTACGAGCTACATTGAAAAATGTTTTGTGGTCTGTGAAAACAATGAGTACCGTGGAAGTCTCCTAATCCCGTCTCCCCCCCAGGCGACGCTGGAGCGCGGCGCCACGCTGGAGCAGTGGGCGGCGTGGCTGGAGGGCTGCGTGCGGGCCGCGCTGGCGCCGCACGAGCGCCGCGCGGAGCTGGTGCCGCGCGCGCGCCGGCTGCTGCTCGACTGGTCCTTCTACTCCTCGCTCGTCATCCGCGAGCTCACGCTCAGGTGCGCCCGCCCCCGCCCCGCCCCGCCCCCGCCCCCTCCCCGCCCCCGCCCCGCCCCCGCACCCGGCTGACGGCCCGCCCCGCCCGCAGGTCGGCGGCGTCGTTCGGTTCGTTCCACCTGCTGCGGCTGCTGTACGACGAGTACGTGTCGTTCCTCATCGAGCGCCGCGTGGCCGCGCACCTCGCCGCGCCGCCCATCGCCGTCATGCACCACCACAACGTATGTCGATGTACACCGCCACCGCCGACACCGACACCGACACCGCCGCCACCGCCACCGCCGACACCGACACCGACACCGACACCGCCGCCACCGCCACCGCCGACACCGACACCGACACCGCCGCCACCGCCACCGCCGACACCGCCGCCACCGCCACCGCCGACACCGACACCGCCGCCACCGCCACCGCCGACACCGACACCGACACCGCCGCCACCGCCACCGCCGACACCGACACCGACACCGACACCGACACCGCCGCCACCGCCACCGCCGACACCGACACCGACACCGACACCGACACCACCGACACCGACACCACCGACACCGACATCATCACCACGACCATCACCAACACCATCATCATCACCGACACCGACATCATCACCACCACCATCACCAACACCAACACGGACACAAACACTGAGACCAACACCAACACTGACCGTTTCCAATTCATTTCTATAAATTCAAATTAAACTGATTTTAAAACTTTTTCTCGCTTATAACCTGGCAAAAACAGAAAACGCACATTAATTCAGCCAACATTGTAAACATTAAAAAAATACAAAATCCCAAATAATACAAGTATCAAAAGTTCCAATTGTTCACTCCACTTCCCACGTCTCCAGGAGGAAGAAGACTCGGAGAGCGCGGAGGAGGCGCCGCGCCACGACGCGGACGAAGACGACCCCGACTGGGAGTGGGAGGACGAGGAGGAGGACGACGAGGACCTGCCGCCGGACACCAAGAAGGCCAAACTGGACTAGACCCACACTGGGCACCTTCGTCACCAACATTGTCTGTACTTTTCCAGGATAAAAGTATGCTTGAATTTAGGATTTTCCCTTATTCTTGAGCTCGGTATCTTCGTCACCGACACTGAAATTACCCGTCTTGTGGAGAAAACTGTTTGTACGAGGTGATAATGATTGCCTTTCTCCCTAGGGACTTTCAATAACCTATAGGTAGGAGCGTAAACTACCAAATTACGGGTTTATGGCCGATTCCTGAACTCCTGGTTAAACTTGACCTACCGATAAGTGTATTGTTGTCTTTGTCATTTGTTTAGTGTCAGATAGAGACAACGATAGACCTATCGGTTGGCTCAGTAACCGTTAGTCGTTGTCGAACGAATTGAAGTAGGAACGGTGATTAAAACGATATTTTTCTCAGCGTTTATAGGAAAACCCTGCACCTATATGTCTCGTTATATGTGTGTATATCATCATCATCAGCCTGCAGACGTCCACTGCTGAACATAGGTCTCCCCCTTAGACCGCCACACCGAACGACAATTTGCCACTTGCATCCACCGGCTGCCTGCGACTCTTTTGATGTCGTCGGCCCATCTAGTGGGAGGCCTACCTACACTGCGTCTTCCAGTCAAGAACCTCTCTTCTCCATCGGTTATCATCGGTTTATGTGTGTATATATGTAGATTTTGATGTTTCTATAAAATGTTTTGGTGTACCAAAAATTAAAAAACGCGTTACGTGCTAATTCAAAATGTCACTTTTATATGAATGTGATTAGGCAAAGGTGGATGCCGCGTCCGGTGCCTAACAGTCGCCGTGCGCTGCAGTCGGCGACAGGCTTTAGTGTTTCAGTCGATACTTTGCTGTTAAGATCTCACTGGATTATAAACTCATGCGTCTGTCCATTTGTAATTATTTCATCATTTGTATCCGCTTCTCTGTTAGTACATCTAAGGGTAGAAGTCTACGAATATTTTGACCGTAGCTTAGTAACACCACAGTTAACTTGAAACTGTCAATGTAATCAGTTAATTGTTTTTAACTATAATTAAAATGTTTTTCAACTCCAGTGTTAAAATCTTTTTCGTAATTTTTTCTATTCGTCGATGAATGTAGGTACTTAACATTAAATAGATGCAGTTACATTTTGTAAATAGCTCTAAATGTTCACATTCGAAGTTAATAAAATTAGGCGGTACGAAAATAACGAGTCTATTGTGAGATATATTGAAACGTGTACTCTAAATAATATGTAATATGACATGCTTTGTATATATTATTGCGATCCATGAACTTCCAGAAAATATGATACTTAACTATTTAGCAAGAATAAAAATATGTTAGAATTATGTAGTATTATCGTCGACATATATCTTCCATTTCCCTCTACACCGTACAGTTGTATTGACAATAATGTAGCCGGAGCCGGTACAGTCAGGGAAAAATTTGGTAAACATTTCTAAGTTTAGTTACTATTGTTAGAACAGTTTTAGCCCGAGGCGTCGCTCAGTAACACCGATATAAGACGCCCATTTCAGTTATTTTGGGCTTACATTTTGGTATTCTTATTGTGAGAAAAGATTAATGGAAAATTAACTAAATATAAGTAAAGATTGGTTAGTGAGATGTTCTTTTGAACAATATTGCGGTAGAGCCTTGTCTACGGAGCGACATTTTATGTCGGCTCTAATGTTTTGCTCGCGTAAAGGACATGATAACTTTTGTCCTTGACTGTACAAGTATACAATGCCCCATTATTCTTTCCCCTTTTTGCGGCGTTAATTATTCAGGTAATTCGCGATATAAATTTTGCTGAAATAAGGCCCGATTGCGTGCACCTACCGGGGTTAGCATAATTATTAAATTAATTAATTACTATGACATCTCAACATCAGCTAATTCTGTGAATTATTCTACAAATCGAGATTGCATTGTGAATGGACTGATCGATATTCTGTTCCACCATAAACACAATTCAATGTCACTATTAATTCAGTTTACTGTCAATATAATCTGGAGAATGTCATTTTATTATCAGTTTCTTATCACGCGCCGATTTAGGCTGATACAGACGATATTCTGGCCATTTTTAATTTATGAGAATACCTACCATTAGAGACTTCAATGAGATTGAGTGTGGTCAGAACTGTATTTTGTCAAGAGAATTCGCCCTCCGGCTTTATCTATTTGCAGTTATGTTACCCAGTTACTCACAGCGATCTCATTTAAATTTACATCTCTAATTATTGTAACTATATTGTAATTATCACTGTATATTGAAAGGAACCGTACGCACCGAATTTAATGCATAGATTATTAGTTTAGTACTGCAAGTTAGTTGCTGCTCGCTAGTTCTATCTTCATCGATTCTGTAGTCACACAATGTATATTCATGCGACTCGTGTTAGACAATGGTAGTGTATGAAAATCGATGTTTCGTTTCAAATCGAGTTATTTCTGTATTGACCCCAAGTGAAAACAACGGGCTTTTTATTCCTGGTGATTCACATGAAAATATTGTATAGTTAATTTATCCACCTATATTAATATACTGTTAGAAGAAGTGACACTTTCGATTAAAGCGAGATAGCATGATCGGGATTTTGTGTGACATTTAAGCGTCTTGACTCTCTCTTCCGTGGCTTTGAGTACCTTTTGAGTACGGAGTGGCCGCCCTGGAGTAGCGAGCAAGAGACACGATGTCCATTGTCATTGGCTGACCTCACTCCAACTAAATGAATGAAAATGGTTAGTTTTACCACATGGCACATTCTTTATTCGCACTCCGAACAATTTGAATGCATATGGCAACATTATTACGGCTTTGTGTTCAAAGTGCGCGAAAAGTACAGAATATTTTCTCTTATAAACAAATCTTGTAAAACATCCCCTTGCGCGCATAGACTTTCGACAATATTTCGGCTCTTCAAAAAACAGCTCTATTTCAATCTCACTAGAGCTTTGGAGCTCTAACTACAAGCGATATTGCGGCGTCGTCGCGTCAGTAATTATGTAAGCAAGCCGTCCATTGTCACTAGCGCACTAAAGTTCGGATCTTTATTAGAAAAAAATTGTCTAAAAGAAAATGGCACACAGTGTTGTCTATCAAAAGTGTAGCACTGACCGTGCAGTGACTCATTGCATTGGCATTAAAATGTCTCCTAACGAGACTGTTGTCTATTCATCCTAGTCTTAAAGTACCAAATGTAAATCAGTTGTAAAATATCGACGAGTTCGCGAGTTCTCAATCGTCAGGGTTTAATTAAGGAATTCTAGCACTTGGCTGGACTAGCGCTAAGGTACCTGTGGACAACTGTTTTGTAGGTTAGGAACTTACGAGTTTGGAAAGTTACTTTGACTATTAGATCGTTATGCTGTCCTTATCTAGCTCTCAACAGATGACAAAGGCAGCGATAGGCTTATTCGCTCGTCAAAGTTAACAGAACTCGCAAGTCAGAATAGCTAGTCGAGTTTTTTGATAACCCTTTGATGTTTCGAAACGCTACGTTCGTACGCGAATGGTATAATTGTCAGGAAATGTTTTGGATCCTGTTCACATTCATTCAAAGTCAATGCTTTTGTGGGTCACCATTACGAGCTTTGTATTTTGCTTACTGGCGTCATTTTTGCCAGGCTTGTAGAAAATGTAATATCTTATCATTATCTTAATAATTATCTACTCATACTTACATAGTTTTACGTCGTAAAAATACGAAAGTCGTCGTTGGTTAAGTAACGTTTTGTATTCGTACCTATATTGGAAACTTAGAGTTCAGATAAACAAGTAACGAGTGAAATATTTTAGGGTAGCCATTAAGTTAGTCTTAAAACAAAGAGTATTTTATTACGTCAATATAATATTTATCGTGGTAGGTATGTCTTATTTTATAACATCGTTCCACGTACCTATGAGAATGTATGTGAGTTATATCTTTTGAGTCTTGACACAGACACGGGAACCAAATGAGGGTCTCACATGTGAATTATTATGGTCACAGTACGATAAAAATATTCTCCAAAGTATGTAATGCTAGGATATGTTTTTCCTTTAAAAAATAATTGTATCTTTTTAAAATCGCGTTTCAAGATCTCATTTCTTGTATATTAATAATGTAAATAAAACTTGAGAAATGTAAATAAATGTTATAAATAAGATTTGCATTTGAAAGAACCAAAGTTCTATTTTTTGTATAGTAAGTAATGACACGAAACTTTGCACGACGCACTTCGGCATGCCAAAGAAACATTTAATTTGCTCATTCAGTATATTCATATATAAATACCATATCTGTTATTATATATAGTTATATGCTTCGTTAGAATTTGCATAGATTTTCTCTAAAACTAGAATTAAAGTTTTATATATTGTGTGTTATTTTTCGTATTATTCTGTGTCTATTTATAGAAATTGGTGGAAAATTTGGGTTGAATAAGTACGAATGTAACTCGCACGTAAGGCCCGTGACCACAGAGGTGCGGTTTCATGGACGCGTACCTATTCATCATTATACGCTTGGTGTACTGACTGACAGTACGGCTGCTTATTCTGAAGCGTCTATAAGCTTATTCTCCGTGGATTAAGTAGGTACTAAGTAATCGAGTCCGACGATACACGACTCGCTGCAACTGATTGCCCTTCGTCGTCATTTCGATCCGTTTTGGTTTTGGGTGTATGATAGCGGGCATTCAATCGCCGATAGTTCAACCGCTAGTACGTATGCGGTACTGTTTTGTAAAATAATGATAAGTATTTTTAAAACCTTGTCATAAGTCATTTTAAGATTTCAAAGTAGGTACTTAAATTGTAATTGAAAAGGGTAACTGTTATAAAAAATAATAATATAGTTTTTCTTATCGATGTCTATATTGTCTATAGGTATTTATTCTGATCGCTTCGTATATTTTATAATTACTTGGGTGTTATTTTATTTTTACAATCTCTTGTAACTTGATTAGGTCTTGTAAAGAGTTATGATTAAAATTCGAGCGTTATAGGTTAAGACTTCGAACTCTAACCCATCGTACATAACCGTTCAAGTTGTAAAGTCAGTAGGTTTTCATTTTGGCAACTATATTCCAGCTCCTGAACTATAGAAAATGCTGAACAAATCGTAACATAATACATGATTTGGTGTTACCTGGATATAGCCTAAGTCCGTTATATTGATGTTGTGTTTAATGTTTAGTAGTATACGATGTCATATATAAATGTACTTAGTGTTAAAAAGAAATTGTCATATTTTCCAAAGTAACTACGAAAGAGCGTCAGAAAAATAAACGCTCTGGCTCATAGAAGTTAGGACATTCCATTAAATTATTTATCTTGGCTAAACAATAGGACACGAACTGAAGAATCGTATTAAACATCTTGATTAGTTGGCAGGTGAAAGATAATTTTACACCATGTTACATAACAAATGAAAATATCCTTCTATCTTCTATTTCATCGATTGATCGGGATACTGTGCATCGTGCAGTAGCTGAGAGAGTTGATTATATTCTATTAATACGTATTTTATCGATTAATACATATTTTTGTAAATTAGTTTTCGGTGAACGTATCAGAAAGCCTTAAATGTTGCCTTGTAATTCAGATTTTATGGTATCCGGTAAATTGACCGCTTTTATTATGGATTGACACGTTGTGATTAATTTAAAGTAATTCCGTGTTTAAAATATTACCGTTTCAGTGGTACCTACCTACCTACTGTTAAATATGGTTTACGTAAGATGTTCTATATTGACATGTCGTCTAGGGATTACCACCAGTTAACAGTTTCGGATATGAATCATGAAGTTATTTTAATTATGCGGCTCGTATTATTTCAACATAATGTATATAAGGTCTTATTGTACCTACTCGTTACTGAAAGTGTAGTTGGTCAACTCAAAGTCAAATCATTTATTGTAAATAGGCAATAACATCGCTTTTTTACATGGTCCGTTTCTGAGCTCACAGTCTGGTGGTACTCCCTTTCGGGTCCATTTGTCATTCGTCCTATTCTACAATCGTATGTTCGTCCATAAAATGGTACCTACCTATACCTACTCTGTATCTTCTTTTGATAAATTGTAAAGTAACGCTCAGTAGCCGTGAGTAACAAAGTATAAAAAACGACAATAGTTCAGTGGGACGATTTATTTTTATCTTAATAAAATTAATATCCCATACTGGGCTCTCTAGTGCCTACAAAGTATGTATACATAATTTTAAATTTATCAATTATCAAAATGCCTTTCGTATAACATTGTATGCCTATATATTTATTGCATCATTGATTTTCACGGAATTGGGAGTATTTTTTTAGACTTAAGATAAATGTTGTGGTTCTGTGAAAGTTACTCGATGTATTCTTTAATTTTTTGGGTAGATCTGAGTAACTGTCGCAAAGTTAATGTTTAATATATTTAAAGATCATTCTAATATATTATATTGTGTAATCGCTAGACGATAAGATAAATGTGTAGTGTCTTAATGTTTACAGGAGTAGTAGGTGAGCGCTTGTCGTCATTTAGGCAGATATTCTGGTTGTGTAAAATGTGCACTTATTTCTTGAGGATTTAGACGCAAAATTCAAGTAACAGATCTTGCCTTCTTAATAATAAGGATGAGTTAAATCGTCAATGGAAATGGGTTCGGTACTTGTTATATTGTGTTCGGATACACAGCGAACGTTCGTGTTTGATATCGAAGGTACTGGAAAGGAATCATGTTAAACTTAAGTACAATCGTCACCCTTCAATTTTACGTTTAATAAATATATAATTGTGGTCCTCTATTTAAATTAGAAAGGTAGGTATTGAACAGTGTCATCGGGAATGATAAATGATTTCTAAAAAGCGGTTTGGAATCATGAATAATAAAGTGGTTTGCAATTAACTATCAAACCTATGTTAAAGTTTCACAAAGATTGTAAGTAGATATATTTATTTCTACCTAAAGTATCGTGTAGTCACTTTGTGTGGAGTGTGAGTTTATGCAACAAGTTTAGGCGCTCGACAACGTACGCGAACGCGCGCTTTGTATGAAGATTGGCGTTTCATAAACACACCGCTGTACCGGTTCTTCATTGTCGCAACAACTCGCACTGGGTTGTAAATGTTGCCACTATAATTTCACCACAGGTATGACCGGGAAAGTTAACTTTCTTCGACAGAACCATGTACTTTAGCTATGTGAGTATGACACACGGAAGAGCTTATTTTGTAACGATTGTTGGAATAAGCGTACTTGTTTCATTCTTAGATGTTTAAAAGTTTTAAAACTGTGCAACGAATTTCGGGGACCGCATTCTTGCTTTCAACACCCCGCTATGTTTTCGCAATCATTCAAAGGTATCTTATAAGATCTTATGACAGTTTCATTGCACCATCTCTGGTTCCGTCAAAATAAGTTGGTATACTAGTACCCAACTTATAAGGCGCGTCGTGAATCTTCGTTCGCGCAGAAAAGAAAGTATGGTCCGAAGATTAACGAAATAATGCTTAAAACTTGCAATCAACCTAAGCTCACTATTATAAGGTTCATAATACACTGCAGCTGTTAGTTCCATCTCACTCTAAGCTCGCTAAGATGGCGGCGGCTGCCGACCAATAGCGGTCAATAGCATTTCCCGCGCTTTGAAAATTCATCTTCTGCGCAGGTACATCGGTAAGCCATATCAGTTGGGTACTACTGTACTTAGGTTGAATCTTACTTGCCCTGTGTCGATAATATTAATTACAAAAACTACGCACGATAGGTAGATATTTTATGCGATATTCGAGGATGATTACAGGCCAAGCAAGGTTTGGGCGACAATCCTTAAGAGATTTATGAAGACCGTGCACAATTTATTAGCCATTTTTGGTCATTTTAATTTAAAATTCTGTAAGACTAGTCGCGGAGTCCCAAGTACCAAGTCTTAAAGAATTTTGGGGTTTATTCTCAAATGACCACGTCGAGAAGCCTTCCGTAGGCCTACCTATTATTCGGTGGATTATCGCCCTTAGCGTAATATTCTGCAAGAGTGTGGTCCCAGTAAGGCGAGAATAGCTCGTAAGGTTTACATGTATTTCATTGTTGTACCTATATGTTGTGAGGTAAGTGAGAAGTGATGGGATGTGATGAAGGAGGGATGGATTTAATGTCTGATAATAAAGCTAGTCATGTGTTTATATTGCTGTTTCATTCAATCTGCATTACTAATAACCCCTATTCTATGTATACTGCGAATAGAGTCTAGTATCCAGTAATAGGAATTGGTTTATGCCTGTCCCACAATCCTTTCCCGTTCTTTTCACCAATGAGTGCATGCTTTTTCGGGGGATTATTAAAAACAGACTCCAAGTGGAAAAACGGGCAAAGGCCTAGAAACCCCTGCGTAGAGGATACTGCCAGGGGATTTCTGGAATAAGCCATAATCCTCACCAAACACTTTAATGCTGATTGTCTGATTATGGGCATAACGGAGATTGTGTCGTGATTCAAAGGTAGGACAAATAATACGTCACATTGTTCTCATAATAAATATTATTTCAACAATCCGATTAGACCTAGACAACGTACAATCGAGGCGGAAAATAAAATAATATTTTACAGAGAATTATAAAATTAAGATAATGAATTTAACCGTCACACTGGTCATAATTTCCAGCTGCAATATCTGCGTCGAACAGTACAAATCATAAAAATATTTAGAATACCAACTGTTAAAATATATACCTTCACTCCACAACTTGATTCGCAATAATAATTTGAACATTTAATGATAATTTGGGGCAATATTCAAAGCAGAACAATATTTTACAACTCCAGTAGAATAACAGAAATTTTAGTAATATTTACCGCAGAGAATCGACGCCAACCAAGGCGTGGAGTAAGAGACAACGTTATTTACAAAAATGATATGAGAACATTCATCCTACGATAAATTTTAATCAACAGAGACAACAATAGTTATCTCCCAAAACGAATTAGCCGAAAAAAAGCGAGACAAATAACACAATACGCGTAACGGTAACGCCTGTAGAACGGTTCCAACGTTAATATAACTTTTTTCATACCATCCAATATCTTTGGTTCGACAAGAGGCAAATAGCGCTCCGATCGTTTCTTTCCAATCCAAGAGCTAGCTTCCCACCACCCGCTAACTAACTTAACTATTAAGGCGGTGCGACGTCTAGCTTACAACTAAGCTCCTAAAACTAGTAATGAAACATTTTTGTCAGTTGAAACCGTCGGGTCAGTACCGCGCGCGTAGTAACTACAGCTGCGAGCAGGGCGGCCATCAGATGGCGAGCGCCGCCGAGCGTTTGTCTCTGTTCTTCCCTCGAGCCACCGTCCGAGCTTTGCACGCCGCGCTGTTCTGCAAATGCTGCAACATAATATACGGCTAATTAGTAAGAGTCACCGTTTTTGGTGATCGGACGAGCTCATGGTGTATCAACCGAACGGACTCGCAGGCAGGGTGGGTGCGACTCACCCGCTGCAGCTTGTTGGGCCGGTGCCGGGGCCGGGCGGGCGGGTCCAGCAGGCAGGGTGGGGTGGGTGCGACTCACCCGCTGCAGCTTGTTGGGCCGGTGCCGGGGCCGGGCGGGCGGGTCCGGCAGGCGGGGCGGGTGCGACTCACCCGCTGCAGCTTGTTGGGCCGGTGCCGGGGCCGGGCGGGCGGGTCCGGCAGGCAGGGTGGGGTGGGTGCGACTCACCCGCTGCAGCTTGTTGGGCCGGTGCCGGGGCCGGGCGGGCGGGTCCGGCAGGCGGGGCGGGTGCGACTCACCCGCTGCAGCTTGTTGGGCCGGTGCCGGGGCCGGGCGGGCGGGTCAGGCAGGCAGGGTGGGGTGGGTGCGACTCACCCGCTGCAGCTTGTTGGGCCGGTGCCGGGGCCGGGCGGGCGGGTCCGGCAGGCGGGGCGGGTGCGACTCACCCGCTGCAGCGTGTTGGGCCGGTGCCGGGGCCGGGCGGGCGGGTCCGGCAGGCGGGGCGGGTGCGACTCACCCGCTGCAGCTTGTTGGGCCGGTGCCGGGGCCGGGCGGGCGGGTCCGGCAGGCGGGGCGGGTGCGACTCACCCGCTGCAGCTTGTTGGGCCGGTGCCGGGGCCGGGCGGGCGGGTCCGGCAGGCAGGGTGGGGTGGGTGCGACTCACCCGCTGCAGCTTGTTGGGCCGGTGCCGGGGCCGGGCGGGCGGGTCCGGCAGGCGGGGCGGGTGCGACTCACCCGCTGCAGCTTGTTGGGCCGGGGCCGGGGCCGGGCGGGCGGGTCCGGCAGGCGGGGCGGGTGCGACTCACCCGCTGCAGCTTGTTGGGCCGGTGCCGGGGCCGGGCGGGCGGGTCCGGCAGGCGGGGCGGGTGCGACTCACCCGCTGCAGCTTGTTGGGCCGGTGCGGGGGCCGGGCGGGCGGGTCCGGCAGGCAGGGTGGGGTGGGTGCGACTCACCCGCTGCAGCTTGTTGGGCCGGTGCCGGGGCCGGGCGGGCGGGTCCGGCAGGCGGGGCGGGTGCGACTCACCCGCTGCAGCTTGTTGGGCCGGTGCCGGGGCCGGGCGGGCGGGTCCGGCAGGCGGGGCGGGTGCGACTCACCCGCTGCAGCTTGTTGGGCCGGTGCCGGGGCCGGGCGGGCGGGTCCGGCAGGCGGGGCGGGTGCGGCTCACCCGCTGCAGCTTGTTGGGCCGGTGCCGGGGCCGGGCGGGCGGGTCCGGCAGGCAGGGTGGGGTGGGTGCGACTCACCCGCTGCAGCTTGTTGGGCCGGTGCCGGGGCCGGGCGGGCGGGTCCGGCAGGCGGGGCGGGTGCGACTCACCCGCTGCAGCTTGTTGGGCCGGTGCCGGGGCCGGGCGGGCGGGTCCGGCAGGCGGGGCGGGTGCGACTCACCCGCTGCAGCTTGTTGGGCCGGTGCCGGGGCCGGGCGGGCGGGTCCGGCAGGCAGGGTGGGGTGGGTGCGACTCACCCGCTGCAGCTTGTTGGGCCGGTGCCGGGGCCGGGCGGGCGGGTCCGGCAGGGTGGGGTGGGTGCGACTCACCCGCTGCAGCTTGTTGGGCCGGTGCCGGGGCCGGGCGGGCGGGTCCGGCAGGCGGGGCGGGTGCGACTCACCCGCTGCAGCTTGTTGGGCCGATGCCGGGGCCGGGCGGGCGGGTCCGGCAGGCGGGCGGGTGCGACTCACCCGCTGCAGCTTGTTGGGCCGGTGCCGGGGCCGGGCGGGCGGGTCCGGCAGGCAGGGTGGGGTGGGTGCGACTCACCCGCTGCAGCTTGTTGGGCCGGTGCCGGGGCCGGGCGGGCGGGTCCGGCAGGCAGGGTGGGGTGGGTGCGACTCACCCGCTGCAGCTTGTTGGGCCGGTGCCGGGGCCGGGCGGGCGGGTCCGGCAGGCAGGGTGGGGTGGGTGCGACTCACCCGCTGCAGCTTGTTGGGCCGGTGCCGGGGCCGGGCGGGCGGGTCCGGCAGGCAGGGTGGGGTGGGTGCGACTCACCCGCTGCAGCTTGTTGGGCCGGTGCCGGGGCCGGGCGGGCGGGTCCGGCAGGCAGGGTGGGGTGGGTGCGACTCACCCGCTGCAGCTTGTTGGGCCGGTGCCGGGGCCGGGCGGGCGGGTCCGGCAGCCGGGGCGGGTGCGACTCACCCGCTGCAGCTTGTTGGGCCGGTGCCGGGGCCGGGCGGGCGGGTCCGGCAGGCGGGGCGGGTGCGACTCACCCGCTGCAGCTTGTTGGGCCGGTGCCGGGGCCGGGCGGGCGGGTCCGGCAGGCGGGGCGGGTGCGACTCACCCGCTGCAGCTTGTTGGGCCGATGCCGGGGCCGGGCGGGCGGGTCCGGCAGGCGGGCGGGTGCGACTCACCCGCTGCAGCTTGTTGGGCCGGTGCCGGGGCCGGGCGGGGGGGGCCGGCAGGCAGGGTGGGGTGGGTGCGACTCACCCGCTGCAGCTTGTTGGGCCGGTGCCGGGGCCGGGCGGGCGGGTCCGGCAGGCAGGGTGGGGTGGGTGCGACTCACCCGCTGCAGCTTGTTGGGCCGGTGCCGGGGCCGGGCGGGCGGGTCCGGCAGGCAGGGTGGGGTGGGTGCGACTCACCCGCTGCAGCTTGTTGGGCCGGTGCCGGGGCCGGGCGGGCGGGTCCGGCAGGCAGGGTGGGGTGGGTGCGACTCACCCGCTGCAGCTTGTTGGGCCGGTGCCGGGGCCGGGCGGGCGGGTCCGGCAGGCAGGGTGGGGTGGGTGCGACTCACCCGCTGCAGCTTGTTGGGCCGGTGCCGGGGCCGGGCGGGCGGGTCCGGCAGGCGGGGTGGGTGCGACTCACCCGCTGCAGCTTGTTGGGCCGGTGCCGGGGCCGGGCGGGCGGGTTCGGCAGGCGGGGCGGGTGCGACTCACCCGCTGCAGCTTGTTGGGCCGGTGCCGGGGCCGGGCGGGCGGGTCCGGCAGGCGGGGCGGGTGCGACTCACCCGCTGCAGCTTGTTGGGCCGGTGCCGGGGCCGGGCGGGCGGGTCCGGCAGGCGGGGCGGGTGCGACTCACCCACTGCAGCTTGTTGGGCCGGTGCCGGGGCCGGGCGGGCGGGTCCGGCAGGCGGGCGGGTCCGGCAGGCGGGGCGGGTGCGACTCACCCGCTGCAGCTTGTTGGGCCGGTGCCGGGGCCGGGCGGGCGGGTCCGGCAGGCGGGGCGGGTGCGACTCACCCGCTGCAGCTTGTTGGGCCGGTGCCGGGGCCGGGCGGGCGGGTCGGGCAGGCAGGGTGGGGTGGGTGCGACTCACCCGCTGCAGCTTGTTGGGCCGGTGCCGGGGCCGGGCGGGCGGGTCCGGCAGGCGGGGCGGGTGCGACTCACCCGCTGCAGCTTGTTGGGCCGGTGCCGGGGCCGGGCGGGCGGGTCCGGCAGGCGGGGCGGGTGCGACTCACCCACTGCAGCTTGTTGGGCCGGTGCCGGGGCCGGGCGGGCGGGTCCGGCAGGCGGGGCGGGTGCGACTCACCCGCTGCAGCTTGTTGGGCCGGTGCCGGGGCCGGGCGGGCGGGTCCGGCAGGCGGGGCGGGTGCGACTCACCCACTGCAGCTTGTTGGGCCGGTGCCGGGGCCGGGCGGGCGGGTCCGGCAGGCGGGGCGGGTGCGACTCACCCGCTGCAGCTTGTTGGGCCGGTGCCGGGGCCGGGCGGGCGGGTCCGGCAGGCGGGGCGGGTGCGACTCACCCGCTGCAGCTTGTTGGGCCGGTGCCGGGGCCGGGCGGGCGGGTCGGGCAGGCAGGGTGGGGTGGGTGCGACTCACCCGCTGCAGCTTGTTGGGCCGGTGCCGGGGCCGGGCGGGCGGGTCCGGCAGGCAGGGTGGGGTGGGTGCGACTCACCCGCTGCAGCTTGTTGGGTCGGTGCCGGGGCCGGGCGGGCGGGTCCGGCAGGCAGGGTGGGGTGGGTGCGACTCACCCGCTGCAGCTTGTTGGGCCGGTGCCGGGGCCGGGCGGGCGGGTCCGGCAGGCGGGGCGGGTGCGACTCACCCGCTGCAGCTTGTTGGGCCGGTGCCGGGGCCGGGCGGGCGGGTCCGGCAGGCGGGGCGGGTGCGACTCACCCGCTGCAGCTTGTTGGGCCGGTGCCGGGGCCGGGCGGGCGGGTCCGGCTGGCGGGGCGGGTGCGACTCACCCGCTGCAGCTTGTTGGGCCGGTGCCGGGGCCGGGCGGGCGGGTCCGGCAGGCGGGGCGGGTGCGACTCACCCGCTGCAGCTTGTTGGGCCGGTGCCGGGGCCGGGCGGGCGGGTCGGGCAGGCAGGGTGGGGTGGGTGCGACTCACCCGCTGCAGCTTGTTGGGCCGGTGCCGGGGCCGGGCGGGCGGGTCCGGCAGGCAGGGTGGGGTGGGTGCGACTCACCCGCTGCAGCTTGTTGGGTCGGTGCCGGGGCCGGGCGGGCGGGTCCGGCAGGCAGGGTGGGGTGGGGGCGACTCACCCGCTGCAGCTTGTTGGGCCGGTGCCGGGGCCGGGCGGGCGGGTCCGGCAGGCAGGGTGGGGTGGGTGCGACTCACCCGCTGCAGCTTGTTGGGCCGGTGCCGGGGCCGGGCGGGCGGGTCTGGCAGGCGGGGCGGGTGCGACTCACCCGCTGCAGCTTGTTGGGCCGGTGCCGGGGCCGGGCGGGCGGGTCCGGCAGGCGGGGCGGGTGCGACTCACCCGCTGCAGCTTGTTGGGCCGGTGCCGGGGCCGGGCGGGCGGGTCCGGCAGGCGGGGCGGGTGCGACTCACCCGCTGCAGCTTGTTGGGCCGGTGCCGGGGCCGGGCGGGCGGGTCCGGCAGGCGGGGCGGGTGCGACTCACCCGCTGCAGCTTGTTGGGCCGGTGCCGGGGCCGGGCGGGCGGGTCCGGCAGGCGGGGCGGGTGCGACTCACCCGCTGCAGCTTGTTGGGCCGGTGCCGGGGCCGGGCGGGCGGGTCCGGCAGGCGGGGCGGGTGCGACTCACCCGCTGCAGCTTGTTGGGCCGGTGCCGGGGCCGGGCGGGCGGGTCCGGCAGGCGGGGCGGGTGCGACTCACCCGCTGCAGCTTGTTGGGCCGGTGCCGGGGCCGGGCGGGCGGGTCCGGCAGGCGGGGCGGGTGCGACTCACCCGCTGCAGCTTGTTGGGCCGGTGCCGGGGCCGGGCGGGCGGGTCCGGCAGGCGGGGCGGGTGCGACTCACCCGCTGCAGCTTGTTGGGCCGGTGCCGGGGCCGGGCGGGCGGGTCCGGCAGGCGGGGCGGGTGCGACTCACCCGCTGCAGCTTGTTGGGCCGGTGCCGGGGCCGGGCGGGCGGGTCCGGCAGGCGGGGCGGGTGCGACTCACCCGCTGCAGCTTGTTGGGCTGGTGCCGGGGCCGGGCGGGCGGGTCCGGCAGGCGGGGCGGGTGCGACTCACCCGCTGCAGCTTGTTGGGCCGGTGCCGGGGCCGGGCGGGCGGGTCCGGCAGGCGGGGCGGGTGGGACTCACCCGCCGCAGCTTGTTGGGCCGGTGCCGGGGCCGGGCGGGCGGGTCCGGCAGGCGGGGCGGGTGCGACTCACCCGCTGCAGCTTGTTGGGCCGGTGCCGGGGCCGGGCGGGCGGGTCCGGCAGGCGGGGCGGGTGCGACTCACCCGCTGCAGCTTGTTGGGCCGGTGCCGGGGCCGGGCGGGCAGGTCGGGCGCGTCCCCGAGCCCGAGCGCGGCCCGCAGCACGGGCGCGGCCGGCGCCAGCGCCTGCAGGCCGCCCGCCAGCGCCGCCGCCAGCGCCGCGTAGGCCGCGCGCCCGCCCCACGTGTCGCACGTCACCGTCTCCGCGCCCACGCGCACCGACAGCGTCGGCACCTCCGCCTCCTGAGCCACCACATCCGTTACAACACCGCCGACTGTTCGCTCGGCAACGTACAAGTAAACGCGCGATTTATGTGCAATCATTAACGAAAAAAATGGCTTCTAAAGTTGTCGTCCCAGCAGCCCGGAGCTTAACGGCAATGGATGCGAAGTTTTTGTAATTCACCTTTGATCATGATGAGTTAAAAAGCTACGCACCGACCGGACACAAGGCACTGTGCTCACCGTATCGCGTAAATCGAGACAAACGCGCCAGTGAAATATTAACTAAAGACTGGTCTCCGTTCCGACGTGTTGGCCAACATTATGTATCCCGGCGCACGCTCGGGTACATAATATGCGCTCACCTCGAAGTACTTGAGTATGTCGCGGAAGGTGGCGCGCTGCAGCTTGCGGTCGCGCTTGGCGCGGAACTTGTTGGAGTCCCGGGCCAGCTCCTCCAGCCGCGCCAGCAGCGGCGCCAGCTCCGCCTCCGCCGGCTCCGCCTCCGCGGCGCGCTCGTGCGCGATGCACAGCGCGCCGCCCGCCGCCAGCCGCACCTCCAGCGCGCAGGCCTCCAGCATGCCGGCCAGGCGCGGCAGCGAGGGCGGCTGCGCGCGCAGCACGGAGGCGGCGTGCGCCGGCGCCAGCACCGACACCAGCAGCGCCCAGCCGTCCAGCGCCGCCGCGTGCGCCGAGCCCTCCTCCACCGCCGCGCCCGACACCTTCACGCTGCCGTCGCCCTGGTGATCGTACACTCTATCGGTCTACCGCAAAACATGTTAACCAGAGCTGAACTGATGACTCTTAATATATTCTCAATTTTGAGAATTTGAGAACAAAATTTGAGAAACATCTGTTTAACTTGGTCTTAAGTTTTGTGGTGAGACGGTAACGGTTTCTTGATGGCTGCCAACGGGCACTCCTACAGGATGACCTTGGCAGGGAGACTTGTCGGCAACAGTGTAGGCTTTTAAATGACTGAATCGAACACAAGACAAGCTGAACTGTATGCAAAACGATACCGTCGTTAACGTTGTACTGCGCCTATACTCAAAAGGTAGCAAAACACGCTCAAAATGTGAAACTAACTCTCGATCTGCTATCTCGCACTTACTTAAAAATAAAGGAAGTGCCCCTTCTACCTAGGGCAGAACTTCCCAACCAGTGGGGCGTGCCCGCCTGGGGAATCTTTGACCTAATTCCCGGTTTCGATTGAACTAAAATTTTGCATACACATAATATTATGTGAAAAATCTAAATGGACTAGATGGGCCGACGAAGAGTGGCAGGCAACCGGTGGATGCAAGTGGCAAATTGTCGTTCGGTGTGGTGGTCTAAGGGGGAGGCCTATGTTCAGCAGTGGACGTCTCCAGGCTGCTGACGCTGCTCCTCACCTTGAGATAGCTCCCGCAGAAGATGGTCTCGTACATCCGCATCACCTCCAGTATCTCGGTGACGTCATCCTCCAGCAGGTAGCACAGCACGGCCAGCGAGGAGCAACACTGTAATGCGAACACATAATACACTTAACGCTGGAAACAACAAGGTGATTTCAAGGCAGCTGTAAGTTCAAAGATTTTGAAATTTTCTTCAATGTTTGTAAAATATTTTGTTGACCAAACTGCAATGGAGTCGCTTACTTCAGCGCGCGTGTCGACGGAGGCCGCCTTGTCGACGGCGACGGCGGCCAGCGCCGGCCGCACCTCGCTCACGAACTCCTCGATGCCTTCGTCACCGATCTGGAATAACAGTTATTTTGTTCAACCATAATGCATACGCAAGTCAATTATAGACATGCCACGATCCACGATCGAGATGTCCGATCTACGATCGGGATGTTACGATCCACGATCGAGATGTCCGATCCATGATCGGGATGTTATGATCCACGATCGAGATGCCGCAAACCACGATCGATATGCTAAGATCGGGATCCGTGCACAACGCACCTGCAGCGCCAGTAGCGGCGCGACGGCGGCGGCGGCCTTCCTCTCCGCGTCGCGGCCGCGGCGCAGCGCGCGCGCCACGTGGTCGGCGAGCGTGGCGCGGTGCCTACCTGCAGCGCCAGTAGCGGCGCGACGGCGGCGGCGGCCTTCCTCTCCGCGTCGCGGCCGCGGCGCAGCGCGCGCGCCACGTGGTCGGCGAGCGTGGCGCGGTGCCTACCTGCAGCGCCAGTAGCGGCGCGACGGCGGCGGCGGCCTTCCTCTCCGCGTCGCGGCCGCGGCGCAGCGCGCGCGCCACGTGGTCGGCGAGCGTGGCGCGGTGCCTACCTGCAGCGCCAGTAGCGGCGCGACGGCGGCGGCGGCCTTCCTCTCCGCGTCGCGGCCGCGGCGCAGCGCGCGCGCCACGTGGTCGGCGAGCGTGGCGCGGTGCCTACCTGCAGCGCCAGTAGCGGCGCGACGGCGGCGGCGGCCTTCCTCTCCGCGTCGCGGCCGCGGCGCAGCGCGCGCGCCACGTGGTCGGCGAGCGTGGCGCGGTGCCTACCTGCAGCGCCAGTAGCGGCGCGACGGCGGCGGCGGCCTTCCTCTCCGCGTCGCGGCCGCGGCGCAGCGCGCGCGCCACGTGGTCGGCGAGCGTGGCGCGGTGCGCGGACAGCACGGCGCCGAGCGGGCGGCGCTGCAGGGCCCCGCGGAGCGCCACCAGCGCGGCGGCGCGGGCCGCGTTGGAGCGCGCGCCAAGCGCGTCGACCAGCTCCAGGACTTTCTCTTCGAACTTCTCTTGGATGTCGTTCTCTGGAATTCATCGGGAGTGCACGTTAGCGTCGACGATCGGGGGGATATATTTTGGCGACGATTGTAGTGTGCTCCGAACTAATGTTGAATTTGGCAACTCTAGTCATTTGCTATCACTTTAAAACCTTATCGAAACGAAAGAAATAGCAATAAGTTCGGAGCTGTAACATTTAATTAGTTACTTTGAAGCGCGCAGTTGTGTATACCTCTATGGATAAACTAGTAAACATAATACTATTATCCGTGAGGACCTCTAAATGGCATTCTGTTGTTAAAAATGTTAGTTTATTTAGTTAAGTTCTGCTGTTGGTCTTCCAATTAAATAAATAAATAAATACGTTTCATCCTACGTTGAATCGAAAATTTAATTGATTAGCCTGCCTACCTAGCCTATACCTGTCTACCTAGTCTGTCCAATGTATCACGACATATTAGATACGAATTAAAACTAGATGCATCTAGAGGATAACAAAATAAAAAATAATAAAATAAACAAAAATAACGATTCGTATAACCTTTCGAGACCGTCGTTCATGTCATATACAAGCAATGCGTACAAGTAAGGGCATAATTGACCGATAATAACAAAGTTATCATTATGATATCACCCCATTTGTGTTTCATTGTATACTATAGATAAAATTACCCTAGAGGTCACACTGAGGTCAGGCTGCGCTTCTCCATTCGAGTTTCCTTATGCCTAGTTACGCAGATTTGTCTCATAATGTCATAGAATACCTATTAATACACTAGAAGGGACACTCCTTAAAGCGATATAGCATGATCGGGATTTTGTATGCTTTTTGAGTGTGCTATCTTCCTCTTTCGTGATTTTGAGTACCTATTGAGTACCGAGTGTCACAGGGGTGTGATAATGTAATATTTTTTTTATAATATCACTGCATTTAGTGTTGTTACTGTCTTGAATTTTCCTCAACGACAGTTAAGAGAACACTAGTCAGCCTTGGCTAGAATAGAGCACCGTACTCGGCAGTAGACTATTATAGTCAATATGTTAATTACATTATGAGCTATTTTTACGTTCATAAATTCCAGGCGCGTTTGAAACTTGACGTAGGTATGTCGGTTGCCATTTAAACGTTCAAGGTGATCATATTACTTCACGCACGAGATTGTCTTATCGCACGGTGATAACCTTGCTAACCAATTTTATTACCATCAATATTAATAGTTTAGTCCTAGTTTCGATGTATGTCGAGGGGCGACAAAACTGCAGCTAGTGAAAAGGGGGCGTGGTAGAAGCTAGAAGCCTCCCGTAGTGAATAGATCCCTGAGATTCCAGCGATTCTGATACTCCGGCGTTACCTTTAGATAAATACTGCGTAATTGCATTCTGCCGGCGTTCCCTTAGTAAATATACTGCGTAACTGCATTCTGCCGGCGATTCCTTAGTAGATATACTGCGTAATTGCATTCTACCGAGGTTTCCTTAGTAGATAGACTGCGTAATTGCATTCTACCGACGCTTCCTTAGTAAATAGACTTGCGTAATTCTACTTGGATACAATGACATCAGAATGTCCGAACCACAATGTTCGACCTCAGATAGTTAAAACCACAAACGGATACACAATTGTAATGTTTTCTCCGGTAGATCAGTAATTTCTAAGAAAATTATAACCGTTCATTCTGTTAGTCAGTTCTACAAATCAAACAATCAGCCTTTAATTGTGATTAAGATATATATACGAGAATGTATTTTGATAAAAACTCTGAATGCAGGACCATCACCCTTTTTAGGCCCTAGTTGAAAACAAACCAGCCATGAACCAATAGAATAGCATAGAAAACGACTTCTTTCCAGGTTGTTACTATACTGGGGGTTAAATCTAAATACCCCACTACCAAAATTAAATGTATCTAAGATATTTGACGCAATTTGACACCCCGCGATAAATGCAACGTACTCGTCATGTAAAACCACGCTTTGATAAAGGCTACATTTACGTAATGATAAGGGCAAAGAGTGCGTCACGTGTTTCCGATAACAAGGCCATAAATGCTTTCTATATTTGATTATTTTGTTGTAGGTAAGAATGTTATCAAGCATTTCGTTTGAGCGGAATGCGCTGTCAGTCTTTGAATTTTAATTAGTGATTGGAATTTTTGGTTGTTGCGACAGACATATACTTGTCTGTCGCAACAACCAACAGACATAGACATATACTCTACTTTTGTGTCTGAAACTTGTGTGTTATTATTTGATTTTGAAGTCATAAACGTATGGAACACATGGGATAATGGCGCGAATTCGAGTAGATTTTTGCAGACGCGAACTAATTATGTTTTTGTGCGTCTTTCACAAAGGTTTTGAGTAATGAGGAATATGTTTTGTTGGAAACGAATCTGCCGCAAGACTGCAAGTAAGTTTTCAAACTATGGTCTCAACCGCAGTCGGATTACGTTAATTCCACGTTGTGAAATTTGGTACTTCAGACCAATTCGGAATTTCATTTCACGATTTCATTCGATTCGGAATTTTGAAGGCACGTTTGGCGTAGTGGCTGAGCAATTGGACTGCTGCGCTTAGTGTCGCGGGTTCGCTTCCCGCTTGGGACGAATATTTGTGCGATCCACAAATATTTGTTTCTGGTCTGGGTGTAATGTGCATGTGAAATTGTATGTCTGTAAGCAGTACCCACGGTACACGAGCAATCCTAGAGTGGGGCTACGGTTTTAGAAAAAAACACAGAAAAAAAATTGGCTACCAAAATGCTTAGTCCTACCGCACACGCACTCATACGCACATACAACATCCATAGAAGCGCAATCCAACTGTTGTTATTCCACAAACACCCCAGACCGTATTCCCATGCCCATATCGACATACACGCGCGTCGTAAACCAACAAAACTCCCAAACACTTGACACGCGACTGTACGCTTCTCAAACACCGCAGCGCGCCTTACTTTCCACTTCGGGCGGCGGTTCCGCATGGGTCCTGTTCCGATTGTCGTTGACCTGCAGCTCCTCCGGGAGGGTGACCTTCAGCTGGCGACGGAGGCGGGCGCGCCGGCGGGCCGGGGGCTCGCGGTCTGTCGGACAACCGTCCGTACAACGTACTGCCTACATGGCTACACCTGATGGAAGTACATACGAGGACGCAAGTTTCCAGCTTACGCGCCTCAGAAGAAACCTTTTTGAAAGCACTGAGATTAATTTGCGAAGATAGTAACCCCCATTCTCAAGCTGTTTTCTTTGAAGAGTACTTTAGGAAGCCGTCTCTCATTGTACGTAAAGTAAGTTTCGAACTCAGGTAGACGGATTGTCGAGTCCGCCCGTATCCGCGTACATACTTAATGTAGTTGTGTATTGCATTTGCAAAATAATAGAGCAGGAAATGACTAGCAAAAGTTTAAATTATGAATGGATACCTAAATAATGAGAATTGAAAGATTTCGTGAACGAGTTCGTCTTCTGACGATTATTGCACACAACATTCACACAAATTTAATCTCCGTACTATATTATAAGCTTAGCGAGAAGACCGCCTATTTGTTCTTTAGTGTAGTTTGCAATCAAGGAATAATGCAGTACTTCTTATTTATTGTTATCCATTTGCAGTCAAATCACCCGTAGTTCTTACTTCTTTGTTCCGTTTCTTAAAAGTCGTAAATGTTATCTTAGGAATGCTCCCCATTTGTTCGTAAGATTTAGGGATGTTTAGTTTAATGTCAGGTCTGGAAATATTCGTCACGCCTTTGTAACCTTCAAATCCCTTCGGAAACTTCTAGGAAGTGTAGATAACATCGTTCATAACAAACGTTTACTTTTACCGATGTAAAGCAGGTAAACGCAAGTCCTTCAAGCGTCGGGTCAGTCACTCGAGCCGTACACTTGCCGACACAGAAATGGCACGTCCTGAGATCAGGCATGATGTTGATTCATGCGCATATATTTATAACAGTCGGATATAATTCTCGTGACTTCATGCGATTTCTACAACCTAATCTACATAATATTTTGTGTACCGTGTTATGAACATACACTGTGGATATGAAATCTTGAGTTTGAGCTGTCTGCCTCGCTATCTGCTGGAAATGATATTGTATACATCAACAACATCAGCTGAGCATCTATGCTAACCTCTTACAGCTGAAATTAATATTGTATCCTACCCAAGATTAAAACCGATCTTGGCTTGCTGCCTATCGTTCGATCGATTTCCAATCTGCGTGCCTTCATAAACTAATTCACGGATCGGTTATTGGCACGTTTGACCCTAATAATGGATTGTGATATCAATCCGTGATGGCAAAATTTGGATTGGATTGATTATTAATTTCGGCCGTTAGGCGCTAACGTCTTGCTAACTCTTGGTTAACTATCTATTGCGGCACCATTTCAGTGTAGTCGGTTGAATCTGGTTGCAAAGTACTACAAGAAAAGTTTCCAAAGTAACAAAACTGCAGGTACAGCCCATAGAAAACTCTACAAATATAGACGGCCATATATTTTAATCACTTGAAAATATTGTGGGAAGTATGACCTTGCACTGTTACGTATTCTATGTTATGACTCAGGTGATTCAACGAGTGACTCATGGAAATTTAGACTTCACGTTACAAAATAGTTGATAGTATTGTGTGAAGCAATTTGTATGTAATTTGTAGGTACTCATATTTCCCTGAATTATTCATATAATGCTACTCCAAGTAATGTTATCTAGAACTCTAGGTTCATAGTCTCATGCTCGTCAATACATGAGCAGTCCATTGGCGCGTCGCTTTATTTGATAGCCTTGTTTGTTTTCCAACAGCTGGCTTATCTGATTTTTGGTGTTGCCTTTTATTACTTCTTAATTGCACTGCAGCAGACTGGTCCTTATGAACCATAAAACAATTAAACATCTATTACGTCGGTCATTGGTTAAAAGATAGGCTACAATGAAACCTAAATGATTTTGACTAGGTACCTTTGTTATAGTAAACTGTGGTTATTTCACCATAAATGTTTGGAACTTGGAAATAGGCAATGACTTTTTTTTTTATATTATTAACTTGGCTACAATACAAAGAGGCATGTTTATTCAGCTTTTAAATGTTTTTCATAGATACTGATGGAAAACAATTAAATACCCATTGTCTTGAACTAACACAATTTCATATTCCATATGCAACACCACACTTGGAGACTTCTACTGCATATAATAATAAAGTTTCAAGTTCAACAGTATTTACCTGGATCTTCATGGTTGCTCTTGAGATCAGACTGGAGAGATGTTTCGGAGCAGTTGTCGATGGTCATGTCTATCCCGGCATCTTCATCAGAAGAGCATAGCTGCTCTGTTCTCCTGTGCTCTGTAATATTCCTCAGAATTAGAAACATCATTAAATAAGGGAGCTAGTTTCTGACTTTGTAGATAATGAGGATAAGTTCAGTATATTGTGAGGTGACTGCAGTGAATGGACTTATATTCGGAGTGTGAAATGGTATGCCCGATCAGGTCAATTTCCATGGAAATAATTATTAGTGCACACTGAACAAGATTCAAAGTATGATGGACACACAATCATAGTTCTTGTAGCTCTCTATTATTGACATCCAGTGATTCCAAGTTAGAGATCAGCATCAAATTTCATACAACATCTACTATATAACAATAAGTTGGGTTTTCCTTCCTGACGCTATAACTCCAGAACACACGAACCAATTTCCACGGTTTTGCATTTGTTGGAAAGGTCTCGGGCTCCGTGAGGTTTATAGCAAAGAACAAACCAACATTTTAAGTAGATGTTACATAAAACGAAGCCATCTGGTGGCGAAACGGAGTTCGCCGGGTTTGCTAGTTATTATATAAACAACCTTTTGTTTTCAGATTTCACCAGCACATGAAATGATGTCAACATGAAATAAGCATGTTTCTCTCCACACAGAACAAATTGTGAATCAACAAGTTAGGACAAACATAATCATAAGCATGTTTGACAATATTTATAGCTTCAAATCTGGCAACATTCCATTCTTATCTAAGTATTGTTTTCTAAGTCATCAGTGTTAGCTTTATATATCTGTATTTTGTAAACAAAATCATATCCAGTCATCCAAATGGAGCTCAGAACTGAATTGATTTACTGTTAGCTCTTCATAACAAATCATAACCAGTTAACTGGATAAGTGTTTTAAGTGTTCGGAATTGGAGAAGTACCTACCTATAGGAGTTACAATATTGACCCTAAAAGTCGAGACAACAAGCAATACTTTTACCCGTATAGCTAAATTAATCAAAGTAAGTATATATTCACCGCACAATGTTGCAATAGCAATGTTGTGTCATAACAATGCAACATCACAGCCAAGTAATAATAATCTATATACTTTCAACATAATGGCATCAGAAACATCAAGCCAATACTGTGTAATAGTGATAGTAAGGTACCTACATAATGTCAACACTGATGCAGGAAGTAAGTTGGATGGTTAGGTCAAATTACATAATAGAGGCCATTCGCCTGTTCCTCCAGTGGGCACAAGGCTAAATAGAGCTTTTCATAGCTGAAATCTTTATCCCATTGCCACTTAGTCTGCTTTGCAATGAAAAAAAAGGTGTGTGCACGTCGTGTGTTGGAATGTCGCAACGTTACGAAATCGATCGATAAAGCTTATTTCGTGATGGCGCATGCGAATTTAAGTTTCACAAGATCAAGAAAGTCAGCATATGGCGAGTTTTGATGGATATTGGCATCGTTTTAACGACCGTGAGCCAATACATTGGACGTCACTAGTCACTACGGTCCGCGGAAACCCCGCCATCACAAGGTCGTCGCGTGATCGATCTCACTTTGCAAATACCACATAGGTACTTCCACCATCGGGAGATCAGAATGAACAAGAAACAAGCTTCCAACTTACCGAATTTTCCTTTTCTTTTTCCTTTAGGCATGGTGATAACTCAACGAAGCTTACTAGACAGTAAGAAAGCCTTAACAAGGTGTGGTAAATATATTCACTAATAAAACTAAGTTGGTCACTCGATCAAGATGGAGAAGAGTTTATTATGTCAGTTCTTATAGTGTGATTTGGGCACCGAATGTAACATAAAACTAAAATTTCAGAAAAACTTTTTAACATGTTTAACCGTGTAACATGCACACTTGACTCCGCTTTGCGCAATGCGCTGTCACTGTGTAGCGAGAACGGGTTTTACGCCATTTTGCGGGTGCGGGCGGGGGCGATCAATATAGTGAGTTGCCAGTAAATCATCAAAGATTCTCCCAAATGAATGTAGCTAACATAAGAAAGAGATTAATCGGTTCGTCAAAGGTGATGTCCTGTTTTTGTATAGAGCTTGGTTTTTTATTCCGACAAAAATTGAACCAGCCCAAAGCAGCCCTCATTTGAATGATACAAAATGAAATAATCCAAAACCATAAAAAAAATACTTTTTAATACCGCCGTTTTTATGATATTTATTATTTTGTATATTTGGGGTACAAAGGTATTTTTTAGTCCTGGCAGTCCCACCATAAGTTCTACAATGGTTCTACCATTCGTCAGAACAGCGCCGAGTTTTGGCGGGAATCCGATAGTGAGACGTTGATGGTTTTGTATTATTAGCTCAAACTTGTGTTTCTTCGAGTGTTAATGTGTAATATTGGTGGAATATTAACCATTAAGTGTTCGTTAACGTGCACGAGTGTGGGCGAATGATATAAACTCAAAAAACGTGTCATTTCGCATTTTTTTCAAAACTCCCAGGAAGTTTCAGTAAAGCATCCACTACTTTACTGAATCGTGACTGACGATGTAAATAATTGACTTGACTACTTGACCACGATTGCTATAACATTGCTGTGACTTTCTTAATGTGATTTAAGAAATACTTAAAATAAAAATACTTGACACTGGCTATATGCACAAACCGTGCGAAGCCATAACTAAAATAAAAAAAAAGAACAGCGCCATAGCCATAGGCATAGCCAATGAATAAGCGGGTAAAAACTGTGTATGTCATTGTCAGTGCTAGTGAACTCATGACATTTCATGTTGGGTCAATGTTACTGTCAAATCTGACATTAGTGATGGCGATAGTTACAGTAACTTTTTTTTTTTTTAGGCTATTCATACCTCAATAATTCTTCCAAAAGTAGGAATTTATATCAAAATAAACATTTTTTTTCTCAAAATCGGCGGCTTTTAAAAATATATTATTTATGTAAAAATGATAGATAGATTAGACTGCAACGAAGTATGTCTATTTTAAGCTGGTTCTATTTCATGATTATTAAAAAACCAATAAAGGACATCGCCCTTAACTACCTAAATTGTTTCATGTTTTTTCGTTCACTATATGTACCTATTATTCATTACAAATGTGTAATGTGAATAAAATATCATAAAAATAACTTCAAAGAAACGAAGTATAAAAACAAGGTAGGTTTTTTTTTGCACGAAGCTGCAGGAAAGCCGAAAGCCTAGCCTATTCTCGAGTGTCTGCAGCAAAGCCAAGTTAAATGCCGCTACCGAGGTGCACATTTAGGCATTTTTCATTGTGTGACCGAGGTAGAGCGTGGTATAGTACGTATGGCAAAACTGGTGTTGGTTTTGAGCTACGGGTCATGTTTGGCACACGCGCACCGAACACTTTTCACTTCCACTTGTCTGTCCCTTTCGTGAGGAAAACAAAGTGTAGGACGGCCGCTGGCTTGGTGGAGTTGCGAAAAACGGCTGGCACAGACTGCATGATGCGAGCCGAAGGTTGGGCTCAGTGTGGTTCAGGAGTGGCCTACGTCGAGCAGTGGACAGTATAGGCTGATGGTAATACAACAATCAAACCATGACTCCGCTACGCAGAAATGTTCAAAGCACTGAACCACCGTCCCGACAACTAAATAGAGTTTAATTTCGTTTGTAGTATGGGGTAATTTTAATGTTGCGGTGCCCGCACCGCACTGCACGTTTATTATTTTCCCCCAATAATTTTAAACGGTACATACCTATTACGCTAAATAACTAGTAAGCGAAGATAATAAAATAAAGATAACCTACTGAAATAGGAGGTTAATTTAAAAAATGCACTAAAATAGTATATTTGACTTGACGACGATTTCACGCCCGTCCCAAAATCAGCGGCGGCGGCGTAAAAAATTTGCCAGCGCGGCGCACACGTCTACTTGAGCTGACTCAAAGCTGTGCCGAGCTCTGCTGAGTTGACAAGAAGCTGTGCCGAGGTCTGCTGAGTTGCCAGGAAGCTGTGCCGAGCTCTGCTGAGTTGCCAGGAAGCTGTGGCGAGCTCTGCTGAGCTGACAGTAAGCTGTGCCGAGCTCTGCTGAGTTGCCAGGAAGCTGTGGCGAGCTCTGCTGAGCTGACAGGAAGCTGTGCCGAGCTCTGCTGAGTTGCCAGGAATCTGTGCCAGGCTCTGCTGAGCTGCCAGGAATCTGTGCCGAGCTCTGCTGAGTTACCAGGAAGCTGTACCGAGCTCTGCTGAGTTGCCAGGAAGGTGTGCCGAGCTCTGACTATTGAACTGAACTATTGAACTATTGAATTATTGAACTATTGAACTATTGAACTATTGAACTATTGATCTTGATCTTGATCTCAATCGAGATCTCGAACTTCTCGACCTCGACCTTGACCGCGACCTCGAACTCGGACTCGGATCTTGATCTCGATCTTTTGTACGTTTGTACGTTTTTACGTTTGTAGTTTTGTACCTTTATACTGTTATACTTTTGAACGTTTAAACTTTGAACTATTGAACTACCTATTGAACTATTGATCTTGATCTAGTTCTTGGTCTTGGTCTTCGTCTTGGTCTTGGTCTCGATCTCGGCCTCGATCTCGATCTCGATCTCGACCCCGACCTCGACGTCGACCTCGACCCGAATTCCACTCCTCTGTCTCTTTCGTGAGGAAAACAAAGTGTAGGACGGCCGCTGGCTTGCTGGAGTTGCGAAAAACAGCTGGCACAGACTGGATGATGCGAGCCGAAGGTTGGGCTCAGTGGTGTTCAGGAGTGGCCTACGTCGAGCAGTGGACATACAACAATCAAAAAATGGTGATACAACAATCAAACCATGCCCGCGCTACGCAGAGATGTTCAAAGCACTGAACCACCGTCCCGACAACTAAATAGGGTTTAATTGCGTTTGTAGTATGGGGTAACTTTAATGTTGCGGTAATCGCGCTGCACAGCGCTCTTATTATTTTCCCCCAATATTTTTAACAGTACCTACGAGTACATACAGTACCTATTACGTTATACAGCTAATAAGCGAAGATAATCAAATAACGATTACCTACTGAAATTGATGAGGTTAATAATTTTAAAAATGCACTAAAATAGTACCTATACTTATTAATTGACTTGACGTCGATTTCACGCCGGTCCCAAAATCGGCGGCGGCGGCGGCGTGGAAAACTTCCCGGCGGCGGCGCGGCGCGCCGGCGCGGAACACACGTCTAGCACTGCTAACTTTTGTCTTTAATAAATGCTGCCATGCTAAGAGAATTTACCTTTTTTATGGGCAATTAGTGACGCTTTTAAACATACGTTAACACTACTTACTGGTAAAAGATCTTGCTTCAATCAGTAAACATTAACAAAGTTCTGATAATACATGGAAACCAAGCCTATGGTTACCTATTTTTTTTTTATTAGGTACTCAATTATTATTGTTATACATAACTACTGCCTCACTACCAATCAGGTTCATCTTACTGAAATAAACATACATTTCTGAAACATAGGGTACATAGATAACTGAAATAATGCTCCAGCAGTTATTTATATACTTAAGTGAAATATCTTTTGTAACTATTTTAGTACCTAGTGGGTATACCTATATCTACACAAAATTCACACATTTATAACAATTTCATAATAAGTAATTAAAATAAAAATTATATTTAAAATTAGTTTCAGTAGTTTATAATATTAGTATTTCAGTTAAGGTACCTTTGATAAAGACTAATACGGGACCAAACTAAATAAAATAAAATATTACCAGTGCATGTTAAATCTATTGCAATATTTATTTAAAATATATATTAGGTACCTACTCATATAACAATGTATAATTGTATAACCGTACTAATAATAATTGTGTGTTTTTTTTATTTCCGTATTATTTTATGAATATACCTATTATAACATTTTGTCAGTAATATTTATATTAAATAGGGAATGACATCATTTAAAAGAACTTTAATTTAAATGTAAAAACAAATCTTTAATTAATAACGTTATAAGTTAATCCATGTCAGGCTTTATCCATAAATAAACACATTCACACTATCATAAAATATAATAACGCAAAATAATATTGTAGGTAAAAACATAAATAATAAACACTTGTGCGTAGACACATTACTGGAGCGGGCTTGTTCTTGAGCTGTCTCATCTGCAAAATTGTTCATAGGATCTGTCCAATGAGCTTTCGCTTCTTTCGAGCCAAACAGCTTTCCATTTAACACTTCAGCACATTGGACTGTAATCGTCGGAGGTAGACCAGCGAATAACAATCTGGAACTTTTATGTTTCAACGTACGTGATCCACGCATTTCTCTGATTTCCCTAGCATTAATGTACCAGCGCACTTCAGTGTAATGGTCTGCGCGGCAGTATGCTTTGATCTCATCACCTTCACCAAACTCCGCAGCCAAGCCTTCAAGTAATGGCTGTCTATGCTCATGGCCATAAACTCGCATATAAGCACTTTTTGTGGCAAACTTGTACGGTACAACATCACGTTCTATATCACATCTATACAATCCTGTGGCTTCCTCAGTCAACGCGCCAAGGCGCAAGCGGCAGATTGTCGGTCCACATATCACCAACTCAATTCTTCCAACTCCTAGTATCGGGAAAGATCGAGTGCTCGGCGCAGCTCCCGGCTTGTACCTGAAGAACTCGTTGGGTCCTTTGAACCAGTTGAGGAGTGTGAAATTCCCTTCGTAGCGGCATTCGATTTCAACTTCGGTTTGTCTTGGAAGAACTTCTTCCGGGACGCTGAGGTAAGTTACGTTGAATGCCCGCGCGTGAGCACTTGCCACCGCAGCTAGGAGCCCGAGCAGTAGCATCATGCTCGGTGACACTCGCGGGTGATCCCAGCTCGCGCACGACTCGCACTGCCCCTAACCCAACTCAGTGCCCACTAACACGATCTTAATTAAGAGTTTATTAAGCTCGATCACTTAACCGTAGGATGGACCGACAGCTCCATGCGTGAGCGGGACACTACTTTTTTGTCAATTTTAATTAATAGACAAATTGCTTTGGCTAGGGGTGTCTAAATTACCCTGGTGTTAATTATAATTTGAAGAGGGCGCATTTCCTTTTAATTAAATTTAACAATAATTAGATACGCACATTTACCAATCGTGCTTGGTCATAAAGAGTCTGAAATATAAAAAGAAATATTTAAGAAATTAATTACAAATATTAATAAGTACCTATATAAAAAAATATATGTCAGGTCTTAGTGTAGGTAGGTAACCTATACATATTTTTACATAATAATAACCTATCTCTGTAACTGTATACAGACTTATACCTATGTATTTATCCAAATAATGTTTCAAACTTTTTTCCATGAAAACTAAGCATGCTATTTAGGGTTAAAGTCCTCCTAACAAGGTATACTACGGTGTGCAGTGTGTGTCACCAGTTTCGCCTTGTGGCAACGAGCAAATAAAGTATATCCGCTGTGCCGAGATTTTCTGAGATGAATAATGGAAACTGGAGCCATCTTTTTATTAATTTTACGGTTGTGAACTAAATAAAATTACTAAAACTACGACATAACATTGTGTCAACAAAGTGGGTACCTACGTAGGCTTAGGTAAGTCCTATAGTAAGTTCTTCTGGTTCAGTTTCTTACATCAAAATAAATTGAAAATTAAATATGATAGTATATAGTACCTACTTTTGATGTAGGTATCTGCACTTTTTGATAAGATGGTATAAGATATTTTCAAACCTAACAGCCTAACTCTGATACTGATTGAGACCAATTAAGTCTGAAGTCATCCGAAAATTAATGGCAGCTGTAGATATCTAAAGATACAGATTTAATTTATCTGGCTGGCTGAACAACAGAGGTAGGTAGGCTACAAACTCATGAAGGGGCTTTCTTCCACATCCCCCGTAGCGGTGTGGTGGGCTGGTGGCTTGGTTATTCCCAGAGTACCTACCTACTCCAAAAAAATGCGGCGGTATTCTTTTATTAGTTTATAAGTAGGTACACTACCTATAATTATTTATCCTACTGTGGGATTACGCTACTAGATACGCTTGGTGCTGAAATAAGCCGCTTCGTGAGACTGAAGTCTAAATATATTCATCGTTTAGGTGTCTTCTCTCAGTAGCTCTCGGTACCTACGTACCTAAACTCTCTCATTACCTCCCATCCTAAATTCGGTTAGTGCCCGCAAATGCGGGGGTCACGCCGGCCGCATCAAAAGCCCACGCATCTCGGAAACAAGACATTACAATTTTATTACCAGTAATCATGTTAAGTGTTATCATTCTAATTGAATAATGCAGCAGTATAGGCGTACCCACCGAGTTTGTTGTGAAACGTGATAGGTATACTAAGTAGCACTGTCCATAAAAGTCGTTAAATATTTATCAGTGTTTCACAATAATACTCACCTATAGTTATTGAAACTGACTGCGTCAATGATTGATTGATTGAATGGGCGGCGTGACTGATAAACTCTGGCACCAGAGGCTAGCCTAACCTCGTACGACATAACAATAACAACATGGCTAATAGTAATTATTATGCAAAACGGTAGCTAAAGAAGTTGTAAATGTAAATTGTGTAATATTGAGTGTAAAATGTTCCTAATATGGGTACTTACCTACGTACCTATAGGTACCTATTATTTTTATAATTCTTTGTATTTATATCGAAAGTAATTTAGGTACCTATACAATTATATGTACCTAGGTATAAGTACCTATATTAAATATTATTATTAAGCGCAAAGATAATGCGCAAAAATAAAAAAATCAATAACTACAAAAAAATCTGGAAGAAATATTAGATAATAGCTAATATAAAATATTGATTTGGATATACACTATAGGTACTATACACGTACGTGCATTCTGTGAAGTAAAAAAACTAGATAAGACAGTAAAAGCACGCTATTGAAATTCTTAGCAACATTATTAACTATAATGTAGGTACCAAAGAATCTTTTCATAAGATTTTGTCGATCGGCGATAGAATGCCCCACCCACTTAAATATAACATAACCCTTCTTCGGCAGTCGGGTAACAAAGGACCATCATTTTTATATATTATACGTATACGAAGTCGTGGCTAACAGCTACAAAAACAATATCTGAAACAGCGCCATCTTTTAATATTAGAATAAACTACGAGCTACGAATACGGAGAGTGAATTCGATGAAGGTTTAGTTGTTACTCATGTAGGTACTTATAGAATAGTTCCGAGCCCAATCAATAGATGGCAGAATATTAATTTGTAGTGGAATTATGTGTGTGGTGAACAGTAATTATAGTCTGCTCTTCTACCATGATCCTTCATGCATGCGTCATAGGCTTTATGATAGTCTATAGGTAGACCTACCTAACTATTTAATCATTGTCTTTTAAAATTATTTGGATAGCTTTTTTACCTTTCTTTTGTATACCTACCTACCTAGGTACAAATTTATACGCACGCTTTTGCCCACATATACAAAAAATCAGTCAGGAATAAATTGGTTAATTTCTCATGCTCTTTCCTTGATTATAAATAAATACTATTGGTAGGCCTCCTCAAAACTTTTCAAACCTCTGTGCCGATAGTGTTGCCAACTTCCAACAAGTAGGTACACTGTGCGTAACTTCGCAAGCTTTGCGGGAACACCTTTATGGGTCACGATAGATGGCGTGCGTCACGCAATAATAGGCCTGAAATGAAGATAGTGCTATTCCTGAGGTGATAATAAATGTGAGTCTGATAAATGGCAGAGTATCGTATACATCGATAATGGCGCTAAAACTGTATAATTTCTAACAATTTAGATAACCCTTTCATGGGGTGAGTTGTGTAGAGTTATTGCGTGTTCTAATTCAGCTAAGATGTGGGGCGCATTAACACGCAAACTGCTATGTCAATGTTTTCGTGCACCTGTACGCAAGAGAACACATTGATTCTGCTATTATTAGATCTATTCTCTATCCATATGAATATTATAAATGTGGGTGAAATTCCGTTTGTTTATTACTAATAATTATTAAGGTAAAACGTTACCAGTCCAGCAGGCAGTGCAACAGGCAGTCCAGCATGCTGTCCAGTAGGCAGTCCTGCAGGTAGTCAGGCAGTCAGTCAGTCAGTCCCTGATGACATCGTCGCCGTCGATGACGATGCCAATGTCAACGCCGACGATGATGCCATTGACGCTGACGATGCTGATGACTCTTACTCTGACGGCTCTGACAACGCTGACACCAACGCTAACTTTAGAGTTAGCGTTAGCGCCAACACTGTCAACGCTGGAGTCGCCGAAGTAGTTGATGATGACGCTCACACCAATGACGCTGACCAATGACCAATGACGCAATGACGCTGACGATGAGGTGAATTCTGTCTCTGACGACGCCCACGCCAACGCTGACGACGCTGATGACACCGACGCCAATAACGCTGTTGACGCTGACGCTATCGACGCTGATGACGTCGACGATGCAGACATTCTCAAACCAGGCTAATAAGCTAGAAACAAAAATAATATCATTCATCCGTGACTGTAACTTAATATGCAAAACAAATGAAAGACACAAAATCTACGCCATCTACTCGTATAATGTTGCAAACTCTACCAATTACCATCAAGGTAACGTTACTACGTCATCTAGAACATGAATTAACGCTCTCCGTCGTTACTTACCTCTCCCATTGATGGCAACACGCTTTTACCTGAACTTACCTGCATTATGCTAATCCAAGTCTCGAGGTTTTTAATCTATGTATTAGCAAGTTTCGTTATAAGTTATTTGAGTTAAGCTCAAGTTCTCCCATATAAATGGTAATGAAGACGGCCCACTGCAGAATTCCGCTTTTTGCGGCGTGTTTTTCAATTTATCCCACACCTACCTACCTACTTTTGTAATACTTTGCTGAAGTTTTCTTGTTTTATTAAGTGGATTCAGAAGCGAAACCGGTGACGATTCTTGATGTTATGCTTGTGCCGATACTTGTTCAGTCTAGTACCAACTAGGTGCTTTTACTTAGCCGTCTACTAACACAATGATGGTTGACTGGAAAGAAAAGAAATTGTGATAAAGATTAATAAATCCCCCTGTATTTTCAAAATCAATAATATTTGTATTCACATGGTGCTCAAGAAGGCCACTCATAAAAGTTTGCTCGTTAGACACTGGATTGCATATTTTTTTATAATTGTTCTACATTATTATGTTTTACTAAAACGGAGCCAAGATAAGAACGCTTTATGCACTCCAAGACATAAAAATAAAGTAAGATAAAAATAAAAACACGATACAAGGTAAGTACAACTAAGTAGGTATTTACTTACTATGTAAGACTGTAATACTCTGCGCATAAGTACGAGTAGTAAGTACCCACGAGGCGTAATATCGTATTTACTCCATTGTGGTGTTTTTATTGCTAGCTTACTCGACGCACCTCCTACTTCGCACTACCTTATTCTAAGACGGAGGTTGTTTGGAAATATGATTGTTAGTCAAACCTCTTGGCACACACAGTACCTGAAACCGATAACTTCCCAATGTTTCTCGTACACTTGCGGCCAAAGTTTCGCTTATTTCCAAGGCACGCAGGGAGACGTCGTTTATTACGAATTCGCATATACTGGGTCCTATTATTTCCTCATATACCATCTCTTGCCGACTCCGGAACTTTAGTTCTACATGCGGAGTGCTACAAAATGCTTTCACAAGGACAAAAGGTCACATGGAAACGACTGAAGAAAAATAAGAGCAAAATCTGCAAACAAATTGCAGTCGCAACTCTGATAATATCTATTGTATATGAAGTTAGGATATAGATCATCATCATCATTATCATCAGCCTGAAGACGCCCACTGCTGAACATAGGCCTAAGACCGCCACACCGAATGACAATTTGCCACTTGCAGCCTCTGGTTGCCTGCGACTATTTTGATGTCGTCGGCCCATCTAGTGGGAGTCTACACTGCGTCTTCCAGTCCGTGGTCGCCACTCTAGAACCTTAGGACTTAGGGCATAGATAGGATACAATTTTATATTGACGAAACGTTTGGCGTAGTGGCTGAGTGCTCGCGGATCGCTGCGCTTAGTGTCGCGGGTTCGCTTCCCGCCCGGAAATATTTGTGTCATCCACAGATATTTGTTTCAGGTCTGGGTGTTACGTGTATTTGAATTTATAATAGGTATATGTCTGTAAACGGTAACCACGACAAGACTTTATTGCATACTAAGACACAAAAAGAAAAGTATGAAAATAAACACGTTAGTAAAGGTACAATGGGCGCCCTTATTTCTATCAGCAATCTCTTCCAGACAGCCAATCAGCAAGATGTACGAGTAGGTCGTAAAAGGCTTCAGTAACTCGAGGTTTCTCCAGTTTTTAAGCATGAGACACATCTAGCACCCTACCTCCGCGTATCTCCCGTACAGGGAAGAGTTTTCTAAAACTTGCCCGACTGTTTGTAATTTTAAAGTAGAGAGTTACACGTACACTGGCTTTTATGAGTTTTGTTGGCTCGCCAGCGACATCCGAATGGCAACGCGGTCGTTAGGAACCCATTGACGGGAGGACGGTCACTTCCAGACCGGATTTATAGATCCGATGGCAAATTGCGAGAGTTTGCAAGCACTTTATAATACGCCGAGGGATTTGCTCTTGTTGGACGGGACAGTAGTTATATAAAATAACAACTACTGATTCGTTCTGCCTGATAGTAAATGTCAAGCCAGGATTGCTAGGGGTCACTATTTTTGTAGCGATATCTGCAAAAGTTGGTGCGGCAATAGATTGCGCTCGTCATATTGTATGTTTAATTAATACTGGCCAGTTTAAATTAACCAAATCCCAAATCCATTACAACCCAGCGTCCACTACGCCCATGAAATCCAGCTCGAAAGGGGTGAAATTATCATAATTTATGTCCATAATTATTTAAAATAATCTGACCAAACTTGGGAGACATAATCTCACACACAGACTGAACATCCCTTGGTTCCCGGCAAACAGCCCGCTCGCCGGACATCCGGTCTGCACCCCCTCCCCCACCGCCACTTCCGCTCGCCTCCCCCCCGCGCCGCCTGAGCCGACTTCCGCTGCTGACGTCACAATTAATCTTGAGCCCATCTTCCGGTGCGGAGTGTTTTTCGTGTTTTATGCGTGTGTGAGGATGGACGCCGCTTTATGACTGAGATTAGGATGGAAAGTATCCGGAGTGTCATAATGAGGACCTTAATATAACGTTATTTTCCATAAAAGCTTTATGAGGAGATGATTGCTCAGTTAGTTTGACGAGAGGACCGCAAAAATCAGCATGAGCTTCTGATGAAGGAAAATATCACTAAGACTGTAACAATATACTTAGTAACAGGGCAATTGGGTGTCAATCTGGTTAGCTGGTAGCATGGGAAATTCAAGTAGAAAATCTAAATCTGTCGGATACGTATTGGGGAGTTCCGGCACCGGCCCTGGTGTGCAAGCAAGGCTCCAAAAGTTCAAACCACCTTCGATCGCGTCACCTGTCACTTGTCACCTGTCACTTGTCACCAGGTCTGATAGTGGTCAAATGCTAGCCTACTCGTATATAGTGTAAAAAAACATTCAGGTAAATTACAAGAAACTTCGCAAGTTAAGACCTCTATATTCCTAGACATTTCATATCATAACTTCTCCGAACGTTTCCTTCGCAAGTGCTCGGAAAATACCAACTGGCGACCAGCTCGGCCTGTAAACGTGAAGTGCGTTCATAAACTTCACCAAGTTGAAGTAAAAGACATTTAACTCGAATATAAACTGCTTCAATTGAAAAAGCTCTTTCAACTCGTATATTGGGCGAGGACGGCCAACATAATATATTCGTACGCTATGTTCGTTTCGTTTCGAGCACGAAAAGCATATTAAAACTATTAAAAAGTATAGATTTCTGTGGTTTTTCTTGTTGACAGGTTTTTTATTTAATCTTTATATAATTGTTTACGTTCTGTTATACACGAATTAATAATGTGTAAAATGCATTGTAAGCATTGACCCTATTTACCACCGCTACTCAACAGAATTAATGTACCTAAGGCCTTCGCCATGCGGTTTGAGACAGTCCATACAGTCCACACAGTCCATATAGTTCATATACCTAGTACAATTCGGGCTGACTCCAGGACAATCTTCAAAATGTAGTCCACATAGTCCATCCTTCTACCTTTTTCTATATTTTACTAAATTAATACATATGGGTATGTCGATAATTTAAGTTCTTGAAATAAAAGTGGTGATTTTGTAGTAAACAAAGTGTTTCACTAAAGGACCTCGGACCAGCCATCCTAACAGTTCGTCTCTGCAGAAAAAGTAAAAATGTTTCCAAGACAACGATACCTTACTCCTACGTTACGTTTCCTGTTACGAGATTTACGTAGTGAGATTTTGTAGTAGGGGACATCTTTGTGACTACTTAGATTTCGATTTCTTAGAATAAACCACAACATGGAAACTGAAATACTATCAAAAAAAGGTGTAAAGACCTTTTCGAGGTGTTCCCTCAGCGCTTCATGAGAACAAGTTCCACTTTCCACTGATGAATATAAACACAAAAGTATAGACCAGAGTTAAACAGATGTTTCTATAATTTCGTTCCACAAAATCGACATCTATCCCTTGCATTTACTTACTAAATCCTGGCTTTACTAATTATTTTACTTGTGAATTTGTAATTGAGTTAGAAAAAGCGAAGACGTTGATTCGTGGTGAAAATAGACACGTCTAATTTAACTCAAGTTAAAATGTTTTGTGGTAAAACCGTTAGCGTGTATATGCCAGGTTTTATAACACGTTTCAATATGGATACTAAGATAGTGATGTATTCCAACACAGAAGTGTATTCAGAAAAGTGAGTTCAACTCATATGTTCCTCATTATGCAAGCAGCGAAACTTACCCTGTTCCGTTTCGTCCCGCCCCCGTCCTGGCTGCTGTTTACATTTAATAGTCTTCAAATTGACTCCAGACGAGAAAAGTACAGCATTCACAGAACGAGTTTCCATTTCATTTAAATTTTTAGGAGAAATTGAGATTCGTTTTCATTTGGTAGATGTTACGAGTTACGCACGGTTTTTAATACGTGTTTTAAAATTCTCGTCTAGATAACTTTGTTGGTATAGCAATTATTATGTTATTGACACCTCCTAAGACACACACTAAATTATTTCACTATACAGTACTTATATTTGAACAGCCGATAGGTTAAAATTCATTGATTTTTTAATTCCTCCTTACAATTTGTATCTCCTAAACACTGTCGGTTTTAACACAAAAGATTTCAACCAGAGTTGAATAGATGAGTCTAAATATTTTTTCCAGAAATCGACGTGGCCTTTTTCTAACTCAATAACTAATTCACAAGTAAAGTAATTAGGAACGCCAGGATTGAGTAAGAAAAAGCGAGTTATACCTACTTAGACGTCGATTTTGTAGAACTAAATTTTTTAAAAATCTGTTTAACTCTCTAAACTTTTTTGGTAAGACGGAGTATTTCCTACAAACAAAAAACCATTAAAAATGATACCATAATATCAATTAATGGTTGCCTGTGGGAAATAAATGAGCGTCGTCTCGCTGATTGGTCGCTATCCACCCAGAAGATGAGAAAAAAATTAATGATGGGAAATCGAGGAGATAGGGAACAGTGATCCGTCAGGCCGAGGGGAGGTTCGGCAATATTGATACGGCTTAAGGGAGTCTCGAGAAATCGACGTAGATTCGCCGATAATATAATCGAGAAAGAGAATCTGTGTGTTCTTGTCAAGGTTATTTAAACGCTAGTCTTTAGAGTTTCGCCGCTAACGCTAACGCTTTAGCGTTATTTAATGTTTTAGCTAATGCGAATGCAGTATTTCTCATTTCATTATGCTCGCTCGATCTGTTCGTCGAACCATGTAGCATAATCCGTTACACAAACTTGCTAAGTTTTCCACAAATCATAATATTATAATATGAATCCAATTGAATTAACAATATTAAAAAACATCATCAAATCTAAATACCGAACTTTTCCCATCGCTTCAGCGTCCGAAATCTGCAAAAGTGCCAGCTCTAACGCTAGTGAAATTTATTAATTCCTAACAGCCTTGGCGAGCGGCCATTCTCTTATTTATCTGTCTGCCTCGAGCCGCCTCTGCGCTGATGTGTTCCTCTGTTTATAAGCGCGGCACTTGGCAGCAAACGGAAGGGTTGGAGAGAGATGTGTTTTAGCTTTAAAACGAAATGTACCTACGTGTAACGAAGAGAAATCTTTTACTATGGGTTAGAAAGAGGTATTTTGAGCCGCAAAGTGCTACGAGAGAATTAACATTTTATGAAGATTCATAATATAATAATAGTATATTTTTCAGGCACCAATAAACTGTAGCTCCAATTATGTATTCCCTGTTAGTGCATCTTATATTGACTGGCTAATCAGTAGCTATCCCTTTTTCTGATGGAGCTATCTTTAAAAACTATATTCACTATATATATTCCCACTTAATCCAATTCCCACCCGATCCCATTCCCATCCGATCCCATTCCCATCCGATCCCATTCCCAGCAGATCCCATTCCCATCCGATCCCATTCCCATCTCATCCCATTTCCATCCGATTCCATACCCAACTTATTCCCATCCAATCCCATTCGCATCCGATCCCATTCCCATCCAATCCCATTCCCACTCCCATTCAACTCTGGTAAACGGCAGGCGAGCCTCGAAATGTGCCAACAAAACTCAGTAAAAGAACTAAAAGACAGCGGCGGAAATCTTAGACACGCGGTCAACTTTTTACTTGTACAAATTCCACCGCAATGCGATCGCAGGTTTCCCGTCAGTTGCCAACAAATCATACAGGGCTCCGTGAGTAGTCTCTAGGATTCCGGTTCTAGCCGAGGTGTAGTGAAAAACACCCGTCAAACTGTCTGCCGCCGGACCGATGTCGGAAAGCGTTGGAAGAGACGGGACACACGCCCAGCACAAATGATGAGCTAGATGTTCCGCAACCATAGACAGTAAGTAGTTGAAGTCCAAAAAACTACAGAATTATTAGGCTGTGCCAGACTTAATATAGATAATATTCTATACCATTACCATAGCAGGGGGTGGGCCATCACAAGCCAGGCAGTTTAAATAGGTTCCTTACTGATGAAACAAGGTTTCATTATCTACCCTAATAAACACTCTGACTGATGATTGCTTCAGTAAGTACCTATCCATCATCATTATCAGCCTGAAGACGTCCACTGCTGAACATAGGCCTCCCCCTTAGATCGCCTCACCAAACGACAATTTGCCATTGCATCTTTTGATGTCGTCGGTGCATCTAATGGGAGGCCCACGTACACTGCGTCTTCGCATTTAGTATATAAAATTTTTCGTATATCGAGAACCTTTAATCTGCGTTGGTCAGTGCCCCCGGTGCCGTGGTTCAGACAGACTGGCTGGAGTCACTGGTCGCACCAGTAGGACTGTACTGATCACAATGAATGTTTATTAGTCAGTTGCTCCACAATCTACAGACTGGAGCAGAACCACACAAGCTCTCCATCGTCTCCTGCCGCGAGTCACGCGACGTAAGAGTACGTATGCGGCACGTGACATCACTACCGTGGAAGCGCTGCCGTGACGGGCTGCCGGTATTTCTCTAACACCCAGTACACACCTGCCGAGAAAATTCTTGGAAAGCTAGAATATGGAGTAAATATTGGTCTCATTGATTACAGAATTTATTTTGCGACTAAGATTATTTTGTGGTTAGAGATAGTTTAAACCGTGGATCTTGCTCTGGCCAGCTATGTCATGGTAGTTGCTGAGACTGAAATTGATGGGGCGCTTACGATTCAGTGCTTATTCTTCTCGAGAGAGTATCGGAAGAAGATATTTGTAAGAAATTATGAATCTGTATTTCTCAGTGTCATTGCAGCTCTAAAAACGCATAGTATACGCTATAGAGCTATACAGTTCATCTTGTCTGAAGTCACCTTAACCAGACCCCTGCCACCAGCAAACTGACGAGTTCCGATCCCGATACAGCAGTCTCGACTCGGGGTATGGGGTAAAGCTGTTTTTAGCTGCAAGTTCCCGGATGAAAAGGCCGGAGCTAGACAAGTTTTGTTTCAGTTGGGGCGGACTTTAAAGTCGTTTTTTCGCTTGTCAGTTTTGATGAAGAACTCTATAGGTACCTAGAGTTAAACTGAAAGCTAACAATGTCAGAGTTGCAAAACTTGACTTTGACTTTGACTAAATTTTGGATTGAGTAACAAACACAACTTTAGTTTTTTAACGTCGTAAGATAAATGATGGCTAGATGTTAAAGTAGGTAGGGTATTTTAAGCCTGTTAGTGCACTTCTAAGATTCGTCAGCATTCTGCATCTCCTTCTTCAACGTTTCATTGAATACGATTAACAAATTAATTTGACTTTCCAATTCTACGGCTCCTTTTTCCACTGACATGGATTTCGTACCAGTTGCATTTGCCACCACATTATGTCTTATCTCTTCGCGTTAAGCCTCATTTTCGGTTGTCAGGGGTTGCCAGGGGTAAGTGCAACCACGTAGAGCCTGTTCCACGGATATGCGGTCACGTAGGCTCGCGTCGTCGAGAATTTATTACGACTTCTGGTTCAATTGGTACCGCTCCCCTGAAAATACTGGGAGCGTGGGAAATAGTTTCGTCGTTGTTTGATTTAAAGGGTTGGATGAAACAGATTGTGCGTGGGTACAGAGCAGTTATTTTTGCATCACATTTTTATGCATTTTTTTAGCTCCACACTATTAAATCCACACTATTTTCAATTTGAAACGTCGAGGTATGTCAAAATTATATATTTTGATATTAGTTTGTGCGCGAATTAGACCCGTTTAAATACTAATTAACATCCACACTATTAGATATAATAATATAATACCTACATATAATTTCACATGCACACCACATCCAGACCAGAAGCAAATATTTGTGGATCGTACAAATATTCGTTCCAGGCCGAAATCGAATCCGCGACACCACGCGCAGGAGTCCTAGTGCTCAGCCGCTACGCCAAACGTGTCATTGCATGCAATTGCAAATAAGTACTCTAAAATAGGGCACCGTTGGTTTGAAGATATCAAGGCAGTGCAGCAATACGTGATAAATAGTTCAAGTAATCAGGTAGCGTGCTACCAGGCTAGTTAGCTACCGGACCAGGCTCTTCATATTTCACGTTACGGCTGAGGCGTAATGCTCGCCTGCAGCGAGGGGTTGCATGGCTAGGAACCGGCTAGATTACTCGTTAGGATTATAACTACAAAAGCACTATGAATAATTTGTCGCAATAAATTCACTCTTTACACAAAATGATTTACCTACTGTGATTGTTACCATCAGCCTCTGTTCGTCGACTGCTCCACTTTGTCATCGCCATCGGTAGCTGCCTTGAGCGTAGACTCTACTAATCCAGTTTCTTCGAGCTATTTGGATGTAGCCACTATACCTATTGATTGTGTATTTAAGTTTATAAATATCAAATACACCGCTAACCTCTGACCCTCCAATATCTATCTCCATCAAAAGGTTGACTGGAAGAAATCCCTTCTAGCGATAAGTCCGCCCATTGTATTTTAGATATAGATAGAGCTCCTTGTGTAATACCTTGTGTATTTTTTTAACTGGTGTGCAATAATGTAGTTTCTATTCCATTCTACCTGGTACACTTCACGTAGCAATTGCGTAGCTATTAGCATAGCGGCAATTTTAATTGCTTACGTAGGTACAGTCAAATATCATTAAAATTCCACTGTGAGAGGCAATTGGAGACAGCCCGCGCATTTTCAATTTGAAACCGACCAAGGATATCAAAAGGCAAGAAGAAAAATGGAGGAACGCTCCAGTAGAGGTTATATAAATAAACACGCTTTCGAAGAATTCGGAGATCCTCTTGAAAAGTTACGGACCACCTGCTTGTAAACAAACAAACAGAGACACCCGCACAATTCCACACGCGTCCACAAACTTCACCGGTAGAGATGGGGGCTATTGAAGCGATGTAATTATTCGCACTTAAAAACAATCGATTGTCGTTGATTTTCTAGTCAATCTCTTGATATTATTAAATCCATTTACTCGGTACACTGAAACAATAAAAGGTGGCACCACACTTCGATTGTCATTTTGAAACAACTAGTTTATCGGATTACAGGAATCGATACAATTATAATACCCAGTATGATAATTTTCTGCGAGTAATATTTCCATTACATCTCCGTGCCGCAACTTCATTTCACATTATATCAACATGTAGGTCTTAAAATTAAGTTGAAGGTTATCAGAAAATGAAATCTGTTTATCATCGCAATTTAAAATTTTGAGGATTATATAATTCCATTCGTATTCACCATCAATCAATAACTTATGACGTTTAATAATGCATGATGAATGATGAATGCTTTTTGCCATTAATCGAAATACAGAATAAACATGACTCGAGCTAATCGATATCTGCAAATCATTCAAAATTATACTGACGAGAAAAAGACAATGCGATTAAAAGTCACATAAGTTTCGATATTGTTATAATTCGAATGATATATTGCGCTTTTTCCCAGCTTTCGGGCCATATCTCGGAAAGTTTGTTCACGGTTGTTTGCCTAACGTGTAAAAGCGTTTGGAAGTTATCAAGGATGTCTTCAGGAATTTTTCGGGTGGTTACTTCTGTGGCTATAGGTGCAGGTGTAGCTTTTTAGAGGCGTATTGTACAGAATACTGTACTTACAATATTGTATAGTATATAATAATTCGTTCACATGAAGAGACATAGTGACCTATGTGTTTGCTTGAAGCACCCAAACATTATATTCGGATTCAAATAAAGTAAGTAGCTGTACCCATAATAGTTGTAAGCAAGTCTACTAATAATAATAACAGACGACTGACTTCATCAAAGGTATGTAATGCGAAACGGACCGCCTCTTATGTGAAGGAACGAAATACATTTCAAATATTGAATTTACTGAAAGTCTAGAACGGCACAGCTGGAGTACAAAATATATTACAGAGAAAATCCGGAAATCCATTCATGAAATCTGGAAATACCCTACCATTCTCTAGGACGGACTGTGAACGATAGGGCTGGCGACCTGGCGTGCATTGCTGGCTCGTGATATCGCATGCAATAGGAACGTAACTATGCGCGGAGTAGACATAATAAGAGCTACAGCTGCAGTATATAGTACCTAGTATACTATTATACTGCAGTGTTCTACCCCAGTATCCACCGAACCAGCTACCTTTCCACTCTCAAGCAGAAAGCGTATCGCCAAACCCCGGAGTATTCCGGAGAGACTAATCCTTGAGAGCCAGTTTTTAGTCTAGACTCAGGTACCGTGGTCTCTTTATATTAACTAGAATTAAACGGGTCTAATTCGCGCACAAACTAATATCAAAATATACAATTTTGACATACCTCGATGTTTCATTGAGTTACATCGACACGTCACGAGAACACTGCAATATGTGAGTATCACTGTCCGGAGCAGCAAGTGTTGTTTCCAACTACCCGCGATTGGTCTAGTAAAACATAACCGTCACGACAACCGTGATCTCTTATCAAAGTGTTGAAGTGGAACTCTTAGCGATATGTAATTCCATGACAGTTCTCGCGTCACTTTATTGTGCACAACCCTAGCCTTGTGTTGGTTCGTAGGTACATTTTAATCTCTGGATAGACGGCGTCCCGGAGTCTGTAAACAAAATTTCAGACGAGCGTAAAGAGACGGAGGGGCATAGAGACCCCTGTTTACTCTGCTAATTGAATTCATTGTAGCTGCTTAAATGATGTTTAAAATGCTACGTGTGCGTTCATTGTGGCAGATTCAATCTCTTTGTGTGTTCGGGGAAGGACAATGAATGTGATCTAGCTTCGATTAGCGAAGCTCGTAGGACTAACCAAGTCGTGTGGATCATATTTATTTAAATTCTAAATAAGTAGCGAGTTTGTTTTATGGCATGCACGGCATACGTAATACAATGTGGGACGAAAGCAGAGTTTTTCATATGGGACGAACTTCCGTGGAACGAATGTGGATTAAATCATTCTATAGGCATTGCAAGATTCTATCAAATTCATTTACCCATTTCAGCTCTGAGTGACAACGAAACCATACTCCAAACTTTCCTTTGGTGCCTTCAAACAAGTGAGTCATCTCACTTACAATCAGATTAGTATTCTTATTGGCATGGTTACGCTTTACGGAATCAAGGGGGCAGACTTCTCATTACTTTGGCAAAAAATATCCCCCACAATTGCTTGCAGTTGAGTTTACGGACGCTATTTGAATGGGAATGTCTACTTATTACTTCAGCATCGACATAACTGTTCAGGGTTCCGGTTTGGGCAGAACGGCTTTGAAATGGGCGAGTAGAAGTAACATAGGTTACTCAAGGTAAGTAAAAACAATCTTTATATCAATAAAGCGAAGAACCGGCAAAACAATTTCAATGGGATATTTTAGAAAGTACCTACATAAAACGGTCCTATAAGTCAGCTAAAGAAGGAAGCTTTTCAAACTAACTCCTATAAAACTGCAACTAAACTTGATCACTCTAATCCATAGATCAATAGATAGGTGACCCAGAAAATATCTTCATCTAAAGATGATGATCAAAGGGATCACCCCATCCATGTTATCGCCGAACGTACCTACATACTCTCGACTCTTTTAGTTTGTCCCAATTCAACTGGGAAACTCTGTATATCAAAAAGATGTTCCAATTCAATGCCATGTGGCACTATCACAGCAGTACCAGTAGCGTCTTCCCTCAAGCTATTGAACGTTCTATGATTTACTTTCTAAAGTTGGTTCGCCTAATCGGCTTTCAAAGTGAAGACGTTAGCTGGAATTGGCGGAAATTCCGTAGTATTCCGTACATTCACGACACGCAGCCCCATACTCCCCTAGATATATCGATGATAGGGATGCGCAAGGTTGTTGGCTTTATATTTACTTATTTCAGTTGTTTTGTGACTTCTACGTAACTTTTTTTTTGATAATTTGGGAAATGTATTTTTTTGTTCAATTGTATTACCGGCGGCATACGTTTTTTTTATATCCAATCCACAGTGTGTTGATTGGTAAAAAAATCTTTGTTCAATAACACAATCGCGATTTTCTTCGACAAATTAAATATACGAAAATTTAAATATTTGATGATATTAAAGTCTCTACTTACATGAAACCGGATAGTAACTAGCTAAGCACAGCCATTATGTCTTATAAAATTAATAGTCATACTATAATGCGTACCTATTTCTATTCCTGAAGCACTTTTCCTTTGCAAGATTCAGCACATTAAAAATAAATTTCCTTTTCAAACAATACCTAGTTACTTTAGCTTAACATATTTTAAGAATGTATTCTTTAATGCATATTAAATATTGCATAATGGTTTGAGTAATAAATATAAATGGTTGAGTAAGTATCCGTAAAAGTTCAGTTACGGTTATCCCAGCCCCACACTAGCCGATGTCGGATTGTGAAAGTTCTTCGTTAATGGCACTTATCTCGGCGGGAATCGACCGGGCTGCATTACTCCACGAAATTATTTAAAAGTAGGCCCTTCCTTCAACTTAGAAAGAAGCTAAGTGAAAAACTTTTTTTCGCTTAGCCCGTGACTTACAATCTGCAATTCTGGAAGGTTGAAAATTTATTGTCTTAGGAGGGTTTGGCAGATGGCAGAAGGAAGACTGCCCAAGTTGTTACCACCTTCAAGCAAGAGTCTGTTACTAATCGGTAATCTGTTACTTTCGGGGATGTCATGGCAAGTTTGGCAAGTTCTTGAGAGCTCATCTTAAGAGTCCCATGCAGACGCTTGACTCAGTATATTTACCAACCTTTGTTAAACAGTAGAATATCGTTTGATGTAACTTTTTTCTGTGATAGGTAATGGTAACCTTATCTAAGTTTACGTAGGTAACATAGAATAATAGGACCATTATTGCCATATTTTTATTGACTTAGGGAAACGATGAGGAATCGAAGTGAAAGCTTACTTTAAGTTGGCAACCCTTGCGAGTAAATTCGCATCTAAAGACTTATTACTGAACACCCAAACAATATATTCTCTCTCTTCCCGCATAATTCTGAGCGTCCAAATGTGTCTTTCCATCACATTATTTCCATAAAACAATCTCTCCAACAATAAGGAAGCATTTTCATTTATGAAAAATCCTCGTAACCAGAGGTCCCTTGTGAAAAATTATAACGAAAATTCACATCTCGCTCGCGCTTCCTACCGAGGGGAGAAATATGTTTCGTCTTTGTGTCGCGTCGTGTTGTTTTGCGTCAGATTCCAGAGAGTGATCACGAGTTGGAAATTAGTCTTGTCAAATGAATGTTTTTTGAAAATAAGACACATGGGTCGTTTGGTTGATGGTAAACGCCAATCCTCTTCGCAAAGGTTTTCAGTCATGGTTTTCACTCTTGTCGAGCAGAGGCAGACAGATTCTCACGCTCGTTTTGCCCCAGAAAAAACTGTATTTAGCACCTTTTAAAGTAAAATATTTCACACAATGATAATATGAGAATATTACTGAGAATCCTGATTACTTGCGTCTCTGCACAATTGTGGCTACCCTGAGAACCTGAAGCCATAAGGTTTTGTCTCACATGGCCAGCTATCATGCGGGCTGATCAATTTAAATTATCGTCGAAAATGTGAGACTTCTTCCATGAATGTTAATGAGAAGTGTGGGCGGAAGACATTGTTTCATGCATCCTTGCTTATGTAGCAAATTGCCTAGTTATGAACAATGAGAAACAGCTGGGAACGCATTTAAGGTCTAATAAATTTGTATACTCGTACTATGATCATTATGTACGCTTCATTTATGCTATTATTCAATTAATTATATCTTCCTCTCTGCCTCTTGATGCCATTCATCCCTGTTTTCTAACTGAAAGTTTGCAGTAAGCAGAAGAGATTACTAAACACAAAGGTTAGTAAGCAGTTACCATGTCAACTATATTCTGAAAATGGTCTAAGCATCATGTTGCAAATATAGTTGCGATGATATTTGAATTCAGGCAACAACTGAAAATTAGAAACCAAATAAATGACGCTACAGCAAACTTCCCCCCAAAAATAAACTTTATTGCCCCCAATTTTCTTCGTATCAAAAAGCACTCTCGACAAAAAAATAACAATAATAGTCAAAGAACCTATGTACCAAATTTCAGAAAAATTGGTTGAAAAATGCCGCCTGTAACCCGGAACAAACATCTGGACGAAAACAAAATCGGCCACTCTTAATATGGAGACCATCGCTCACTACCTTCGCTAGTTCAATAGTAAGTTACGATTGTGTCTTTACAATATTATCTAATGTTGACAATTTAGCCGAAAAAGCCGCACATAGAGAAAGCTGCAGGTAAATGTTTCAAAGAAAATAAATCGTAGATTTTCTTTTAAGTAACCTTAAAAACGAATGAAAATGTCCACAAATCAAATAAGGCTGCGTACAATGGGCTCGTTAATGAAATTAACAGGTCTAATTACTCTTTTACTGTAGGAGGAAAATGGTGAAGATAATTTTGGCAATTTTATGTATAAATTTAAGACAATTTCGTGCACCTACTCGTAAAGCGTGACATATCAAAATTGATTGGTTAAATTTTACAACAGCCAAAATTGCTAGTGTCTGAACCTCTTCTTAACTTTTACCAAGCAAGAAGTCTATTGTTGTCTCTATCTGGCTCTAAACAAATGACAAAGGCAGCAATACACTTATCGGTCAGAAATGTACACTAGGGGCTCAAAAACCAGGGATTAGTGAATGAATTGTACGTCATAACATTGTGCATTCTAAATTTAATTCTAGTACCCAACTTATAAGGCGCGTCGTGAATCTTCGTTCGCGCAGAAAAGAAAGTATGGTCCGAAGATTAACGAAAGAATGCTTAAAACTTACAATCAACCTAAGATCACTATTATAAGGTTCATAATACCCTGCAGCTGTTAGTTCCATCTCACTCTAAGCTCGCTAAGATGGCGGCGGCTGCCGACCAATAGCGGTCAATAGCATTTCCCGAGCTTTGAAAATTCATCTTCTGCGCAGGTACATCGGTAAGCCATATCAATGGGGTAATACTTGTACGTAAAAATATAAACAACATAAAATATGTAAATAATACATTCACAAACAATTACACCACAGATTATTAACGGCCTACCTTTACAAATCAAGTGTATCGTTGTGTAAACGGACGATTCAACAAAGGAAACACAAAATACCCACAATCCCGGAACGTCCCTGGACAATACAAAAACGCCATAACCTGTCATATTATTTTTGCCCCAGACTGTTACGCAGTATACGAGTAAAACAGTACGGACGTTGTTGTGGAAACAGAAACGGTAGAGCGGACAGAAACAAAATCGACTTACAGTTGAATTTTAATACACAAATTGTAAAGGAAAACCATGATCGATTTTTTATTACAATGATCATAATCCAAATTAGCTATTGTGGATTTTATTGTCATCCTTCCAATGATTGCAATGACGAGTTCCGCTCTCAAATATTATGGTGGATTAAAATATTCTTAAATAAAACGCTATTTTTTTTGGGAGGTTTCCAGTTTGCTCCTAACACCTTTATGAAAGTTTTGTGCAGAAAGATGTTCTGTAGATTGTGCCACTGGGCAATACTTTGAAATTTTTAAAATACTCGTACTGCTATGGAAGTATGCTAGTAGAAAGTATAACAATAATAATTAAGATGATTTTCTCGTTTATTTTCTTTTAATTTGTGAGATATTTCTTTTAGGCAGCGTATTGTGTGATTATAGGGCACTGGATTAAGATAATCAAATCTGGTATGTGGGATAAATAATCAATGTTTGTTCATAGTGTCCTTACTGCTAGTACGGCGTATTACGCGAATGATTTGCGCGTAATGGTACCGCGCCCGGGGGACACCGGGGCAACGCGGGACAGGAACAAACAAAATTACGTTTAATATCCAGTAATTGGAATATTAATAACGGCTTAATTGAAGATTTACGATTGACAGCGCCGAGCTTACTGGGAATGTTTCTGTCACGGATTGTTTTTAATGAATAGAACTTGTACAATTTGTTCCATGGTCAAAGTGCCATTATATTTTGTGTAACTTTTATTTTATTTAATATGTTCTGGACGGTGTCTTTACATCTGATAGTTATATTTTTAACAATGCCAGTGAAATGTATAAAAGTAAAAGTGTGAGTTTATTGCCTATTTACAATAAATGCTTTGACTTTGAATGTTGAACAAGGTTCGATCCTTCGCTGATCCTGATGACGCCGACGCTGACAACGCCGACTCTAACGACGCCGACTTTTACGGACGCCGGCGCTGATAGCACCTACTCTACCGACACCTACAATGCCGACGCCGACGCCGACTAAGCCGACTGAGACCGCCGAGACTGATATCGCCCACGCTGACGACACCGACGCTGATGTAGACGCCAACAACGACAATTTTTATATGAATTTGTCATAAAAAATGTGACGTCAGTTTGACACACCCGCTGGTACATTCTTTTTCTTGATTTGGTCACCAACAGGTCATCTGGAGGCGGTACTTAGCACCCGTGCGAATCAATTCCAGGTTACTAGCGTATCATAAACTAAAATTACAACCGACATTAAATAAATTTAAACGAGGTCTACAACCCGATAATGTTAATTGTAAGCATACATCTACTACGTAACAAATTATGTCAATAAATTTAATAAATTGTCACTTGCCTTCGACAGAGTATTTCTCGTAACGACTCAATAAGGATCATAATCGCATCTCAATGCGTCAACGTCCGCCTATAAAGTGTAGGTGTTCAGTCGCGCGGTGTCACGCAATTCTGGTTCTAAAGTGGTGAGCATTAGACTAATGTCATCGCTCTATCCACGTCTGGTGCGAATTGTAGAGTCGGCTGCACTAGCAGTGGAAGGGATCGTAAACATTTTTGTTTAGGACGCAGATTACATTAAATACTAGTGACATTTCATGTTTCTGAAAAGGTTAACAAACGCACTTTCCGCTAGTAGGTACGTGATGAAGCTGTATGATGCATAATGCATTAATGCATCTGAAAAAGCATCAGTCGTACATGATCAGGTAAAATAGCTTCAAAATATTACTTGTCTGTTGTATCGGTTACAATTACACTAGTAATCATCCATTGGTTACCTACACAAAGTGCCAATAGTTGGCGACCCCTGAGGTGTTGAGTTTTGTATGCAGCGCAGTAATTCGCGCCATCACTGCACGGAGATCTTGAACCTTTAATAAAGTGCCACTTTCTTATTAGAACCTTTTGCTAGGATACTTCTATTTAAAACGCAATTTTTAAAGTGCATTGCTTAGTCAGTTATTTTTTATTTGCTTTGAATTTTTAAAGGAACATAATATTATTATTATATCTTGGAATGGAACTATATCATAAACGTCTTGGATTTAGTCTATAGACGATAAACTCTCAGTAGTTGTAAATGATAACATTATCTACCTACATAATTGTCAATATTTCTGTTTCAATAATTATTGAAAAGTTTCATCCTATGAATAGTCATAGGATGAAAATTTTCAATAATTTTATACGTTACTGAAGGATTCAGAAAATCATTCATCAATCATTCAGCATCCTTTTTAAAAGGGCATCTGGTGATACTTTTTCAAAGTAAAATGTATCCAGATGATGATACAAATAAATATCAGAAACAACTTCTAAAACGTTATAACACGAAATGATGTAACCTATCACCTTCTATAAAAATGGATATCTATTGTCGGCGTCCCTCCATTTGTCTCTGAAGAAGACATACGTCACGCGTCACCGGAGGGGCCATGACGTGACGTGACGTCATTAGTCACGCCTAGTGTGTCCATGAATCCATTATATTAGATTTATTTGGAATTAAAAAACAGAAAAAAAATGTGGATCAACTTCTAATTTTTTATGTAGGTTCATAAGCGTATGACTATATAATACCTATTTATATATGTGCCTATTTAACCCGTACTCTCCGGCAACTGATCGTGTACCATTTTTACTTAAAATTATTAAACAAAAGAAAAAGCTTGTCCAATTATTATAGGTAAGTTTTAAGGTTTTTAATACGCCACAATATTTTCTAAAAAACTTTGAATCCCCGAAATCTGCTGTCAATCTGGTTACCATAGCTCCTCCCGCCCCGCTTACTCGCTATAACTCAAGTGTGACCTGTAAATGGAGGCGTATTTTCAGGAGGTACTACTTTTGGTTGCTCTCCTCTATACTGCGGCTATGAATGTTTTTTTTTTGAATTGTTAGTGATTTACACAGATTTAATAACTTAGGTATACCAGAAAAATTATATGGGTTTTAAAAAATGTAAAACATATTATTAGCATTCGCTAATTCATATAAACATTAAACACATGGGTTGAAATAATGTTCCCAATTATTTCTGGAATGTCGTGTACTCTACTTACTTTGAAAAATAATAAAAAGTACTATAATTTATAAGTACTTGTAGGTCAACTTCTTTGTTTAAATGATCTGCGGTCAAATTAAGTACCTACCGACCCTTAAAAATAAAATTACCCCACGGTTCCCTAAGATCAATACATAATTATTATATACTTACCTCAATAAAATATCAACAGATACTTTCAAAATATGACTTACTTACGGCCAAAATTAATAATCAATCCAATCCAAATTTAGCTATCTGGGACTGATATCACAATCCATTTTTAGGGTCAAACGTGCCAATAACCGATCCGTGGATTGGTTTATAAAGGCACGCAGATTGGAAACCGATCGAACGATAGGCAGCAATCCAAGATCGATTTCAATCTTGGATAGGAGATACAATATTAATTTCGGCCGTTATTGCCCCAGGCTTTAATTCGACACTATTTCAAAAGACCTCAGTATAAAAAAAAAATAAGAGACGTAAAAATACGATGACAGCTAGAACGTTAACTCGTTCTAATCTCCGCCGCTAACGAGGCTGCACCAAATAAGATGTAATCTCAAGACAAAGGGCGAAACAAAGGCGTCCAATTAAGGAGATCATGCGATCGGCCGTCATCACGCGATGGATACGGGTGGTCTCGCTCACCTTACCAGAAGCCTAACAGCATTGTGAAAAATATTACAATTTATAAAATATCTGATATTTAAAATATTACATCCTGGTTTCTTCATCAATCCCACAGGACACTAGGGTAATTTGATTGATTGAACAGCCTTTTCGAAACTAAAAACCACCATCTCTAATTCAGTTTACCATGACTCATGACTGACATTACTATTATTTATTATTGATATTTAAGTATTTGACTTGTAAAAGCATAATTTGGATACAAAACTCAGTAATTGTATTTCTCGGTGCGCGCTCCCACAGACCTTACATTATAATAATACAGACTAAAGTTTATTTCTAACTTTATCAATTATAACCCAACAGATGTTTTGCTTCGACCCCGGTATTGAAGCTGGGGTGTGGTACCAGGGATGTTTCTATTGGGTTTTAGTTTCAATTCCAAGGGTCTGTGATTGTTTTTGTTCAAGTTTGCTGAGAATAATTTGTTTTCATTTTAATCACTTAATTATTATTGTTTGAGAACCTATAACAGAAATTATGTCCGTTTCTTCCTGTAGAGCTCGAAGATGGAACACGGAGTTTTCTTTTCCTGTCCGAGATTCAATCTTGGATCAGGGAAACATCCAGTTTGAAAACCAAACGCTTATTAAATTTTAATGTACCATATTTTATCGTTTCATTGTTATCTTTGTCAATGAGTTGATATAAATGTTCGACTTGAAAGTGCGTTAATTACAATAATACTTTGATTTTATTTATAAGAGATTTTGAGAGGTTCCGTAATGATTGACAATTCCAGTGCCACTATTTTTTTTTTGTAGAATGAATAAATAATACTATTTCCCGGCACGGCACTGCGCTTATCACTATAAACATTGGTTTTAAAATCTTATATACCCAGTAACATTGCTGGAATCTGCTCTTCAATAGTCACGCACAGAACAGCCAAATGTTTCAATGCTCTACAAAATAGAAAAGTCTAATGTTTGCACTACATCGATAGGCGCTTCATATCAAGTAAAAACTTCCCTAATCGAACTCTGAGATGAAACCAATCGCTACAAATAAATATACCATACCTTCCACTGTAAAAGAGATTACCCACTTCTTCATTATTTACTAGTATAGTATTAGGCAAACTTATCCCACAAAACCTAATCAAAAGTTTATCACCGCGGAGGGTTTCTAATAGTCATAAAACTAGCTCTGATTAGGGCATTTGATGTCCAAAGTTTGGGGAACAAAAGATTTCTGCTTTATCTTAGGCAAGATGAATCATCTCGGCTAAGATTCGCCATCTCGGTCAAGATTGCCTTGCCTGGCCATAACAAAACTATGATAACAGGAAAAGGAATAATGGGTAATGTTATTTTATGTAAGCCGTTACTTCTTTTGATGGCTGGCGGAAATTCGGTCCGCATTCATGATTAAGGGGTTTATGCGAATAATAATATCGATACTGATTTTACGAGTAGATAGTAAAATGTTGTTTTGGACTGGTTTTTGATTTTCAGGGGTATGCAGGTAAAAAGGGGGAAGCGTAAACCTTTATAAAATGCTCCACATGCTTATCCGTCTGTCCGTTTGAGTGTATTTGAAAGTATTTTGGGACCAAGATCTTGCACGCTGCTTGCCTAATCGCAAAAGTTATGCATTGTGGTGTTAAGCGTCTAGATATTTAGGTGGTATATACGAGTATATATTTATGTAATATTGTGCTAAAGCATCCCTTATACATCGAGATCGACAAATAATAATTCCAATCTATTAATCCGGAATAGGGCAGTGAACAAGACAAACGCCCGCATTTCCCAATAGAAAATAGCTCCAATATTCACTAAACGAGCCTGAATAATCACATATTACACGTACTTATTTACACGTAGCGTTTGCCTCGAACTGATTGCATACCATAACCAATACCATCAATTTTCATGACCACCCGGCTCCATCCAAAAACAAACCGCAATTTAGGGGTTCTAGGGTCGAAAATGGCTTACAAAAAGAGGGTAGGCAAGGTATTGATATGGAAGGACGCGTGTTTTGTGCAAATAGGCGTGGGCAGGTGTGAGGAGTGATAGGTATCCGAATGGGAAATGAGACCTTGAGCGCTGGAGTGACGCGAGAATATCTTGCGAAACGATTTTTTTCTCTAGAGGCCGCGCCGTAAATTGTTTTTTCGGCGTAAATCGTGGTAAGTACTATTTAATCCATGATAAGGAGTTGTTTGGATAAAAAAAATAACCTATGTCAGTTTCTGAACGGATGTGAAAGAGTTTCAAATGGATACGCTGCTATTTTATAATTGCATTGTATATAAATATATAACATAAACTTTTCAACATTTGCCAATTTTGTATATGTAAATATTTTATGGACGGCTTTTTCTTTACTCGACAAAAAGTTTTAAAGACCATTTCAATTAATTTCGGCTGGTGGGTCCTCTGATGAAACTGCTTGCAACGTTGGGGGATTAAATCAGCTTTGTGTATTGCTGAGTAATCAGGCTTACTGACCCAATCCGGGTTTCGGCACCAACTGGATGGGAAATACATATAAAGGTAAATGTGGTGGTCATGTTTTATCGACAACATGGAAGGAGGGATTTTGCGTTGCGTGCGTATGTATTTTCTTAGACACGAATGAAACGCAGTGCAGAATTATTAAATTCATCTCATACATAAAACATATTTTACGTTATCCAAAAAATCGCAGGACATAATTATTTAGGGGGTTAAAACTGTTTATAATATACAATCCAACATTTTATGTAAGCCATTTAATTTCTTGGATACTTTTAGGGGCGGTTCAACCCTGACGTCATAAGTACGCTCGGCGTTGTAAGCGCGTATATATGCTAAATAACTGGTCTCCTTACGCCTTTAACGCCATATGCCTCTTCAATTCGGTGGGGTTAGGTACGATTTTACGCAAGTATCACGGGGTTAGAACGACTGGTTGTATGAAGCTTAGAGTTTAACAAAACACGTTGAGCGAAAGTAAAAATGTGTAAAAAAAGAAACGTAAAAATTCAGCTTTATTGTTATAGGCTTATTTTGTCAGGCGAGATAATGGCAACCATTAAAGAGCACTTAAAAAAAATGCGCGAAATATGAATACAATTTCATTAAACCTTCCAAGCTGCTATTGCACTAACTTCATCATGTTATGCCATAAAAGGTGGAATTGGTAGATGGGGAGACAGTAAGTGTTTTTCATTTTACCCCCTCCCCCCTATCTTTTTCATTGGGCACTTGATTTTATTGGCCATCGATTCTTCCCCTAATTGGTTCGCGTGAAACGCTACTTCAAGTACTACCACGGATTTAAAGACTTCTGGAAGCGATCCCAACTATTTATAAGACTGACATTTAAGGTATAAACTTTTTTTTCTAACTTTTAAATTTTCGGCATCTGTAATGTTAATTAGTTGTCGAAAAAAATATTTCTAGGAAGCACAACCAAATAGTTACACTAATTTAATGAAAAAAATAAAACTTCTGTTACCCCGCGCTACTTAGTGTCAAGAATATCTACGAATATGCCAATATTATAAGTATATTCGTTACCGAAGCTAATCAAAATGGTCCCAAATATCATCGAATATCACCAAATATCACTGAGAATTCCGTTGTTGACCTTTCCTCTCAGCCATCAGACCAGCCCAATGCCTCAGTGCAAAACCTAGTCGCTTCTATTCAATTTAAACCCGTAGAGAACGAAATAAAAATTCTGTTACATTCAAATCCAATTTCAACTTTCTGTCATCACTACAGGACACAAATCCCCTTGCTGGTACAAGTGGTATAAATAATGTCGATAACAGTTTCATTGGGACTTTTTATCTATTTTGAGGTGATTTCAGTCATCTTGAGGTCGAAACTTAGAATAGATTGACTTCACTTTTACTGACTTTATTCTGGGCTTAGTAAATTTATAAATCCACTATTGTTTGATGCAAGCTACCTACTTACTGCAAATTGATGAAATGGAAATAGAAACCTATACATCAAGAATTGTCTAATAGTCACTCAGAGGTTTCGCTCTCTCTTGAGGTCTACCTTGCGCTTTTATCATCAAGTCAGTTCGCTGTCACCATTACAATAGGTATTGAATTTTCATCAAAACCTGACCGGAATCCAATATTGAAGCTCATCGAAACTGGGTCAAAATTCATTTGCAAGATTTGTTATTCTAACTCAATACCACTTCACATGAATCCATTTCTTCGAAAAACCTTCCCTATTCCGTGCTAGTGACTTCTAGAGGCCAAGAATATCTAGGACTTTTCAAGTCTAACTGATGATATCCATATAAATGGTCATTCACAAATGAAGTAGATCTCTCTCGGCAGCCAGTATTTTCATATAAAAGATTCGAAATAAGGACAGCTCAATCTTATTTCGTTCAAGTTAATTTCCATTTCTCTTCACAAAACGCTCAAAACACAAAATGTGAAGCTCGTAATTTCTGTTTTCTCCGATGGAACACAATAGGTGTCGGCCGGAACAGGGCGAAACAACACAATGGTCGACACGGGTCCACCTGTCCAAAATAAATTGCGAACACGCACAAAAGGGCTCTTCAACGCATTAAACAGATTGCGAATACGAAAATCTTGACACTTTTAATCGTGAGGGTTCCGTGCGAGTTTTGAAAACCACGCTCCGATACCAGTGTAATCAGACCCCTGGCCATTTCTCTTTAAATCGAAGCTGAAGAAAACGACTCATACCACGAAATGGAGGTAAAGGGAAAGGTAAGTTTGAAGATTTCTCTAAAACTACTTACTCAAAGTAATGGTCAAAAGTAATAAGCTGGTGATGATGGACCACTAACGCCTTAATGCTTCATAATCATCAGCCCTGTCTTTCCCGGCTAGAACACAGACTTCTCTCAGAGACGGTAATCTAACAATAAATCAGTTTAGGATGTCACATTATGTCACATGTCCTTGAATTGTGATGTCATTTGTCATTATTTCTTTCGCCATTTTGTAGAGATGTCTTCCATGACACATGATTTCACAACGCCCCATGTTCATAGCTTTCGCACACCGACAGCTCCCGTTATAGTGGTCGTTAATAGTCCCCTAATCTGCGCTCCTCAAGGTTCATTATTCTAATTGCTTTTTCATTCGTACCTACTCGAATCTCGTGGAGAGGCCCTTGCCTTGCGAAAGCGTGATAATTAAATTATTCTTCTCTTCTCATGAGTTTTTGAGATCTCAAGCGATCTGTTTTCACTTCCTCTGTTCGCTGTTTTGGTGCTTAGAACGTTCCAGGAAGTGAGTAAAAGTAATCATAATCAAAGTGGTAGATTAGTATGCGCGACTATGTAAATTGTGTGGTAAGTTGAGCAGTTAAATTGCGTGATAGTAAGCGCCAAGCGTACAGGTAGCAATTGGAGTGTCACCCAGCATTTCTAGTGTCATTAGCATGCCAAGCTGTATGCCGCATAAAAGATCCTAGCTCACCTACCTACATCCGGAATTTAGAATCGAAATTTCGCTATATTTATTTTTAATTTACTGCCCCAAAGACAAAGTAAAGAGATAACGTTAACTCTCAGGCTGTACCACAACTGATTTCAAATGCTAAAGTAAATAAACATCAGAGTGAATCGTTTGTTTATTTCCTCTATCCGGATTATCTATTCGGAAGTTTGACAAAGGAGAAGTAGAATAATTTAAGCAAATTGGATTATTTAGATAATGTTTCGGCTGAATTGATTCTAGGAAGGTAGATTCCGTCTGTAGAACCTCTACCTCTAGATATTCATACGTCAAGCAGTGATGAAACAGTAGACGTATCGGCCCGTGCTCAGTGTGCTTAGTGTGAGTTTTGACAATTTCTTTATGTGCTCGGTCCGGTTAGCGTAAACTTGAAATTGTATGGAATAAGAGCAGCGCCATCTAGTGTCAGTCAGTCAGTCACTAGATGGCGCTGCTCTTTTTCCATACAATATCAAGTTTACGCTAACCGGATCGAGCTCGTACAGAAATTGGCAAAACTCACACTAGGCACAATGAGCATGGGTTTTTACTAGCTCAACATAGTACGCGTCAACTAGCTTTTTGTATGAAGATTTTTCGTTCATAAACGCGCCGGTAGCTTTACAGGATCTTCATACAAAAGCGCTAGTTGACGCCTACTATGTCGAGCTAGTAAAAACTCATACTAGGGATACTGTATACTAATCGGCTCATTCCATATAGCTACTTTTGTGCCCGCCTGGTTCTACCGACCAAGGCATCTGTCACCAAACCCCTTAAGGGGTATTGTGGTAATAGCCTGTACAATTGAAATCCAGTCCTATTTCAAGACCAGCAAATTTTTACCTTTAATCACAATCGTCAATGAACCGTTAAAATTCGGTCAAACGATTAAACTTAAAAACAAATTCTCAACAAACACAAGCGCCACAAGTAAGCCATACAAGTCATACAACAGTGCATGCCGCCAATACTAAGGACCATTAAATTATAGAGGCACCACGCAGCGAACAATATACCCGGGCACCGGGAGCAATTCATCAGAGGTCCTACCATACGGACGGTTGCGACTCGCCGAGGTGGGGACTCACTAAGCCTTAAATTTCTAGTATCCTGTGATTAACTGAATAAAAGACAAAAGACAGCTTAGATCGGCGGATCTATAAATTAGAAATAAGGAGGAAATGCTACAAAAGTCAATACATGTCGGTATTACTGATCTCAATGATGTAAGCAGAGTCATATAGATCTAAAATGATAGTTTTTAATCTCAACTTAGTATCTACCTACCTAAATTACATTTCAATTCCTTAGGGCAAGTTAATATTAGTAGATATTTACTACTTATGCCACTGAGATTTCTGACTATTGTCATTCAATTGCTACTATATCTTGTCCATTCAAAGATTATCTGGTAGAGATTCACTCTCAATATAAAGCCGCGTAGTGCCCTATCAATGATGGTGTCTGTTTTGTGATTCTCATGTTTGATACCAGTTTTACAAGACCAGTGCATCCATATCCTTATCAACAACTTGATGATTTGTTATGATCGCCTCGCGCGCGCTCTGCGGGCGTCCAAAAATTGCATTAACTTCCAACTGCCGCCAGCAAAGCATTTCGAACTTTACCCATTCAACTTTAGTTTCAAATTTGTTTAAAATAACCACCGAAATCGCAATACAAACGAAACTAAACGGTATGGCTGCTACAATTAAGGAGAAGATAATGAAATTGAAATACGTTAACGTTTTATGCTCTAACTGCAAAGCATAGAGTCGATATTGTATCGGTGAGTGAAATTCAAAATTAAATGTTGGCTAGTAACATCTCTGTTCCGTATAATAATTTTCGTTGTTAAGACAAGAGTGAATAATTTATTCTATTTTAACCCTCTGCCGTGTCTTTATTTTAAAAGTTAAAGGTTTAATAAAATTAATCTCTTGAAGAGGTTTAATGGGTTGGGATTAAGCATCGTTATAGCATTTCGGTATGGGATTGCTATTAATTTTAAGAGGCACAAATGAGAATTATTACCCACCTGCACCGCTATAAAACTACAACCAAATGGTACTTACTATATTAACATAGTCGCAAGTTAAATTCGTGCATCATGTCAGTGACCTAATGATTAGAACATGTAATTTTTTTTTATGTGTACCTTAGATTATACCTAGCATCTAAAATTAAAAAAGTGAAAAGGGGCAAAACGAACACACATGCCTGTTTGCTACTTTTAAAAAAAACCACTGACGCTATCAAAACGTTCCAAGTTCCCAAAACCTTCGCGTAAATTCCCACATATGAATAACGCGTCGCAATTATCCCGCAAATAGAATTCTAGTCGTTCCGAATAACGCATGCCCCAGCTATAAATCCCCAGTTTCACTGGCAAAATATTAGACAATCCTGGGAACATTAATCTTTGATGCGAGCGAATGTGCGCTTTGTTTTGGGCATACCTCCCGCTATTTATTGTAGTTGTTTAGTGTAAATAGCCGAAGAAACTGTAACAAGTTAAACGAATCTTGGGTTACATTTTGCGCCTTTGTCTTTGGACCACGTAAGAACTGCTCAACCTAGCGCAATTTAATTTACTGTGGCATAAAATAATACCCCTTGAGTGTGGGTAGAATCTGACTTACCCGGTATGTATATTTATAGATACCATAGATGTTCTATGCCAGTAGAAACGGAAGCGGCGCAGTGTTAGAAAACCGTTTTTAAACAGCGCGCCTTTGATATTAAAGCGCGCCTGGATATAAGCGATGGCTGTGGTAGGTAGATCTTATGATATTGATATTTATAATACTACTTTTTATACGCACACCAAATCAAAGTACACTGTACATATCTGTTACCAATCCTGAGTTACATTTCGGTTCCACTGCTTAATCCTCATAATTAAACCATTAACGTGAGACAAATCCCAGCGCTTAGTCAAAAATCTCCAATCTTCGACTCGCGTTTCAACCCTTTAATTTCTCAGCATTACGTGGGGGTTGACGGGCCTCCCCTGGGTTATCCCGTTCTCCCGACTTATCCTTCATTGGCTTGTCTGATTAATTGCTTCACTTGGTGGAACAAATTGATGTCGTCAAATTAGAATGGGATTTTTCTTTGTTTCGTTTTTATGATTGGTAGGAGAAGTGAATCAAGTTTGTGCTCCTTTGACTTCGATGAAAAAGAAAAGTTTTTTGTGGAGAAGTTGAGGAGGTCGTTGGACGGGTTAGCAGTAATCAAACTGCCGCGAATGAGTTCGTTTCTCAAAGTTTCGTGCCTCTTAAAACCTTAAGCTTTGACAACAATCTTCGGTACCTAGGGATCAAATTGTTAGGTGTACTCATAGTGTACTTGTCAGTTAGCAAACATCAGAGTCCTTCTGCCGAAACGAAGAAACCCAGTAAAAGTTAGTGAAGTACTTATTATTGAATCTTCCAAAAATGCTTAAAAGTTCCAGATCTATGCATCTAGGCACCATCCATAGTCAATTCCAACTGAAGGTCATAGACTATATTATATCTATTTCCTTACCGCGCCCAAGGGCAAGTACAATCTGATTGACGCTTCTACTCGTACACCCAAAATATACGCGTAGACACCCATAGAACACTCCAAGGGAAACTGTATCAGCAAAATTGTAAAACCTCCAAAAAAATATTGCACCAAAACCTGTGATAAGTCGAACCATTTGCGAGTAAGAAAGCTCGGACCCAAAAATCAATCAGGACGTACAAAGGCTTTCAATTTGGGCATTGTTCGCCTCAATAGATTAACTTTTTAATCCCCCGGGGGTGAAGGCCCGATAGCCTCTCTCAAGGCCTCAATACAGGTCCTTAGTGACGACTTGATTAATAGACATTTACCTGAAACGAGGGTCAGAGGAAACGGGGTTAGGACTCGCTTTGGCTGCGGCGTTTTTAGTGGATGTATGTAGCCCTCAAAAGCCTATCAGAATGTATGTTGTTATATTATAAAATACATTTTATGAATTCTAACTTCTCTGACCATTATTTTGTCAAATTTGAACTTTTCAGGAGAAATACATAGTTCAATTTGAATGGTGGCTGAAAATAATTGCAGTAACCAATTATCCGTTGATCCTCCTGGTTTTTTTTGGTCACAATAATTTATGGAATTTCTTTGTGTGCCATATTATTTGGTAATTTGGGTTTTTAGCGAGTAGGTATACATACAATCTTGTCATAAACAATTTTTTTTTTCGTTTGTTCTTTCTATTTGTTCAATACTCGTAAGTTGCCTTTGATCTGAAGTCCATGACTTTTCGGTAGAGCCATTACATTTTTATCAGCAGCCTAATTGATAATAATAGTTGATAGATACGTCAGCACTCCGATAGACTTTATAGAATCCGCACCAATTAAGTAATAAATTTCACAGATTAACTTAACTGCCACCGCGACTTTTATCACCTAACTAATGTATGGAAGCTTTTAGCGGAGGCATAAATTGTATAATATGTATTCAAAGTGCTGCCTATGGTAGAAAAGGGTATAAAACATAATAGATTTTGTTATTTTACGACATCTGGCTCGTGTTACTGGTCATTAGTCGTGTATCACTAATACATAATACACAACACATAATAATATATTGCTTTTGATGACAGCGGAGAGCATTATTATTATTATAGACTAACTAATTCCCGCGACTTCGTACGCGTACACTAGGTACACTAAGTACTTATTTGTTTAAAATATTGGCTAGGACTAGCTGACCCTGCAGCTTCATAAACAAGTTCAAAACAGTTTTATTTTGTTCCAGGACCTATTTCTGTAATATCTGTGTATCTACACCTAATATCGTCTGTATGTTAGTTTGTACATGCACGTTTTAAACAACACTCCTAAACCACAATGCTTAGCTAAGCCTGCTAGAATTAGACAAGGACAATGATATTTAATAAGCTTATTACTTATCCCTAATTTTCCATGTTCCGGGACGGCGGCGCTCTACCGACCGTCTATTATTCAAACACAACGGTGCCCCAAAATGTTTTGTAACACGCGTCGGACAAGCCGTGAATGCAAGAAATGAACTCTGCCGAAAACCCCGCAATCTAGAAAAAACAACGGAAGTTAGCCCTTAACCAGTGTTACACAAGGATACATTTCGAGTAACAGAGAAATAGTTCTTGAAGTGTGTATTTGGACAGCGTAATGTGATGGAAAGGAGTAAGGTTTACTTTATCCTGTTAGAGGGTTTGTAGTTTAGATGTTATTGTTGATTTAAAGTTATAATGGAGAAGATATAGGGGAATTGTGAGGGTTTTGAGTTTAGATTTAGTGAAGAAATTTTTATTAATAATGCTGATATACGACTAGGATTCTCTGTTTCCTATTGCAGGCAATCGGGAACTAAGAAAACTAATAATCCCGCTAATTGCTAAACTCAAAGGAAAGGCGCCTGAATTGAATTGGCACCTAATAAGTGGTGTGTACACTCATTTAAAACAAGTTAGGACATCACGAGCGAACGATTAGAATTTATTGAAGTTATTGATCACAATATTTATATAGACATTCAATGGCATATTATCTGATTATAATTCTACATAATTATTATTGTCTATACAAAAATAATTAAAAATAATAATTGTGCCATAACAGGAAGAAATCGACGAGTAAACGACCAAATTTTGAATTTGATTTCTTCCACACCGAGTTATAAATACCTAAGTACTCGAACCCTTGTTTAAAGTATCTACCAACAGCACGGCACTACTATACATTTTTCCTCTACACCGGCGGCACTAGCATCCAAATCTGCACTAAACGAAGTGAATCCCTACGCAAATGACAAAGGCGTTTACGCGGTTAGGGCACCGCAGTTTTACGCGGCAGTAGAGCAAAGCCCCGGCACTTGGAGCGCTGTTATCTACCCATCTGCCATATTGTGAGTTTCAGCGGCTTGTTACGATCACTGAAACGCGTTGTTAGGCGGCGACGTACGGGGCGGTGTTGCGGACGAGACAGGAGTGAGTAACGACCAGCTTCTGAAATTTTAGTTAACATTGACAGTTAACTTTGACCTATTCCTGTCCTTAGTGACAAACTAAACTACAATAGCAAACAATATCAAACGAAGTTTTTTGTTAACTTTTGTCCGTACTAAAAACGTCAATTGTAGGCATGGACATTACAATGGAAGACAGAGACGCGATATAATGATTTCCATTCACGGTTTACAAACCAGCCCTGTATCTGATAGCTTGCTTTGCTTGTGATGCATCTAGAAAATCTTGCAGTAAAATACCACCAGATTAACTCATTTTACTTCCAGATACGCAATCCGCGCCCGTGTATTCCGCATTGAGGCTTTCCCTGCAATAAAATTTGCATAACTACGCTCGTAGACACCGCCGCGGCTTCTTATTAAATTTCCACCCTCCGAAAGTCATTAATGGTTTGTATTTAACCACCTACCGATGTTATCGTCCCATAAATCATAGGGTATCAAGCATCGTACGTGCCTCCAAACGCCTTTATTACGCCTCGAGATGGTATAATATCCTCGGAAAGGCACCCGGTATATCTTCAAGGAGTAATCCGAGGATGAGGGAACCCTAGTCTTGGATTAGAGATAATCTTTTGTTTATACGTAATTTTTGCGGAAGGTCACCAATAAATCCACGGGAGATTATCATCTCGCTAAATTGTAGTACTAAATTAGGGCTTTCAGGGATGAATGTTGTCTCGTGCCTTCTTTGGTAGAATATGAAAATACAACGTGTTCTTGGATGGGATTAGAAAAGAAACCATTTTCGTTATTAATATTTTTTCAGGAATACTACACGCTCCGATTCTCTTGAACATTATGCCAAAGCATTAGACTGTTCCACAGTCTTCGTAAAAACGGAAGAGCAAGTTTACGGTTCCACGTATATTTACAGTGCTATCGAATTCGCATTGTGTCTCGTCAACCAACGCTTGTTTACACCATTCAAAGCGCAGTTCCACCCACAGGTCTGATTTCGATTGCACGTGTCACGGACATCAAACAACCGCGATAAACAGACAGACCGTATCGCATTACAATACATTACCGTCCGCCATTCGTCCATCGACTGCTAATCGATATGGACGTACTGACGCGCCCCGCACTTTTATTACTGACTCTCGTCTCTATAGCTTCGACAGCGGGGGTTGTGAAATGGTTACCGAACTCAAGCTTCAACATCGCTAGCAATTTCAAAGATGGGAAACTTCCTTGCTCTAAGAAAACGGTTGTCTTTCCTCAATCCATGTCGGGGTCGGTCGGAGTCGAGTCCTTAATGGACATCGGCGCGCTCATACTGCCTGATGACGGAGAAATTGTTTTGGAAAACGCTGTGATATCTCTCGGACAGGTCATTGGTGACAGCAACTGCACGGATGGAAACTCCTACTACCTGGATAAGTCGATATCATCCTGGAATCAAGCTGGAGTTTGGAGCTCGTCACGGTTTACAGAAGCAACTCCCGACGCGGAGAAGATCCCCTGCTATGATGATGTCGTTGTGTTCCCTTCAAACACCAAGTACACCGTTCGTCTGCCAGACGAGAGTCAACACGTTCGTGGTTTCAAAATAGGCAACGATAGCTATTCGACTGAATCGTTAGCAGACTACATCAACGCCCAAAGTGATCAGATGGGGCAGTTTTTACTGAACAATTACCTTCAAGTCGGAGTCATAGTGAAAGGTGATACGGTCTGTCAGGGCGTTTTCGGATGTCCATGCCAGGATAATCCTCCTACAATAGACTGCACAGTCAAATACTGCGCAGTACCCACCTGCGTTGCTCCAATCAAGCCCGTCGGGTACTGCTGTTCTTTCTGCGGTGGCTACATCACGTTCGACCTCAACGAAAGCTTCGACATGATCTCTTTCAAGGAATTGGTGGACAAAATCATCGATGGTTACGGAAGCACTGTCGTGTATCACATCGGATTCACGTCAGTCAGCCCCAGCCGCAAGATCCAGTTAGTTATTGTGGACAAAGGGGAGTATACAGGCAACAGTGCACAGGCGGTCAACAATATCAACAACAACGTCTTTAGCCATTGGTACAAAGGAGATAAATTGGCGCAGATCAGCGGCTCCCCATTATATAAGAAAGATTTGGGTGCCAAAATCTCTGTGTCCATGTTCTTTGTTGTGGTTTTAGTCTTAGGAGCGATATATTTGTACTACTATCGGCTGCCGGCTGTGACGTTCCCTATGAGGGTTGGTGTGGGGGCCCGCTCCAGGGGCCTCGGCATGTTCTCCAGGTTCCAGAACCGGTCTGACAGCGTGGTGTCCCTGACAAGGAGAGACTCCAGTGTTCTGGCGACACCTCGCACGGCGTTTAGGAATCCCTTGTATGACTCTAAAAGGGGGCGTGTGCACGTTGAAGAGTCGGTTGTTGAAGAGTCATGAGTGTACTGTGACTGTTAAGATATGACCATGATATTAACGGTCATTGAAATCTATCTATTACATATGATGACACATAATTCTAGACTTAGCGTAAAAACTTATTCCTAAGTATCCACCTAAGCTATAATTGTTTTGAACGAATTGTATACAATTTATTTGTATATTAAGCTGTTTTTGGGAGCAAAATGATAATTAAAATACAATTTATCTTGTCATTCTAAAGTTATTTTAATATTGCAACTTACAACCCTTTGGTATTAGACGAACTAACATAAATCAAACCCTGTAACCTCCACTTTTGTATTATAAAGCTGAAGTTTGAGAAGTCGCGTCTATGAACAAAAGTTTTCTAATTAAACTCAGAGCTGGGACGTGTATCATAGCATTTCAGCAGGCGCCGCCGCGGGGTGTAGCCTGTATGTATAATGTACTGCTGTAAATCATTCGGTGCATGTATTTTGTGGAAATAGTTCCTTGCACAATTATTATTGCACATTGTATTATTTTATTGGTAACTTTAATTATGTAAAAAATTTTTGATTTGCCCCTTAGGTACGTCTTATTTTAGATAGTACAGGGGTTGGAGCTAAATTTGCCTATAAAGTTAATGCTGTACTCAGTCCTCAGGAAAAAATTCCAACGAAACCGGCTAAACCGTTTGAACGTCAAAATGGCATCAACAAATAAGTACTTAGATATCACTATTGCCTCACTTATCGTAGAAGAGCAAATAGATGAGGTAAAACCTTTGTACAATATGAAGCTAGTAACAAAAGACAATTTTCAACCGTAACTTAAGTCCCGCCAATCCCACCAATCAATGCTAAAGCTCTTACGCCGTGGCTTCTTAAATACCTAACCATCTACAAACACCTAGCCGCGATTCACAAGGAATGAAACTCTACACCGTCGAGCTCTCTTTGTGCCCCTTCCTGCCTTTGAGGGCTCAATCAGTGTACACTACAGTTGCAAACCAGTAGATCAACTTTGGATAATAATATAGCATTGCTTACGAAGGGTCAAAAAATAACATGTGCTTCAATTAAAAAAATAATGTTTTAATTGTGGTTTGTGTTACTTTAAGTAACGATTATCTTATTGTAATAATTACTTAATAAAAACATTACTACAATACCTCTCATACAATAACGTATACTAATACTTACCTCATTCAGACAGTTATTAAAAATTACTTTGGTAATTTACTAACAAGTTGGCAAAAAGTAGGAAACAAACGTTGTCAATGATTAATTATTCTTGGGATTTGATTGAAAACTCGTTTTACGATGACTGAAATTATATTGTACGTCATAATAAAAATATGTTTTTTTTTTTTACATTTCATCTGGTAGACTCATTTGTATGAAGATACTGGTCAATGAGAGTACTGCGTCATCGGTATAGGGTTTCCACAAAACTGCTTAAAGACGCGAACTGTCATGGGCGGTCGTTAATCATTTCCTTTACGTCTTTGACTATTGCAAGAGAGCTGTTCTGGATCGATTGTGGTTTAAAATTCTGCGGGAATTTACCTTTTGAGATTATGAAAGACTAAAGTTGATCTTGATAGTCGTTTCTATGATTTATGTTTTGATGTAACTATTAAATTAATCTGGTGATGCGTGTTTAGTTTTTCAAATTCTTTGTTAAATTTAAAACTTGAAACTTGAAAGGTATTTTAATAGCAATGTTATATAAATACATCAAGGCACAAAAACGTGGCCCAGTTACGTCAACTCACTAAGTTATTACAGTTTTGTTGGAGCCCCGTACAAAACGTAAAGAAAATGCAAAACCTTGGTACAAGCCCTGTTTTAATTAAAAATGCGCACCTTAAGTAAGCGAATATGCTTTAGGAGACCTTACTACGAAAACTCGAAAGGAACTCGCAAAAGATTTAAAGGGGATGCCAAACGTAGGAAAGAATTTCGCATCTTTTATCTCCTATCTAGTTTTATCAAATTTCACTTTGCAAACTTTGTTGGTGAACCAATGTTTTCTTAGTGGTACTACAGCTTTTCTTCTATTTATTGATAAACTTCAGATAAATATCAATAAATAAGGAACATGATAAAATAATTCATATTATGCTTAATGTAAGGCTTATGTAAGGCTTTCAATACGCATTTCAATAGCTTTTTCTAAAATATGCAAGCTGTTTCTACATAGTGCTATCATAATTTTATAGGATTTATGGATGTTACGTTAGCCGATGCTATAATAGCTCTAAAATAATTATATCAGTCAGTCATTGTCAGTTGTTGTGAACTTTAACCCATACATTTATTTCGAACCGAAATGTCAGGGGCACATCGCCACAAAGCCTGAACGTAACGAAGCATTGACGCCGAATCTCATTGTTTCTCGACAACCATTGTCTTTATTTGAACAATGATTTATATTTTTTCGGAGCCGAATGTCAATGACAACAGGCACCGTTCGTATTCATTCAAAAATGACACCCCTGACGTTTAACTGAAAGATAAGGAGTTTGCGGTGAGTTTGAAACAATTGATAGGGCCAATATTAGGAAATATGAAAATTTCTGCGAGGATTTTTAGCTTTTGTTTACGCGCGAGCTGCATCAAATTAGGTATTTTAAAAGAGAAATTGCTTAGCTACTGACAATGTGTAGCTTTATTTAAACACAAACAAGACAAGCTAAAGGTATTTCCCTAGACCGATTTGACACTATTATTATTTACAATTTTGATACTAACTAGGTTGGTACTAAACACGCGTGATATTAGACATCTGGTTTGACCATACTTGAATGGATCAAAATACCAAACTTTGATTAGCAAGTATCTAATTATTTCCGGTCAACGACTCGTATAACATCTATACTTACTCATGACCAACAAATAACAAAGAAAACTAACAGTACTTTGCATTCTATTTTGAAAATCAATTTACCTCTTTATTGTCGACGTGCTAGTTAAAGTCAGAAAGTCCATAAAATAAATAAACCATGCTATAAACTATTTCTGAGTAACAAGCCCTAAAAACACATTTATCAAAAGCGAGCAAGTTGGCGCTCTGTTCCAGTGCTATACATCAGGGCTGTCGACTATGTGTTATGTGAGATTAATGGATAATGGATCTGGCCTTTATTTCCACCGATAAAAATGTGGTGCACAATGCGACCCGGTTATAAAGTATAGTGGTGCGATGTTACGCATTTTGATTGTCTCTGCTGATAACTTTATGTTCAAAATTACCTATAAGTATATTTTTTGATCACAAAGTCGCTTGTCGTCTATAACTGTCTAACAATTATGATAAAAAGCCAATAAGCACACCCTTTTAAAATGAAAATGACTAAGGCCAATAGACTGTTAATTAAATGACCTGCTTAAATGATTATTTTGTTTATGAGAAGATAACTGATACCTATAACAAAACATTTTTTTTAGAATATGATAGTTATAGTCTACACTACTTAAAGAAAAATAGTTTAAATTGTTTGTGGTTCTTAGAATTTAAGATTTTTCTTCATCGACAAAACAATATTCCCAAAATAAAAATAAAATTGTAAATATCATACCAAAAGAAGGGCTACTAACACAAAATGATCCATAAACAAGACTAACAATCTTACAAAGTAGTATAAAGCACCATTCCACACATGCCAGCGTGCACGGTGTTAACAACTAACACGGCCCGTTCTCAGGTTGGCAACCCTACCATAAATCCAGCCGAGAGCACATTTGTCAGGGACAGCGCCGGGGCGAGCTACTGCCAACTTGCACTTTTACGACGCCAGTAATGTGACGGACGGCGACTGCTATTACGCTTTATTTTCAAGTAGACTGGTGAACTTGCGACGCCACGTCAGGAGTCAGACGTCAGACGTCAGGCGCGTAGCGCTAGTGACGTGAGCGTGTCGGTTCCTATGCACTGTGTATCATGCATGTAAATCTATGGTATTATGATGGAAGAATTGGGGCCGCTTCCGATGCTATAGTATCAATGACACGCGCGGGAGAAACGCTCGTGTCTTTGACACTAGTACCTATCGAAGGCATTTTCATAGGTTAATGAGAGTCGCGAGCCAATCGCTGACGCTGACGTGTGCGTCACTAACACGATTTTCTGATGCTATTTGCACGAGTTTGTTTTGAATATTCAGAAAAAGTAATACAATAAAATATAATATCTTACCATTTATATTGTAGTGAAGACATGAGAACTAATTAACCTTACTTAGGTGTGAGAAGCTTTAAGTGCGCTTATAAAGTAAACTTTGATATTTTGATAATCAAAAGGCGTATACGGAATAACGGACAGGCGGAATATCCACACGATTTTCAAAGGTCTTATCGAAGGGTGCTAACTCGATTACTACTCGAGTCATTTCTCGCGAGATGCGGCTCGAGAATAATTCGAGATTTACAATAGTGTGGAGAGGGCCGTAAGTGAATGAAGATGAATGCTTTAGGGTGCAGTTTACGGTTTGCTCCTAATGACTTGGGGTGAAGATATTTTTTCACCCCGGGATGAGTGATAGTTACCCCTTTTACCTATCCATGACTACACTAAAATGCGAGTTGTACTTCTTAAGCCACTGAGTAAAGAGACGAGCAGGTCGTTCTCTTTATAGTAAGCGCCACACTTGCTCATATAACTATACTTATAGCTAAATATTTTGCAGTGCGAAATAAAACCATATGTAAATTATAATTTCTATTGCAGCGGTTTCTCGCAGAGTATGACAGAAGCTTCTACAGAAAAATATCGTTCTTCTTTTCTTAGACAACATTATTTTGAAGAAGTAAAAAAAAAACGAAAAATACGTAAAAAATGTTACAGAAAGAGGGCAAATAAAACTGAATAAGTACCCACAATACACCTGCTGCTGAAGTGCTCTCATCCACGCACAGTTTAGCATTTCGGTGCGTAATCGCAGCGGTGACGCCGCGTGCCGCCGTAATCAGCAGGCGAGTGGAGCGCTAGTGTCGCAGAGAGCACTCCACTCGAGAGCCATCGAACATCTGTCGCGAGTCGCGAGTAGTGGGGTTGGGTTGAACGAGTCGAGTATGCGAGTGTGAACGGACCTTTATGTGAATTTTGTTAGAGAAAGTTTTGGTAGTGTATATCCGCCTACAGTTGAGTTGGGTCTCGCTAACCTCATTTTTGTGAAGAGAGTAAGCCTTATTCGACCTGGTCAGGATTATTCGAATCATTCTCAAGCACATGCCCAATGCCCATCCTGAATATAATGCAAATCTTTTGCTTTTTACCTTATTATAGAAGTTTGAGCAAAAGATATTCTATTTGGTTTAATAATTAATTAATAATTACGTACCTATATATTATGTTATACAAGAAACATATTTGTACGTGCCCGCACTGAAACTTGAATTCCACAACCTCCTGCATGGAAGCAAACCTTCTCCTAGACTTTCACCGTTAAAAACTATATACCTAGTACCACCAAATTCCTAAGCGAGCATCAAGGCAAGCCCCTGCATTTCTCGCATGCCTAACAAACGTTCCCGACGGCAGAGGTTAGAGCGGCCCATATAAATTGTGGCAACCGTTCTGGCGCTACACTCTTCGGTTAGCTATAAAAATAAATTAGCTGCAGAAATGGTAAGCGTGGCTAATGAAAAGTGGATAGTGAGCTTTATGTCCTGTAACGGTAATGCATCCTTTCATTAGGCACATCTATAGTAGGTAGGTATATGACCGTTTAAAAGCTGATACTCACTAACATTTGAACCGTCGAATTACGGTTAATCTGGGAAATGTATGAGAAATTCTAAGCTTTGGCTAACTGTGTAGACAGGTGATGATACAAATTTTGTTTATATACGGCTGCGACACGTGTTTTGATGGTGACTCGATGGTGAAAAATAAAACACGTTACCTACTGTATTTAATTGCTCTAAACACTATGGCTACTAATTTAATTAACGTCAACGTAAATCTTGTTTTCTCTCAATACATAATTTCAGTAACTCATCTAAAAAAATTTTATGTTGAACTAGCTGCGCCCCGCGGTTTCACCCGCGTTTGGATACGATATATCTATATGAATTGTAGCCTATGTGTTATTCTGATATGTAAGCTATATTATTGTGAAGTTTCATCAAAATCCATTCAGTAGTTTTTACGTGAAAGAGTAACAAACATCCATCCATCCATACTTACAAACTTTCGCGTTTATAATATTAGTAGGATTAAACCGAAAGTGATTTACATGTGTAAATATTGATGTTTTTTTAAGCTTTTATAATAATTTGTAATTATTGCCTACCTGTTGCAATTTTGGTGGTTCATTAAAACCAAACTTACTGCACACCCGCGACCACCTTTGTCTGTGACTCGGTCTGTTACACTGGTACTAATGTAGTCAAATAGCTGGCTTTAAATTTACAGGTGTCCATAAATACTCACCCCTACAGGGTGCTTCACACAATTACATCCCTAATTACGATCGCGTTACAGGGCGTTACAGGCTTGTGTCATCTCTAGTGACTAACGGCTGTTGTTATGGTAGGTTGTTAAAATAATAGCCCCTTTATCTCCATGTAAGGTAAACGGTAACATGAAACGACAGCCTTTTGAGTTTTAATGCGGTGTTTTTGTAGTAAATTAGTGTTTTGTATAATTTCAGACTTTAAATATAACTGCCTGATACTATTAAGTACACCTGTCCTTAACAATTGCAGTGCGCTAACAGAATATTGGACTGACACTGCACTGTGTTCGTCATCTTGATATATTGTAGAGTTCCCTCAGGTGTTTATAAGTGAACATTGGTGCCTTTTTGACAATCGATACCCCAAACGTCCTTCCGCCTATTTTATGCCCCCACTATCTAGACACTGAACTTCTCTTAGAGAGAGAAAGGATGGCCCGTGATCCAATAATCTAACCCGGTGTCACTACTTATAGGTCTAAAATTTTGATGTATCTGGACATGTTTCTGGTCGGTTTCCACGACCTTTTTTAATAAAACTGTTGGCGACAGCACTGGCCACTTTGTCGCCTTCCCTTTTTAAACATATTTTACTTTTCTATTTTGTGTTATTTTTCAAATTCAGTCTTCAATAAACAATGGTGAAATCGAGATGTTTTATTGAAGTTCTCAACATTTGGTGTCAGAAGTGAAAATTATTAAAATATTTTTACCTTTCGTGTCCTAAGAAAGTGAAAAGTTTTCCACCACCATGCCTGTGACGAGATCCTTTACAAAGGCCAACAAAAGGAGGGAGGAAATTTCCAGCAACAGCGCCATAGTGCCGGGACCGTCTTCTGCCGACGCCCCTTTGTTACGGCGTCGGACCGTTCGGAACACGGAACCATGTTGGGCACGGCGCCTGTTTTGTCTAGCCTGGACTTATGCAATCCTCATGAAACGACCTCCACAGTTGCCTCACATAGGTCAACAACCTCGTCCATTCGGGCCCAAAAGCTGGCGATAATAGCCCAGCACGCTCGCCGCATGGCGGAACAAGATAAGAAGATAGCGGAACAAGATAAGAAGATGGCGGAACAAGAGAAGAAGGTGGCGGAACAAGAGAAGAAGGTGGCGGATTTAGAGTTTAAAGCTGAACTGGCAGCGTTGGAAGCCACCTCTTCAGTGAGGAGCAGCTCTACACAAAAATGGTTAGTAGAGTGTGCTGATATTACAACCATTATCGATGTGGAAAATAAAGCAGAGTTTCCTTACAGTGGCTTGGAACCACAAGTAGTGGAGTTACCTGTCCAGCCTACGGGTGGAATATCTGCGCCAGGTGGCGCCTTTACTCAAGGCTATGAAGGAGAGCGGGAAACGAACGTCGCCGCCCGTATGGAGCCGGGTGTGCTGCCGGCATCGGACGGCGGTTTCTTACCAAGACATTCTCATACTCATACATTTCCTATAGGTACACACCACACTAACGTAAATAACGCACACGATAATTGTTTTTGTGATAGCCATAATATAAATAAAGATAACAGCATAGGTACAAAACATCATATATTACACCTAGCCGAAGTCATCGATGCTGCCAGCAGGCGCATACAAGTTGGAAGTAAGCAGGTTGGTGGATCTTTGCCAGTTTTTGACGGCCGACCTTCCGAATGGCTCCTTTTCAAGAAGGCTTTCGCTCGTACGGAAGCCAGCTTTAGCCCGGAAGACAATCTGGCCAGACTCGGCATGGCGTTGCAGGGTGCCGCCAAGGAAGTTGTGTCGGCACTGTTGATGACCGCTGTAGATCCGAAGCAGGTAATGAGTTCCTTAGAAGCACGTTTTGGTAGTTCGGAACTAATCATTCTTCAACAGCTGTCCATGTTGAAGTCTCTTCCTAGGTTAGCCTTGCACGAGTCGGCCAGAGACCTGAACGTATTTGCGTGCCGCGTACGGAACTGTGTCGAGGTAATAAGAGAGCTTCATCAACCGGAGTATTTGACGTCTCCTGAGCTTGCTCACACGGTCTTAGGTAAGCTCACTCCTACCCTAAGGTACAGGTGGACGGACTTCGCATGGGCGCAAGTTTCAAGTAAGCCTAAGTTGGAGCTGTTGGCAGATTTTTTAGACCACGAATCGCAAAAGCAGGTAAAGTTCGGACTGTTGCATTCGGATAGTTTGACTGTCAACAATACCTCCCACAGTGTCAACCCTAATGTCAAAAATCAACTTGTCACCTTCGCTAGACAACCGACGAAGGAAAGAGTTTATGCATCTTCTTCCTCAAAGTCTATGACAGCATGTGGGTACTGCAAGGTTGATGCTCACGATATAACTAAATGCAAAAAGTTCGCACAACTATCCGTAGACGATCGCTGGCATTGGGTCATTGAAAATAAGGTTTGTTATCTATGTTTACTCAAAGGCGGGCACAGGTATAGAGCTTGCCCAATGCACTGTGAAGTCGTCGGATGTAAGTACAGTCGCCGTCATAATACCTTGTTACACAGATCGAGTGCTAAATCACATCACGCTTCTATCGAGGAAGTTACGGACGAACCAAGGGTTGATGGGCCGTGTAACCAGGCAGAAAAGGAACCTATCGTCACCATTGTATCTCATAGTTCGCAACCAATAGAGAAGAAGAGACCGTTGCTCAAGATAGTTCCAGTCAACGTCAGCGGCCCACAAGGTAACGTGGATACCTATGCGCTCTTAGACGATGGGTCCACTGCTTCGTTCGTTGATCAAACGGTAGCCGATTCCATAGGTGCGTTGGGACCAAAAGAACCTCTTCGAGTTAATTGCATCGGTGGTCTCACGAAAGATATGCAGGTGAGTTTCGTAAATATTAAAGTAAAGGGCAGCCATAGTACAGATATTCATGAGATAACAGTTCGATCAATTCCAAATTTGGCGATTACGAATCAGTCTGTACACTCAACTTTATTAAAAGACTGTGATTATTTACACGACTTGTCAGATGTGTTATGCTATGACGATGCAAAGCCTACACTTTTGATTGGAATCGATAACTGGCATCTCACGTACTCAAAAACCATACGCAGCGGGACTCCGTCGCAGCCTGCTGCTGCTTTAACTCCCCTGGGTAGGGTTTTACATGGCTTTTCTTCAGGTATGTCTAAACCTGTAGACTTTGCCAACCACGTCATTACAAAAGATAACGACGACAAACGCACTCTAGACACTCTTATCAAAGAGTATTACGAGTTGGACTCTACGCGATGGTTTACCGGGCCAGCATTCTTACTTTTGAAACGGAAAAGTGGCCCTGTGAACCAAATATTGATATCCAACCAGTTTCAGAGTGCAAGTCCTGTAATCAAGAACAGGTAGGCCTGTCACAAGCCACAATACAATCGCCGGAGCTACCTTCATCGGTAGTGGCTGATAATCTGCATTTTAGCAGTTGGCTATGATTTCTTGAGCCACAGCGCGTGCACATCAGAGTGCTTCGATATTCATCTCAAAATTCTAAATTGTCACCTGTTCATCGCGACCGTGGCTTGATACCATTTAGATGTTTCTTTTATCGTTTCAGCTGAGCGCCATAATATATTTCGCCGCGTCCAGCTTGACTCGTTTATGAGCGAGTATATTCAGATTGACGCTGCACGCCCCGCTTGTATACATAGTACCTACCTAGATTATGAAATATTTCTATGATTATAATATTAGAGACGATATTATTATCTTTATCAGGCCGTACCAGTGTCTCAATGGATATCGACTCGCGACCAATAGTCCTCGACGGAAGACATCGAATAGTTCGCCTAATGATACTCTCCTTTCAAGTCAAGATCGCCCACGGAAACAATGAACTCGTGGTAAATGAGCTGCGCCAGCGTTTCTACATCATCGGATTGCGACTGGTTGTGACAAGCGTTACGAAATCCTGCCAACTCTGCCAGTACTCTAAAGCGATACCGGTTACACCACCAGTTGGAGATTTACCCGAGGTCAGAATGCCTCATCCATCATACTCTCCCGTTTACCATTACCGGCGTAGAATACTTTGGTCCTTTATACGTCTCAGTTGCTCGTCACTTAATGAAGAACTGGGTAGCATTGTGCACCTGCTCGACTGTACGAGCTATACACATACAAGTTGTTGAGTCGTTGTCGGATTGTAGCAGTGGCGCCATAGTACCCCGGAACGCCTTCTGCCGACGCCCCTATTGTTACGGCGTCGGACCGTGCGGAAGACGGAACCGTATTTGGTACGGCGCCTGTTTTGTTTGATGCCGCCTTCTGCCGACACCCCTTACTGTTACGGTGTCGGACCATTCGGAAGACGGAACTTTCAACTTTCTCACCGCAACTTCAAACAACAATCATCAATTACATGAGTTCTTAGATGTGGACCTGGTAATGCGGGTGGAGTGGAGAAAGGCTCAACGCCTGGCGGACCACTTTTGGCAACGATGGGTGAAGGAACAACGATGAGACCTGGTACCTATTGATTGCAGACAGTAATTTGCCACTTTAGCCTTTAGGCAGAATCTTAAAAAGTATGTCGTAGATATCGCCACCAAAGGGGGTGTGCTGCGTCGTCCCACCACAGAAAAGTAGTGCGCCTCAATGTCTAGTGTTTTATAGTGCCTCAATGTTATGTTTAAATTGTTTTATAGTATGCCTTAATGTTTGCGCCTTAATGTTTAATGTTAATGTATTTAATTCGCCTTACCACGTAGATAAGTGGTGTTTCACACCGCTCGGGGCCATGTTGGCGACAGCACTGGCCACTTTGTCGCCTTCCCTTTTTAAACATATTTTACTTTTCTATTTTGTGTTATTTTTCAAATTCAGTCTTCAATAAACAATGGTGAAATCGAGATGTTTTATTGAAGTTCTCAACAAAAACATCGTCATCAAAATAATTGGAATAGGAACCATTCGAGCCCTAATAGATCTCCAAATTAGGAGATGAGATTTCAACAACTTTTTACGACCATTTCCTGTCCCTCTGGCTATTACCATCGATTTCAAAATGGAATCGATTTCGGAGAGAGTTCCGTTTGATGTCGATTCGGTCAGAGCATCGTTAGTGGACATTGAGTCAATAGAGGACAGTGTACTGTACGGACCGAATTAGGATCGTTGATGCTGCGGAGGAGTATTGAAATGGTCGTTTGTGAAAATTCCTTATTGTTATTTTTACGACGCCGACGCTGACGACGTCAACGCCGTTGCCGACGTTAACGTCACCTACTTTGATAACGTTAACGACGTCAACGCCGATGCTGGTGACGGCAGCGGCAACGCTCACGACGCTGACGTCGACATCAACGTCAACAACGATGCCGACGCTGACGTCGACGACATGGACGGGGGAGATGCCGACGCTGACAACGCCAATGCCGACGCTCGCTGACGACACAGCCCCCCATGTTATCGACCATGAACACAAAATCTCATACAAGCAACAGCGAGAACATCAGAAAAATAGCTCAAAAGAAAACAGCGTCAAAAAAGACTACACCCAGCAGTGGCTGCAATCACGGTGACGATGGTTAAATAGTACCTAAGTATTGGACGCTTCTAGCAATAACTCGTCGATACCGGTTTTCAACTCTCCAACAACACAGCACGGTGAAAGTACCTCTCCTGTTATGGAGTGGTGCTTTCACGTAATTTGCCCCATAATAGGTCAGAGGATGGAATTATCAATACGCTTGATTGGACCCCTGGACCCGATGGGTTATAATTTCATTTCTAATGGCGTGCTTCGTGATTGTCCAAAGATGGGCACGGTTAAAAAAAAATATGAGAAATCGAAGTGATTTTTTTGCTTTTGATTATTTTGTACGTGTTTAGAGAGAAAGGCCATCATAACTATCAGTGAGGTCTTACAATGTGTATGGATGTAACCGAACTTTACTGTTTGAAATATTACTGTATTGTATGAGGCAGAATTAAAAGCCGTACTATACAATCCATTAATTAATAACATTACTAAATTACATGCTATATGTATAAATTAAAGTTAGTAGTGGCAGTAACTTACGTTAATAGATGCGACAATATATTGAATTATGTAAATCTGAGATTAAATCCAATTTACATAAGTTTGATTTGTGACCCAAGGTTGTTGAACTATGAGTAATGTTGGTTTTGGACCTCTTAACACTAATTAATTTGTTCCAACTCTAAATAGATTATTTTGTGTCCTATTTGACACATATTAGAATTCAATTTTCAACTAAATTTAAGAATTACAGAGCATCGCTTGTCAAGATTTGCATGTTTTGCCCGGTTTCTGAACGCTTAGTTAGACTTTGACCAACCGATAACAGTATTGCTGTCTTTGTCATTTCTTTAGTGCCAGATAGAGACAACGATAGACTTATCGGTTGGTCATAGTTAAAAAGGGCTGCAGAAACCGGACATCTGGGGGCACGGCAGTGCCCCCGCCAAGTCGAGCAAAACAAAAGGCACGGCCGTACTATCCTTTTCTCGAAGCGTTTCGGGCCATTTTCGACCCCCTGTAACTTCGTTATGGATAAAACTAGAAGCCTAAATTTTTAGTGACCAAGAGGGCATCACGTTTACAGATAATAATCCAAATTACATGAAATTTGAACCAGTAGTTTAAGAATTATTGCAAGTCAAAGTTCCTTAATTTTGCTGCCCACTGACTGACTGACTGACTCACCGATCATCAAAATTCTAAGGTACTTTTAGCCGTCCCACAAGTTTCAAATTTTGAATATAGCTATTGTTTAGCCTATAAACCAAGGGAAAATTCTGACATTCCATAATTTTCATCCCGTTTTCTAGATATATAATCTGCATAAATAACTTTGTATTCTCATATAAATCCCATTAAATTGTATGTGATTACAAAGTTACTTTTACAGTTCATAATTAGACTTCATTGAAATTGAATGAAATGTGTAACGGGGGTTAAAAATGAGAAATGGCTTCAAGAAACTCGACAGTTGAGCGCTTTTTAAAAACTTCCACGATAGGTACACCCTACCACAGATAGAGAGATACAAATCCCTATACCTACCTACACTTTTATAGGTCGAACAAAGTCGTTACCTAGGTGCATTAAAATAGGTACCTAGGTACTTTGTACCTAATACGCATCTGTGGAGACCCAAAGAAACTCGTTCATGATAATCTATGAGCATGACCTATGTCGCAAGGGGCCCCGGCCGCACAGGCGCGGGGCGCGCGTTGATGCGTGTTTCCCAAAAAAAATGAAATAAAGAAAGAAAACCCACAAAAAGAAATGAGATCCCATCAAAAACATTACATGTACAAAAATGCACAAGTCTCGCAACGCAGTTTATCTGCCGTAAAAAGTTGTGAGATCGAATGTAAACCAAGTCGGCTAATTTCAATACCTACCTATACCTATCTATGGGAGCAGTCATATCTTTATTTCTTTAGTAAATAGAGTGTCTTGGCGATTGTACACGGCAGCATAATCTACTAGGCAATCTAAATATTATAGTCTTCCATATAGGTGTACTTTCAAACAAATACAAGCACAAAGCGCTTAACATAGATTTATGTTGCCGTGTGCAATTGCCAAGTCACTTTTTTTTTTTTTTTTTTTTTGTTTAATTATGGCTTCGCACGGTTTGTGCATATAGCCAGTGTCAAGTATTATAATAATAACGTAAGTACATAATATTTTTATTTTCACATTAGGAAAGTAATAGCTTTAAAGCAATCCTCGTGGTCAAGTAGTCAAGTCAATTATTTACATAGTCAAAGTCACGATTCAGTAAAGTGGTGGATGCTTTACTGAAACTTCCTGGGAGTTTTTACTAAAGAAATAAAGATATAACTGCTCCCATAGATAGGTATAGGTAGGTATTGAAATTAGCCGACTTGGTTTACATTCGATCTCACAACTTTTTACGGCAGATAAACTGCGTTGCGAGACTTGTGCATTTTTGTACATGTGATGTTTTTGATGGGATTAGACTTCCAGGGAAAGAACCGAAGAGTTGTGGTGGTAGTAGTGAGGTATAATTATTAAATAAGACTGCAAAGTTCAGGACGCTGTTGATAAAATACACTTTTGGAATGTAATGACAAATATATAATGCACTGAGGGCACTAATAGCACAAGTAATCTGTTTGAACTCCGGCAAACATCTTGTAAATTATTTACAAGATGTTTCCTGGAGTTCAAACGGATTACATAACCAAGTATTTACATATAATTACCTACATAAAAACGCGTAAGCACAAACACCCCGTCTCACGTGTATCAGATGCAATATCTTTCTTACGAGTAGATAATCATTAAAGAAACACCAATAACATCCCACCTATTTGAAAATTGCAATAATCGCAGAAAACCAATCTCCCGTTATGCCTAAGTTGAGCAAGAATGCTAGCAGCGAGAGTTCGCGATCCACCCAAGATCAGCATTACACGAATGCCTGCCGACTGCCAACTTGCCTTATTACATGGCAAGAATGTTAACGAGGCCCAACTTGTTTACAAATTGAATTTTCAGCGGCTTGTTGCTATAGATTAAGTTTGGAAAAAGTTGAGTGGTTTTGTTCGGGGATCGGGCCTAATAACGCAATGTCGTTAGGAAGCCGCTTAAATTGTTATTGTGATTCGATTTGCTGGATTTTGAGTTTGTTGGATTTATTAAATTGGCGAGTTGTTATCGCGGTTGAACAATTTTTTTTGTCATTTGACGCGAATTTTAGAGCATTTTTTGATTGCTTAGGTACCTGCATTACTTTTTATTGTTCAATTTCAGTTTTAACTTTTGATGAAACTCGACTTTATGTTGGTTCTTGTGTATGGTTGCTTGAATACCATCTACGAAACAGGAATAGACGATGTCAATTAGTGAATAAAAAGTGAATCTGGCCATGAGCGTTCACACTGAAAATACATATGAAGTACATAGGTATTATAACGGGGAATACCCATGATATTTGTTCACCTTGATAATAGTAGCCGAAACACCGGGGTCTGTCACCCCGGTGATCGACTTCGTCGTTAAAAAGCTGCTTAGCTTATGCATTTTATACTGCCATATCATCTTCACATGCGTAAATCTTTTGAAATCCACCGTTTCCTCGATGATTAATATATTTCTGCGGAAAATATTTTAACTTTTATTTTCCCCTCGTAATCAAGAAACCAAGGAGCGTTAATAAACTGATTGATAGACAACCCTCATCTTGGCGAAGTTTTTTATAAGTAGGGGTTTTCTTTTTTGATGACTCAAGTAGACACTCCAAGTTATATTTTGTGAGTATTTTGAAGACTGGGATTTGTTTTTAATTTAATTAAAAATTATTTAAAAAAATCTTGCAAAAAATTATATAAGTTCACGTTTCTCTACTTGTTTACTAACTGGAGCATCCTGATTCTGACCTTTTTAAATATTTTTTTTCTATTGGATGGTATCTACCATTCGACTATAGTAGCTACAGACAAGAGGCGATATTTGCACTTTGTAGCTTGCCCGCAATGGTTATATATTATAACTTTTTAAGAGCTTAATTTTTATCAGTCAATTGGATAGTAAGATACCTGTAAAATAACGTATTTATAAACATATAATTTATGTTTGTGTTTAACTTTTACGGTCTTACCACAAAATATTTAAACTAGAGTTGAACACATGAGTATAAATATTTTCTCTACAAATCGACGTCTAACCCTACCTTTTTTTTAACTCAATAACATATTCACACGTAAAACAATTAGGAATACCAGGATATTGAGTAAGACAACGCAAGTGATATACGTATCGCGGTAGATTCTGTGGAACGAAATGTTAGCAACATTGTTGTGGTAAGACGGTTAAGATTTATCGTGGTTCCCCCAACACCACTTAATTTGCGGCAACCCCAAAAATTATTCAAGAAGAAATAAACAAAGCACTATTATACCCTATTCTGCGGACTAAACCCGACAACAACCCCTAATTCCCTCACCAACCCCTAGAAGGCTTAATCACTGCATTCGAATGCAGCTAAGATAAATGATGTTTTGATAAATTGCTGAAAGCTACCCGAGGAATTCAAGTGTAGATATACATAATAAAATAGAAAAGGAAAATAAACTGAACATTTTTAATAATAAAATAAATAAATGACTGTTTATTCAATAAGGCTTGTTTATCCAGGAGTTTTTCTATGTAAAACTACGTTTTGAAGATGAATATAGTATACATTTTGTGTCTATAAAATATAGACATTTGTTTTTACATCATGTAAGAATTACTGAACCGATTCCAATGCGACTTTCACCGTTTGCTAGCTTAGAAGTTATTACAGGTTGAATCTTATTTTAGCGAGAAGAAACCGAGGTATAAATATAAAATTACTTGATTGCACGCAAGCCTGCCACGTGTAATAGCGCGCGTATAGAATGACTTCAGTGAGAACTGCCTTCTAACTTTAATAAAAAGACATTAGGTACAAAAACAAACCTGAAATAAAATGCCTGTATAAAACCCCTTGCAAATCTAAAAGTCCTTTGGTGAAAGGTGAAAGTGCCCAGAATGCTGGCGGCATTGCCACGCCGAATAACAATGCTTGAGTTTTTGGGCAAAATATGAGCCCGCATTCTGGTCACAAGTCGCGTCCACCAAAAATTCTGCCAAGTCCACTTTAATATCTACTACCTACAAATAGCTGAACCGTTACTCTTTAGAGTGATACCAAATTATTCTATAAATAATAAATTGTAGAACATGTTCAGAAGCTTTCTGCTGACTGTACCAAGACCGCGGGTAATGGAGCGATAGATAAAGATGCGCTCTAGCTAAAATACTAAATAACTAGTCTGTGATAGAAGAGAACACCTTTGCCAAAAACACTAAATCTAGCTGAGTATTAATCATCATCATTATTACCCCCATATCCGCCCACAGCTGTACAATATGTGTGTATGTGAAATTATGTCTGTAAGCGGTACCCACGATACAGGAGCAATCCTAGTGTGGGGCTACGTTTTTAAAAAGAAAAAATATAAAAAAATCTACATGGTGTCTCACCTCATTTTTGGTAGGACGATGTGGCTATGCCCACCACGGGATTGCGGTACCGATTGGACCAGGCTTGGATCTCTTATTCAAGACGCGGGTGGTGGTGGTAGTATGAGTCCTGACCGCCCCTTTCTTGAATTTCTTGAATCTTCTTGAGGTTTATGTATTTATTTATTAGTAATGCCTGTAGCTCTTGTGAAGAAGCTGCAGGGAGAGATGAAGCTGAGTAGACTCCCAAAGGAACTGCTAAAAGAACTACTAGAAAGAATTGGAACTTCTTAGGCTCAGTCACTCCATTAGCTCTCTTTGGACTGATAGAACTGCTAAAGGAACTACTTGAAGAAATTTGAACTTCCTAGCTTCAGTAGGTAGTAGTACTTTTTAGGCTTTTAACGTGTTTCAAGTAGGAGTGTCATATCTGTAATATTATTCTTTGTAGCATCATCTTTTTGCTGGCATTAGTGAGAATGAACAATGTGTTAATCCGACGGTTTTCAGTCTTAAGATTAATAGTGGTTTTGTCTCAAGAACTCTAGCTTTCTTTGTTTGTCGATCACGGTTTCTTCCTCAACTGGTTTTTCAAATTACTACAAAAGAAATTATTACAAATACGGAACCCTAGACATGATTACGAATAAGTACAAGATAACTGCTACAGATTTTTTAGCAATTTAATTCACGTATCCCTTGCTCTGAGTAACTTGGTAATGGCCTTAGAAGTAAGTAGGTTAGGAACTTGCAAATTCTAAAAAAAATTTGGAGGTGGCGAGTTCAAATCTCAGTGTGAGCACGCACATATTATTGTTAAACATACGTACGTAATGTAATGTAATGATCACTCGCTTTTCGGTGAAGGAAAACATCGTGAGGAAACCAACATGTCCGAAAATTATTTCGGTGGTATGTTATCCACCAATCCGGGCCCCCGTGGTGGATTATGACCTAAATCCTCCTCACAAAAGTGAGGGGAGGCCTTTGCCCAGCAGTGGGACAGTACAGGCTGAATTATTTTATTTTAGTTGTCACTCGTGTTTTTCCGTTGGAAACGGAACCAACTTCATCATGCCGCGACACAAATTCTGTAACAAAAGTTTTGAATCCGCGTTTCCATTAAACGCCGTGTGAACCATTTACGAGGTTTCCCGGATTCGCTGTTTCCGGCTGTCACAAGAATGATATTTATATGAATTTTCCAAACGGCAGCGTCATGCTCGTGGTGGGAATTCCATAGCTATACATCCATGTGCGTACCTACGAGTATAATGTTACGAGCCAGGAATATACAGAGTTCAATCTCATTCCAAACTTCAATTCAACTTCAAATTTCATGCTTTTGTCATTGAAAATAACTAGGAATTATTAAGTAATAAGGCTAGAAAGGGATAGTAATAAATTGGTGCACACAGAATTGACACCAATGTTTGGATAAGTTTGGCATTGTTTTTATTAACTCTAAAAGATGTTTGACTGTATAAAACAAAGTACTTTTATCATGAAAAGGGTTTATTGTTTTCCACTAGCAAATGCAATTTCTAGCCTCAAAATAGTTCCTATGTAATAAAATATCAAACCAAATGCAACATCTCATAATATAGTTATTCTACTTGCATTTGATCAGAATCTCACTTGAGTTTTGGCGATGATATTGTTCCGATACACAAAAAACATAAAGGTTCGGTACTGTTGCGTGGTTATACTGCAGAAACAGTATGTCGACGTGAATACTTTCGACGGCCACGGTTATTTTTCACCGAACATTTTTGCAAATTTTTAAATATTTTCAAGCACAAGAAAGTTATTTCGAACATTGGAAAGCCAATTTATGTTTTCATTTCAATGACCTCAATTTTACAACGATTGTAGGCAATGAATTTTGGTGAAAAATGCAAAATTCGTTGCAGGACCTAAAAATGCCACTGTTGGCGTGCCCTCTTCGGTACACTTAGCAAATAATTTACTTTGCACGTGTCAGTGAGAAATAATTAAATTCGAAGTTACGTTATAAACAAAATTGACTTTTGTATTTTTTTCATTTTAGCTGACAAATAAAAAAAAAACACAATATATAAAACATTCCAAAGTTTTTCTGCTGTTTATGAGCAGAAACCTTGTTATGTTAAATTTTTAACAGTTTTCCACCGTCACATCCTCGCGGCTAATTTTCATGTAAATAACGAACCAAGAGTGAGCAAACAGCCAAGTTTATAAAAAGCTCGGAGACACTGTAATTATAAATGGGCGCCGCTTTTCCGGCGAAATAACTTCAAATAAAACGGTCCCGGGAAAGACAAATAAAACGAAAAAAATAAATGTAGAATGTCGGGCTTGTGGTGGTACAATTAAAACGGCAGATGGATTTACAAAACTTCAATTTTTATTTTCGTCTTAGACCCGACCTCCTTCCTTCCTACGTTCCGTCCTCTATCCTCTGTCGTCCTTCTCTCTCTCTCCTTATATCTTCCGTCTCGCTCCCCCTCTCAGCGTTCCACCTCTCACCTAACTAGCATGCTATCGTTCCACAGTCAGCCGTCTATATTTTTCGCATCCTACAACTCGGCCCTCCTGCAATCTGACTGTCCCCAGTCAGGCTTCTCACTCAACCTTCCCCTTTCATCCTCATTCACTCGTCATAAGTACAACACTCTCATCTCAGGTTACATCTTATACTTAATAGCTCTTGCCTTATCTCATCTAGGATTAAACAAAAAATATAAACTTATATAAACCTCATTTACATCTCACGCTTAGGTTAATGGCTTTTACACTTATTGTCTAGTCTAGGGTTAAACAAACAAACTTTAATTATCTTAGTTCACAACATTATCCTTATAGTAGGTACTAACATTACTACATCTTTACCTCATTCAGGTTTTCACTCTGTCATATTCCTCACAAACAATCTTACAACCATACAACTTAACTTTTAATGGTACTTACATCATTTAGCAACACTTAGTTTACTATTATCTTATTTAGATTACAACGTTACAGAACATTTTCATATACTTCAGGGTTGCAACTTTAACTTAACATCTGGTACATCTTTATCTACTTTTACATAACTATAATATGCTACAACTGATCGACTTATTATAACTTATCGAGCTTACATCAATTCAACACTCTCTTATAGGTGCTATCATAACAAAATCTTATTATAACCATGGTAGGTATCTCAGCTTTACTTAATTAGGAAATTATCGCTACTTTTAAGCCATATAATATAGAAAATAAATTATTTACATTAGATCCAACCAACTCATGGCTGAACAAACTGAACCAGTCCGTGACAAGTTCACTCACCTAGGCCTTCATCATCAGCCGTGTCTGGCCATCGCTTCATATAGTCGGCGGAGGTAGAAGTCTTGGACGGTCCTTCATTGGTAGGGTCCATCTTCAGTACATCATAACGATCATTGCGCTTCGTCTTGACTACCTGGTAGGGTCCAAGGTATTTTGGTTTCAACTTGAGGCAGGGTCCAAACTGCGTGCGTCTGATAGCGACAATATCTCCCTCTTGGTATTTCTGACTTTCTTTTCGTCTTTTGTTATAGGTCCTACAATTTTCTTCTTGTACCTTAAGAATTTGTTGTTTTGCCATCCTTCTCAGATCTTCTCTTCCTTCGATGAAGTTTTCTTCATTCTCCTTCTGTAATAAATCAAAAATCTCGACGTCCTCTTTATTCTTCATCTTCGTTCCCACCATAAGCTCAAATGGTGTGGTATCGACACTCCGTTGATAGGTGCTATTTAGCGCCTGTTGTACTCGACTGACATGCTTATACCACTGCTGGGAATCTGAAATGCAGAGTTTGGTTAATATTGCAATCATTATTCGATGAATACGCTCCACCTGTCCATTTCCCCGTGGTACTCCCGTCGTAATCGTTATCTGTTGAATGTTCTCCCTCTGGCAATACTCTTTAAATTCATTGCTGGTAAATGCAGAACCTCTATCTGTTATCAGGCGTGTAGGATTCCCAAACGTTTGCTGATGAATCAACAATTTATCTATAGTTTCCTTACTCGTTGTTCCCTTCACTGGAAATAACCACACAAACTTTGTGAATGCATCGACAATAGTTAAAATGTAGTTGTACTGTTTTCGTGTCTGCGTCAAAGGTCCTATGTGGTCACAATGCAATGTGTGTAAGGGAACTCCTTCTTTGTCGATACTATTCAAAAATCCTTCTTGTTTGCCTTCCTTCTTCGTAGCCAACAGACATGGTATACAGGTAAGTAAAAAGTTATCAATTTTTTTACTCACATGTGGGATAAAGTAGTCTTTTTCTAACATTTCTGTCATCTTCTTTTTTCCAAAATGGCCTCGCTCGTGGACTCTCTTCATAATTTCTGCTTCTAGACATTTAGGTACTACCAACCTTTTGTTCAATCCTTTGTACAGTAATCCGTTATCTAGAATATAGTCTTCATACGTTCTATCCATCAATATCTCGATTATAGCCTTACATCCTTCATCTGATTGTTGTGCTCGACGTATCTGATCATGCAGGTGCAGTTCTATGGCACCAACGTATGGGTTTCTGCTCAAAGCATCCGTGTGCTGCATCTTGCTACCGGGTCGATGCTCAACGGTATAATCATACTCTTCAAGTAGCAATACCCACCGGGCAACTCGAGTAGTCAAATCTTTCTTCTTCAACGTCATTTGGAATGCTTGACAGTCAGTAACAATCTTAAAGTGCTTTCCATATAAGTAGTGCCTAAATTTCTTCACACCTTCAATTATAGCCAACGCTTCCAGTTCATAGCTAGAATATTTCTTCTCTGCATCGTTAGTTTTTCTACTGTAGTAGTGAACAGGGTGTAGTTCACTAGTACTATCTCTTTGCAACAATATAGCACTGTATGCTACAGCTGAAGCATCAGTGTGAAGCTCTGCAGGCAACTTGGGATCGTAAATTCTAAGTACTGGGCTACTGGATAATGCATTTTTCAAAATATTGAATGCATTTCGATGTTCGTCATCAAATAAGAAATTTACATTTTTCTTTAATAAATCTGTCAACGGCCGGGCTATTAAAGCAAAGTCTTTTATATACTTTCTGAAGTATGAGGTTAATCCTATGAAACTGTGCAACTGTTTAATAGTCTTAGGTTCAGGGTACCTGGTTACAGCTTCCGTCTTATCCCTCGATGGTCTCACTTGTCCATTCTCAACAATGTGCCCCAAGTATTCTATCTGGTGACACAGCAGAGATGCTTTCTTCCAGTTGATCTGGAGACCATACTCGGATGCAACTGCTAATACTTCTTTCAATCTTTCCACAGCCTCGGCTTCATTACCAGCTGGAATCAGTATGTCGTCAATAAATATTATTATTATTCCTTTAGCAATCAGTTCCCTAAAGATAATAGACACAAATCTCATGAAATACTTCGGGCAGACTGAGAGTCCAAAAGGAGCTCTCAAAAACTCATACTGACCACTGTGCGTCACGAACGCTGTGTACTTTATACTCTCTTCACTTACTTTCAGGTGAAAAAATCCATTTTTCAAATCCAGTACACTGAATACTCTAGCGTCTTTAAGTCTATCTATTAAGTCATCTATAATAGGAAGTGGAAATTCGTCCTTGACCATCTTCCTATTTATGGGTCGATAATCAACACATATTCTCGTGGTACCATCTTTCTTCTTAATCAATACTACTGGTGAAGAATACTCAGAAAAACTTACGCGTATGATCCCGTCTTTCAGCCACTCCGATACCTGGTTATCCACTGTCTCCCTCTCACTCAACGATAAACGTCGGGGTCGTTGAGCAATTGGAATATCGTCTTTGAGAACAATCTTCAGCTGGATAGGCGCTTCTTTAGTTTGAACTGGGTTATATTTCTCCACACACTCCATAACTTCCTTCTTTCTTACCTCATCGACTGTACCTATAACAAAGGGATGGCACATAAAACAATTCAATTTGTTCAGCCACTCGTCTGCACTTGGCACTATTTTCACAGAACCGTGGGAAAATATTGCTGTCACTCGACATAAAAAATCCTGTCCTATTACTACACTATAAGGCATACTGTCTTTAGGTATCACATAGAACCAAACTTTGTACTCGTGTCCGTCAATATTCACTGTTGTACACAACTTCTTGCTCGCAGTTACTTTACTACATCCCAGTCCAGAAAACACAGATAAAGATTCTTCACACTTCGGGGCACCAATTAGTTCATATACTTCGTTAGATAACAGGTTAACTTCGCTTCCAGAATCAATCAGGGCATTCATGTGCACTTCGTTCACTGTTATCATTTTCTTCGTGAGATTACCGCTTCGATTGTTGTCACAATAAGCACCCAAATGGTCAGCTGACGCTATCTTACTGTCACAGCTGTTGCCAAACTCAACCTTCTGACTGTCCGACGTGAAGTTAGCAGAGAATGCTTTTCCGCTGGCTCGACTTGATTCAACCGTCCTTGACGAACTTCGTGCTGATGTTGCTTCACCCACCGGGCGATTCTTCATACAATGTGTTGAGATATGCCCAAATTCATTACACCTGAAGCACTTCAGTCCTTTTTCCTTACTAGGGCACTCTGACGACAAGTGGGCCTTGTTTCCACAGTTGAAGCAACGCTTAGTGTTCACTGTTTGAGCACTTCTTCTTTCACTTCGAGCGCTTGTTTTTTTCTCACTTTTTTTCAGACTTACTTGCATGGCCTCATATATTTTGAGTTTCTCCTTCAAATCAGGGTAACTTGTAGCACCGTATAGCATCACTTTGTTCAATGGTTCGTCTTCTATTCCATCAATTATGTACTTTATCGCCACATAATCAGGCATTTTACCACGTTTGCCTAATTCCTTCATCACAAGCACATAATCTAAACAACTCTCGTTTTCTTGTTTTAAACGCGCCGACATGAGTTCATGAATTGTCTTGCTGTCGATTGTGTCAGGAAATTCCTTACTTATTCCGCTCTTCAGATCATCCCAACTTTTGAATGGACGTTCGGACCTGAGCCATCGTGCTGCGGTCCCTTTCAGTGCCCGTCGTGCAATAATAAGTGTTTGCACCGGCGTCCATTGAAAGATTTCGGCGTTATCTTCTACGTCCTGTATCCACCGGGATACCGTATAGGTTTTATCCTGCGCCGTAAACATAGGTACTACGTCTTCCATGTATGATAAACTCGACATTGATGTTCCCACTCCGTTTGCCGGGTTTTCCCGTGCGTCGTCATAGTCGGGCTGGCGACTGTTTCGTCGATCTTTGCCGTTTCCACCCATTTTCCGTCTTGAAAATCGTCGTAATCGTCGTTAGGTAGATTAGCAGCTATCTTCTTTGTCGCAAACCAGCGTCGTCTTGCACTAATACGCGTCTTGTAAATTGCCACCACGTCGATGGCGGCCGGTGTCGTCGTCGTGCCGTGTACCACCAAAACCCAACCAGTTTCCCGAGAAAGTACGATAGATTCCCTGAAAATCTTCGCAATCCCGGACGAGCCCCCAAATTTGTAGAATGTCGGGCTTGTGGTGGTACAATTAAAACGGCAGATGGATTTACAAAACTTCAATTTTTATTTTCGTCTTAGACCCGACCTCCTTCCTTCCTACGTTCCGTCCTCTATCCTCTGTCGTCCTTCTCTCTCTCTCCTTATATCTTCCGTCTCGCTCCCCCTCTCAGCGTTCCACCTCTCACCTAACTAGCATGCTATCGTTCCACAGTCAGCCGTCTATATTTTTCGCATCCTACATAAATAAACGAAATAAAGTTGTTGTCCGGGATATCCCATCATTAAGGCTCCGGGTATCATTATACTCGTTGCTAAATTAAAAACCATAATTTATTTTTATTGCAACATTCACCGGGTGCAATGGAGAAAATATAGGAATAAACTCGCGGCGCCCTACTTTGATCTCAATTTAATGACCGAAAAAGGGTAGAAAAGGGAAAAGTGCGGAGTTTTTGAGTCAAATTTAATTCGGCAAGTCGCTTGCAACCATTTCACCCTTTATCCTCGGTGAAACGGATGAGCTGTTGCGTCGAATCAAATTGTTTTCGTGTGATAGCTTAGTTTAAAAATATTTCTTATTCTCTGAAAGATTTGCAAGCTTAAAACATTCATTCAAAATCCCCGCAATTTTAAAAACAAAACGGGGTATTCCATCGCCCCCTGCTCACCGCTGAGTGGGCGCTTATATTTTTAAATACAATGTAAGCGGAGTCTGAGTGATACGCATACACTGACACAATAGGCAGTCTGAAATGACAGGCCATTTCACCGTGTGACAGCCCTAGATGTTTCCTTTACGCGCTCGTACATACATAGTGCCATTTGAAGACAGGCAACACTTAAGTATTTTCTCCGAAAAAAGTATGAGGTTTTTTGACATAATGTACCTACTTATTATCATCGTCTTTATATTAGTAGGTTTATTTATCACGTCATCAGCTCACACAAAGATCCTGCCCCTAACTAATTAGAGTTTTATTTGATCATATTAAAATCTAAAACTAGTAGTACCATTATCGATTGAACTGCAAAACATCACGACCCTCAAGCGCTTCATCTTATTGTAGACAGTATCAGTCGTGATAATGATGAGCTGCTGATGATGTTTACCAAGATATGCCACGTCTCACCATCTCATAGCGTTTCGTGCCAACGTCGCAATTCAGGACACTGCTCCGAGTCCTAAAATTCTTATACATAGGCGCTTGCTAGACTTGGCCTCGTAATTCTGTGATAAACAAAGTATCTAATGTATGCACAGGGACCAGGAGAGGTAAAAGCACTTGTCGCACAAAGGAGGAGGGTCGGTATGAATGAGCGCTCCTCAACTGCCCGATAGCGTCACAGCGGAGTAAACCTAGGAACGAGGCTAGCACGTAGACATAGACAGACAAACGGCCAGTCAAGTACTACGCGGTCAGGAGAGTCAAGAGAGCTCCTTGCAATCTATGTTAGCCTGGTACTTGGTACTGGTGTAACATGAGCCGAATCAGAAGAACTCTACACGAACTTGTGTGTGCTGTGTCGTGTATGTGTGTGTATTTAGAAATAGTTTCTTTAGACACATGCTCTATTTGACGACAAAATTCCGGGCAGGAAAGTCCTAGGCAGTCGTCGAGAACTTTATTAGTGTCTAGGGAAAGTGCAATTACGCCTCCAAACTTCAATGTGAAAACTGATACGGTCTTACCACAACAGAGTTGAACCAATATGTCCGATATTGATTAGAGATTAGGACTAAAGATATTTGAGTCTTTCTAGTGATGTAGGTTAGGTATCATGGTAACCTGGTACTTTTTACGGGATCAAGCGAGTTACTTTTGGACGCGATGGAAAAATGGATAACTTATGAAATACGCACGCAACTTATAAGTAATTTCATAAATGATCCCTTTAAGAGTAAGGTTATTTTATTGTATGTTACAACAAATTTCCCTACTCATTTATTTCTCAAAAAATAAAATTCCAAATCTCCACGATTAAACCGTGTACATTTGTATTCTGTTTCGTCAATAATTTAACAGTCCCCTGCCAGAGCGCCGGGTACATCGGAAATAAAAGCAGGACGTGACGTCACGCCGCGTGGAAATGCCCCGAGAAAATTTAGTTTTTAATATTTGACTAGTCCGGGAGTTTAAACGAGTCCAAGATGTTGGCTTTGAAGTGGGGCATACTTATGCAAGGTTCGTCTGCGTGGCGTGTGGCGACGCTAGCAAAATGAGACTACCCTAGACAGGTGCTAAGCTAGGGCTGTCTTTTTTTGGTCCAGTATCTAGTTTAGTTGAAATATTACATATCTCCTTGTGCATATGTATAACAAGCTGGTGCCCGCGACTACGTCTGCGCAGGACTACTATTTCGAGTAGTCATAATCATGTTGCTTAATGTTTATCAGTGAAGCGGTGATAGTATAGTGGGCGAATGCTCGCCTTCTAAACAAAAGGTGGCGAGTTAAATCCCATTGCGGGCAGTATCAATGTGTTTCTTGTTAAATATATGTACGTAATTATCACTCACTTTTCGGTGTAGGAAAACATCATGAGGAAACCAACATGACCGATAATTATTTCGGAGGCATGTTGTATCCACCAATCCGGACTAGGTCCTCGTGGTGGATTATGGTCTAATCCTCTTCACGAAAGTGAAGGCCTTTGTCTAGCGGTGGCACAGGTATATTAGCATTATATTATGTTTATAAATTCCAATCTTTCTACACATGAACAACAGTCAATGAACCATAGAAAAAATGACGTAAAGCTTTTTCTACAAATTAATTTCTTTCAAGTCGCGCGGTTGTAATACCGCCCCGACTGAGTTAGCAATAAGGTCGGATTTACTATAAGACAGCAAACGTTTTGTAGACCGATTAACGGGCTGGCTATATCTGTTTGCAAGCTACCCTAGCCGAGGATAAGCGGAGATGTAGGGAAGGGATGCACACCCCTTATGTTTCATTAACGATTGTTTGATGCAGAGCTAGTGAGGTTCTAGAACTGAAGCAATGGGAAAAAATCTATACCTGAAGTAAACCATGTAGGTAGATAGATAATTCTTTATTGACAACAGTGTATAGAACACAGAAATAAAAAGTTTTATAGTAAGGGGCAATGGGCGGTTTTATCGCTAATAGCATATAATATGTTATTGGAAACAAGCTCGAAAGAGTAAATTAGTGTAAAAAGTTAAAAAAAATCCAGTAAAAAATATTTCTAGGAACTTACACTGTGTTGAAACTGTTTAGATAATATGTAAAAGGAAAACTGTGAACTAGGGAACCCTACACGTGGTTGAACACGCACTTGGCAAGTCGCAATTACCTAATAATTTCCCTGGAAACATTGCATCATCCTTCAAACCGGAAACACAGCGACGTTTGCACAATTATTCTGCTAGGAAGTTGAATAACAAAGGTTGCCGTTCCCAGGCAAACTTTAATAAAAAAAACTTACCGCTACAACATTTTTACTAGTGCTCAAAGTTGCAGTTATTTTCTGCGCCAGTATAAATAAAAATAAAAGGACGCACGAAGAGTAAATCCTTTGTCAAGTCTACATAGTCCAGGAGCGTCGACACAATGACCCTGCGTAAATCTCCCGTCCCGCGCGGGCGGACACCGGAATTCATATAAATTATGATTCACTTGCTCACTGAAAACCTTTTTTATGGTAACGCTTATTCGGTGAAAAGCGGCCATTTTTATTTTACTCGTTCGTCGCTTAGCGCGCCGTGTTTATATCGGTAGGATTTTGGTATCTGGCTCCCGTACTATGTTCTACTTTTGGTGGCTTTATGAGTTTATAGTGTGTTCTTAATGCGATGTCAATATACGCCTGTATCAATGGCCTAGTAGGAAATAATGTAGTATTGTGACTTGCGTTGATTTGTGGTCACGAGTAGTTGTCGCGGAGACGCGAGAGTTTGATTTGTTTACAACGAGTATGCGAATATATGACGACTCGCTTCGCGTAGTGGCTGAGCAATCGGACTGCTGCGCTTGGTGTCGCTGGTTCGATTCCCGCCTGGACCAAATATTTGTGTGATCCACAAATATTTGTTGCTGGTCTGGGTGTTATGTGTATGTAAAATTATATGTCTGTAAGCGGTACCCACGACAGGAGAAATCCTAGTGTGGGGCTACGTTTTATATACGAGTAAAAACACCCTCAAAAATTAGCTTCTCGTTATAGGTTTGTCGTAAATCTAACATAATCTAGCGGCATTTTTATATTATCAGAAAGTCATTTCTAGTCAAAAAGACGTTGAAAAATATCATGTCTCTGAAAATATTTGACACCCAAAATATTTTATGTCCCCATTTTAAACACCCATAATTATAACTTTACGCGTGTTCATATCCTCAAATTTATGGGTTAGGTTGCAAAATATCTCCTGTCGCGGTGCCAAATTCATCGCCGAGGATGGCCGAGCCATGCCAGGGCGATGACAATATGAAAATGTTTATGACTTTACATAGACTTTTATGAAACTTTATGACTGTTTTATGAAAGTGCTTTATTGACGCGTGCCGATGTACGGGTCGTCTAGGGAGGCTCCTGTACTTAATTCGTCACCCAACACTAGTTTCTTGAACGGAAACAATGGTGATCTTGCAAGGGATAGAAGACGAGCGATCTTCAACCAAATAGTAGCTACTTTCTACCCTTAAGCTGAAATTTAGTGATTAAACTCCTGTCCCATTCTAGGACTATAAATAACCTAACCTAACCACATCGAAGTATAACATAGTGCAGTGCGTATTAATATGACTATAGTTATCATTACTCTTACTTATATAATACCTCCTCCTAGATCCCTCTCATTAGATGGGCCGACGACATCAAAAGAGTCGCAGGCAACCGGTGGATGCAAGTGGCAAATTGTCGTTCGGTGTGGCGATCTAAGGGGGAGGCCTATGTTGCAGCAGTGGACGTCTTCAGGCTGATGATGATGATATAATACCTTGTATCAGAATTCAGATACAAGCAGGTAGTATAGTCAGCCTGATGCAAAGCCTTAAAATATAATGTTAGATATACTATATTAGGTATGTTTTGTTACACCTAACCTTAACTTACCCCACACCCAAATACATGGAACCCATAAACCGACGTCGCATAAAAACTCAGTGTGAATATCCTTACACTTCGTAAATTTTATTACATTCAGCGCACATACATTTATTGTACGTATGGGTTGTATGGAAAATTCATGTCAAGACAGTATCCGACAGGTTTTATTGTCTCTGTTGACATTCGCATCACAAGATATGAGTGCGGCTCGTAAAAATGTCGTGTAGTTCGTAATAAAATGTCACCTATTTTCGGCTTCGTTTTGATGTGGTTCCATACTTTGTTACTACAAGTAAAAACATAGTAGGTATAAAGAAAACTATGCACAAGAAACCCGTGTCAAACGGATTCACTAAAAATACTGACCTACGTAATGTTCATAAAACCTATACGGGATCGCCCGTAGAGGTATCCAAATCGGTTTAGTAATCTTTCATTATAGCCTTTCTTTTTTTTTCGATTACGTAACTTAATGTAATTGTAACATTATTTTGTGATAAAAACGGATTTAAATAATTGAAATAGCTACCGAAAATTGCACTTAATCGGACCCCTCCTCGCTGTCTTTATTAAAAGCCATATTCAGCAGACTTTTATAGAAATAAACTCTAAAGACGTTTTATACTCTCTAGGGTCAAAATGGATATATCAGAAAAATAATAAAACACCATGAATCATCGCATCCAGTGGGCGTGGGTGTGCGTAAAGTGTACAATGATAACTCGCGAGTGGCCGTTTAGTCACAGTGCCTCCCCCGGCCATTGTCACAGAATAACTAATTCGCAATGTGCGTGAAGATATTTTTATGGCGATTTAATTCGTAATTCTATTATGATGAGTCAATTTTGGAATTGTTTAATTGCGCTGATAAAGGGCATGCTTTTAATATTTGTAAAGGCGATGCAGTTTCGTATTTGTGACTAAGTCGAAATAGGATTTAATTTTGATTCATAATGAGTTTAGTCTTCGATACAAACTTTTCGACAACTTTTACAGCAGCTCTGCACGAGGTACTTCCGCTGGAGAATCTTAAATCTTGTTGTAATATGCGAACTCCGTATGGTAAGCAAGAAAAGGTTCTTCATCATTCCCATGTAGGTCTCTCGTCGCCTTTCTAACTTTGATCTTAGGATTAAAAAAGCAACCCAAGAAATCGTCTACCCTTCCACCTCCACTATCAAAAAGCGCCTAAATAACCTTATCTACACTATAGGTCCAATAAAAGAATGCTCGCGACGCCTAAGGTCTATTTACTGACCCTCGAAGGGTAAACACGAAACAAGATGAAGATAGGAGTCCATTCCTCGGAAGGGTTTGTCCTAAATACGTTTCGTCAAAAGGCCCGTGACAAACGGATTCCGGGCCCACGGCGGAGACATAGTTATGAGGATATACGGGCGCATAACATGAACGGAAGCGACGGGTTTTGTGTATTACTCTGAAGACTGTATGCTAGTGGTACGATGGAATATAGTACGAGCGTCTTGGGAAAACACGCTCCTTGATTTAGCACGACATCGTGTCGTTCATTGCTCGTGGATTGTTATTTTGATGTGGTTATTACAAACACAGTTATAGTTTTGGTATCTACATAATAATAGACAAAAAATTACCTAAATTGCGACTACATTGAGTAAGATCAGTTTAAATCAATTTGGGGTCAATACGATGGCAAAAAATAGAGGTAATTGGAAAAAGGTAACAAGAGAAGAATAGAAGTGACTGGAGTAGCAGCTAGTTCAGTGCAGGGATTGTCTTCGGCATAAAAGCTTTAAAAAATGTTAATATAGAGGCTACTCAACTGCACGCATTTACGACTCGTATGTTTTCTCGCAAAAGATCTCAGATATTCGCGGCACTTTCGGTCAAGAATGGAATTTTGGCACTTTTCTCTACAGAATTACCGACCAATCCACTAACGATGTTTACTAACCCTTCCAAAAAGAAAAGGTTCGTAACAACTCTATTTCATTTTTCTAGTGTTTGAAAGACCAATTGCGGTTCTAGGGCTTAGATAACTCTAGAAAGAAGAAAGAAAATACGTTTACTTCTAAAATATACCTGTCTCATACATAATGATGACGGATACAAAACACGATATTCTAACTATCTATTAATAATTTATAATTGTTACAAACTGGCTTCAACTCTGCATGATACTGACTCTATAAGTAGAAGTTGTGCTGTTCTTTTATAACCACTACATATAGAAAAAATAGATCTCAATAATTATTATCCTACAGACGTCTGGTGCGCCCCAGGCTAGACCTGGTGCATCCAGGGCCTACATATCTTGCCATCATAGTGCTCTCATTTCAGAGCATAGTTATTGAAACATCGACTTATGGACTTAAAGTAGAAGTAGACACGACAAGGGGCCTTACCATGACGTCTTATTGCGATCCAATTGAGGGGAAAAAGGGATTGACGCCTACCTAAATGATATCGAAAGCCATGTATTACTTTAAAGTGAAACTATTCTGTTTAGGCCCTCAATTGCATCGCAATAAGACGTCATGGTAAGCCCCCACTTACTTTGACTGATGGCTGTCATAATTATTTGGTGTTGTCTGACACTATTCGATGGATTCCCAATGAGGTAGTGGCGCCCTTTAGTGCAAGAGCCTGTCAGGCCGCTTAGAAGCCCTTGACTTAACGACTTCTATCAGTCCATAATAACCTGATCTGGCAGTTAGCACAGAAGTCTTCAGTTGTTATGCCACTAACTATGCAGTCACCCATAGGGACGTCTTTACCGGAAATTGTAACATTAACATTTTCTTCAACGCAATTGAGTATATTTTACTATCACTCCGTTTCCGGCGGAAGTCACTCCACGTTTAGCGACGTGCTGAAGCGTGGTTGGCAGTAGTAGCTGCAACTTCCGCGAAGATACACCGTGTAAAGCTGTAACAAGTTTACAGTTGTCAAGAGTTGGCGCCTGAAGGGGTACGTACGGGAACACGTGTTTCACACGGTAGAGTTGGCGAGCGAGTGGTGCCAGCTACTGGAACACGAGTGGAGCTTGATCCATGAAATGCGGATAGGTACTTGCGGGTGTGTAATAGCTCCATAGTCATCTTCTATCTTCTACATTTATTAAGTACTACTGCAAAGTAAAACACTTTACATTGTAAAGAATTGCAACTGAAATTTAGTATTATAAGTATTTCAACATGATATCAACGTTATACATTAATAATAATTAACCGTCTTGAGTTTTTTGATCATCAATACTTATTCATGATACTCGAAAATGCATACTTTATAAGTAGGTATACCTAATTACAAATTAATGAATTGATTTGAACTCTTCGCACTAGCATCTCTCATACTGTTCATGCGAGTCCCAAAGCCAGTCACTAACAGACACTGCTCGCTCAGAGTAAACGGACCTCAAATAGAAGCAAGTTCCCGTAACTACCGGCTACTTATTTCCAGGTAACTAACGCTCTGGTACTATGTTGTAGACTATTAAGGCTCGCTTTGGGATTGCCATTAAGGCTGGTATTTACTGCAGATGACACATTTAGTTAGTAATTACTTTGCGATTAAGCGCCCGTCATACGTAGTAAAGGTAAATCAAGCGACTATAACGCAATTACCTAGGTTGACTATAAGGACCAACGGTTGCTCTCCAGGATATTAAATTGTGTAAAGTTGCAGTTGAAACTAGAAAAGAGAGAAAGAGAGAGAGAGAGAGAGAGAGAGAGAGAGAGAGTAAGAGTAGCATTTGCTCCGAACTAATCAGAAAGGTAGTGGACTAGGTTATGTTACGCGGTTTCCAATTCAATGATACCGGATTCAAATTGAGTCACTTCTGGTAAGTCATAATATTATCATCTGGGATTTTTTACAAAACTAGTATACAGAAATTACAAAAAAAGTTACGTTCTTGGCAGAGCTTCGATGGAAAGCATTGCCTTTCATTTACTTTCACTGCAGTCGGGTAAACTTTTTTAGACCAATCCGTATTTCCTACAAAACATTATGCACGTTCATACATGAATTCAGTCATAGCATTATAATACCCACGGCTGGTTGAGCTAATGCCCCGTGACGTCATAAATTGCCGCTAGGGGATGCGCCCCGGGGCGGAGACAGGCGGATGCGGGCGGGGGTCGTAGCTGTGATTTAGTTTTCTTGTTTTTCTCTACTAACTGGTAGTATGACGCAACTTTAGCTCAACATTTTTATCTAGCTAATATGTGCTTTGAACTGGTGTGCATAAAGTATTTTTTATTTCTACTCATTTCTTCATGGCACCTATAGGTATGAGAAAATCTGAATATGAAGAAAACACCTTTGAATTTTATACATATGCATACCGAGCGTTAACCTACTTTTAAGATTCCGTTGCAGCATATTGGGTACCTGAAAAAATAAATATACTATTAGATGACCTCCAAACATAAAAAAAGAAATATTCAAAAATAGTTATTTTTACTATTTAGGCCGTAAGCCTTTTCTACGAATACTTATATGAGCAGAACATCTAGGTTCAACACTGAACTTAAGAATACAAATCCAGAAAAAGCAGTGAAATTATTATACCTACCGTAACAGCTGGAAAACGGCGCTATAACATCGAAATCAGCTAACGCTAAAGACAGCATATACATTATACAGCCTGCAAAAAACGAGTTTCCGCCAGTATAGCTTTGTAAGAACCAAGTCTCGAACAAGTTAAGACTTCCTTCGATTCCTAGTTTTAAATTGTACCAACGCTACTTCGCCAATTGTATCGCACTTTGCGGAAACTCGGATGGACTAGTTCGCTCATTTTGTGCTTTTGTGCTTGTGCAGCATCATTAGCTGGACGTAAAATGTCCTTTTGAAAGCTTTTAGCGAATAATCTCTTCAACAGATTTTGAAAGATATCGGGGATTTTATATCACCAAAGATATGTTAATTAATGATACACGGGCTTTCTCAAAGAGATAGATAAAACAAAATATATGGGGAGATAAACTAATAGAAACTCCATAGAGCAAAGCAAGCTGAGAAAATGAAATTAAAGTCATATTTGGCGGCCTCATCTCAAAATGACCATAACCAAAAGTAAGTTGGTCAACAGATTGTTTCCCATTTTGGTATTGGTCCTCTGGTGTGACCCATTTACATTGGTTTGTGTGTGTTTTGCGTTATGACCACTAACCCCTCCAAATTATAGTGCTGCTAACAATTACCACCAATAGAATTGTAATCGATTAAATGTCCAAATCCCAAACATTTCTGATAATAATATTCTCACCACATTACACAATACAATATCTTGAATCTTAATTTACCCACTCATTAAGAAAGCAGTTTCGCGAGTCGAGCGTACGCCAATCCCTACGTTCGGTGATAGGACTTTCCGGCAAACCGTACGTTCCAATTAATTGGGTTTAATTGCTGTGTTAATGGTTGTTTAATTAATGTTTGGAGAGATTTACGGAGGCACGCTTTTGGTAGACGTCTATTAGACGTGAGAAAGGTACAGTATCGTGTTACCTACTGTGTTTTTCCGGGTCGATTTTCAATGTATTACTTATTGTGACTTGAGATTAACTGTTTTAGGGTTTTTTTAAACAAGGCATAATATACATTTAATAATGAACCTTATTGCACTGTAATAGCGTTGTTCAAAACAAGGCATATTGGACCCTATAATTCATCGTAGCTTGTAATGTATAATAATTTTGGTGACTGAGCTGCCAGCTAGACTGCAATAAAATCTTATCTAAATTCCAAAACGTGTTTAGATCCCGTCTTACCACAAAAGTTCAGACCAGAGTTAAACAGAGATTTCTAAAATTTCGTTCGACAAAATCCACGTCTACCGCTCCCGATTTCTTACTCAATCCTGTCATTACTAATTATTTTACTTGTTTATTTGTTATTGAGTCAGAAAAAGCGAGGGTTAGACGTCGAATTGTGGAAAAAATATTTAGACTCATCTGTTCTACTCTTGTTTAAATAATTTGTGGTACGACCGATAGTGATCAATTTTATTAAAACGACACTGAGGAATTCGCGTCTTGTATGCTCCACATAAAAACTATCACAATCATTCCACTTTGATATTAATCATTATGAATAACTATGATAATGTTAATTTTACATAAATATCTCATAATTCAATTTTACATTGGGATTTAAGATTTATCAAAAAAAAATTACAGTAATTGCTGTTACTGACATGTACGTATACATTACAGTAACTCACCCCCAGTAACCCCACTGAAGAGTGTGACGTCACAAGCACGTTGCAGCATCACGCAATTTATGACGTCATGCACTATTAGCGACTGCGCTCGCTCGCTAAATACATGCAAGGGTGACCACTCGTTAAGATTTACCACTACATTAGTCATAGGAGTGATTAGTAATGTTTTTAGTCTTCTCTAACCTTACATAGACTTTGACATCGAATGTAAAACTTTGTCCGTCTTACCACAAAACTTTAAACCAGATGTTTCTAAAATTTCGTTCCACAAAATCGACGTCTGAACTTCGTGAGAACGATCTCCCACTTTCTTATCTTATACGACGATGTTGTGATCAAAAGAGCCCACATAATACCCTAAAATGGGACTGACTCTCAATAACAGCCAGGAAGTGTCTACGGAATTTGAGTAACCGTTTACAATATGACAATGTTGAGTCACCCCCCAGTTTCTGAAACGTCAGTCAACGTTGACAACAGATTAATTCTATTGCCATCCTTGTCATTTGTTTATAGCCAGATAGAGGCAACGATAGTTTTAATCTACTGTCAACGCCAACAAACGTTCTAGAAACCGGGGGGTATAACAATTCAAATTTTTTCTGTGCCATATTATCTGGGTGGCAAATTAAATAATGGGTGATTTTGTAAATTAAATTAAATTAAATTAAATTAAATTAAATTAAATTAAAGTATTTGATGGATAGTATATTTAATTTACTGGTGAGAACACAGTCAAACGTTTGTAAATAAACACAGATTAATTACGAGATCAACTTTTCATCACAGCCTTCTTCATGATCTACGTTCAAGTTTGCTTTTAATTATGCCAACTTGGTAACTATAGAGACAGGCTTTCAGCTCTGACGTTAATTGAGGCTAACTCAGTTTCCGCCTAAACTGTATAATTGTTCAACTCATGTCTCGACTCGACTTGAGTAACTTTGTGCATAACACGACATCGCGGTGTGAAGTGAGTAATGTATCCAAATGTTTGTTGAAAAGTTTCCAACTAGTTTTGTAACAAGGAGTAAGGCGCCGGCTTCAAGAGGAATTAATTATTATGACGCGATGTTGCAGTGTTTACATATTTTTAGGGTTCCGTACGTAAAGGGTAAAACGGGTCCCTATTACTAAGACTCCGTCTGTCTATCTGTCTGTCACAAGGCTGTATCTCATGAGCCGTAGTAGGTAGATACTTGAAATTTTCACAGATGATGTATTTCTGTTTGTTATAAAATATAACAAAATAAATATTTAAGGGGCTTTCATACAACAATGATCTTTTTGTCGTTTTTATAGATAATGGCACGGAACTCTTCGTGCACGAGTCCGACTGGCACTTGGCCGGTTTTTTCGTCGTTTTTTGCCGTAGCGGAATAATTCCGACCCCGAATTCACGCCAGTAAAAGCATGTTTATCTCGCAAACAATCTAAGTAATACTATACGAGAACATCACAAACATCGCAATCCATTAAGACTCATACAATGACGAAGCACATTTCCAGTAGACATCAACTCGTAACGAGCACTGCCAGAAAGTTACCAACTTCCTTCCTCAGTCAATTTCGTACACAAAAACAATCTGACATGCCCTCTGACGTCAGAGATTTCCAATGTCATCCTCGACATCACTCAGCCCGCAGATATAAAGGCAGTAGATGCGGCCAGTTTATATACCTATATTTTTCATTAGCCAGTCAATTATTTTGTAGGTACATAATGGGTCGTTTTCTATGAGACGCGTCTTCGAAACCCATTAAATGAGAATGTATAAAAAAATCTAACTGGTTCAAAATTGTTCAATAGTTATCGAAAATCTGTTGTGGTCATTGAAGGTACATGCATTTCGGGAATTGATAGCGTCCGCAAAAAATTTACAACGCTATCTTTCAATGTAGATGGTTTGAGTGACGATTTCATTGAAAACTCCTCATTAGAGTAAAGTGTAAATCGATGTTAATTATCGGATACCTATATTTGAAAACGTGTTTATTGACCACAAAATTCAACCAAATAGATATTTTTCTGTGAATTTAATAGACTTGTTAGAACAAACTGAAATCAATACGCATAATAATAATCGCATGTGTTTACCGAGCTCTAGAGGCTAGCACAACCTCAAACGACAACCAAAAAAACAACCGAGCTCTAATTTAAGGCACGCGCAGGACCAAGACGTGGCATCCTTTTCTTTACTATCTGCGGCAAACGAAGTCAGTATTGCCACCCCACGCCATTTGCCTTGAAAATTTCCCTGTGTATTTTCCCCTGTGAAAGAATGCACTCAGGGTGGATATTAAACTCAAATCATGCGAGGGTGGCGCACTTAAGGGTAGTGGATGCAGACGTAGTCTGGGAGATGTAAGTGGAAAATATAGAAGAAAGTTAAGAGTACCTAGCGCTTGTTTATCAATTTGGAAGAAATAAAGTTTTTGGTGAGATTTGAACTTTAATATTGTTAATCGACATTTATCTGATAGTAGAGATAATCAGCCATTATGCACCACAAAAATATTACATTTATGGAAATTAAAAAGTGGCCATGAGCTATTCTAAAGAAGGAGGTGAATGAAAACCTTCTTAATGGAAGACAATAGTGAATAAAAAAGAAAAACTTAGAATAAAACAAACCGTACCTAGCTCCTAAACTACAAACCTCAAACGCAACAAACTTACAATGCCCGCCTATCGCCTGCAACTAATGACCGAGGGTCACTCGGAGCCGGGGGTCACACCGGCTTGGGGTGCACACCGGCCATGAGGGGGTCACGTCCTGTCATCGCCGCTTTAGGGATGAGCTTCCAATGCACCCCCAAGTGCCCGCATGTAGGGTAATGGGCCGGAACGAAATGGCAACATTGTTTCAACATTGAATTTTAATGATCGATTTACGATTGTTTGTTTCGATTACATCGTTGTTGAAATAAGGCGAATTAAGATAAGTGGTCGCAGTCGCAATGTATAAATTCGAAACAATATATAAAACTAAAGCTTATCTCTCTACTTGTAATTCGTCCACCAGAACGAGTATGTTAAAACTTTCGTCACTCAGCGAAATCCTTGCTTTATGGTTAAAACTTAGTACCAGCTAAAACAAACTTTAACTTTAAATTAAAAAAGTTTAAAATTCAATGATAAATGCAAAGTCTGGAAGTCAAACCTGAAGCCAGCTATGCCGAGGCTGGAACAAAAGAGTGGTTTGCCATCACGCTGCTTCAGCTCGGTACAAAAGCGGAAAGTCTTGTTCATTTTGAACCGAGCGGTCTTTGAGAAGTTACTATGTTAAAGAAGACTTTCATTGAAGTCTAAGAATGTTCGTACCATGGCTTAACCGCAGATACTTTCAAATGGTCATACAATTTCTAAGTTTTTTTTTGTGAATTCAGCCCTAACGTGCTTTTTTCATTATAGTCCAAACGCTTGTCAGAATAAAACTCAGTAAAGCTAGATAGAAGAAAGAGATAGCACTCCTCATTCTTTGTATAAATAAATAGGTAAAAACGGCACAGCTTAATAATTGTATAAATTATTGTAGTTTTAAGATATGTATATAACACAATAATTATAGAGTTTAAAGGCTGGCGCATACTACAGCCGCAGCGGATTGCAAAATTGCGTCAAAGAAGTAAGGAGTCGCGCACCGCCTGTAGTGTGCGATTAGTTCATATAAAATGTACGAAAGTGATGTAGGAAGATTTTTTTAATGCGATGCGTTTCAGTGTGGCCCGCCCTAATGTGCGTCAGCCTTTATACTACCTATTTCATAGATTGCCTGAAATGTCTATGTCCTCATAAAAATACACTAATGATATTATGTTAAGTCGCCTTCAGCCAAGAATCAACACACCAAAGAGTAATTTCTGTTTTTTATTTCTCATACATTTAGATAGTTATGTGTTTGTCTTTATTCTTTTTTTTATGAGTGCTTGACTCTTACCTAAGTGCTTGACTTGTAAAACTGCTATGTTATTTATTAGCTACGAACGGGTCTTATTTGCGCGAAAGCTAACATCATAAGGCCCGAATTAGAACCATCTTAGCTAGTAAATATGATTTCAGTTTGCGAAAGTTTATGAACATCTATATTAATGCCTACAAACATTAAAGATTTGAGATTCGACAAAAATCCTTAGAATAATAACGCAGAGAAGGATAGTTCCATGCGTATGCTTCACTAAAAAGTGAAGCCATTTTTTTATCCATGTGTGCATGAGTGCTATGTAAACGCACACAAGCGCAATGAAACTGCTTAGTCTATTTACAACACTACGGGTATAAGTCCAAAAGCACGAAAAATGAATAAATATTTACTATAAAAGCTTTGATTTCGAGTAATAGCGAGTCAGAGTCCGCACTAGGGGCCTACACGGCGCTAGCGAGGACTTGTTTTCTGTATGTTATTCTTCTAAGCAGAAATATATATCAAGTCCGCAGACACTCGCAGAAGCCCTGAATGACGTACGGCCCTCATCGAACCGCAGGGGTTTTAACTTATAAATAAGTAACGGCAGATTCATGGTGAGCCGACGCCTTTATATTAAATTCCGTGGGATTTATGGTGGGCCCAGCTTTTCATCGGAGGTTGTATCGGAGCAGCAGAAATGAAAATGTTGTTGGTCGTTTAACTGGGAAAAGGTGGAAATGAAACGTAGTTGGCGATATCCATACCGTTGATAGTTCAGGTATTTCATAGTCTTTTTTGAATACGTTTAAATTTATGGAGTGTGGTTTAAAGCATCTGGATTATATCTCACGAGGTACCTATCGGGCCAAAGTGAATGTTTCACTTGATATGCCCGTGGATTTGCAAAATTGTACATGATAAGCGGGAATGTTTTGAGGTGTTTGTTTGCTACTGAAGCAAAATCAAACGGCCTAATGGATTTTAATGATTTGTATACTGATATTCTCTAGGTCTCAATTTGATACTGACGTACCGCAGCGCGGATTCAACGCTGCCACGTAAGTGAGTTTTGTACAGAATCGCCTTGCTGATATGAGTAATACACACATGGGATACTTTTCAAACGTGGGGCAAACCGCGCACACCCCTAGTAGTACAATAACAACAAAAAAACAATCAAAATGAGCGATATTTGCTAAATTTTAAATAATTGTGTCCTATTTCGGTGTGAAAAAAATACTGAAATGGCTTATAAAAATGGGTCAATTTTTAAAACTCTCAGTATTGCTGCGTTGGTAACATCTGCACTGCAGTTAACGTTGCAGGCATACTCAATCAAGGAAGTATTTTAATTACCCATCACCTAAAAACTTCCTACTATTAGGTACCTATCGGAGAAATATACATAATAATCGCCAGTAGATATGGTTAGAACACAAAGCATGATAAGTGGGTGCCAATTCTGTTAGCACAAAGTAGTGTCAAGATTAAAATAAAGCAGTATTTTGACACTTAACGAGAGCAACTCATTAGATACATATAATATATAGATAACTCTTTACTGACACCAAAATGTACAGAACACAGAAAGGTCAAACTGAAAATAGGTGAATGGGTGGTCATTAGATCTGGATTTATCCCAATTTAAATTCAGCTAACATAATTTGAATATTACGTTCACGTAGCTCGTAGCACGTAGCACGAACGTAGCATCATGTACGATTTCGTTTATAATGTTTATTGTAAATCTCCATTTAACAAACGTTTAATATACAGGCTGAATTTTTGAGACGGGATAGTAAGGGCTCTTCTCTTAAAAAAATATGAATAGTCTGCTAAAAACGTTTATCGGCAATTATCTTAAAATTCTCCCTGTATGTATCATGTGACATAGAGTTAGCCACAGTCCACAGTGTAAAGGATTTATTAGGGTTGATTTGATGTTTAACACTACATCTCGAATTAACAAAACTTAGGTTATAAGTGATTCTGGTGCAAGTGACCACGTAATAAGTACCAGCTGCCCACTCGGCATCACCTTCACCGACAATAAAATTATATCCCTACCGGTGCCTTAATTTTATGCGATACAAATTATGTGTTATTTCAGAGAATCAAAGGGCACCCTAATTTTATAAAAAACCGTTCAGTCATTTCAGTGCTGAGTGCGCAACAAACATAATATACAAACTGCATATTAGTAGGGTGGTTCGGTACCACTTTTTAAGCTGCATCTGCGGTCTTACTTGACCTTTACACATTTTCCAAGACATACAAATTGTTTCTTTGTCTTAATTCATTTAATTTATTTTTCAGTAGGAGAAATATGCCTTGTACGATTGCTGCATAGACCGGGATGCCGCAGCGCGTCGTGTCGCCGCATCAAATTGCAGCCACGACCGCCCCTAGCCTAGATTTTATTTCTAGACCTACAGCAGACTACTGGAAATGGCGCAACCAGGATACATTGAGTATTTCGTCTCACATGCCTATTAATATCAGGCTGAAAAAAAAAATATGCAAGGCAGTTACTTAATTTTTTAATAAATACTTTATAGTTGTTCTTTATAAATACTTTATACTTTATAGTTGTCATTTAATTTTGACCACTATCTCACCTGGTCTTAAGGCAAGATTGAACTAAGGTGGTTAAACTAGTGGTACTGTCATTGCTTAAACTGCTAGTTCATGTATTTTTATTATTAATTGGAAAAAAGTGATAACGAAATAAGAAAATGTAAGTTTCCAATCGCTTCCTATATAAAACGCCCCATTTATTAGTATAACTTTCACGTGGTTTCATGATGGGATCTCTTAGTTGACAGGTTAAGATGCAATTTAGGGCCATCTTTATGATTGTTTTCTATCAAACCAATTATTGGTAATCGCGTTGCTGTTTTCCAAATCGTCTTCATTGTATGATGAATTACAAACATTTTTTTATCACTAAAATTTTTATATTTTAATTGGTTTTGTGAGCTGACCAAACTTCGAAATTGTGTAAAAACTCGCCTTAAGTGATAAACATGCTCAGACTAGAATGACACTTTTATAAAGGTCATCTCATTAGATATATTTACCGTATCTAATGATTGTTCCTACTTGTGGCCACATCCAGGCATTTCTACATGATCTCTGTTACCTACAGTAACCCAGCTACCTACTACCTGACCCAGATTTTTTTATTTCACTTCAGAGAGAATGAAATTGCGAGTGGGCTCCGTGTTTTTACTACACAGAACACTTTTTGTTTTCATATTACAGTGGCTTACATAACTGTGAGTGGATAATAATGAAATGGCTACATCGCGCCGCTCTAGTGATGAGTGCTGGTGAAAAAGCTTTTGTGCTCGGTTGCCGTCGCTTTTCCGCGGAGTTGGTGGTTGTTTTTTAAGGTTCCGTGCGCAAAGGGTGAAACGAGATTCGTCTGTCTGTCTGTCTGTCCGTCTGTCAACAGGCTGTATCTCATGACGGTAGAAATGATCACAGATTATGTATTTCTTGCTGCTATAACATCTAATACTAAAAAAAACAGAATTAAATAAATATTTATGGGGTTATACAACAAACGTGTTTATTTTGCCGTTTTTATAGTTAATGGTAAGGAACCCTTTGTGCGCAATTCCGACTCACACTTGGCCAAATTTTTTGTGCGGTGCAGTTGGAACTTATTTTTGTATTTTGTTATGTAGTATGTTGCTCTAAATAGAATCTGGAGAGTCAACTCCGATGGGGAGTTGTTTACTATAGTTGTTTGCTAGACGTTTGAATTCAAACGACTCAATCCTCTAGAATTTCATGAACCGTTGAAACTGGATTGTTTAACTGACAGTAAGTGGCACGCATGTTCAGAACAGACAAAAACAACAACATATTGACATATTCAGTGGATAGACACACCTCATATTATTACAAGCGGAACCACCAGGCAGATTTGATAGATGGTCAGATAGGTAACTCTTTTTTGACACTAAAATGTATAGAACACAGAAAAGACAATAGGCACAATGGGCGGTCTTATCGCTCGAAGCAATCTCCACGAGACAAGCTTTGGATGAACAGAACGACAGCATATTATTATGCAGGCATATATGCTGTAGCACGCAACAGAATAAAAATTGCTGCAGTACATAAATATTAAAATGAACCCTAGTTGGACATATTCCAAATACACTGGGTACTAAAAACTATGAAAACGGTGCCAATCGCCCGATCGAAAAAATATACAGAACGTGTCACACCGCGCGCCTAACGCAGTGCAAAACGCGCCATGGCAATATCAGCATTTCAGCGGCTGGTGCCGTGATGCAATTCGCTCCAATACCCTCAAATACTACCTATAATTGCCCATTCGCTTCTTGCATATACTAAGGATATTATATCACCGGTAGGTATCATAATTGTGTCCTCAGTCGTGAAGGAGATATGGTCTTGCCGCATCCGTAGGGAGTGCACCCGACTGTGCATCCAAATTGGCAACGGATGATGCCACAGGGAGAATAATATCAAGATCTATGTAGCTTTAGAGACGACAGACTGGGTTAGATAATATAATAATATTATTAACGCATCACGATCACATACCAGCATAGAACCAGCGACGCGGACTGACTGCAGATTTGTATAAATCGTAGAAGTTGCGCTGTCTTTAATTATGTTTTCATACCACCTGTTCGACAATGTGTTATTTTAGGTCATGCATTATCACTGTAAAGCAAGTGATTCGAAGCCCAGAGACGTATTTTATATGAAAAGCCCAAGGGCAATAATGTGATTTGAATTAGGAACATCAAGATGAGGTGAGATGTTTATTGGTTGGTCTCTACGAAAATACGATCACGGTCTACAAGCATTTTAACTCTGAGCATATTATACCACTGGTCCGCACTAAATGATATACATTTTCCTGAACAGGAATTGAACCCGCGATCTCGCCTTTGCAAGTCGATCCTCATCAACTTACACCACGCAACCATATACTGCCAGATTTGAAAACATTGCTGTTTATTAGACTATGACAGACTTTACTTTTAGTTTACTAATGTTATTGATTCTTTGTTTGACCAATGAATAAAGCAAAAAAATCTAATATTAATATAAATAAAATATTTAACAATAATGATTAACAGTTGTACCCGTCCCATTATCAAGTATACTCTAATGAAACAAATTGGGACTAAGGGCGGAATTAAAAGCAGGATTTTTCGGCGATTAATTAAAACAAGGAAAGGGTCGTCCCTAATAATATAAAGGTCGTTAAGAGTGCAGCCGAAGCGTCATTATCTTTAGGAGTCGGGTGTGGTCCCACTGTTAGATATATTCTATATACAATCGTCAGATAATGACTAGTGTTCACTTAACGGAAATCGCCACACGCGCCTGCCCCTAACAACTTTTGCAGTGCCAGTAGCACGTTGCATTGCAAATCTTTGCGCGGTACACTACTGCGTTTGACAGACGCGATAGACGTCCTGAAACATTGTTATTTTCAAGTTTATATGTCGAGTATTTATGAGGTTTACAACCCCATTAATATCGTTCGGAAGTTTTATAACACCTTGAGTGGACCATGAGGCAAATTGCAACCTCGTGATTTTCACTTCGATGTTGCAACCAAAACACTCCATCTGAAGATACTGATAGTGGATATTTTAATACCAAAGAAGAAAATGTAATTAATCAAGTAATTTAAATAAATCCTATCTTTACTCTGTGGACTTTAATAAATTAAAATCTGCGAGAGAAATTGCTCTCACTCGCGCCCCGAACTTAGGACAAACGAATATTTCTTTTTTCAGACGGAGCAATTAGAAGTGAAGACCTTTCGACCTCTCAAAGGGTAAGAGGATCCGTATAAAAGCAAATTATATCGGCTTTATGGGGACCTATAGGTTTCTCTACAACCTATACGTTCATTTATAATTGTTTTATATAATAAACAATATACCCACGTTCTCTTTATATGTTTTGTCATTGTATGGCTTTTACATTTAGTGACAATAAATACATATTTTTTAAACAACTTCCAAAATGGAGGAGGTTATTTGGGTTATTTTATTAGAAGTTTATTTTATTTATGTTAACTTGTTGTCTTGTGTTAACTTAGGAATAAAGGGAGTTAGATGGTTTTTTTTCTGTTCTGTAGGTTATTTCAGAGATGGTCTCATAGAAATGTCATAAAATCGATTCAGCAGTTTAGGATTTAAATCGCAATTAACTGGCAAAATGCCTTTTATAATTTTGTAATCTAGCTAAACAAAATCGCGTACTTAACTACGATTTTTCGACCGTTTTTGGTAGTATTCCGATATTGCTCAGTAATTGTGTTTCCGGCTTGGAACCGACTACAAATGAATCAGTGGATAACGCTTAATATTAACTCATTAATTTTATTTCAATATCTCGTCATTTTAATCTTTTTAGTGCCTTTCTGTTGGGTTTGTACTCGGTAATTTTATATGGAACTAGAAGCACCTCGCGGTTTCACCCGCGTTAACTACTATCGCGCGGGAACTATTAATTTTTACGGGATAAGAGGTAGCCTATGTGTTGCGGGCATAGCATAGCTTCCCAACAGTGAAAGAATTTTTCAAATCGGTTCAGTAGTTTCGGAGCCTATTCTTCTATATTCATTAGGTACAACCAAACAAACAAAGTTTTCCTCTTTATAGTATTAGTATAGAAGTATAGACAAGATTATGTAATAAGGTTATGAAAACGTCGAGTCCCTTCCTGCCAATCCGGTTGCGAGTTGAGACCTTCAGCCTAACTGTGATAATCAGCGCTTCTTGAGCTATGCCATACCAAATCCTCCAAACTAACATAATATTTCAACTAATTTCACACGTTCTATTTAAATCTCGGGTCATTGGCCATTTTAAATTGGCATACTTTATTTTAGCCCACCTGTGGTTCAAACGTTCGTGAACTCCCATCTGCAATTTCCGGTTAAAACTACCTACCTACTTTTGAATGTAACATTAACATTTTAAACGAATGTATCGATGATGTTTCATCCTATCCCAAGAAACTCGTGTGAACCAATATGCAAGCAAATTTCTACAATTTAATCAAAAAAAAATCATGGACCAAGATTTAAAAAAAACCTGGTGACAAAATCCAAACGCCAATAAGTATATTCCAAAGTACCAGGCACATATTTTCTTTTCTCCCCCGCCTCAATATGTTAATAGGTTTACAAACACCATATTTAAGTGGTAAGCTTCTTAAGCAATTCAGAATCATCGGATTTTCTCCAAAGTTGCCGCGAGTCACAATACAAACTGCAATCAGTAGTGCAACACCATACCTTTGTTCACTGCACATTAACCTTTAACTATCATACGTAGAATGCCACGACGAGGCATGTTCTCGCTTTTATCATAGGAAATTAGAAACCGTCAATTTTGTACGGGATAAAAGGTGTCTGTCCTATTTTTATTCCAATGTCTAAAGTATCGGTTATTTAAATCCGTACAGTTGTTGCGGCGTGAAGAGAGGACAAACAAGCACACACACTAACACAAACGTTCGGATTTATAAAATTGGTAGGATTTGCAACATGCATCATCAATAATAGGTCTTATCGTTTAATAACAGCTGACTGGCGCATGGGGCTCGGTTAGCCTCCGCTGAGAACTTGTGCTACTGTTGACTATCTGTACTGTCAACAAAGAGAAGTAAGGAGGCGCGCGCGAACTTTGCACTCAAACGATTGTAAATCGAGATAAATGTTTGATGGGATTCGAAAACTCGGAGTTGATCGGTGAAATGAAGTCTATTCCAAGGCATATTTAAAAGTTTCGGTGAAAGTTTGTTTCAAGTACGTTCGGCGTCGTTTCCACGTGCATTCAAACGCGGAGACTGTTGTTCGATAAAAAATGTTACAAAGGTTTTTGTTTATATAATTATTTGAAGTTTAGTTAGAGTTTTTTTACATTTTAATTAATTTAAATTCGTTTTTTTTAATAAAATGTATACCATAAATTATGTGTGATAATAATTATTATGCCCATCTAGATGAAAAATATGTGTGCAAAATTACTTTCATTGCGAGTAATATTTAAAAGACACCGAAACAATTTGTTTTCTGACTTAAAAAACTCAATCCGCATTGTATAAATTTGAGGCTAGTTTTGAAGTACGCAAATGAATATAGCGGGTTTTTTTTATCTACTACATTTAAATAGGTCTGTGCGGACTGTCTGTGGCGTTACTGAGGTTCAATTCTGCTAATTTAAAAACGCTTCAATCGAATGTCAATGGAGTGACTTCGGAATAGTTGGTGGCAATACTTTCAATAAATGTCACAGTGAATGCCGCAAACTATTCCGAAACCACTCCATTGAGATTCGATTGAAGCGTTCATAAATTAGCAGAATTGACCCCTGCGTGTGCCATTTTAAAGTAAAACACCAGTTAATAGCTATAATTTAAATAAAGTGTACCTACCAATTTTATTGTGATCTAACGGTAACCATTCGCTTCCGGTTAAAGTATTTTATCAAAATTTGTATTAAGTGGGCACAAACATTACATTTCAATTGGACCATTCTGATGAGTATCATCCATGAAGTGAGTTTGCTAACAAAACGATGACAGCATTTTCTATATTTCTTTTTTTTAATGTATTATTTTTGGCATTGTTATGTGCACTGTCCGTTACTGAAAAGGTAAGTAGCTATAAGGATGATTAAGTACTTGTAAGGATGATTGATGAGGGTATAAGTAATAGTTTCTTATGGCTTGTAAGTCTGTGGTACACATTATATTATGCTATCCTTTCGCATTCGATTATAATACGACATCGTCTCAAGCCTCAAGTTAATATGCGTTGAATTTACACACAACTAGCTGACCCGACAGATATTGTTTTGCATAATTGTCATTTTTCTTGTCAAAATTGTTACATTACAATAGTTAATGTGGTCGTGAAGTTTCCTCTAAGTTTCTTATGTTCGGTGTAACTTTTTATTTTTTTCTTACATAAAAATATTATCAGAAGTCCTGATAATAACAAATGCAACAATTTTTTTTTAGCAAATTTGGTCCAGCCGTTCACGCGTGATGCAGTGACCAAGGGAAATTGGGATTCATTTTTATATATTATAGAGATAACAGAATTGAAAAGTTTTCTTTCGTTTTTTTTCAGGCCAGATACTTAATCACAGAGCATGTCAACTTGACCTACTGGAGCCCCAAATACTTTTCCCACTTCAACGTGACCTGTCAGCGGTATGGGCGGTGGGACCCCGTGTACTACTTCACTGCACACTTTAATGCCTATTACGTCTGCAATAACAATCTGTCGGTAATACTCTACAATATTGATATAATATAATAATAATAATCGTTCAGCCTGTAACTGTCCCACTGCTGGGCAAAGGCCTTTCGTGGCAAGGGTTAGGCCATAATCCACCACGGGGGCCTGGTCCGGATTGGTGGATGCATGCCTTCGAAATAATTATTGGGCCCGTTGGGTTCCTCGCGATGTTATCCTTCACCGAAAGGCGAATGATAATTACGTAACGTCACGTACGTTTTGGCAGGCGAACGTTCGCCCACTAGGCCATCACAGCTCTTTGTTAAATATTGATAAAGAAAGACAAATATCGTTCAATATGTTGCTTAGACAATTTCATTATGTTGCTTAGATAATTATTTCATTGTGCGTATCCAGCTCTCTTTTGTGTTTCCATTTCGCGAGCGCAGTCGCATATGCTGAAAATTATCGCTTTTTCCAAGCAGAAGCACAGTAAACAGTAACAGTTTTTTTTCAGGTTGATTTCTTTTTCTACCAGTTTTTATCGAATCGATACCAAAGGAGTTTTGTCGAGTTCCATTTTAGGGTGTGTGATGTTATAACACAAGACACGTTTTTTGGCACCGATTTGAAACAAGGAAGATTAGGATTGGGATGCCCTATTCCACCGGTAAGTTTCAAGATCCAATTTTAAAAGGGAAGCTTGTAAACAAACGAAAACATGACTAAGGCTGTGGTCACCTATAAACGCCATCGGCCGCTTACATCATCACGACGCACGCCGCGTTACGGTGCGCTATGGAAATGTATGCCGAAATCAGCGTCTGAAAGAGATCATAACATCATCATCATCATCATCAGCCTGAAGACGTCCACTGCTGAACATAGGCCTCCTCCTTCCTTAGACCGCCACACCGAACGTCAATTTGCCACTTGCATCCACCGGTTACCTGCGACTCTTTTGATGTCGTCGGCCCATCTAGTGGGAGGCCTACCTACACTGCGTCTTCCAGTCCCTGGTCGTCACTCTAGAACCTTTCTTCCCCATCGGTTGTCAGTTCAGCTTGCAATCATAACAGTACATTTTTATACTAAGCATCGTGACGCGGCGAACGGCGTGAGACCGCGCTCGGCGTTTACAGGGGACCACAACTTCATATTTTTTGACCAACTATATATAGTAGGTAATGTTTTGCACAATACATTTGAATTAGAATCCTACTTGCTTATTCTAAGTTTCTACTAAGTATACATACATACAAGAGATGGACAAAATATTACATCCCAACTGCTCTAGGTAACCCAAGTGTAACTTCCAACCCACTACCTACTGGCTACACTTCTAGCCGGCAGCACACCAAAAATACTGTCGGTATTGTCCAATTGCATTGCAATGCTAAATAATTTAGTAATAATTATTTACTACTCGAATATTTTGGAATATCGCAATCGCAAAATAAACACAATATACTGTATATATTCCAATGATAATATCGAAATGCGGTGGTAGCCTAGTGGGCGAACGTCCGCCTTCGAAAACGGAGGTGGCGAGTTCAAATCCCAGTGCGGGCACGTACCAATGTGTTTCTTGTTAAAAAAACATATGTACGTAATTATCACTCGCTTTTCGGTGAAGGAAAACATCGTGAGGAAACCAACATGCCCGAGAATTAATTCGGAGGCATGTTATCCACCAACCCGGACTAGGCCCGCGTGGTGGATTATGGCCTAACCCTCCTCACGATAGTGAGGGGAGGCCTTTGCCCAGCAGTGGGACAGTTACAGGCTGAATTATTTTATTATTATTATATAATATCGAAATGGAGCTGAAAAGTGGGACGAAATAAAAATATAATTTGGGCCGAATTCTTGCATACAATGTGGGACGAAAGGAGATTTTTTTCATGTGGGACGAACTTCCGTGGGACGAATGTGGATTAAATCTACATATTTTGTTTTTCAGGGACCTTTTTCTTTATACAACTTGTCGGTACCATCAAAGAACATTCCTGCCAACTTTCCCTTTACCAAGGGTAGGATATATCTGAATTTGACGTCGACCGATACCGATGAGCGGGTGCTGTCAGGTCACGTGGATATGGAGATTAAGGAGTTCCCTGTGAAGAAGCGGAAGCCCCGCTCTTTTAGCGTGGGCTTTGAAGAGTTCTACAGATCTTGATTTGACCGGAACCATTAGTGTAGGAACGTTCATTTCCAGGATAATGAACACTTTTCGATGTTACAGTTTCGTATTTTAAAATTTGCAGGAATCTGTTGCTTTTCAAATGTTTAGATTTTCCGGTAACTGAAGAAGCATTTTTGCGTCTGGTTTTACTATGGCTGCCCATTGGAAATCGGGTTTGGTTCAAATAATTATTTTATGGTGTAATAAAATGTTGTCCAACTTTTTCATTGATTTCATCTTGTTATGTTAAGTATCAGTTAATGAAAAACAGGAAATAAGTGATTTCGTTTGTGAATACCAATATTTACAGCGTCAATACAATTATTTCGTTTCCATTTTAATAATTTACCTCCATCTGAAAATAATAGCTTTTTAATTTCAGTTCATTAAATAGGGAAGTACATAGGTTATTTCATGGAATTTTAAATTGATACCTATCAACAAGAATTTCGATAGTGCACCATGTTTGGTGGACGTTTAATTTGAGTTTTAGCCTAGTCATAAAAATAGTGTTTTAAATACGACAACTTTCATTTGGTCCATGACAAAAATATAAAATAAAATCGCTAAATATAATAATAATACGAGACATTTCTGGGACAATGAACCAATTTGTATAAAAATATTCTTTATTTTTAAAAATAGCTCAGTTCTGTTTTAAATTTTATCTTCGCTGGTCCGAATCCATGGGAATAGGTGACAATAATTATAGTAAAACCCCATAAATTAGTCCAACTTAAGCATGCTTACAGGGGCATGATTCAGAAGAGGTGAAATGCGTACTGGATAAGGATATAAGTATATAAGTCTGGTTACTACAAGCCAGTTCCTATCAACTCTAGGCCACCACAAGTGACGTGTCGCCGAGATTGGAAATTTATCACATCAGCGCTCGCCAATAGGATAGAATACTGAACTATTATTACTCTGCACCTGTACCTATATTGAGAAACATGATCTTATCATCATCAGGTATTGCCTGCTGTACTATGGAAGCAGTAGGAAAGATCCTGGCGAGTGTTAAGTGTAGAAGTAGCGCAGAGCAGCAGCGTCCGGCTTTTGCAAGCTGGAAATTATCTCACTATACGAATCTCAGTCATTTTTAAGTTAGCATTTGGATAATTATCTTAGTGATTAAATGGTTGTAGATGGTAAACTTGCTCAACTTAGAATGGAACTTGGTTTCATGGAGCACTGCCGGAATAACTGGCTGGTGGTAACTAGGCAGTCGGGCACTCCAGTGCACTACTGCAAAATGTTTCCTTTATCAGAAGCTCGTTTATTTTTTTAAAGTCAGCTGGTTTTAAACCATCTCCATGTGGAGTGCGAATCAAAGCTGGAACCAATAGGGCCTCAAAAAAAGATGGTGGCGAAATAAAATGTTCTTATAGTTTAAAGTTGTCATGTAAGGTTCTATCAGGCCGCTAAAGTCACGTCGACGGGCGACGTGTCACCGCAATAGGCAATTTGTCACGCCACCGCCGCCGGTAACGCTCTGCTAGGTACGGTACTGTACCTACCCTTAGTGTGGGTGCAAGGGTACAAAGTCAACAGGTTGTTTATTTACTTTAAGAAGTACTTAATGTAACTTGATAGACGCCAGAGATCGTAAATCAAATAACGGCTAGAGTTCACTAACAAGGTTCATTTGCACAAGGTTTTGACGGGGCAAGATAACGAAAATGTGATGTAGTTTTAGAATTGTATCTCAAACTTGCGTTTCGTGTGTCGATGTGTAATACTGATGGAATGTTAGTTAACATAATTACACGAGTGTGGAAGAAAAAATATAATTAATTATTCTCCTCAAACCTTGAATTTTGTGTGATAACTTGAATTTTGGCTCTTTTTATTTATTTTATATTTTAAGAGACACAGACTACGGACAGCCGTAGTCTGTGTCTAAAAGCAGTCAAACATGGAAGCAACTAGTAACGACGCCACCGCTTCCGCGTGTCGTGTCACCTGAAGTTCGTTACCGCGCGCGCTCGACTGAGAAATTGCTCCGTCTGCAGCGCGCTTTACATGTAGTTGGTGGAAAGCTTTTTGCAGCTTTTACTGCAGATTCTCAACTAGGTCACTGCTTTATTTCTTGATTTTTACCTATGTATGGAAGGTTTTATTTGGTTCCAGAACTATATCAACTTCCTAAACATTTTTACTAAACTAAACTGAATATGAATATATTATTATGTATATGAATTAGACCACATTCGCAGTGCTACCACAACCTTACTAATTATTTGTCTTACACAGATACTGTGGTGTGAGTATGGGAGGAAAGAACTGGGTGCCTATTCCGGTCAAATCTTATTCTGAATGTTCCAAGCTCTAGCAAATTATGACAGTTCACATCCATAACATACAGAAACATGCCTTATTGAGATCCTTATTTGTGTTTAGTCGGTCAAAAGGAAAGGGTGCAGCTTGTGCTCACTGTTCCCAAAATCTACTTTCTTAGCAGAGACTTTAAATTTCCGAGTTCCACAAAAGTACTTGCAAGTAAGCCACTCCACGTTACAAACCACTGATCGCCCGTGCCCGTCTACTCGGCTTCACTGCGACTACAATACAATCGATTATCCCCCTTTTTCTTCCCCCAAGTTACTTCCACCATGGAAAGACCAAAACTCAACCCTATAGCGGGGAGATAAGGTTGATTGGCGCTAAGGGCGAGGTAATAAGTAAAAGTCAACTGGGGTATTGCCAGTGACGTTTGGCGTCACTCGCGATCTTCTTTTGTTCGTCGATAATGCATCGCGACGTCAGTAGGGGAGGTAGAGGCTTTGTTTTCCGGTGGATTCGAGTTATTGGTGTATTGATTTCCTAGTACTTGAATGAACGTAAGAAGTAGAAGGTTTCTGAATACAACTATTATGTTTAAACCACATACGTATGTACATCGCGGCATACGCAAGCGTCGACAAGGGGTCGTGCTCTCTAAATTTAAACTTATTTCACTACATAAATCAACTTTGAAATATTTTAACCGGACTTTGAAACTGTGTTCATCAGTCAAGTTAATCATTTCAACCATTAACGCTTAAATGGGGGTGTTCTGAGTGCTTTCTTATGTCTTTATGGAATGGAGGAGTATTTTCTTCTGTGTAGAACTGAGGAGGAATGTGTGGTGCAATGGACAGGATAAAAGAGAGTTAGTGGAGTAGAGAGTTAGTAGAGTAGAGAGTTAGTAGAGTAAAGAGTTAGTAGGGTGAGTGCAGAATGTGCGTGTGGTGCTATTTTCTCTACCGGCGTTTTTCTAAGCCCTGGTGGTTTATTATGTATTTTTTTCTCAAAATATTAATGTTAATATTTTCTAGACAAGCATTTCACCAATATTTCACCGGGTCTCAAGTTTTTGTCATGCTATTCTATTTCGTCATTATGTTAAATCGCAAAAAATTACAAAATGCTAATTGATAGAAGCAGGCGTTACTTTGCGGAAATCCATATTCAAAACATTGAAGTAAAATATATGAAGTTGTAGAAGTTGGATAGATTTTTGGATGGGAGAGATTACGTCATCAGTCATCTAGCCAACATTGATCAGACGAATTTTTGGCAGGATTACAACTACATATATTTTACTTCATTGTTTTGAAAAGGCTAATATAGTATTAAATGAAGAATTACTGTTTTACGAGTATAATCGCTGTCGCTGCCGCTTATGTTTCAACCCACGCCATATCAAGGAAGCGGAATGACGAGAATCAATTAGTTTTGCGTTGGTTTTGCGGGTACTTTTTGTTTTTCGCGTCATTTCCATACCGTCTCCGAGCGGGAGCGGAAACGTCATGAATATTTTATGCGGACCCATAATGCCATTTTAATTTGTTAGTTCCACTTGGAGATCTTATCTGGTTCCCATGTTAGAGACAAATTGGAGACAAGCGGGAAAAATATATTTATGAGGTATAATTCTGATTTCACAAGTTCAGTGAGATAATTTCATCAACAAAAATCCCTCTAAACTAAACTCTTTTATAACAAAAAATATAAGTAGGAGATCTCTATGCGTAAGTTTAGAATTTATATGTTAAAAATCCCTATTGAATATTTAAAACACATCCTTACACTGTGCTTGAATCATTCTTTGCCTTTTCTTTTTCTTTCATTATGGATTTACAAAGTTGCCCTGAAAAAAGGAACAAGAGCTACCCTAGCGGGGTATCCGAGATAGTTAAATGCTAACTCTGTTTGTATTTCATTTACTCTAGTAAGTTGAAAAACTTTGTGAAGTTTGCGGAACAATGGCGACTGAAATATATTCTTTAGGTTTTAAACTGGACTGCTAAAAGAAGAGGAAATGTAATTTAGCCGCTTTCCCATAGGTGAGTATCTACTTTTTATGAAGCTTTTTTTTTAAATGTGTTTCGTGCTCACTCCAAAACTGCCCAGCTTTCAGTAAAGCGTTGAGTGCTTTACCGAATCGTGACGTTGACTACTTACGATTTGACTGGTAGATAGGTATCTACCCATTGAAAATTTAGGTTATTATAAAAATTACTGACGAGGTTTTACTAAATTTCGAAGTTTTTTAAGCTCAGGAAACCAATTAAGATATAAAATTAAAGTGAAAAATAATAAAAAGAATTTGTAAAATTGATCATACAATGAAGACGATTGGGAAGATAGAGACGCGATTTACGATTGATTCACTTGATAAAAAAAATCACAAAGCTGACACTAAATCGCATCTTTACTTGTCACCTAAGAGATGCCATCATTAAACCACGTGATACCACGTGAGAAGTTATACCAATAAACGGGGCTTTTGATATAGGAAGCGATTGGGAACTTACATTTTCTAATTTCGTTACTACCAAAAACTAGCAGTTCAAGCCACCAGTATTACCACCTTAGTACAAACTCGCCTTAAATAATTAAAGTAGGTACCTAGTCATGACGTTGTCTATTTTTTATACCTCTATCGGGTTAACCTTTGCGTCGAAACGGACAATTTGTTTTTTAATGGAAGTTTCCCACCGCTACCTCCTCGTAGGGGTTTTTACAAAGCTGTTTTTTTTTTTTTAGTAATGGCTTCGCGTGGTTTGTGCATATAGCCAGTGTCGAGTATTTTATTTTAAATATTTCTTAATTCCACATTAAGAAAGTCACAGCAATATTATAGCAATCGTGGTCAAGTAGTCAAGTCAATTATTTACATCGTCAAAGTCATGATTCAGTAAAGTAGTGGATGCTTTACTGAAACTTCCTGGGAGTTTTGGAAAAAATGCGAAATGACATATTTTTTGAGTTTATATCATTCGCCTACACTCGTGCACGTTAACGAACACTTAATGGTTAATATTCCACCAATATTACACATTAACACTCGAAGAAACACAAGTTTGAGAAAATAATACAAAACCAACAACGTCTCACTATCGGATTCCCGCCAAAACTCTACAAAGCTGTTAGAATTTTGGCATTATTGAAGTTTCACTTAGCTTTTTGAATACTGTAGGTAACAACAAGGTTGGTGGGTTCATATGGGCGGACTGATAAACTGTGACACTAGAAGACGCCCTGTTTATTACCACAACCACTGTACTACCCTTGTTTACCTATTGTATTTTCTTCTGAATTATTGTTTATTTTCGATACAACAAATAATTTTCTACTCTTTTCTATTCTAGAGGATAACACGACCTCAAACGGCAAACAAACAAACAAACAGCATCAGGCCCAAATCCTCGACCGCCTTTTTCCTTCCCCAAATTCGACTTATTAATTTCTAGCCCATAACAAATGAACGCCTTCCTCATACCTGTTACGTTCAATTTAGGTCGCTTCCAAACGCCGTCACGTGAAAATTAATTCCAACGTTAATTCCCGGGTTCCCGTGCAATAAGTTATTTATCATGGAACAGTCACAATGGGTTCTATGAACAATGCCATTGAATTCGAATCCATTTTGGTACGTAATTTGAGAGAAACCATTGAAAGATTATGAGTTTATAGTTGAAGGCTAGGCGAGCTTACGACTTTGTATCCGTATATACCTACTATTTAATATATTTCGGTGTATAATCTTATACAATAATCAAAAAGTTTAACGGATAATTTTATGTAAAAAGTTAACTAGGTACAATTCATAGTTTCAATTAGTTTTAGACTGCAACGCGTCTTTAACATGACAACACTGACGCTGAAGGTTAAAATTAAACATTCTAAGTTACCATACTAAAATGTAACGTTATAAGAAAACACCAATACACCATCATTGCCCATTCGCCCATTGTGACACTAATGGTTATTGTATTGCTCTGTTCTAGCTTGAAGTTTTCTTTGTTCCGTGGTGTTTCTATAAAGAGTTTATCTATCTAATATCGCCACGTGTGTGTTTATCCACATCTTTCGTTCATAGTTAGTAGGTACCCGTTTCGTTAACGGAACGCATAATCACTGGCCGCAGACACCCACCGAAAAATGAAAAACAATTCGAATTCGGAACGTCAACCGTTTGAATTTGGAACGGGGCGTTGAAGCGTGGCGCGCGTTCAAGCGTCCGCATTTCGCGACGCTTTCGGAACGCACTCGACATGTGGGGGCTGTATGAGATGTTTGAAATTGGAACGAAGGTGGTATTTTAGTAAATGTATTTTTGCTTTTTTTGTCGCTGTTGCAGTTGGCTTTGGGGCCTAACGCCGCGCCGCGCCGGAGGTTGTAGGTAGGTAGGTACGTTTAAAATCAATGAAGCGTTCAAAAATAAACATAGTCATGATAGGTATGCTAAGAAAATTTCGAAAAATGTATACTGCCCGCTAGTTGGCACTAATCAACATAGGCATTTGTGCGCTTAGTGAGTTCACCACCTTCGATTTATTGTCAACCGCAAAAAAGCAGTAATACGTAGGTACGTACTCCACAGATAAAGAATCTGTTGCAAATTTTTAAAGACGCATCTCCCACGCGCGTGGCTGCAAGTTTAAAATGTTGCCACACTGCGCCTGTCGCTCCATGCTGCTTCCCGCCGTTTGTTACAACCCCTATATATAGGTATACCTACTTACTTCCAACATTGCTCATAAGAGCTACCTTCGGTAGGGTATTATGCGATTTCGTCCGCCTAGAACCATGCCATCTACAATCATTAACTATAATTTTGAAAATTATTATGTTTAACTTTTGTTTTTGACCGTACCTAATATTATTCTTCAGAAACATCAAAATGAATGAATGAATGCTACGATGCAATTTTTTTTTCACGTGTTCTTCGTGTTTTTAAAATAGTTTAAACAGCCGAGTGGAGCAGTGGAGTGTTGGTGGCGTAGCGGTTACTTGCGCTCTTAGAATGCAACGATACCGGGTTCGATCCTCGGTCCCGGACTAATGACTTTTCATAAGTTTCGTGCGGTTTTCCATCACTCTGTGCTTTGGACGACACGTTAAGCCGTCGGTACCGGTTGTTATCGATTGATAACAGTCGTTAAGTCACGTCAGAGTCCCATGAGCGGCCTGATGAACTCGTAACACCAGGGCTAGCTAACACAACCTTATACGACAAGCAAACGGCATACCAGCATACTGTTATTGAAAGATGCCACTAGGTAAAGTGGACAGTAGACATCCTACAGTAGGAAAGTAGCAAACTATTCTGCTACCGTATGCAAATGAGTAGTACGCGGTCAGTTTTTCTGTCCATTAACCATATTTGGCATAATTTCTCTACGTGTTGCTGTTTTGCATACGAGATCAAGATCCTGTTTCACAACCGACTGCTAAGTCCTAACCTATATTGATAACTGATGGATAGTGAACCAACCTAATAATATGTTGGCTGGAGAATTAGATTCAAGTTGTTAGTGTAATTTTTTTCAGAGGTTTACAAAAAATTGCTAGGTTATTATTATATCTAGTGAATTCAAATATTATTTGATTTGTCACGATCATTTTTGCCTGCAATTCACAGAAATATTTGCTTTGTGTGGGAATCGAACTCGGAAACTCTTCGTAGCTGGCTCATTTCCAAGCACGGCAGATTTTTATGTTTATGATCAACAAAGGAACCCGCTGAGAATGCAACTCCTGGCTGGAGCTAAGTAACCTCTTGACTCACGTCTCAATTAAGTGGAATATTTTGTACTTTTTTTCTTAAACTGTGCACGTGACCTTTGAGGAGTTACACGAGTTAGTCACTTAAATAACTCCCATAATGTCGCACTTTTACAATTTATTAGTCAAAAAGTTAAATTTCATAAATACAAATAAAAATAATAATTGAATTTGAAAAAGAACTAAGTGACTGTTGAAATTTCTATTGCTATATAATTTATTCGTCAGATAAAATTTAATGAGAAGACACAGCTTCTGGTATTGGAAAACCGTTAAAATTCTACTCATTTCCATGCAATTAAAAGGCAATTAAAGATCAATTAATTACCTCTAGGTCCACTTAACGTGGTTCCAATAGATTCATAGACTCCCATCAGTTCAATATACATAATGTAAGTGAAGTAGTGAAGCGTTTTGTTTGTTTGTACTAGGACGGTAGCAATTTTAACAATGTTGTGTGTACTTTCTTTATAGGCTCTATTTTAATGCCCGAAATTAATATTGTATCTCCTATCCAAAATTGAAATCGATCTTGGATTTTGCATATCATTCGATCGATCTCCAATCTGCGTGCCTTTATAAACCAATCCACGGATCGGTTATTGGCACGATTGACCCTAAAAATGGATTGTGATATCAACCCCAGATAGCAAAATTTGGATTAGGATTGATTATTAAATTCGGCCGTAAGTGTGCCCAATTTTGCTTTCATACGGATGTTTGGATACTTAGTTGTTTGTTCCGGACTAAGGACGCATTTTTCAATCGATTTGTACGAGATTGGATATTTAGGTTCTTTGGTTTTTAGCACTTTTTTGTCGCGTATGATTTACGATAGGGAGGGAAATGGGGGCAAAAAGAGGGGAGTTTGGTGTAGCGTCATTTGTTGGCCTAGAGTTATGATATTTGGTTGAAATCTAAGTATCAAATTCTAAACATTTCGTTGTGAAAAAAGTTTTTAAATTAAGGGCAAACGGAACAAAAAGGGGGGATGCGATTGCGAGGTCTCTACTTGTTCATGGAACGACTAGTTTTATGATCACCACGTTCTCGTTGCGCCTATGTGGTAGCGACTTTACCATTCGGTAAACTTTACCATTTACGTCGAGGTATGTCAAAATTATACTATTTTGATATTCGTTTATGCGCGAACTCGTAGACCCGTTTAAATCTAGTTTCACATGTTTACCATTCAGCGTTCGTTGCTAGTGGTATCGAACTGATAAAATTGTTGGTACTCAAAGTGCTCTCTGCACTAGATCTCTGGTTGTACGGAACACCATGTCCGCGTGCGTTGTTGACAATCGGTGAAGCTCATTAACTTTTATTAGCACTGTCGCTGCGACGCGCTGCACTGTCGAACTGCAAAGCCTTCGGATTGACGGTCTGGTAGAGCGTTTCCATTTTAGTACGCCACGTCATCAAACAAGGCTGTACCATGACGTCTACCGACTATTGGTTGGATGTCAATGGCTGTCCGGCTCGTGACAACTGCAGATCGCGTGCCACGTCCGCCATTATTGAGTAACATGAAAGTTTTCGAGACTTATTGTAACAATTCATACCTATGGTAACGGAGTCTTGAGCACGAATTTTAATTTATCAGATACCGTGGACGCCTAGAGACTTGATAATGTCAGATAGGATTATGGAAGATATTATCTACGACCATGTCAAGTACTCACCAACCAGTAGATCCTAGTGAAGTTGAGCCTAGACCAGTAGCAAACGTTTCGAAGCAATTCGATTTGAATATTACGAAAATGTATGACTGACGTACGCGCGTAAAACTTTTTTCGTGCGCTTATGTCATCGGCTGTCAGTTGTTTTAACCCTCCGGGTCTACTGACGACAATGTCGTGTCGGGAGTTTTGGCGGGAATCCGATAGTGAGGCGTTGTTGGTTTTGTATTCTGCCGTCCGATGACTAAAGACCGTTATGTGACATTTTGTCAAATTTGAGTCAGAAACACCACATGAAAGAGAAAAATTTGCTCTATCTTCTAGTCTGGGTCATTTTATTTAATGTTTATTAGTTACTGAGATACAGACACTATGCCCGCGGTTAACTACTAGCTTTTCCAACTTTTCCAACGCTTAAATACGGTTACCTTGCTTTAAAACACTTAAATACCGATAGAATCACTTAACTGTGTATTTAAACGTTGAATTTACCCTGGCATTCAAGCTTAGAAAACGGCTTCATGCACGTACGATACTATTAAGCCGTTACCTGACTTAAGACGTGTTTTAGTGATTTACAATAGCATATATCTTCTTAGATCTACGACGTCTAAAAGACAGTTTTTCAACAACAACTATCCTATAAAACCGCTAGCCAGACTTAGCCGCTCCGTCGTTGGTTAAGCAATTAGAGTTTAAAACATTTACAATTCTAAAAGACGGTGACCGTTTTTTTAGTTATACGTAGTTTTTAATTCACGCCAATAAAAACAATATTAGATAACAGTTATATTACATTACAACGCTAAAAGACGTTTATGCGCTAAGGCTTTCCCAAGCTCCCAACCCCGCGCGCTCGCGCATTTGTCGCTAGGACGCTACGTGAACGCGAAATCCCGCCAGAGTGGAATCGAAAGCAAGGAGGTAAGCATTTTATGTACTTAATTTTAAATGTTTTATTGAATGATGTTATATTTGCAGATTATACTTGTGACACGCTGTGGCGAATCTAGGTAATCTATACAGCTTTATCATGGGTAAAACTATACTTACTGTTTTTAGTTTATAAGTAAACCCACAATCTATTTCTGATAATAAGTTCTTTGTTAGAATTAATACTATTGATCCTCTATAGATTTTTTAAATTTTGTTGCATAGCTACTTTTTTACTTGTTCTGTGATTATAGTATACGTAATAATAATGATAATATATTTAGTTGGGCAGTGCTCGTCGACATCACCATCCCACATGACGAGAACCTCGTAAGGCCGAGAAGAACAAGCTCAGCAAGTAGGTACCTAGACTTGGCCCATGAGGTGACCGCCATGTGGGATGTTGACTCGACGATCATTCTCCCGATAGTGGTTACGGCGAACGGCCTTATAGCGAAGAGCCTCGACCAACATCTTAAGAGGCTCTCGCTAGACGACTGGATTCAAAGTCAAAGTCAAATCATTTATTGTAAATAGGCAATAAAATCGCACTTTTACAAGTCAAACACTTCAATCTAATAAACAAATTAAACCATAAAAGAAACAAACTAAAATTAATTGGTTATGGTTTGTGTTTGAAAAAGGATTAAGGGTCGGATGCAGAAGGCAGTACTCCTCGACACGGCACGTATTGTCAGGAGGTTCCTCTCTCTGCAGCCCTAACCACCGGTAGCCTGGGCCCTGCTCCGCTATCGGTGGTACCCTAGGTTTAAGTTTTTTATAATGTTTTTAGGTTTTTATAAAAATATTGTGAAAATTTTAAATTTAAGATTAGAAAATAAATAATGGGAATGATAATATGAACACTTTTATTGAGGTACTAACTTCAATAACATTAATGACTACTAATATAATTATTATCCTACGAACCATGTAATAGTATACTTTACAGACTAACAGACATAACTTAGTATGTAATATTATAACTACCTACTATATTGATTACTTATTATGCTACTAATATCAGGTAACTATTCGCCTACACTCCCTGTATTGGCGGAAGACCACCCCTGAAGGCCAGAAGTCCGGGTTGAGGAACATCTCCAGGTGCTCGACTGGAACCTGGAGCACGTAGGACTTGAAGTCAGTAGTCCTAGGCTGCTCCTCCAAGTGCTGCGACCTCACGCTGATAGGCTCCTCACGCGAACTTCGATACATGGCCATTCTCTCCTGGGCATACAGCTCAGCTTCTTCTTCCTTCGTATTCTTTGTCCAGATGAGAGAGTTAGATGCCGACGGTCGGGGCTACAGACAACTTGTAGCGTCTAAGTTGTAACCGAGGCGGTGCCGCGATGGTTGCGATTCATTCGTGGAACCTGTGCTTCTTCTCTACAAGCATGAAGCAGTTTTCGTCGGTCTGGTTCCGGGTAGGTGCAGTTGTAGTACGCAGCGATGGTTTGCGGCTGGGCGTTTGTAAAGTGCCGCTTCACTGACAGCGACGGTCGGGATACTTGGGCATACAATCTGACGACGCAGGGATGATGCAGAGGTAATGGAACAGGAGCGGTGACGGAGTATGAACTAGAGAATTCCAGTATCTTGAAGTTAGTCGTCGGAAGAAGTGGTCCTTAACACGAAATAAATCCCTACCTACCAACTTAATCTGATAGTATGTACTTAAACTAATATATACCTACCATTTATTTTTAAGCGGGTATTAATTATTATTTTTTTGGATTTAGAACTCTGTACATGATATTTTTACAGGTGGTTTATGTTTTACCCAGTTAAGTTAACATCTTAACCGTAACGTAACCCACAAAATATGTCAATTGGGCACCATTTGACTGTCCAGTTTAATTCTACTGAGTCTAATTGGTTTAAATGGTTACTAATTACTAACTTTTATTAAAGACAAGTTTAGAAAATGCTACCCAATTTTATTTAATCACCATTTCAAGACCTAACAACAGCTTCTCCATTCAAGGAAAGTACACTTAGCCGCCCATTTAACATAATGTGATTTTATCTTTGACCTGTGTTTCCTACACTAAAATACAGTTACTATGAAAGGTTCTACCAGGCACTGTTATTTAACGTTGAAATCTGTAAAAAATGGTTTATTTAAACCATAATAAAAGCCGTTACAGTCCGATAAAGGCTTTTTTAGTTGTGGTGTTGATAAAATTTTAATTATTGTCAAATTGAAAAAAAAGTTAAAGTGACTTAACTGTTGTTTAGCTTTGAAATTGTATGTAACTGTGGCTCGATAAAAACTCGCCTTACAGTTGTAGAACATTACAATCCTTTAAGACGGCTGCGCTTCAGCCAGCCGTTTTTTAGTATTGTAAATAAAAACATTTTTGAATTGACAAGCACTACTAAAACACGAAATCTTAAATTTTAAAATAAAGAAAAGTCGTATGGCACTTTCTAAGCCATACATAGAAAGCTTAAAAGCATACAAGTAAATTGGTTTAGGAAAAACTTCTCTATGTATTCATATTTTCGAGATACAGAATTTTTCACGTTTTTGCTCATATCTCAAAATTAGGGTTGTGCACATAACGGTTTTTTAGTAATCGGACGGCAGTATTATTAGCTCAAACTTGTGTTTCTTCGAGTGTTAATGTGTAATATTGGTGGACTCTTAACCATTAAGTGTTCGTTTACGTGCACGAGTGTAGGCGAATGATATAAACTCAAAAAACGTGTCATTTCGCATTTTTTCCAAAACTCCCAGGAAATTGCAGTAAAGCATCCACTACTTTACTGAACCGTGACTGACGATGTAAATAATTGACTTGACTACTTGACCACGATTGCTATAACATTGCTGTGACTTTCTTAATGTGAAATTAAGAAATACTTAAAATAAAATACTCGACACTGGCTATATTATGCACAAACCGTGCGAAGCCATAACTAAAAGAAAAAAAAAATGTCGTGTCGTCCCGTACTACGGGCACGTACCGTTATCACGCACTATCGTATTACTTGGCGCATGTTACGGGCCGCGCATAACATTTTATTGCATTTGCGATAGCGCTGGATTCTTAGTTGCGTTTCATGTTAAATACAGATAAGGTGCTTTGGTTTTATAGAACGGGGCAGTTAAACTAAGGTGGTAGTTTAACATGTGTGCGGGTCCAATGGTCGTTTGTCGGGTCGAGTTACGCGTTGCTCAATTTTTCTGGTTCGAGACATAAAAATAGTAACATTTGTTTTAGATAGTCAAATTTTTCATTTTATTAAGCGCTTGTCGACTCTGCCAGTGCCTGCTTAGTCGCATGAATATTTTTTTAGATTTAAGGATAAACTTTATTTAGAAAAAAATAGCAATTGAGTTTGGAATTAATCTTTTTGAACGAATGTTGTTGATTAGTGAATAATACAAATTTTACGATCTTAGGTATACTAATTTGAGTCTTATGTATATACTAATTAGGAGGTCTGTGTACACAGTGAACCACCCATGCAGTCTTAAGGGGTGATTACACAACGAGTAAAATGACAAGACATTTCCTCTTTACTCGTGGTTCTCGTACGGCACTCGCGTACTCTAACGGGCGTATTCCGAAGCACTGGCAGAGTCAACGGAGTTTCCTTTTCCTGTCCAGAATCTTGGTACAGTGCTTGAAAGGGAAACATCCTTTTTTCAAACTCAAACCATAATCAATTACCGTTTAATTTAATGTATCATACTTTGTTTTTATGATTCTCTTTGTTAACGAGAATTAGCTGTTTGACTTTGTAAAAGTGCGATTCAATTGCCTATTTACAATAAATGCTTTGACTTTGACTTTGACTTTGGCAAGTGCTCGGCCAATCAGTACTCTCTCAGTCTTGCAGCATTGTACTGTTTCACTTCTGTACCAGTTACATGTAACAAGACCTTTATCTTCGCATTAATAATGCAAGTTCGTTGTTCCACTAACTGCTATTCAATACCAGTTCGTTAATATTTTAGAGCCATATTGATCCGTAGCAAAGTTCAGTTCATTATATCTAATCCATAGTATGTAGTACCCTACTGATATGGCTTACCGATGTACCTGCGCAGAAGATGAATTTTCAAAGCGCGGGAAATGCTATTGACCGCTATTGGTCGGCAGCCGCCGCCATCTTAGCGAGCTTAGAGTGAGATGGAACTAACAGCTGCAGTGTAATTATGAACCTTATAATAGTGAACTTAGGTTGATTGTAAGTTTTAAGCATTCTTTCGTTAATCTTCGGACCATACTTTCTTTTCTGCGCGAACGAAGATTCACGACGCGCCTTATAAGTTGGGTACTAGTATACCTACATTTACGGTGTTATCACAATAATTTAGGCCAGAGCTAAACAGATGTTTCTAAAATTAAGTTCCACAAAATCGACGTCTATCATTAGCGTTTTCTAACTGAAACCTGGCATTTTACTTCCTGTGCTACTATTATTACCTGTACTTTCTTTACTTGTGAATTTGTTATTGAGTTAGATAAAGCGAGGGTTTAGACGTCGATTGGTTGAGAAAATATTTAGACACACCTGTTCAACTCTGGTTTAAATATTTTGTGGTAAGACTGCAAGGGTTCCAATTCCACTAATCAAATGCGGAAATGTCAACTTTGACAGTATTGATATTTGGCTGATATACGCCTATTATAATACGAGTTGAACAGAGCTTTTGTTTGTGAGTTGGGACGACGTGTGTAGGAGCTAATCACTTGAACTAATGACCCTAATGAGATCATTGCGAATTGCGCGGGTAAAACCACGATGTGCAGCTACTAATGAATGAAATCAATAATCAATAATTATTTCAGCACAATCGTGGTGACTGAAAATCAATGTGAATTGGTTAAATCATGGTTGCACAATATTATTTTGCTAATGCTCTAAAGTCTTACCAATTAAATTTTGACCTACAATTGAAGATATTATTTTTATGTCTATAATCAAGCCTAAAACTATTTTGAATTCAGCACTTTCAGGGAAAACATAGACAAACTGCTGCGACAGCAATTGGGTTCCATTTGGATCCCCGGGTACGGAACCCTAAAAACGTGGAAGCTACGAAGAAGTAGGTAGAAACCTTCGTTATTAAGGCCTCAGGGGAACATAGCTATGCCCAGAATACCTATTACATTACCGCACTCTATGATTGGCCGTAATTCTATCCAGTCAATTATTCTGACCCAGTTCGGGAAATTCAATAAGCCCTTTGTGATTTAAATGAAAAAGCAAAAGTTAAAGGTTTAGGCAGATTCTTACTCAAATATTTAACTTTGATCAGCTACTTTTTTGTTTGAGGAAGCAAATTTTTTCGATACCTTCAGTTTAGTTTTACTTTGAACAACTAGCTAATGTTGTATTTATATTATTTGACATTTTTTTACCCTATTAAGGTATTTGGAAAAAGTATCAACCCCCATTATAGTCGGTTTTCGTATTCGTAGGTGTATGGCAAATTTATTAAGCTCCGTTCAGCCGTTTGAAGACAAACAAACAAATATCCAGACATTACCATTTACAATATTCGTCACACCACAATGCACAAAACCTAACGATTATAGCAGGAATTACTACGAACTCGATTTTTGATTCAAATTATTATCATGCCAACCAACCATAATGCCTCCACGTCCAATTAATTGAAATTGCTCAGTAACGGCGAAAACATAATTAAAAATGCCTGAGGCAACAAGCAAGTAATGTATTTCAAATCAAAACTCTTCATTTTACTGATAATCAAACTGGTTGATGCCAAAAAAGATGATCTAATCACGATACAGCTTCGACCTGATGATATTTTGACAACCTTCAAGTCTGTGATTGCTTCAGATTACATCAAAGAACTTGCCAATGAATTTGCAGCGAAAGCCACCGAACATTTTCTCAACCAGATCAAGACTAAGGAAAAGCAAATGACGTTCGATTATAATAGTCTTTACCGGTAATTACATAATTATATCACCATATTATAATCCACTCCACCACCTCAATATTCACAATAATATGTTCTGTTGGACATCAAGAATGCTGCACCCCAATGCCTGTAATTGGTAAACTTAAAATTAGGATCTCATTCATAGTTATTTAGAAATGTTTATGAGTTTGAGCTTGGTACTTCTGAATATCAAACCAAAACAGATTTAGACATAGTGAAAGAACTGAAACTTGAGATGGTTTTTGACTCTGAGGTTTAGCGCATCAAGTAAAACTAGTTTCAAACCTACTTTAATGTCTACCTTAACCTTTTAACAGAGCACCAACAGTTCAACATGGCCGTTCAAACGAAACAGAGGGTAGTCAAGAATTTAGCACTCTGGATGAGCGTCAAGCGATGGCTCTGCTGGATGAGCCATCTCCTGACGGCGACAACCTTGAGGAAGACCCTGAGTTAACCGAGGAAAGTGGAGACGAGGCCCGGAGTAAAAACTCCATACCAGTAATCGAGGTGACGAAGATCAATGGGGTTTATTATAGAAGACTTTTAGGACTTCTGGGTGTGGGATAAAAGTATCGAAAATATCTTGCCTTGATTTAATTTCAATCGCTGGATCCCACTTCTGAAGAGGTTTTTTAAAGTGTGATATGAGAAATGTGGGGTTGTAATATACAGCTAAATTGGGATGGTAAGCACCGCTATCACAACGAGAACTTCATACAACTATTTCCCGACGTCCAAAATGACGGCGCATACCTCCATCTAAAGTAGCGGTATTACCTCAACAATGCCAGAGCCCAGATAGTGGCTCCGGTCCTCGCAGAATACCTCTGAAACCTTTGGAAGTCAGTATAGAGATAAGGGAACAGTTGTCGAGGTTCCTACCAACTCGTCAAGTAATCTACTACACCATCATTTTTGCATGCTAAGTACTTTTTATACGGTGATAAAATTGTTCGTCCTTCTTTTGGTGCCGATGTTTTAAACATCGTGGTCGGTGATGGTGTATTTATATTTTTCAATAATCGTTGTAAGCAAACTGAATTGCAATCACAATCTTGAGGGTGCGTTGCAAGATTTTAGTCATCATCATCATTATCATCATCAGTTTGAAGGCGTCCACTGCTGAACATAGGCCTCCTGCTTAGACCGCCACACCGAATCACAATTTACCACATACGAGAGCCAATACCTGTGGTGTTTGGTGGTGTGGTATCTTGCACACCTTGAAATTATTACGTCTTCTTTATTCACTTTAGGATAAACTGACTACTGACTAGTCGACTAGTTTACCCAAGGAACTGTTACCGAGTATACTGCGCTGAAACGAAGCAAATCCTTGCGGATCGTCGAGGCAATAATTCAGGAGACGATGAATTATTGATGGCCCACGATGTAGGGACCAGACGGTATTAGATGATGTATACCGCCCTCGGCTGAGGGATTTAAAAATGAAAATAATGTGGGAAGGTTTCGCCAGAATGGGCGAGGTAGACGTGGGTAGAGTTTTTTATACTGATACGTGTAGGATTTACACCCTTTGTGAAACAAATAGTACAAGTATTCCATTGATATTATTACTCGGAAACATGAAGTAGGTTACTGAATTTACTGTGGGTCGTTCTCTTTTTTTGGGTTCCGTGCCCAAAGGGTAAAACGGGACGCTATTACTAAGACTCCGATGTCTGTCCGTCTGTCTATCTGTCCGTTTGTCACCAGGCTGTATCTTATGATTCGTGATAGTTAGACGGTTGAAATTTTCACAGATGTTGTATTTCTGTTGCCGCTATAATATCAAATACTGAAAAACAGAATAAAATAAATATTTAAGGGGGCTTCCATACAACAAATGGTGATTTTTTTCCCGTTTTTGTAGATAATAGCACAGAACCCTTCATGCGCGAATACGACTTGCACTTGGCCGGTTTTTATTCGTTTATAAGATGAGCTTTTAGAACTTTATGTTTAAAAAAAAAGCAGGGGTGACCTTTCAATATACCCAATTATTGTCATTTCGGTAAAAATGCTGACAAACATGGCACTATCGAGCTTCTGATGATGGAGCAGAGAGGCGGGTAATGGAACCTTTGCTTTCAAATACATTATCTAACTGATATATTTTGTAGAAAAATAATCATTATTCATTATACCATGACAAGGATCAGAGGCGCAATACTGCTTATATATTTCATCATCATCATCATCAGCCTGAAGACGTCCACTGCTAAACATAGGCCTCAACTTAGACCGCCACATCGAACGACAATTTGCCATTTCATGAATATTATAAATAATTTGTGGTGTTTTTTTAGCTACTGTCCTTAGCAATGGTCAGGGCTGGATTTAGAGGTCTGGAGGGCTCGGGGCCACAAAGGAGCGGAGGCCCCTTGGCCCCAAATTATTTTCCAAATGTAATGAACTTTTTTTACAGTTGAGTTTTTAATAAATAATTTTCTGTTAATATTTAAGAATAATACATTCATATTATGTGTACAAAGTGCTGTAGGTAAAGGTAAAATAGCGAAAAAAATTATCAAAGGCAAACATGTTTACTAGTGTTTACTAGTCGGAATTTCATCCGAAGATGATTTTTAATCCGAAGTCTCCATTGTGGGGGCCCCCCGTTTGTGGAAGCCTCGGGGCTTTCGCCCCGGTTGCCCTCCCCTAAATCTGGCCCTGACAATGGTACATGCTTAGTAAAATGGTAAAGGCATGATTCCATTACAGTACCCGCTTAATTGATCATTCAATCGTATCTATTGATGTAATTCATGATAATAACCATGTGGGACAATGCTTTGCAATAAACCATTGGATATCAATCTTAGTAAGTACCAACGTACTGTTTGATAGTTTGATGCTCATAGGAGATTTTGTTCTCTTTCCACTTGTTTTCATTACCTAGAATAATACGAGTATATAATAATAATAATTCAGCCTGTAACTGTCCCACTGCTGGGCAAAGGCCTCCCCTCACTATCGTGAGGAGGGTTAGACCATAATCCACCACGGGGGCCTAGTCCGGGTTGGTGGGTAACATGCCACAATAATTCTCGGGCATGCTGGTTTCCTCACGATGTTTTCCTTCACCGATAATTACGATAATTACGCACATATTATTTATGTTTAACAAGATACACATTGGTAAGTGTATCTTGTTAAACATTAAAGCTGTCGCCTTAAGTTCTACTAAGAGATTACCTCCGAAACCTAGCACCGGAATTAATTACCTGCCCTCGTACCCTTTGTCTTTGGTACTTGTATTATGAGAAAATATCAGCTATAGGCACCTAAACGTGTCCTACATTGCTTCGTAAATTCATTAGCAATGAGACGTAGGCAACCATGTTTTAACATTGCACTATTGTGTAGTATCGTATCGCATCGCATCGCGTCGAGTTCCCGCATTATCGTTCACGTGGAACAGTAGATTAATATTGCTGCGAATATAAACTGTACAGGCCTCTATCTCTCTGTTATATTAGGGTAGTACCAAGAAAACACAGCTAGACTCTTCAACGCGCCTGCACACCGCGCTGCGGTCGGGTTGCGAGTGCGCGGGCAGCCCCCCGCTCCCCGCGCCCGCGCCCCGCCACTGCTTGGTGCCGGTCCGCGTATTTATTCATACATTACATCTGCCTTTTACAAAATAAAACAAATCAAAATATTATATGTAGGCAGGTAGGTATTTGGAAACCCAGTCTTACAACAAATATCGTAGAATACTGAGATTTATTAACAATTGTAGCCTCGCTCAAATTTGTTCAACAACCTGTACTTACTTCAACTATAATAATTACACAATACTATGAGATCGTTTAACGAAATCAAATACTACATTACTATGCGAACTACAGATCGCGCGGCGAGAGTTTGGCTTTGACCTTCGGGTGGAGGGGATTACTGCGCATGGGTACTGTCACGCACACAATCAGAGCAATCCTCATTATCAGTGTTATTAGCGCAATCAACAGTACCCGTGCAACCCGCCCATTGTCTTTATTTTTTATTTTTATTTATTTAGATGCACAATACAAACTGTACCCATTAACGCTTAGGTAGACATAAATCCATGTATAGAACTGGGTTACAACTCAAACTATGTACATTCAGTAAAATCAATACAAACATATTATTTTCACTTACTTATACATCTCATGTTTTCTAAAGTTAAGTTATAAGAAGTTAATAATAATTAAAATAAAAACAATGTGCAGTATACATAGAAAACAAAAGTTAAGAAATTAAATAGCAAAACAGTAAATGGTCCGCAAGAACTGTACATGCGGACTTAATTATTTACCCGCAACAACAACAACAACGGTTAGTTATACTAATTATTATATTATATTATTTATTATTTGGATAATTCAGACACACAACAGCTGCAGTAGCTGGTGTATCCGAATCACCAGGGGTGTGGTAGAGGATATCCTATAAGATATTTGAATACATACTCAATTTAGTTGAGTAATTTGTCCTTCTACTCGTTTTAAGTGAACGATGTTCCTACGCAAGCGTTGTCCATTAATGTCATGCCTTTAAGTTCCAAACCAATTATTGCACGTTTGATATCTATTTGACCATTTGTACTCGACCATTATCAAATTAATTAAATCAACTAACCGCTTACAGGGGTTGACCGAACATTATATTATTTACATAAATATTTATATAATTCTCTTCGTCAAAAGCTCTAGGCAAGTATATATAATTATACCAACTTAAATCGTGACATAAGAACACCAAAGATTTTTTCCTGGTCAGTATATAAATATACCTAATAATTATAATTATATTCATAATATAACCAGTTATAATAAAAATATGGGTCGTAATTTTATTTTGTATCTGCACAACTGAACAGAAGTCTTAATCTTAATATCCACCGCACTATTCTAACATTACGGTAATTATAATAATTATTCTCCCAATAATTTATTCGAAATAACTAGATGCACACGAAATTCTATAGGGTAGGTACTTCTTTGCCAGAAATGTTGGCAGTGTCAATAATCATTATTAGGTAGGTGCAGCTACTTTCCTCATTAATCTCTAATTAGTGAAAACATCTTTACTTAATTTAGATAATAGTTTTGCTTTATTATTATCAGCGGTTTATTAACATCCTAGTATATATTATTATATAAGCGGCATACACCACTTTCCTACATAACAAATTTGTCTATTTTATTGATGGAAATGGAAATCTTAACGCAACATTAACTAACCCATATTTTTGCCAGTGAAATTCACTATCGTAGGCCAAGAACTTCTTGTCTGGGTTATTGACTTGGTTGCACACTTGGATATAACTTCTTTTAATTTTTTCCAAATAGGTCCAATTTATTACATTTGCTGCCAGAATAATTCAACAATAATTATTTATATGAGCTCAGCCTATTCTGCACGGTAATGTATATTCACCATCTAAAATATGTAGTCAATCTCGGACTGTACCTAATGCATTTTCATTGCTTGCATTAGTTTTGGTTTTCTTATTTTCTTAAGCTGACATATTAAACGCCTTACGTTTATTTGCACTTGTTCTACAGCACTTTCGAAAGTGTCCCAAAAACCCGCATCTGAGGCACTTCTTCTCTTGAGCTGGACAACGTTTATAATCGCTGTCATGTTTGTCACTTCCACATCTACTGCAAGTGGTTGCCAGCCTAGTATTTTTGGAGTCAATTTGATTTATATTTTGACTTTGAAATTCCTTTGGCTGGAAATTATGTAATTGCCTTTGCACAGCTTCTAACGCGTTAGCTTCAGAAATTATTTTATTTAATGTCACGCCGTCACCCAACGTAAGTATTTTCGTTCTGAGACTCGCATTTTTCAGTTACCTATCTGATCAATTAGATTTCATCATCATTAAAATCTGCATTTAGAAGTTTGTAACCGGAGTCTTACAAGAAATTTCTCAAATTTCTCTTCCGGCTCTTGTTTAAGTAGTCTAAATAAATGCGTTTCATACACGCAGCTTTGTTGTGGAGAGAAATATTCATGTAGCTTTGTAACTGCCACTTTGTAAATATCGACAGTATCAGCTGACTCAACATGAGCACCAGGAATATTATAATAGATATCTTGCAAAGATAATCCACCCATGTGCAAAAGCGTTGCTCTTTTAGTTTCTGGTTTCTCAATACAAGCAACAGATAAATACATTTCAAGCGCCCTTTCCCATTGCTTCCACCTTGATGCGATAGAAGTCGAATCGCCATCGTAATCACAAGTTTCAAGTGGTGGAAAATGAGACATTTTGGGGCTACCTAATTGGCAAGGAGATAATTTTGTAAGTAGGTTAGGTACCATTGGCATCAATCAGCTCAATTACCTCTGTGCAAATTGTGATAATTATTTTACTCAAACGCTTTTATTTATTCGAATATCTCCAATATTTAGGTAACGTTGACATAATACATATATATCATGCTCAACTACATTCAGGTACCGTTGTTAGCATCTCACGCCCAACTACCTCTAGGTGTTTGCATGGTGTAATTGTGTAGGTACCGTTGGCATATTATGCCCAACTACCTCTGTTTTTTCATAATTTGTTTAGGTACCGTTGACATTTATTATGCCCAACTACCTCTGATTTTATAATTTGTTTAGGTACCGTTGGTATAATTATTATGCCCAACTACCTCTGTTTTTTCATAATTTGTTTAGGTACCGTTGACATTAAAATTTATTATGCCCAACTACCTCTGATTTTATAATTTGTTTAGGTACCGTTGGTATAATTATTATGCCCAACTACCTCTGTTCTTTTTATAATTTGTTTAGGTACCGTTGACATAATTATTATGCCCAACTACCTTATTTCAACTAGTACAAGAAGTACCATATTCAACTAGTGGTTATGTCCCTTTTATTAACATCTTGCCTTTCTCTGTCTATTTTTATCTATACATTATATTTCTAATGTAAAGCATTATTCTTGAAAACCATTCAAATATAAAATAGCACATCCTCATGCGACAAACAATATAAAAAGCCACGTTAAGTTACTAACTCAATAACGGCTGGATATACTTATTTTTTTTTTATTTCTTATATGGATTTTTATGATCTTTACTTTGTTGGATTTGTCCAATCGGCATAGCAGAATATCTATTAAAATAGGAAAAACTTCGCGATAAACAATAAAAAGGTCCAGGAATTATACTCAAAGATTTGGTATGAAACAGCTTGACAAGATGTCTGTCGGGCCAGCTAGTTATTTTTAGGTATAGTAAATTAGCCAAAGTACCACACCCTAGCAATATCATGTCTTCTCATATAAATTTATTTTAGGCATTAAAAACAATTTCGCCTTGTAGGTACCGTTCCGACTTCCATCGAACTACCTCTTAATCTCTTAGACATTTGTCAAATTACCGCACTAGAGATTATTTAGGTACCGTTTGGTAATCCAAACTACCTCTGTAACGTCCAGCAATACCTCGTTGTTTTTTATTTTTTTTTTTCAAACAGCCCCTTAACACCATAGCAACTTACCAACATAGCGCCTTAACACCATACGACCTAAGCACCTTAATACTTTTTATACTTACTTAAATATGAAGCAGAGCGCCTTAACACCATACGAACTAAGCGCCTTAATACTTTTAATTACTTATTATATTTTTTTTTGAAGCAGGTAGGTAGGTACGGTAATAACTCAAAATCGACTGCTCACAAAGTATTATACCTAGTCAGGTCATAAATTCTGTCACATGTTTTATATAAAATAATTGAAACAAGTTTATTCATTATGTAACCATTTATATACCAAAATGAACTTAACAAAACATAGATTCTTATGACACTAAAGTTTATTCAAAATGACCTCCGTGATTTTGAATACAGGCCTTCAATCTGCGCGGCCAGTCGTCTATCGCAGCACGAACGAGGTCCATGTCAATATCGGCGGCTGCCTTAATCAAGGATGTCTTGAGTGACTCCAAATTGGGATGAGGCTTTGAGCACGCCTTTTCCTCCAAGTGTTGCCATATCTTGTAATCTAGCGGATTCAAATCTGGACTGGAGGAGGGCCAGTCTTCGTGCCGGATGAAGTCGATTTCACGCGCCGCCAGCCAGTCTTGTGTGCTCTTCGCTCTATGAGCTGGCGCCGAATCTTGTTGGAATACCCAGTGCCTGTTATTAAACATGGTATGAGAAACAGGTTCCACAAGGTTCGTCAGGACTGTATTTTGATACACAACTGCATTCGTTTTTACACCTTTCTCACAAAAATGTACCTCTGGTTAAGCCCCAATAAGACACTCCCAACCATACCATGAGCGAGGATGGAAAATGACCTCGTTGGACACGCGGAATACGGTTGCTCGCTTCTTCACTACTGTGTGCGTACACCTTATCATTTTGTTTGTTGTAGCTCTCTTCTACGGTAAAAATTTTTTCATCCGAAAAAAGAATTTCCCGATATTTTTTTCCCGCGTACCGCTTCAACAAAGCGCGGCATCTCTTCAGTCTCAGGTCCATTAGACGAGCATTCAAATGATGTCCTGTTTTTCTTCGATATGCCCGAAGCCTTAAGTCTTCATTTAACACCCTTTTCACCGTGGTTCTGCTTAATCCCATCTGCACCCTTATTCACAAGTTTCGGAAACTATCGGATTCGATAAGTTTCCGATTAGATTCGAAATCGCGATTCACAAATCCGAAATCGATAACTTTTGACAGATCACAGCTGATCCTAATCGAAAACTCTTCCGACAGCTATTGAGTCACGGAAAGCCGTCTTTCTTGGAAAAGATTGAGGTATATACTTGAAGAAATAGTTATTTGCTATTTTATTGAAATTATATTAAGTATGTAGGTGCATATATTGTTTATATATTGTTCATATTGGTTCACACAGCTACACACTGGTGTGAAGGGGCGTGATATTATAGTCGCGCTATTGCCCTGGGTGTGTTAGAAAGCTAGCAAATAATACAAAATGATGTAGGTATTGAGTAGGTAATGAAAGTTATATTAAATAAGTACCTAACATAAATAGTAATATGTACCTACTATTATTATAATAATGAATGATATCAAACACACAGCTTTACTTGATATTAGGTGGTAGGTAAGTAATAAGTACTACATTTCCGAACTCACTTTCTCAATGTAATAAGGTAGATACTAGGTACTAAATAAAAGGTATATGAGTTCACAGTAAATATTTATTTTGGTAATGAAACTGCATGAGCATTAAAATTATGGTAAGTACCTAATTATAATATATATTATTAACAAAACTTCAATGTTCATTTATGTTAAGTAAGTATAGGTATATTATTCATTTTAAATTAAACCATATCTATCACATATAAATAGTAATTGGCTGATGATAAAAAAAATTCTTTGAGTAAGTACTACCTATCTAAATTATTCTCTGTGGCTTTAGGTATGTGACAGCAATTGGATAATTATATTATATTTATTGGCCTGCTACCCAGGAAGCACACATGACGCCTTCATTTGAAGGAGTAGGCTGTTAAGAAATAAGATGAAGGGGTTTACGGAGGCAACATCTTGCTGTCTTGGTTTCTAAACACTATTAACTCCAAGGGATCTTGCACGTCTGGCACGGATTTGTGACAGTTGCAGACTAGTGAAGTTACCTGGAACAATTCATAATAATATATTAACTTGTTGTAAGTAATAACAATATTTCATTTTTTAGGTGATTCAGGGTACCCCTTGGACCCAAGTATTTTCACACCAATACTGGCGAGCCAAACAGCCCAGAGGCACACTACACAGAGTTGCACATTCAGTCCCACAATTGTATCTAGCATTGTTTAAGGGTTTTGAACGCTTTAGATAATAAGCATCACATGCTGGAATATACCTCAACAAAGCTCTAAATGCTGACACTGAGAACTAGCAAAACTTATGCAACAAAGTGTTCATAGTTAAGAAATAAGACTGTATGCAATAAATAGATTAAGTATGTTTAAAAAGATTGTAACATAAAAGTAATACATCATATTATTATTTTCCCGATCCAATCATTCCAACCAAAAAAAGTAACGAGGAAAACTTTACCGTACCTACTTAGTTCTGGCAAATTTCCCAAGTCTCTAGCGATTTCACGCAACTCGGAGGCTTTTAATGTAAACCTACAGCCACTTGCTCAATAGCTTCTACCTTCTCCTCTCGGGCCACTTGCAAGCCTCCTGTAAATATAATAAAACATAATGTATTAAAACTAAGTTATTGTAAGTTGCTGATGGCCAATCACCATTATTATCTGTCTTCGATTTTATTACTACAGTACCTATACTAAGTAGAAAAAACAATGAGCTCTCAAAATTACCTACGATAGCAAAACTGAAATACTTAAGAGTTTATACAACAAGTTACATGTTAACTGAGACCACATAATTATTTATACTAAACAAATCAATAGAACTTTATTTACCTCCAAAGGATTTGTAAACAAGAATATATATGGGTGACATAATCATTGAGGTATAATACTTACCTATGTACGTACAGTTAATTTGGATATATTATACTCACTATGCTCATCTTATTTACGCGCGAAGTTCTTCCAACAAGACAAAACAAAAGTTGAAGTGTCTCAAGACGCCTCACAGTTCACAAACAAAACAAGTCGCATAGAAATACGATACATCCAAGCCCAGCTTCTTTTAGTTCAAGTTTGTGACAATTTGACATCTATTGACATGACATTTACAAAGCGAATTTACACTACAAACAAATCTTATAAAATTATTTGTTTCTTTCGTTAAACGCTGATTTTAAAATATGTAATACATGTTTAAAAATTTGCATACACATAATATTGTAAGTCTGCATATAATATTGTTGTGAAATTATGGGATTCATAGTTTTTATTAACAACTAAAATAATTCTACCAAGATAATTACTTTCTACCATACCGTTTAGTCTTCGTAAACGCACAACTAACGTCAAACTACATAGAACAACAAGAGTTTCCTTAATTACCGGTATTGTCTATGTTTCAGACACGGCAATCTTTCGGAAACGCCTGTCGATCGGATCTTCTCGGATCTCTGAATCGCATATTTCGAATGCGTCGGATCGGATATGAATTCTGCTTTTTCGGAATCGATAGCTTTCCGAGATTTGTGAATAGGCCTACTGAAGGGCCAACAGTTTCTGCTTACGTTTGGGATTTCTTTGAATTCGCGCCTTCACAGCTTTTATCACTGCTGGAGTCCTAACAGACCGAGGGCGACCACTTCTTGACCTGTCATCTACACTAGAGTCTTCATTGTATCGTTTGATGGTACGATAAACGAATCTCTTGGTTATATTCAAATTTTTCAGTATGTCAAAAATTTGAATTGGCGCGTAACCGCAACGATGCAACGCAATAACTGCAACACGGTCTTCTTTAAGCGTCCACTCCATATTTAAAAATGAGTAAAATTCTAAAAAGTATACATTTTTATTTTCATGAACAATTCGAAATTCGAATTCAATAAACTTTTTTGTGGCCAGCATTCTAAAAGAAAAGTTTTTACTGTGTGACAATACTTATGACCTGACTAAGTATTCCTACTGTTAAATAAGTAGGTATGCATAAAAACAACGAGGCAGCACTGACGTGTAAATGTTGCCATAGCCAACTTTTAGGTACCAATCAATGAACTGGAGACAGCCCCTATATTGCAAACATGTGTAACTAAACTATTGGCCAGATAAGTCAGAGGAAATAAATCCGGCTACTCATCACCTAACTAGATAATATTATTATAAGTATACCTAGCCAACGAGTATCTCCCACTTTACAACCATATTATGTACATACCTACTTACAACATCTCCATCGTTCTCAGGTTATAATTATTGTATACTCACCCAACCTATCAGCAAATAGCATGCCGATATTATCTACCTCCAGGCGTATAGAGCGTAACCATAGGTAGGTACCTACCTATCTATTTTCCTAGTTTGAATGCAAAGTTACAACCCCGACTTTAAAAGCAACCGAGGCGCTTGCACATTCAGTGCATGGTTTCAGACACACGTTTAGATTTTTTGTTGATTTGTTTGCAATATAGAACCGGCCCCAGAAATTGATTTACCTCTTACGACGGAATTCACTCAGTTAGCGCCGCCATTTTGAGGTTGTTTAGCTGCGGTAAGTTATTATACGAACATAATTTCCGTAAAGCACAACCCCGATTTTTTATTGTTGGTACATACCTCAATAACTTGAGTCACTGGCAGGGTCGCCACTTGTACAGGCCTCCATCTCTCTGTTATATTAGGGTAGTACCAAGAAAACACAGCTAGACTCTCAACGCGCCTGCACACCGCGCTGCGGTCGGGTTGCGAGTGCGCGGGCAGCCCCCCGCTCCCCGCGCCCGCGCCCCGCCGCTGCTTGGTGCCGGTCCGCGTATTTATTCATACATTACATAAACTGATTAGGTACTTTACTAAGTGATTGGGCCAAAGCCATTTGCCTATTGTTCGTATCTCCACGCAATCAGTGGCGATTGGCGATCGTCCACGCTTGCTAGTTGTTAGTGGGCGAGTTTACCTTTCGCAGTGATTCAGTTAGCATTGCAGTACGTTGTCGATTAAGACGATATGTTCAGTCACTAGAGATGATCGGTAGCGATTATTTTATATGGCTTTAGATGCTATCAAAGCGAAAAAAAGGGTTAAATGCTACAGTTTAGCCGTATTGTGCACAGCGATCTCTTTCTTACGCGTCGTGCACATGTTGATATCAAAGAAAGGGAAATAAAAAAAAAGAATTCGGCAGAATAAAGTTAAATCTACAAAAATCTACCGACCTGAAATGAAATTTATGTAGAACCATCCTAAAGATTTCACGCAAGTAAACAATTTTATCTGAAATCCATTTTACATTTTAACAAACGTAGGTACTAAAAAGTAGGTATTATATCCGTACAGAGAATCTCTTTAAAATAGGAAACATCGATGATAATATTCTCCAAAATATGCCAGCATGGTACAAAAATCATCGCTCCCACTTGTTAGTCACAGGGCTTACTCACAAGACATCTAGAAAACCAATTACAGCCAGACGTGCACTCCAAAAGTAGGATCCGCTTAAAAATAAATACTTTAATAAACAAAATCCCATCGAATCCAATCGGATCTATAAATAAATCCTACGCGATATCGGGCCGGAACCCAACTGGCGAAGTGAACCTGATAGGTCGAGAGCTGCTGGTCACATCAATAACGATCTGACCAATCACGCATCACGCACAAGTTTCTGTAGAACTTCGAAAATAAATTGCACACTTGTACGAAAACACATTGCATATTCATAATTTGAACGAGCGAATAGTGCAATGCTTTGCCAATATCTGTGTTAGAGCTATGTTTTCCAATGCCTGTGTTAAATCAACAATGTCAACTCTGTCAGGTATATTCTAGAAATGTGTGTCACATCCTAAACCACACCGTCTTATAATAATATCAGCCGTGATGGTGGAAGCATTTTCCTAATTTGAATAAAAGGTGAAATGGTTCTCTCTGTCTACCTTGTCAGTTGTCATGTAGTTAGTAACCATGATTACCTTCGGATTGAATTGCAGTGATCTTTGCTTTGTGAGAAATAGGCCGGTTGTAGTCTAATCTATAACATACCAAACATCATTTTATCTTGTAATTTGACAGTTGTTCTAGTAATCATTATCTCCAGCACCTCCCGACCTACGACCGGTAGCTCGCGTACTGAACCCACTACCATATTGATCGAAGCTAATGCCCTATAATCCACTTAGAGTCTCCTTGTAAGTATGACTGACAGGGGATTATAAGAATTACGCGTAAGACTTTTTCGGTATTGACGGAATGATGTTCCGGTAGCCGTAACAGCTATAGTAGAAGATTGTAAATAAATATCAATGTTTAAGAGATGTGATCGTTTTGTTTTATGATCTTTAAGGTTTCGTAGCTAAGGGAACGTGAAATCCCAACTTGTATCCAGTTGGTGAAAACATAAAAGTAATTTCTTTTAAGATGCACTATCTGGAACCACATTTTGTTACTGAGCGTGTCCAGATGACAATAATAATAACAAGTAAAACTTATTATGAGCGAATTACATACGCGTGCTAACATCTTGAGACCAGTTGGTGAATTCATCGTGCCCCTTCGATCATCAATTTGATGATCAGAATAATCGGTGGACACTTCGATCATCAATTTGATGATCCACCAATAATTCTGTCCGTATGCACAGAAAACGCGTGACACGGCATTTACAGCCTTCTATCTATCCCTATACACTATACAGTCGTGTATATTGAAATTACGAATATTTCATTCCACAAGATGTTTACTTACTTCGCTTCTTTCTCATCAGTTTACCCGGGGCCGTGTTTGTTTGCGCTATCTCTAACTTCTTCATTAAACTTATTGAGTCTGAACTGCAAACTTTTAATTGCAACCAGTTGTTTTGTGGCGATTAAACTCGTGTCAACTTCGTCTTGTAGGTAGCAGTTGCAGTTTTCGTTTTACGTGAATAGCTTTATTTTGTTTATAACTGTCTACGCCGCGGCCCCTCCAAGAGCTATCCACAGAATACTACATAGCATCTACGGGTCCTCTAACATTATGACGCCCTCTGCTTGAACCAATCGCAGGGCCCAACCATCACGTCATTTCGCTGTTGGCCAATAGATACCTCTACACATCACGCGATATCCAGCAAGGCCCGGCCGACGACGTGGAAGACGATGCCAACACACAACTCAACAACAAGTTCCAGTGGAAGCACGTCCACGCTATTTAACTATAACAAAATATCTTACATCTAAATTTATACAAATACCTAACTGTAAAATTACTATTATACCAAATTCAATACCTAGTAACGTATTTCTTTGTTCCCCGAATTATACGGAACAAAAGTGGCGACCGTGACAGGACCTGCAGCTTCACAACGAGAAGTCTAGTCGGTCCAAACTCCCAAAAATACCTAAGGATGGTCGGTGCCTAAGGAAGCTTCATGAGAAGAATTTCAGTACAAAGCAGCCAGTTAACAACGCCTACGTTGGAATCTTCGCTTCCGCTTGTCGACCAACCCGATTGTGAGCCCGTTCCTATTATTATCTTATCCTAGTGCCCCTTCAATCTGTGTGCTTGCATTGTTCTAGTTACCAAAAGTGTTCAAGTGAGTTTAAACTAAGTCTAAAGCATAAATTACATATTCGTCTCTTTGCTAAATAGGATTAATTCTGCATCTAAACTAAATTATCGCACAAATTCACCCAAGTAGACGCTATAAGTATAGTTATCGTTGCTTGACCTTGCAATTCAATCGCAACGTAATGTAGCTTGCTACTTGCATCTGCACTCTTCGCTTACTTTGTTTAACTGTTTTGCATACAAATAATATATTCTTCGAAACAGAATCATAAAGTCCTTGCCCCTTGCTATCATAAAGTCCCTTTACCTATCGCAACCAGCTGTCTTCCGCTTGTTCTAACGGTGATTCCAGTGCCTACGAACGCATCTACGCGGCTACGCGCGGGCGCATTCCTACCTAGCCGCTACCTGCCCCTGACGTCAGCCATTGTCTTCGTGCCGGTCCTCTTGCTGATAAGAAACCGGCGCCGCTGCTACTACTACCGTTGGAACGAGGAGCGTATCGTACCTTTTGTTTACTATTTCTTTAGTAATCTAATACTTCGTGACAATTTCTTACAAAATGACTACTGACGTAAAACTTAAAGATTTAAACGTGAAACGTGGATCCATTAAAGGTCGCGTAACTAAATTTAAGTTGTATGTCGATTCTATTGTGCCTTTAGAAGTAGTTTCAGCTGTAGAAATCAGCAAGCTTGCTATGAAGTTGTCACGAATAGAAGCATTATTCCTTGAGTTTGACGAGTTGCAGAGCCAAATAGAGATACTAAATGAATCTAATCAGTCAACTGAGTTAACTACTCGCGATCTAATCGAACAAGAATTTGATACTTGCATCGCTTTAGCTCAAAATATAATTCAGTCAAACAGCGTCCCCTCCCAACGGGAAGACAATCGTGTTTCTACTTGTTCACATTCCCATGCCTGTAATCATCATGACAATAATGATTGTGAACCTTTGAGTTTTAAGCTCCCAGTCATTCACATTCCTCGGTTTGATGGTACTTATTTTAAATGGCTGGAATTCAAAGAGACGTATTCGTCGTTGATTCACGATAATAGTAAAATTAAAAACATACACAAGTTTCATTATCTTAATTCCTATTTGGAAGGCGAAGCTGCGCGAGTGCTTAGTAACTTGGAAGTTTCTGATCAAAACTATCATGAAGCTTGGTCAATCCTCTGCAACCGTTATGATAACAAGAGACAATTAATTACTAACCACCTAAATTCTCTGTTTAACGTTGAATCTTTCCGTGAAATTGACAAATCTCTAAAATACCTTATCGACCATGTTACAAAAAATCTACGTGCCCTCAGCACACTAGGACTACCTACCGACCAATGGGACGTTCTAATTATTCATATCCTAACGGCAAAGCTGGACAACAACACAATGTTTAAATGGGAAGAGCATCGTAATACATTGCCTGAGATACCTTCATTAGAAAACTTCTTTACCTTTCTAAAAAATCGTGCCGACGTTCTTGAGACTGTTAATCGGAATAAAATTGATTGGTCAGCCAAACCCAAACAATATCAATTGCCTCAACCTAAAACCCAAGCGAAATCATTTATTGCGACTTCTGTGGAAAATGTTTCCACCAGTTCCAACCATCAATGCCCTGTGTGCAAGTGCAATCATCGCATCTATGAGTGCTCTTTGTTCAAAGCAAAATCTCCCGAAGATAGAACATCTGTAGTAACATCCCTCAAGTTGTGTCACAACTGCCTAAGACCCGGCCATTATTCGCAAGCTTGCAAGCTTCCGGGTTCCTGCCGTGTATGTAAGAAGAGACATAACTCCCTCTTACATGTCAATTCTAATACCCCATCTCCCCCCACTCCTACCACTTCTGTTGCGATGTCAGCATTGTCTTCGCAAGAAATTCTACTTTGCACTGCCAAGGTGCGCCTATCCAATCCCCAAACTAATGAAATCATTACCGCTCGCGCTTTGCTAGATAGCGGGAGCCAATCGTCCTTTATCACTGAAAGTGTAAAGCAAAGACTCAACTTGGTTCCTCAGCCAACAAATGTCAGTATTGTTGCTATTGGTAATAACAGCCTAAACCTAACCCCTGAGCGTTGTGCTCTTCAACTACAGTCAAACACATCGTCATTCAAAGCAACTATGTATTGTCTAGTCTTGAAGACAATAACTGAAAAACTACCTAAAGCTCAGTTTGACGTAACTCACCTAAACCTAACTAACTTCGAGTTAGCAGACCCCAGCTTCAACGAACCATCCCCTATTGACATGCTTATCGGTGCGGATTTATTTTGGGACTTGATCGGTAATAACCAGCAATCTTTAGGTTCAAATAAACCCAAACTACGAAGCTCTAAGCTTGGATGGCTCATCGCAGGTCCATTACCTACCATACATATAAAACAACCACCAAAATCTCCTAATAAACCTATAATTTGCAATCTCCTAATGAAAGACAACTTGCCTAAACTAGAACTCGAATTATCCAAATTTTGGGAACTAGAAAGTGTTCCTAAGGTTCAACCCTACACTGACGAAGAAAAACGTTGTGAACTTCACTATCTGACTAACACACGTAGAGAAAGTGATGGTCGCTTTTGTGTAGGAATTCCCCTAAAAGATGAACGAGATTGCCTCGGCGATTCTTACTATACTGCAAAGAAGCGGTTCCTAAATCTCGAGTCTCGATTCAAGTTAAATCCTGAGCTTAAGCACCTCTATTCTGAATTCATTCATGAATACGCTGATCTCGGCCATCTATCTGAGTCATCAGAACAAAGGCCCCCCAACTCCTACTTTCTCCCCCATCACCCAGTTCTAAAGGAAAAGAGCGAATCTTCTCCTATCAGAGTTGTGTTTAATGCCTCGGAGCCTACTCAGTCAAACTTCTCAGTCAATGATCTCCAAATGGTAGGTCCTACTATTCAAAACTCTCTCTTTGCGTCGAGAGACACACGGTATTTAGACCCCAACAATATTGAAGACTGTGATTTATGGTGGCATGGTCCATCATTTCTTCAAACAGACAAGCTCTCGTTCCCCCCGCTCCCCCCTTCTGAACACATTGAACTGCCTGATATTAAAGCGAATCCCGCTTTAGTGGCGGAGGCTCAGGCTGAATTAGTCCCCACAATTCATTTTCAAAATTTTTCTAAACTATCTTCCCTACAAAGAACCTACGCCAGAGTTTTCAGATTCGCGCATAATTGCAAAAATCCCACTAACAGACAGACAGCTGCTCTTCAAGTGGTGGAACTCACTAAAGCTATGAAAGCTTTGACCAAAGTAGCTCAAAACGAATCTTTTCCCAATATTATTCAAATCTTACATAAAAACAAACCCCTAAAAACAAATGATCCTCTTTGCTCTCTTAATCCATTTCTTGATGAAGATGGAATTCTGCGTGTCGGAGGACGCCTAAATAAATCAACTTACCCCTACGAGAAAAAGCACCCCATTGTATTAAAGTCAAATCACCATCTAACTAAATTAATTTTTCAAAATCAGCATATTCTACTCCTACATTCAGGGCCTCAGCATTTACTCGCTTCAATCCGAGACCGCTATTGGCCTATCGGTGGTCGGAAGTTAGCCCGAGATGTCTCCCGCAATTGTCACACTTGTCGCAGATTTAAGGGCGAAACTATGTCAAATATAATGGGTGATTTACCAAATAACCGAGTTGAGCCTGACTTCCCATTTAGCATTGTGGGTACTGACTTTGCCGGTCCCTTTCTGATCACTGATCGTAAAGGACGAGGATGCAAAATAACTAAATGCTATTTATGTGTCTTCGTGTGTTTTAGATATAAGTGTCTACACCTAGAAGTTGTAAGTGAACTAACCAAAGATGCATTTTTACTTACACTTAAAAGATTTATCTCTCGTAGAGGATATCCCAAGAAAATCTATTGCGATAATGCCGGTAACTATAGATCTAGCGCTAAAGATATCATGAATGTCATAAAGTCAAATAGTGACTCTATTTGTGACTTTGCTGCTGGTCGAGGAATTGAATTTTGCTTCTCCCCGGCATACGCTCCTCATTTCAACGGCCTGGCGGAGGCCGGTGTCAAATCAGCGAAATTTCTATTGTACAAAATCTTGGGTCAATCTCACTTGACATTTGAAGAACTGACCTCTGTATTCACACAGATTGAAGCTATCCTCAATAGCCGTCCCCTTTGTCCTCTCAGTCCCTCTCCCCTTGACTATGAACCCCTTTCTCCTGCTCACTTTATAATCGGTAGGACCATGACGTCGCTGCCCTCGCCGAGCTACGTGGACACCAGCCCTCACCACCTCAACCGGTTCCAGCGAATAGAACAAATAAAACAACACTTCTGGAAGCGGTGGCAGTCAGAATACATTTCTGAACTACAACAACGAACTAAATGGCGCATCAAATGCAAAGAGCTAAAACTCGATGACCTTGTGTTAATCAAGGATGACAATACACCGCCTTTACGCTGGCGACTAGGCCGAGTCAGCCGATTGTACCCTGGATCTCCAGACGGGATTCCTCGAGTAGCCGATGTTCGCACCGCCAGTGGCATTGTCAAGCGTGCCCTCAATCGTCTCTGCTTACTACCTACACAAGCAGACAACTGTTGAAAGCCAGCTAGAGCTTTCAACGCCCTGGAGGATGTCTACGCCGCGGCCCCTCCAAGAGCTATCCACAGAATACTACATAGCATCTACGGGTCCTCTAACATTATGACGCCCTCTGCTTGAACCAATCGCAGGGCCCAACCATCACGTCATTTCGCTGTTGGCCAATAGATACCTCTACACATCACGCGATATCCAGCAAGGCCCGGCCGACGACGTGGAAGACGATGCCAACACACAACTCAACAACAAGTTCCAGTGGAAGCACGTCCACGCTATTTAACTATAACAAAATATCTTACATCTAAATTTATACAAATACCTAACTGTAAAATTACTATTATACCAAATTCAATACCTAGTAACGTATTTCTTTGTTCCCCGAATTATACGGAACAATAACCGACTTCTTAAAAGAGGAGTTTCTCAATTCGACTGAATGTTTTTTGTAAATTTTGTAAATGGTTTTACAAAATTATACGTTTATACAAAATTATACGTTTTTTGTAAATAGTTGGAGAAAGAAATGTTAGCCTTTTTTCCTTTTCTATTTTATTATAATGATTCTATCTATTCTTTGTATGGGTTCCATCGTCCGAACTGCTGACTTGATTTCTTTTGTGTTTTATTCTATTAAAGAATCGTATATATTCATAATTATAATTATATCACGAATGCATTTCACTGTAAAACGAGAAATATAACTAACTGCATCAATTATAAAGTAAATATCGGAAAAACTTCTACAACCGGTAAACTTCCTTTTTCAGCATCCTAATATTTCACCAAAAACCTGGACCCTTACGTAATAGACTTAGAGTTTATTTACAAATCGTCAAACCAAATGTAGTCTTGTTTCTTAAGGCCTACTTTGGCATGTTAGATCTACTTTGAATGTTGATCTGAGAAAAGTCTATCTACCCCGACCTGTCTTGTCATCTTTGCAACGTAGTAAGTTCCACGGGGAATTGCTTTGAAATAGTCTCCTTTAGGTATCCTGTGGGTTATAGCGCCGTAATTTGTCCCGGTCGCGACAGTCTAGTGCCGTTTGAACGTTCTCCGCGTCGTCTGACGCATAATCAAAGAAAGATAAAAATGTTCAGTACCTACAGTTTTTATTCCAGCGAGTTGGGAATACTAGTGATTCAAAGTTTTAATGTGGTTACGGGATTCAAACGAGAACTGCAGTGGTATTCGTGCAGAGCAATTTTATGGTAATAAAGGGAACGACAATGTTTCATGCTTACAGATATTATGATGATAAAATTAAATGAGGTAGGTGAGTTTGTGAGGTTTTCAATTCAATGACATCAGGTAAAATTGCAACGGCTTATGGATATTTTTCTGAATCCCTCGTTGATTTTGGCCACCTAATAAGTGTATTGCTTTGTTATTTGTTTAGTTCTAGCTAGAGACAAAAATACACTAATCGGGTGTTCATAATTAATACTACGGATTCAGACATTTTTCATCGCTCCGTGCTTCTGGCTGTCGCACCCGGCTGTCATAGATTAATAGCAACATTAAACTCTGACACCAAGAGCTTGTACTTCTTTATTCGACAAATAACCTGATAATTGTAATTACATCGAAACTTCAAGGTTGATCACAATGATATTTTGAAAATCTGTGCGTGAATTAGACCATTTTTTGTTGAGTAAAATAAGAGTTCAATTCGCAAAAGTTCAAAAACTTATAAAAAACCGTCAATGATTTTGCTTTGGACCTTCTCACATAAGCCGATATATTATATTACACAGTTTTCACGTTGCACATAGTGTAACTGTACATTGAAACAAGCTAATCGACATCAATTGCATCCCGTGCCCGATCTCTCGTGCTCGTGCCGCAGTTTCCTGAGTTCGGGAACTAATTCCCACAGCCACACGTGAGAGGAATGTGTTTGGAAGCATAGATAGATAGAGCTTTTTCGATAGAGCGTTCGCGTGTCGCACATTACTGTTTAATATAATATGGTAACCTATATATTACATGGTAGGTCATAATAATATGGTGGTAATAATATATACCTCATTGAGACGTTAACCTCTTTGTTATGGTATGATAGGTGAGGCCTTATCTAGGTGCATTCGTAGGCCGTTCTCTGCTGGTCCTTGAATGACCTAATTCCCATTCGCCAGGCGCGGCGGCTCCCAGAGCGGGACGTGAGAGGAATGGCGAGCGCGCCCTTTATTGGGTTATAGCGGGTCACATAGCCTCTGCGGGCCGCGGTTAGTGCTCGATCGAGGCGCTGATTTTGAAACTAGAACAAAAGTTAGGAAATTCAATGAGCAATCGTTTGAATAGAATAGGTACAAAGTCTTTGTTGCCCACCAAAGATGAGGTGGTGAGAAAGGGTAGATGGCGTTAACTTGCTTGCTTTATAATCCAACGACACCGGGATGGACAGGATAGATACACCATGATAGACCTTAGCAGAACCTGGCTCGATTCCATGTAGGGTGAGCGCGGACCTCCATAGAGAAAGTATTCGTATCGTTGACGTATAAAATTAGAATGAGATTTGATCGGCACCCTTGCTATTGACAAGATCCGTACGCGAACGGTTACCTTGAGCAATACGACAAAGACATGAACCGTAAAAATTTTCATGCCTGTCCTAAGTATTGCAGGCACTGATCAAATCTAAAACAATTTTTTACGTTAACCTATGGAATACTTTCCTTAGGTTCCTGCTTGCCTTACTGCAGGCCCTCGCAACATGTTTGCACGAAAACTTTCAGCGAATTACAAACTGAGCTACCTCGAAAATGCCTCAAAATTATTAGATAAGATCATAAACTGATACTAACTCATGCTAATAAGCGCGTTAGATAGAAGCTACGGGATCCATTTAGCAGATTTACCGGTCCCGCGGCACGCGTTAATACCAGCCGTGGGTAGGTATATACGAGCCAGTATGTAATAAAATTGTCATATAGAGCTTAGGCTGTGATCACCTAAAAATACTAACGTTCGCTGAGTTTTAATACAAACAACTCTTACTTATATCAAACGCTGCGCACCAATCCGCAAAGAAAGCTTAATCATAATTAGCGAAACGCATTGTCCCCATTTTGAGCAGACCTTTATTCTTTTAATTCAATCCCTTTGTTAGTACAGCTGTTTCTAACAAGACTCGGAAGAACAAAGAAAAATGTCATTTGTACTCCTTAAGAGAAATGTGGCTGGGAAGGATTACAGCGGGGACGAAACGTTGCGAAATCAACGATGTTGTAAGGGGTTTATGGCCTCTTTTGAAAACAACTGAGTCATAAGAGGACTAGACCGTTCACCTTGGCAAATGCCATATGCCTGCTGCTAAAAATTGCAGTGCCACCCAAAAATGCCAAAAGTTTGGTTGCAATATTTTAATCGGTACTGGTGGATAATAATGAATACTTGTTTGGCAAAAGCGGACTCTGTCAAACTACGTCTATAACTACAAACTCCTTAAATTCAATATAAATTGAATTTGTCATACGAATTTGTGCAGTTGATCCGAGCAGAGCTTGATCAAGGCGAGTATCAAAACATTTATGACGTTGCACTTAAAATTTTCTCAGATCCACACTCTGAAGTGGGCTAGAAATGCAATAAATGAACTGTCAGGCAATAGTGGTATAATTGGTCCTAACTTTAGAATGCATCTCCTCATTTCCTGATTGCATTACTCAGCAGATTTACGTCCTTGGCTCATTACCATCACAATGCAACCACGCCCATGGCTGAACAATCGTGGTAGTGTCTTAATATCTTTGTTGTTCTATTGTGGGCGGCAGTTGCCAGCTATGGGCAACTGCTGTTAAAACAAGGACAAATATCAAACCCTATGGGTTGTCCATCACAAGCCAATATAGGACGAAGGTTACGTAACTGATAAGGAATAATTTACGAAATTATCAACATTGGATTTCAATTACGCGAAGGAAATAGCTATTCTGCACATACGGATTCTTCAGACTTGTCTTTTTCACCAAGCATCCTGGTTTCGGCACCAAAATTACTACTTAGAAAAAATTACACATCCTAGCCATACGATGAAGCTAATAAGTAAATACAAATGTTTTTTTTTTGTTTTCTGTAGGTATATTGACAGTAAACCTGGCAACATTCGTAGACGACATTACAACCCGCTGGGACCGGTCCAATAGAGCTGTAACGTCACCTTGTGTCATCTGGTGCCGCAATTGTCGTGATAAGCCTATTATATTGCGATAAGTGCATTATCTTATGGCTTTGTTACGAGCTTGTACAGTGAATTTACGGTAGTTTAAATTATATGACTTCGAAGAAAGGAACTTCGGGCCTTGCATAGTGTGGGTTACTGCGACTTTTGTGTCTTATTATTTAGATTTTCAATCGTTTCATTTCAATAATATTAAGCATCCATATTTCGTGAACCTTAAAAGGCACCTTTTGTGTTTATTAAAAGAGCTTTACCTTAACTTTCGGCTATGGAAAGAAAGTTTACTAAAAGTTCGAACTAGTATTATTTCTGCTGTCGTGTCAATGAATAGTTAATAGTATTTGGAAACGCCAACAGAGTGAAAATAGGGCTTCAAAATACATATACCGTAAAACAAGCGAATTGCCCATCCATCCGAATGTCAATTTTATGATATTCCGACTCTGCACTAGAAATAGAATCACTTCAAAGGGTAACACAAAAACTGTTCAAATACGATCCCCTATTTTTAGTTCATTCGCAACTTTAAATTACTGTTCGCTGGCAACCTCTATGCAAGTTTAATAGCTTCCACCTGCTGTTATCAGTACAACGGACCTTAACTATGATATTACGCGAGAGGTTTACCTTGCCGTCGAATGCTTCATTCCCAAACCATTGACGTCTTTGCTTGCTCGACTTTCTACAGTTCTAAGTTGAAACGGGCAAAGGTCGTCGAATTGGTTAAGGTAGATTTGTTTAGTGGTACGGTGGGGGTATGCTTGTTTCTGTGCCTCATTCAATCAAACGGCCCAATGGATGCTGATTGGTAAATAAGGGCGTGCGTACATGTTTTTTTAGTGAAACGATCGCATGCATTTCGGATAGCTTAACAATGTGTCAACAACATGGCTGCGCATTTTTTACGGCGATAAGTTTGGATTTTTATTTTACACACAGCTTTATTATAGGTTGTGTTTGCCCGCGACTCCAACCGGTATTGTGGAAAATAACTTCAGGTTTTTGTGTAGCTATTTCGGTCAAGCATTATAGTGACGAAGCACTTGATTCATTTGTACTTTAATTACTTGTACGAGTACGTTCGCCTAACATCTACTGGGATTGTAGTCAGGTCAAATACTATCCCTGGTGCAATTTCATTCCAATTAGCCACTGGTTGGCTTACTAGAAATGGATTTAGAGGCTTTCTCGGGTTAATTTATTACGGTAAAAAAACCTTGGTCAACATTGGTTTTGCAGTTTCTAAGTGATAACGGAGAATTTGCTCACAAACTGAATCTATCAAGATTGACAATGCTTTCAAAGAACAGACGGCCTCGACTTTTTATGAGAATTATAAAAATGTATATATATGTTTTATTAAATAGTACGTCGCGACTGCACAGCGCAGAATTTACCATTATTGTAGACAAATTGAGCGTCATTTTTCGTGAGTGACAAAATACGGTGCGCAGTTTTGTGCCGGACGATTAAACGGTCTATTTTAGCGGCAATTTTTGTTTTATTTCTGCATCATCATCATTCGTACTTGTCCTTATCCCACACTAGGTGGGATCGAGACAACATAATTATTGTATCCTTCCACTCCCTCCTGTCAGCCGTCAAATCTGCGCTCACTCCTATCTTGCACAATGCACATGCCCTTCACACACATCTATCGAATTTTTATTTTACTTGTTATTTTATTTATTTTATAATTTTAATTTACGTTTAGTTTTTAGATTTCAATTTGTTTTTATAATAATAATGTGTGAGTTATATAAAATTACTTTAGAAGTTCTTAAACTTTCGCGAACTGAATACATGTTAATTAGTATTTAAACGGGTCTAATTCGCGCACAAACGAATATCAAAATATATAATTTTGACATACCTCGACGTTTCGAGCCGCTCCGGACGGTGATACCCGCATTCACCAGTCTTCTCGTGACCACGGCCGATGTAACTTGGTCGAAACGTCGAGGTATGTCAAAATTATATATTTTGATATTCGTTTGTGCGCGAATTAGACCCGTTTAAATACTAATTAACATAAAATTACTTTAGTAAATTTTTTAATCAACGTCCAAAAAGGAGGAGGTTCTCAATTCGAGTGTATATGATGTTGTTTTTTTTTTATATCTTTGCTCGGTCAATTTTAAAGACAGCTAAACTTTGCATGTTGGTGGTGGTTGTATGTTTATAAATTATCATATGTATTGTAAGTTTATGCATCACACTTAAATTCATAAAACCAGGCTCTAAATAAAATGTCTTCAAGAAAGCGAATGTAAATCTAATAGGATGAATAATTTCAAACGAGAATTGACACCATAACACGAATGTTGCACTAGCCAAAGCTGCTGAAAGGTAAACCCGTGTTAAACAAAGCAAACAGAGACATCGAATCCGTCTGCCAAAAAAAATAACGAGCCACATCCACGCATGATTGACAAAAAGCTGAGCCTCAAGCACAAAGCGATAATACGAATATTATAGCCTCATATTGCGCGTACGAGGAAATACCTATATGGAAATGTACAAAGGCTGGAGGCGTTTGATCTTCGAATAGAGAGATTTTCAATTTGCATCGTATTCGTGGAGTTCAAAATCGACGGGAACGGTATTATGGGTTGCAATATTGGTATCATGTCGTAGTCGATGTCATACCTGTATCGATAATATTACCACGACATTATCTTGCTAAAAAAGAGCGCGTTATCAATTACTCATTAACTTTTGGGCTAATACTTTACACTTAAGAAATATTAGATCAAAATGTTTTAGATTTATACATTTATAGATTTTACGCGGTATAACTAATGCGATGATTTGTTTCTATTGAGTATCAGGTTATAATTTTCCCTTTACCTCATCGTCTTCTAATGCGAAATGTTACTCTGTTTGTTTGTCCCGTTTTCGCAGCTGAACCAAACTCGATGAAATTTTATAAAGATACATTATTGGAAATAAGAGAAGGACACGTGATGTATTTATACTTTTTATTACGATATAATGTAGTCAACGTCCACGAAGTTACGGGCAACAGCTGGTATTAGGTGTACAAAAAAATATCTGCGTAGAGACTACGTTTTTAATATTGGTCAATCACCACCGTCCCTGAATACTTATACCACAATTTACCGCATAAGTTGTCGATAGCAAACCAGGTAGTAGCCATATATACTGAAACTATCCGATGCACTTAATGACACTTACCACAATATATACTGAAACTATCCTGTGTACTTAATGACACTTACGGCCTTAGTTTCAGTTCCATGCAAACTACACTTCGGTCGTGCAATCTCGGAACCTGATAAGTGGCTTGAAACATACGAGTCTAATTCGCGCACTAACAAATATCAAAATATATAATTTGAACATATTAGCATAAATAAAAAAAATAAATAAAACGACTTTGTTTCTTCAAGCACGCACACTGAGAATGATATTACAATTAGTTACTTATCAAATGAAAACAATAAATAAATGAAATAAAATAAATAAATAAGAGTAACTAAGCCTAAACATATTATTGTGATGTTACCATCCATACGTACATAGTGTCATCCAATTTTAACGTGATAACATACTTTCACTCTCTCTCTCTCTCTTTTATTTCTAACAGAAATAACTGCGTGATCAAAATTAAAAGCACGTGCTTACTCTTACTCTTGAAATTACACGAATTTGCAAGTTGCAACACCTGGAAAGCAAGTTAATCGAGCGAGGTGCAGCGCAGCGCAGCGCGACAATTCCAACCTTCCTCCGCAATTCTCATTGAAGTATGTAGTAAAGTTTGAACTTTGATTGTGGCATGTACTCGTATTTTAGTTTGCGCATTGTTAGTATTATTACACGAATGTAAAGTATGTTTTCGGATACAATTTGTTTTGTTTCATTGTCGAATGAAGTAGCATCGCTGATGTCTAGCTAATAAACGCCTGAAATAAGCTATACCTACCTAGTTTTATTTTAAAGGATTCACGGCCTTAATAAAATTTCCCGGTCCACCGAGTCCAAGAATCCATTAAACCGGTTTTATGGGGAAAATGATAAGTTCTGAATTCCCATAAAATAGAAAATCCCGGGATCCGCCCGTAAAATGTTTTGTGTCCATACTTTTATAGCGTTTTGATCACCAATTATGGGATTTACTTGTTTTAGTTTTTGAGTGGTTCCCGGTTTATGGGAAAAATTGTTAATGACTTGTCAGTACAAATGCATAATAATTTTCATGGCGAAAGTTTGTTATGGTGTCATAAAAACCTCTCAATAACATTTTAAGTAATGGAACGCCTACTCGTTCAACCAACACCACAATATATTGTGGTGTTGGTTGAACTACAATTTATTGTGGTGGTGGTTGAACCAGGGGATCGATTCTGAGAACTGTAATAAATGTTCGCCGATTTCGCTATATTTTAATACAGAAATAGATAAGATCTTAGAGATGGACATAATGATACTTTATATCGCCAAAATGGAACTCAACGCGGACGAAGCGGGCAATAGTTAGTTATCCTATAAAAAGTCATCCGTAAGCAATTCTACTTGATATATCGACAAGACGAACCTTCCCCATGCCGTACCTACATATTATATGCCTTAGGTGGTAGTACCTCCATGTAACCCCATACATTAAATTGTCCCCCATCACAAGGTGGACAATAGGAAGATATTGGCATTCCTCGCCACAATGCCGGCATTGTACGGCTAATGATAGATCGAATCTCTGGTATATTGATTTCCTAATACTATATTGGTGGTGGGTTGACGTATGGTTTGAACGTAAGGCGATAGTGCTGCAATATTGTTAGAAATAATGGCACTGAACATATTATCACGATCATTAACATAAGTTGCTTGACTTTATGACGCATTGCACTCATTATTTGATTTAAAAAAAGATTAATTAATAGAGATGTGACCAATTTGCACTGCCTTTTTTGTGTGGCCAAACTACACTGAGGCCGCAATGCCCTAACTAGACTAAGTTCTTGCCAACACCAAAACACAATTGTACGTCTGTAGTTCACACGACTATTTGCCCTGTGCGGGAGTCCAATCTGCAGCCTCCCACTTCGCAGTCGGCTCATAGTTTCCTCTTTATAGCATTAGTCTCAATAACAATATGATCTTCAATAAAACGAAGTTATTAATAAAAACGTAATTTTTCTACTATTGGTCAATAGGGGTTGCCTAATGCAATGAAAATATCATTAATCTGCATCGCAATGGATCGCTGCATTTGTTTCCATTGAATTGATAAAAATGGTAGATGATCCCATCTTCCGTTTTTTACAGTAAATAAATTGATCCCATATTTTTTTTTACCTAATATTGCCGGCGGATGGCCTTTGTATTTTTTTCTATAATGACATAATTATAATATCTCCCAGTATTGTACGAGTATATAGACCATTTTACCAGTATTCAATAATACCTACGTAATGTTTGCAATAATAAGTAAGTCTAAATAAAAAACTACGAATAATAGAAGTAAGAATACTAACGGCCGAAATTAATAATCAATCCAATCCAAATTTTGCTATCTGGGATTGATATCACAATCCATTTTTAGGGTCAAACGTGCCAATAACCGATCCGTGGATTGGTTAATAAAGGCACGCAGATTGGAAATCGATCGAACGATAGGCAGCAATCCAATATCGATTTCAATCTTGTATAGGAGATACAATATTAATTTCGGCTGTAACACAACAAACAAGTATTTGCTTCAGTAAAAATAGATGACGTCCCTTTTCTATACACTTTGTTTACACCACCATCTTCCCTATTGAATATATCACAATTTACCTACAAGTAACAGTAATATTATGTTAGACATAAACCCATTATGAAGGCAGAAAAACTCGGATTTATTATTAAAACGGAAGCAATAGCGGGCTCTTTCGCTTCTTTTTACCCGACTACCAAAGGAGGAGTATGTTTTTTCCTTTATTATGCTAAGGTACTTAAGGGGTGCATAAAATAACGATGTTTACCTTGCCAGCAATTGTTAAGGCTAGCTGTAGCTCTGAGATATAGTCATACACGCCATACATAAAATATACCATTCACTAAACATTACCTTTACATCTATGTATAGTGTAAGTTATTCTCAGAGAACCATCTTTAATACGTTCACCATTGTGAAAATTGAAAGACAACTGACTCTGCTCAATTGGCTCTTCTTTGTAAGTATGTCTCGCGCGAATCATCCCAATAGTGGACATTTCGCTTTTGGGACACTTTTTCAGCAAGCGGGTTCACTCAATTACTTGCACCTATCACAATTGATAAAACTAGACGTCATTTAAAACTCAGTAACTCATGAGCTCATCAAAATGCCCCCTACTGCTGGTCCATTCCCGGAATGACCTGCATCTGTATCATACTCGTATTAACAGCCGCAACATGATACTGGGAATGACGTTAGCAATCACACAAATCGGCTCCTAACGCCTGCCGCTGCGCCGGCCAGCGTAAAACGAGATTACTGCCCCAGGGTTGCCAGGCCATGCATTTACCCAAGGTATGTGGTACAGATGGTGCTATTTTAAAAAAGTCACAGTCAATGCATATATTACACGTAGGTAATAAAATAGCACTTGACAAGTCAAACACTAAAATCTCGTTAACGTAGAATAGGTAAACATAAAACACAAAATAATAATATGATAAATTTAATTATGGAGTAATTGATCATGGTTTGAGCTAGAAAAAGATGTTTCCGTTTCATGCTCTGATTGAAGATTGAATCTCAAAAGAGAAAGTTCTCACCTGTTACGGTCACTAAAATAAGTATTATCATTGGGAACGGACTTGGTAAAGACCAAGTATTCTGTTAGTTCTTTTGGCTTACAACAACTATTTAGTCTATTGCCAAATTCACCAAATTGTATTCACTTTACGTATACCTTACAGTTATATTCCTTAAACCAGCAAATTTTTAAGATGTATCTGGCAACCCTGTGCTAGAATCGAATCTGGGCCCAGCTTGCTGCACCGTATTAAATTTTCGATAATGTCGTCTTCAAAGCTAAAGGAGATTGCATACGGCTGTATGCATCTGGGTTTGGCATTTTGTTAAGGGGCAGATAGGGGGAGCTTTGTACAGTGAACAACATCGTACGTTGCAGCTTTACATTAAGGATCCGTGGACGTAGCAGCCTGTGTTGCCATTCTGAAATAATCTCCCAGTTTGTGCGTGATCAGCTGATAAACTCAGAACCTCGTGCTCTCTTTGGAAAAACTGGATCTTATGTTTTTAATATGAGATACGAAAACTAATCTTGTTCAGCAACCATAAAAGTAAATATTATATCAGGGTGTCCTTGATTTCAACACCAGCAATATGCAAAGGTAAAGTAAAAAGGAATGTGCACTTAAAACTACAACTGAACACTCAGCCATTTGCAATGTAAAAAGAAGGCTTTGATGTAAACATTTGCAATGTAAATGCTAGCTCAATCCATTAACGACGGACGCTGGACCCTATCTGGTCCCTAATGAAAGCAGAGGTTTGACTTAAATCAATCAGCTTTTACGCACTCCGGGCTGTAGGTAAATACGGATTCAGATAATTAGGTCAGGCGAGCATACGTAGCTGGGAATTAGGAATTAGTATTCGCCTTCACCATGTCTTATCTAAATGCTAAGGTTTAAGTGTCCTTGTCCAAGATCCTTGGGTGGGCTGAGGACTGCCTTTTTGATGAACAGTTGTGGAAATTAATTTGGAGATCCCTGGGCTCCTACTGTTATTTTGTTCTGATGATTTGTTTTGGACAATGACGCATTGATCAAGACATTTGAGCCTCGACGTAAAGTTTCCAGCCTGCCGGTTTTTTTATCTGATAAGTTTCGGAGAGTGTGTGATGGAACTGAATTATTTGATGCTGCCAAGCCCATTCCATCATCGGACTATAAGACATACTGCCACAGTTACATGGTGGACATTCCCTCTTAACACAGAGTGGTTTGCTTCTAATTCATACTTTTTTTTATTTATAAGCAGTAATTGTCTTTTGAAAATGTTGGAGTAACACAATTCCAAAGGGTATATTGTAAACTTTAAAGCAGATTCATCTTTCAAGATTTATGATGATCAAACTAGAACCCTTCGGGAAATTTGATGCACTATCGACTTGTTGTAGTGATGGAACCGTGATAGGAATCTATCGATAAACGGACACTGGAAGTGACTCTAAAAATATATGTATGGCAAAGAAACTTACAGTAACAGACTCAGAAGTATTGCGCATCAACTATGAATTAAATTGATTTGTTTATCGTGGGGGAAAACATATATTTATGGCAAATGCATTAGCAGTCGACTGTTATCAATTGAGTATAAGCCATATCGAAGTAGATAAGGATATAATCTCTTTGGCGAGTTTTCTTGTTCCGTAAAAACATAATAATTATACATGGGTATCTGGCTAGAGTGAACTAATTAAACGATTTTGTTAATCTACGTGCTCCATCCTCGCTATTGCCGTCGGTTACCATCAGGTGAATTGTTCTTTATTTCATGGATTTAAAAAGTTAAAGGCTAGCATTCACGAGTTGTTTAAAACTTGTGGTAACAGGATTGTTAAACCGTTTATTAAATTGCAACATAGTATGTTTTTTGGCAATATATTACCTATGGAAAGTTATCGATAATATTACACTACAAATCACGATTGTTCTGTTTTTTTTGGTAATAATTATGTAAAATTATCGATAATTAACTAATAACGTGTGCCCCATCACTAGAGCTCCAGGGGTCCGGGTAGGATTACACATCCAGACTGAATATTTGCAGGTATCCTCGCATGTGCCGGCAAATACGCGTCCGCTTTCATTCCGGGCGGGGGTTGGCGAGGCTGAAGGATTACCCTGAGAATGCAGAGGACTCCAATGTATGCTTTGAATTTTAGAACCAACATCTTGTACTATTATTGGTACCAAATGATATGGGCACCAATTTAACAATAATACATTAAAGATTTAGTTGCACAAAAAGAGTTTCATCGAAAGGGAGCGGTAAAAAATCATTAGTGATTTTCGTATGGGAAAACTTTTCTGTGGTCGTTGAAATTATGATAAAAACTAGTAGCAGTTACGGTTATGTAGTTCACGAGAAGAATATATGAGGCAATAACCACTTTCTAGACTTGAAAGACGTACGTATTTTTTATACACTTAACTAGGGGATAAGTTATAGCATAGCAAGAACATGCCGTTTGCATCCGATAAACTCACGTGAGACTGACCTTTTACTCATGAAATAACTACTCTTTGCTGAGAGTTTAAACTGATCTAACATATCTAACTAAAACTTGAATAGTAGGTACGTTGTCAATAAACTTGTATATCTGAAGGGTTTGCTTTACAATCACTGAGTGCTTGTAAGCAGCACCTATAATTAAAACCATTCCAACTCGGAAATTCATCTAATCACAATCATTACCCTAAATCAAGACACACATAGGGTGTCCCAAATACCAAAACCGCGAGCCTCAAAGTGCTCGCAACTCCTAATAAGCAACCATTAGCGAAATTGAAGCATCAATCTTTGAACACCCTCTATGCGTGGTGAAGGTAGGTTGAAAACAATATTGGCAAAGATGAACAGTTCAGAAGCGACAATAAGCGTATTAAAAGCGACAGCCATGCTAAAATTGTAAAACAAGAATATGGGCATGTTATTAATAACAATTAAGAAGACGTTAATAAATTCATCAGATGTACTCTAACCATTAAACTGTAACAACATGCTTTGCCTCAATATGGTACAAACTACGTAGGCTGATTATGAGAACGGCGGACCAATTTCGCTGATTTTTACATGCTTGTGATTATTACATTTACAACAACTATTAATAGTTGTGTATATGTACTTGTATATATGTTAAACTTTAGGCACATCACGCTACCTTGCCTCATGTGTTATCCTCATCAAAGGTGAAAGTTTGCCCTATTGCGACATAAATAACGAGGTAGCGCAATAAAGGCGCTGTCGCGGCTGCAGGAAGGCTCGCGGTGAACGTGCAGTGGAAAACAGAACCTAAGTTTCATGCTTACGTACGAACGACCCTAAAGCGCAATACACTTAGAACGGACGGCCAGTGGCATTAATACAATTTATTGTTTTTTTTTATTTGATTTATATTTGAAAATTATGTAATTGAAAAGGCCGCCCGCCTCGCACTCGTCTGTTCTTTAGGCTGTAAGGCTAGTAGTATATGTGACACACACTCGTCAGATTGTCTGGTACGTATAAATAGAAAGTGATAGAACTTCATGGATTTATATAATTATCATGTTGTAGAGAAACAGCTAGATTTGATATTTTGTTAAATATATTACATTTATACCTTCGATTATCTCCATAACATTACAACTGTGCCTTCAAAGTAAATAATCGCTAAATATTATCACTAAGCGTGACTATATGAATGTGTAAATTAAAATAATTGTTATTGTAGTGCAACCCACAAGTACCTATTTGGTGTTTCTCTTTAGCTCTGATACTGTCTCAATCAGTATGTTGTGTTGCGGCCACGCGGCTTGCCGCTGAATCAATTCATGCAGAGCTTGAGAGAGGGGTATACTCCATAACTATAGTAAAGTAGGGATGTTTGTATGTAAGTAGAGGATCTACTGGCTTAGTCTGAGTCCTTGACGGGATCCGGGCACCATTTCAAAGGCTGAAGCTATTTTATTTAGTACCTACTGCGAAGTGTATAATACTAGTAGATCTAGTTGAATTGAAGATATATTTGTATCCTTCGGTGGATTGTTAAATAATTTCTTATGCATCTACTAATAAAAAGTAAACTAACAGGAACGAAGTACCTAGGCATTTCCGTGATCCCCACCACCAGTACGAGTATAACAAACGTATTGGGATCGTAAACATTATTTACGAAGTGGATCTACTTTGTTCATAACTGTTTACAATCCCGATACGTTAATGTAACCATTCTTTAGAAACAACGTACGCCCGGATAGAACGAGTAAAACTTTCGTATGAGCTTCATCGATATCACATTTATTTTCGTTCGAACTAATGCACATCGGAATAGTAAGCATTCGACATACTTTCGAAGCAACATTTACGTTGAAACATCCAACTTTTGATTCCGATACACAGTAAGAGTTTTAGTAATGTATCGTCCGATTATATTTCAAACTAGCTGCGCCCCGCGGTTTCACCCGCGTTGGCATAATATACAATAGTATATCTTAATTAATTGTAGCTTATATGTTATTCTGATATGTAAGCTATATTATTGTGAAGTTTCATCAAAATCCATTCAGTAGTTTTTGCGTGAAAGAGTAACAAACATCCATCCATCCATCCATCCATCCATCCATCCATACTCACAAACTTTCGCGTTTATAATATTAGTAGGATTGGAACAAATATGTAACTTTTAACAAGACATACACCAGTAATTATCCCGAAGTAATTATAACATTTAAGTACGCATATAAAATCTGTCCTTGTTTTGCACTGTCGTTTTACATCCAGAAAACACCGTACTTCACACACAAATACACATACCCCGAATTAACACAACAATAACATTAAAACGCTGTATTTGCTCGAATTGTTTTAAATAGAGCCATTCGTCCGTTACAGCTTGAAAGCTCGAATGAGCTTTACAAAATGTAAACAATAGCTCGTAGGCAGAACAAAAGTTACCGGTGATTGACTCATCTGGAACATTCGGTGATCTATGATGTATTAAGTGGAATGTATGGTATAGGCACTGGTATAGATAAACCGAGAAGCTTCTTACCGGTTCTTCTCGAAATGTTTGAGTGTAGAGTCAGTGAGAAATGTAGAATCAGTCACTTACACGAATACCCTCTTGGTGCCTATGAAAAATTAATTAATTAAATAAAAAAGTAGCCCCACACTAGGATTGCTTCTGTATCGTGGGTACCGCCTACAGACATATAATTTCACGTGCGCATCACAGCTAGACCGGAAACAAATATTGGTGGATCGCAAAAATATTTGTTCCAGGCGGGAAACGAACCCGCGACACCAAGCGCAGCAGTCCAATTGCTCACCCACTACGCCAAACGCCATCAACGTGAATAAATATTTTTGATATTTGAATGTCGTTACCACAGATTGTCAATTGAGAGTGGTAGCTAGCCAGGCGGATACTTGAGTGCCGTACCGTTCCTACAACCAAGGGGTTTAACGATATTTTCCTTCATTGGAAGCTCAAGCGCAGGTAACGTTACTTTAATCTGAAAGTCTTCAAGTCGTGAGTAAATAGGCATTTTTTAGGCGACTGCCTCCTTACACTCGCATCATCCGTTACCATCAGATGAGTAACTGAAAACTTAAGACGATTTTTCAATGTTCAATGTGTAATGTATGATGGTAACGTTACTGATAAATTATCATTAGTGTGATGAGAATTTAATCTTAAGGGCCGTGTACCAAAACACGTCATCTACAACAAGTCATATAGTCACATGTACTTGTAACTTAGTACAGTTTGTACACCAATACCTGCTACCAACTCAAATATTAGTCGCCCATGTTCTCCCGCTGCGCATTGCCCCATTAATTTACAAGTAAGTAGTCAATGTCCATTGTCCGGCTGTCCGTCATATCGTAATTGGCGATAACCAATTATTTTGGCTCGCGGTGTATTTGCGTAAACAATTTTGTAGTCCCACATCGACGTGAAGTTTAATGTGTATATTGCGTGTAGGAAAGGGGTTGTTGGGCAAGTTACTTACGAGATACAGTCTTATGGGCGAGACTGCATGCATCGTCGCGTAATGCGGTCGATATCGCGCTTCGACGTGACAATGTCAAGATTAGTCTAAATTTCTTCAACTCATGGTTTTAATGTGAATAAATCCCATTGTTTTTATTTTAATTATGCTATTGCCATCACACTCTACGCAATAAAAATTTAATATTAATTATTATTTTTAAATTTGACTTGAGCCAAACCAAAGAAGTACGTATTAATTCGCGGTAATGTCATATTAATTCGGCACAATATGAATGTCAAATAATACTTTGATAAAGATCGATGTAATTGTAACTCGTAACTAACTCACACAATCACTTCCAACCTACAAAGTTTACCCTCGCTGCAACGTAACGTACACCTCAGTGCAAATAAAACTGAACATCGCGCTAGTTAAATTTTCACGAGTCAGTCTGTCGGTCCGTGTGTTATTCCGAACTTCCCGTATAGTTCTGAATATTTCAGCAAGCGCTGTTTGGTTTGAATGCTACCTGTGTGTTTTTCGCTTAATTAAACTACGGTTTTCATATTAATATTGAAGTGAGTAGATTTGGGTAAAATAAGGTGAGTAGACTTTCGACGGTGCATTTATGTTTAGTTGGTTTAAGTTAGTCCACAATAATAATTTCAAAACGTGCTCCGCAGTTAAAGAAGTCGAACGACAGTCTCCGCGTAAGAGTCATTTTGCGTATAAGTCATTATTTATCTACGAAGCCTAGAGTTGACACCGATCGGTGATATTTTTAGCAATTCTGTTGGCACAAACTAAACTAAACTCAATGCGATAGCTCTGAAGCTGGTACCATCTCTCGTTTTCATGAGGGTGAAAAGTGACAAGTAATAATTTGACAAGAGTCTAAATGACGAATATGTCTGTAAGAACAGAATTAGCACCACACAAAATTTAAATTTGTCTTTTTCCAACCAGTTTACTGCTATACGTTAGAGTATAAAGGTTTTGATTCCCAATGGATTTATGAAATGAATACCTCCATTGCTATAAATCCGAATGTCTAATATCACATTCAGTGCAGTTCCAAAGGTATCAAGGCTGCATTCAACGAAAGAGAAAATTTAATCCCAAATGGATTCACAGACGGCACCGAAAACATTCAGTTGTGAAAATATTGGAGAGATGCGTTGGCTGAAATACATAACTCATTGCACTCATAATAACGAGATGGGCACAATTGGCAGTAGTCAGAAAATGTGCCAGCAGAACAACCGATTCCAAAGAATATTGTTCAAAACAGCTATGGTTTTTTTCATACGCTGTTATTATAAAGAACCGGGCAGGCTTTGCAAAAGCGCGATGGCTGTTCGCAGCGCGCTACGCGGTAGCACTCGCTTCACGCGCGTAGCACGCGATTACTGCCGCTCGCCTGTCGGTTACGCTATCCGCTATCGGTGCTACTCGACGCTATTGGCTATCTGTCTATTATAATGTAGTAGGTGAAAATTAGCGGCGCGTTTTTTGTAGCGCCAGTTAAGAGCCACCGTAGCACGCGCTGCATGCGCTACCATTGGTGCTACGCCGCCATTAATTCCAATAGACATCCTACTGACGGCTGTATTGTGTACTTTGCATTTATTTTTCCCTTAAAAACCACCTCCATTCCCAGTTCCATCCCTCCCTAAATCTAGTAAATTAGTTTCATTATCACTATGCCCCAGGTGCTTCACGAAGCGGTGTTTCGGCCCCTCGCTCCCGCCCCTGGGCCGTCTTAACTGGCGTTATTACTTCAAGTCTTTAGTGCTAGTAACTTGGCAAGTCTTTAGTGCGAGCTACTTGGCTCTCGGCGATTATTTGCTTTCCTTTGTTATTCTTTTAAGTGGAACTTTAATTGGACTGACGTCTGGAAGGTTGATTGAAGTTTAAATTGCAATTGTTCGATAGGAATTCAATTGAGTGATGGCCGACTCTCCGTCTACGATAAAAAAAATAATTATTGGTTCATGGCGATGGCTTCTCAGCTGTTTTTGTGTTCTAATTACACCATTATGAGCATAAGCTTCCGATGAAACCGTTGTGAGCAGTGTGCCTAGTGTGAGTTTTTACGCGCGCGTCATAGTACGCGTCAACGCGCGCTTTGTTTGTAAGTATGGAGATCGTATAAAGGTGCCAGTACCTACGGGGCGCTGTACAGGATCTTCATATAAAACGTGCGGCGACGCGTACTATGTCGAAGTATTCTATGCTGACAGTACCTACTATATACATGCGAATTCTACACCTACCCTTTGTTAAACTAAAAGTTTAAAGTAGACACTGCGATAAGTTAAATTATTTTAATATTATTTTGATGAAAGTGGTTCCATAATATATGCCAATATCACAGAATACTATATGCGAGAAAATTATTTATTCAATCGCATTTAATTAAAAAAAATAATTAGACATAATTATACCATAACCCTTATAAGTCGAAAAGATAACAAATTATTTGTTCTTCACGCCTCATGCATCATACTAAAGAAAGGTAAAAGGGTATAATTAACTTGTAAACAGCCTCTCAGTGTGCCCCAGTTTTAATTAAGTGACACTTACTGGGCATATTTAAAATTAATTACTGCGCACGGTGATATTATCACTTAGTATTAACAGTATGGGTCGTCACGCAATAGAGATTGGATGAACGCGTAGCCAAAGTTCGTACAACTAAATGTACGAATCCACATTGCATTGAAGTTCACATAAAATGAATTATGAGCAGCTTCGTAGATTCTAAATAGGTTCTGTCTCCCAGGTGAGATAATGGTCAAATATAATAACAATAATTCAGCCTGTAACTGTCCCACTGCTGGGCAAAGGCCTCCCCTCACTTTCGTTAAGAGGATTAGGCCATAATCCAGCACGGAAGCCCGGTCCGGGTTGGTGGATAACATTCCTCTGAAATGATTCTCGGGCATGTTGGTTTCCTGACGATGTTTTCCTTCACCGAAAAGCGAAGAAACAAAATTACACGTTACCCTAACGAGTGCATAGCTAACATAGTTCCAAGACGTGAATCGGACACATCTATATGTGCGTGAATCCATAATTAACTTGTCTTAAAATTAATTACGCTCAAAACCGTCGATAATAGCAAAGGCGACGGTGAGCCGCGCATTTATCAGAGCACACTTGAACGCTCTCGTGTTGAATTAAATGACATTTGACGTGTGGGACAAGTCACAAGACGTTTCGGGATCCAAACATGACGGTGTAACTCATGCGTGAAGATCTGTCCACACGATCTTGTATCACTCGACTGATCCGATCTAACTGGATCTTTAACTTTTAGAAGAACTTTGACTAACGCATACTTTCATGAGCTATGTGCAAATTTTCTACGCTCCGTGCTTGGGTCAGTTGACGATTGATACCAGTCGTTAAGCCACTACAAAAGCTTTTACAAAAAAGTCTGACAAACTTTAACCCTGTCACCCAATCCCTATCCGGGTGTTCCGGAAGCGATCCATGAGAGCCAGTCCTATTCTAGGCTGAGCCTGTTTACCACCTTCTTGGCTGGACTAGACTGGACTGGACTGAACTGGACTGAACTGGACCAGACCGGACTGGACCCGATCGGCCATGTCCGTCATGCGTCCATGACGTAAGCTATGTAAGTACGCTGTACTTGTACTTGTACCATACTACTACAATATTGCTTACCTATGTAAAGAGATTCAGCACTTGTGCTTGTATGTGTATGATGTGGCTGTACCATTTTCATAAATAAATAAATAGACTGACTGACTTCTTACTAGCTGTTATCTACTTATATGAATTCGGACAAAGCCTCGGGGAACACCTAGTTCGCCAAAAATTGCTTATCTTCGTCTTGTACCTTCCGCTTATTACTTTTACCACACCCGAATTCACATTACCCCGTAAACAAAATTAAATGCAGCGCCGAAATTCGACAATGGTAATATAATTAGACGTCATTATTTAATGGAAGCGACAGGAGGCTACTGCGGCCTCTTATCGCTTCCACCTGAAGCATTTTCATTATTAATCTGTGGTTTCTTTTAGGCTGGGAGCTGTGGGTGATTTGTATAATTTTCGTTGGAAAAGGAAAGGTTGGACAAGCGAGTACTTATTGTTTTGATCTTTGACGTTCATGTTGCGCACTGTCTCTTTGATTTGGTGCACTTTTTAGGAGTATTCTGCATTTATTGCACTTTAAAAGAAATGGTGTCAACGCCTAACTTTTCTGTATTATTATTTGAATATAAAGTTACATTAACACACTAAAATCGTTAAAAGCATTTTTCATGTAAAATTTTAATAAAAAGATTTGACAATTTAATTAGTGAATACGGTTACCCACAGTCCCCGATCTATTTGAGAGATATCTTTGTTTTGTAAAGCGAGTAATGAGGTAGCTTTGTCGAGCGCTCTGAGTTGTTTATCCGCAGATTTGTTTGTTTATCTCGCAAAGGTGACAAGGGCTTGGAAAGCGGGCTTGTCATCCGTGCTCGTGTCAAATACTTACGAATAAGTTATATGGAAATATGCAAGAATATCTAATTTAGGCAACTTTTTTCTTTGGCTTTAGTATATAAGATGGTTAAAGACCAGTTATTCCTGAGATAAAATGGGAATGCGATCGCTATTGGCCTAAGAGTTTGGAATAAAAAAGTTATTGTATTCTTTTTTATTCTAAAAGCTAGTACCTACTGGCCATGTACTGTTACTGTGCATCCGAAATGTCATAGTACGTACTACCTATAGGAATTTTATTCAAGGGTAAGTGCAAGACGCCCTCGAGTATTATTTGGAATAGGCAGAAACCTATGGAGACGCCTACATAAATAAATAGTAGACGATCATGAAATTCTTTCCTGAAAAACTACATACAGACGAACATAGAACCCCCTCCTTTTTGGAAGTCGGTTAATATTGCGGGGAAAAAGGTCCAAATAAAATTATACTATATTATTCACACAAACATAAATAATTATATAAGAAATATGCATATCGCATTATACGCTAGCGGCACCGCGCCGCACGTAAGCTATTCATCATAAGATTACAATATCCCTATCCCGAATACGTCAAACACACCAACAACGTATCAATATTCATAATACTTATCAGATATTGCATTTCAAATATGTTTCCACTTCTGCGATTCTTTTCACACAACTCACTGGATATGATAAATTCTCGTACGTCAATAATTCTGGCAGAAAAAGTTGATATAATACAATATCATGTCTTTGTTTGCTGTTCATTTGTTGTCAGCACGTGTCCTTGTATGATGTTCTCGATTCACGGTCCAAAAACGCGTTGCACAATACATAATATTAGCAGTATCTCAAATACGCACAAGCGTATCTGTATGGAGTCGCCACAGTCCGCCATTTTGAAAAAAAAAACAGTTTTGTGGTTACAGTATAAAACTACTGTCAATCAAAAGTGGAAATAATGAGAAGCAGAGTTTGTTTTAAAAATATAACAAACAACTTTTATTACATAGAGTCGCTTAGTTATGAATAGCTGCACTGTGCACAAGTGAGCATAACAAGGGAGATCTGTCATTGGCTGCTTTATTAAATTTAATTCTATTCTATGTAACTAGCATGTAAAAATCGCTGATGATCTTCCATAAGTCAACGACATTAGGACAAATAATTACGAGATATTGTTGGTGTATAATAATTATGCAGTATCACTAAGCCAGTATTAAGTTTATGTTTGTTGGCTCGTATGGAGATTTAAATAAAAGAAATCAAAAAAACTGCGACAATTGAATAAAGTTTTAGTTTCGCTACTGCCCCTGAAATGTAGAGGCACCCGTAATCACGATCAAAACTATATCGATATTCCAATAAAGTGTGAGCGGAATAACGGATAGGAAATAAAAAAAATATAATAAACCGTGCGAACGGAAAACTATGAATATTTCAGAGGAAATCCCACGACCATTGTGCCGGGGCGTGTTTTTTTCCTGATCCCAGGGCTTTATTCGTGCGCAAACTAATGCCACGTAAAACAAAGGACTACAAGAATATGAGTGTTTCAGCCCATTTTTAAAAGGAGGTTCAACTTTTCTATATTTTTTATGTAGGTAAGTCACTGGGATTATGATTTTTCGATTGCAGATGCCTATAGACTATAGGCATCTGCTCTGATGCGTATGAAATTTTGGTTTCTTATCTCTCCATGTTTTTATGTATTGAGAATCTGCGATAGGGGTCATGTATTGCATTTGATTGTGACACGTTTTATTTTAAAGAAAAACAGCATCTTTACTCAACTCTCTTAACTTTCCTAGCAATTTCACTTTTAACTCTTGTCAATTCAAACGTTTGTTCCCATTTACTTCCTTGCTCTACGCTCTATCCTTGCAGAACGACACAATTACTTATCCAATTAAAAAGCTCAAAAATAAATGAACTGTAGAGCTCGCTAGAGAAGTTCTTTGTATTCGGATCGCCTTCGTAAGGACTCTACTTCGTTGCCGTCATTTTCTCTACCTCTCGTTTACAACTTCCTTGGGTCTGTGTTGCAGGTAGCGGGTAAATCTTATTTGTCTGATAAATGTGTAGATAGTTAGCGTTTTATACAACCCCGATGAGGCCTATAAAGCCAAGATTAGACTGGTGTAAAAAATAAAATTATAGGTTTCAAATATAGAGCTAACTACTGGGAAAAATATGTAAATATACAGATAATAAGCAAAGCCTCGCAAGTCGAAACCTGTTATTTGTCTATAAGAATAACAACTAATCAATCTTAACGTCAAAGGTTCCAGTAACTGAAGGCCTCGCAATAAAGTCTTACGGCTCTAAGATCTGATTTCTTTAAGATGCTATCTAAGGCTTTATTTACGAGATACTTGAAGGTTGTGAAATCGATACCGAGCAATTATAAAACTCTATCCGACTGGTGGCTGTTTAACATGCAAATTGTGGAGTGACGGCAAATTGTCTGCCACTGAGGCTAATATTGAAATATGGTAAGGTTTCGCAGTATACCACTTACTAGGTTTCACTAGGTTTGTTTGTAAGTCAATGGAAACCAGTAAAACGGATAGTTAAGTCCTTAATATAGTCTGAGCTTTAAACTTTAATAATGTTTATATATTTCTGCTTTTAGATTTGATCAAGATAAATATCTGCTTTCCAAAAATGCAATACCATTTGGCCATGGCTGGGACGGAATTATTCAGGGAATCCTAACAAATTGAGAGCAATTTTAGGTAAATGAGCTCCGCCCTACCGACGGATTCGGAAGGGCCGCCCTTCGACTTTAATTTGGATTAGGTATACGCTGATATACATCTGTCATTTCATTCGGAAAATTTCGGTTGATGAACACGAGATAGCTAAACGAAGCTATCGGCTGAAGCTCGAAATTATTTCATCGAATGCGCTAAGTACATATACGAGTATATACGAAAACTTTGATATTAGAGACCGGGGTCAGAGTTTGCAGGCCAACCAAGAGCCTCGGACGTGACTTAACGATTGCTATTAACCGATAACAACTGAGAGAGTGGCTTAACTACTTTATTCAGCAAACAAACAAACATCAGCGATAATGCCGGTCAATATAATAATTATATCAGTTGAGTCTACTGCTTACGCACCTTATCTAACAGAGTAAAAAGACGCAATGGTTTTATTTGCTTTTCTTGTAAGTAACTTTTTACCTCAGCCCGCCTGTAAACATTTGGCTACGTACCTACTGGCTATAGCATGAAAGTACGCCGTTCGAAGTACCCGCATGTTTGGGTAACAAAGAAATAAGCGCACAGGGTTGAAACTTGGAGCAGTGTGTACACTTGTACAGGTCAGTACATGGGATGCTAGAGGGATTGGTTTAGACCTCGTAGGAAGGGGAAAATAGTGTTATCGTGAAATCCCGACAACTTTTCCCGAAAACTCTTACTAACGTTTGCTTATTTTAAATGACGCAGGCGTCTGCGCCATTTCACTTATGGACTGGTCAGGCTAAATTTGGACTTTATACGCTATCTTACTGAATATAAGACGGCATTTTGTAAAACTACTAAGTCTCTTTTTTCATGAAATTGCAAAAAAGGATGAGGATGATCGGAATATCACGAAATATTCTTCTCAGCTAGAATATACGCTTGCACTTGACTGTACCGTGTGTAGGTACCAAATATAAATAATGCTAATTTGAAACAGGAAGAGTGACCCTTATTTCAGAGGAGTAAGGTGGTGATTCGCGTTAGCGCGGAGTGCGGGCGTGTGCAACAATTTCAGAAGAGTTTCAGGACTCCTGTGCTTGTGGCGTACTGTAGCGATGTTGAACAAACTAGCGCGTACACATTTTACAGCGAATAAATTTTCAAATTTTTATGGCCCTGATTTACCTCTTACAGTTAAGTACTTTTACTTAAATATTTTGAACAAGATATGTAGATAGGTATATATATGACACCAAAATATCGCTTAAGGCTGTAAGCTTAACCCGTTGAGAACCTAAATTGTGTGGAATCGATTGTTTTCTTTTGATCTTCTCGAGGCTGTATTAAATATACTTTTCTAAGTTCAATAGAATTGTGCCACAAACTATCCGGCCGTGTGTCCCGACTCAAGACACGCCTAATTTGGCTTTATGAGTCTGGCTTAAGGCGAGTAACGTATATACATAGGGTTGAACACTACAGGAGCCAGTATACATATGTTTACAAGTTTACGAGATATGAGCCCGAGATAAAGTGCCGCATTTGCAAGGAGTTTTATTGGGGTGCTAATAAACCTTGGTCTGAGGTACCAGGTCGGAGGAACGGAGGTACTTCGAGGTCATAAAGTGCTTAAGAGATGGGTAGAAAGTGAAAATTAGGAGGATCGTTTCTGCGTTAGATGGTCAGGATGTGGTTCGTTGAAGTTAAATAGATGTGTGTCACACGGCGCCTGTTCGACGCCACGGTGCGTAGAGTTTCAACAAACCGACAGAGCTTGGCAAACAAACATTCGTTTATAGATACCTATATAACATTAAAGAAGAGCAAAATGGCGGTGTGAAGTTACATAGTCTAGTCGGGTATTGATTCTGGTTGTAGAGACATTTTGAACTTTGATACAACTGTATTTTTTTATTCCAAAGTGTGAAATCCCGATTTTCGCTAAATCGAAATTACAGGAGTTCGATGTATATATGTAGGATGCGAAAAATATAGACGGCTGACTGTGGAACGATAGCATGCTAGTTAGGTGAGAGGTGGAACGCTGAGAGAGGGAGCGAGACGGAAGATATAAGGAGAGAGAGAGAAGGACGACAGAGGACAGAGGACGGAACGTAGGAAGGAAGGAAGTCGGGTCTAAGACGAAAATAAAAATTGAAGTGTTGTAAATCCATCTGCCGTTTTAATTGTACCACCACAAGCCCAACATTCTACAAATTTGGGGGCTCGTCCGGGATTGCGAAGATTTTCAGGGAATCTATCGTACTTTCTCGGGAAACTGGTTGGGTTTTGGTGGTACACGGCACGACGACGACACCGGCCGCCATCGACGTGGTGGCAGTTTACAAGACGCGTATTAGTGCAAGACGACGCTGGTTTGCGACAAAGAAGATAGCTGCTAATCTACCTAACGACGATTACGACGATTTTCAAGACGAAAAATGGGTGGAAACGGCAAAGATCGACGAAACAGTCGCCAGCCCGACTATGACGACGCACTGGAAAACCCGGCAAACAGAGTGGGAACATCAATGTCGAGTTTATCATACATGGAAGACGTAGTACCTATGTTTACGGCGCAGGATAAAACCTATACGGTATCCCGGTGGATACAGGACGTAGAAGATAACGCCGAAATCTTTCAATGGACGCCGGTGCAAACACTTATTATTGCACGACGGGCACTGAAAGGGACCGCAGCACGATGGCTCAGGTCCGAACGTCCATTCAAAAGTTGGGATGATCTGAAGAGCGGAATAAGTAAGGAATTTCCTGACACAATCGACAGCAAGACAATTCATGAACTCATGTCGGCGCGTTTAAAACAAGAAAACGAGAGTTGTTTAGATTATGTGCTTGTGATGAAGGAATTAGGCAAACGTGGTAAAATGCCTGATTATGTGGCGATAAAGTACATAATTGATGGAATAGAAGACGAACCATTGAACAAAGTGATGCTATACGGTGCTACAAGTTACCCTGATTTGAAGGAGAAACTCAAAATATATGAGGCCATGCAAGTAAGTCTGAAAAAAAGTGAGAAAAAAACAAGCGCTCGAAGTGAAAGAAGAAGTGCTCAAACAGTGAACACTAAGCGTTGCTTCAACTGTGGAAACAAGGCCCACTTGTCGTCAGAGTGCCCTAGTAAGGAAAAAGGACTGAAGTGCTTCAGGTGTAATGAATTTGGGCATATCTCAACACATTGTATGAAGAATCGCCCGGTGGGTGAAGCAACATCAGCACGAAGTTCGTCAAGGACGGTTGAATCAAGTCGAGCCAGCGGAAAAGCATTCTCTGCTAACTTCACGTCGGACAGTCAGAAGGTTGAGTTTGGCAACAGCTGTGACAGTAAGATAGCGTCAGCTGACCATTTGGATGCTTATTGTGACAACAATCGATGCGGTAATCTCACGAAGAAAATGATAACAGTGAACGAAGTGCACATGAATGCCCTGATTGATTCTGGAAGCGAAGTTAACCTGTTATCTAACGAAGTATATGAACTAATTGGTGCCCCGAAGTGTGAAGAATCTTTATCTGTGTTTTCTGGACTGGGATGTAGTAAAGTAACTGCGAGCAAGAAGTTGTGTACAACAGTGAATATTGACGGACACGAGTACGAAGTTTGGTTCTATGTGATACCTAAAGACAGTATGCCTTATAGTGTAGTAATAGGACAGGATTTTTTATGTCGAGTAACAGCAATATTTTCCCACGGTTCTGTGAAAATAGTGCCGAGTGCAGACGAGTGGCTGAACAAATTGAATTGTTTTATGTGCCATCCCTTTGTTATAGGTACAGTCGATGAGGTAAGAAAGAAGGAAGTTATGGAGTGTGTGGAGAAATATAACCCAGTTCAAACTAAAGAAGCGCCTATCCAGCTGAAGATTGTTCTCAAAGACGATATTCCAATTGCTCAACGACCCCGACGTTTATCGTTGAGTGAGAGGGAGACAGTGGATAACCAGGTATCGGAGTGGCTGAAAGACGGGATCATACGAGTAAGTTTTTCTGAGTATTCTTCACCAGTAGTATTGATTAAGAAGAAAGATGGTACCACGAGAATATGTGTTGATTATCGACCCATAAATAGGAAGATGGTCAAGGACGAATTTCCACTTCCTATTATAGATGACTTAATAGATAGACTTAAAGACGCTAGAGTATTCAGTGTACTGGATTTGAAAAATGGATTTTTTCACCTGAAAGTAAGTGAAGAGAGTATAAAGTACACAGCGTTCGTGACGCACAGTGGTCAGTATGAGTTTTTGAGAGCTCCTTTTGGACTCTCAGTCTGCCCGAAGTATTTCATGAGATTTGTGTCTATTATCTTTAGGGAACTGATTGCTAAAGGAATAATAATAATATTTATTGACGACATACTGATTCCAGCTGGTAATGAAGCCGAGGCTGTGGAAAGATTGAAAGAAGTATTAGCAGTTGCATCCGAGTATGGTCTCCAGATCAACTGGAAGAAAGCATCTCTGCTGTGTCACCAGATAGAATACTTGGGGCACATTGTTGAGAATGGACAAGTGAGACCATCGAGGGATAAGACGGAAGCTGTAACCAGGTACCCTGAACCTAAGACTATTAAACAGTTGCACAGTTTCATAGGATTAACCTCATACTTCAGAAAGTATATAAAAGACTTTGCTGTAATAGCCCGGCTGTTGACAGATTTATTAAAGAAAAATGTAAATTTCTTATTTGATGACGAACATCGAAATGCATTCAATATTTTGAAAAATGCATTATCCAGTAGCCCAGTACTTAGAATTTACGATCCCAAGTTGCCTGCAGAGCTTCACACTGATGCTTCAGCTGTGGCATACAGTGCTATATTGTTGCAAAGAGATAGTACTAGTGAACTACACCCTGTTCACTACTACAGTAGAAAAACTAACGATGCAGAGAAGAAATATTCTAGCTATGAACTGGAAGCGTTGGCTATAATTGAAGGTGTGAAGAAATTTAGGCATTACTTATATGGAAAGCACTTTAAGATTGTTACTGACTGTCAAGCATTCCAAATGACGTTGAAGAAGAAAGATTTGACTACTCGAGTTGCCCGGTGGGTATTGCTACTTGAAGAGTATGATTATACCGTTGAGCATCGACCCGGTAGCAAGATGCAGCACACGGATGCTTTGAGCAGAAACCCATACGTTGGTGCCATAGAACTGCACCTGCATGATCAGATACGTCGAGCACAACAATCAGATGAAGGATGTAAGGCTATAATCGAGATATTGATGGATAGAACGTATGAAGACTATATTCTAGATAACGGATTACTGTACAAAGGATTGAACAAAAGGTTGGTAGTACCTAAATGTCTAGAAGCAGAAATTATGAAGAGAGTCCACGAGCGAGGCCATTTTGGAAAAAAGAAGATGACAGAAATGTTAGAAAAAGACTACTTTATCCCACATGTGAGTAAAAAAATTGATAACTTTTTACTTACCTGTATACCATGTCTGTTGGCTACGAAGAAGGAAGGCAAACAAGAAGGATTTTTGAATAGTATCGACAAAGAAGGAGTTCCCTTACACACATTGCATTGTGACCACATAGGACCTTTGACGCAGACACGAAAACAGTACAATTACATTTTAACTATTGTCGATGCATTCACAAAGTTTGTGTGGTTATTTCCAGTGAAGGGAACAACGAGTAAGGAAACTATAGATAAATTGTTGATTCATCAGCAAACGTTTGGGAATCCTACACGCCTGATAACTGATAGAGGTTCTGCATTTACCAGCAATGAATTTAAAGAGTATTGCCAGAGGGAGAACATTCAACAGATAACGATTACGACGGGAGTACCACGGGGAAATGGACAGGTGGAGCGTATTCATCGAATAATGATTGCAATATTAACCAAACTCTGCATTTCAGATTCCCAGCAGTGGTATAAGCATGTCAGTCGAGTACAACAGGCGCTAAATAGCACCTATCAACGGAGTGTCGATACCACACCATTTGAGCTTATGGTGGGAACGAAGATGAAGAATAAAGAGGACGTCGAGATTTTTGATTTATTACAGAAGGAGAATGAAGAAAACTTCATCGAAGGAAGAGAAGATCTGAGAAGGATGGCAAAACAACAAATTCTTAAGGTACAAGAAGAAAATTGTAGGACCTATAACAAAAGACGAAAAGAAAGTCAGAAATACCAAGAGGGAGATATTGTCGCTATCAGACGCACGCAGTTTGGACCCTGCCTCAAGTTGAAACCAAAATACCTTGGACCCTACCAGGTAGTCAAGACGAAGCGCAATGATCGTTATGATGTACTGAAGATGGACCCTACCAATGAAGGACCGTCCAAGACTTCTACCTCCGCCGACTATATGAAGAGATGGCCAGACACGGCTGATGATGAAGGCCTAGGTGAGTGAACTTGTCACGGACTGGTTCAGTTTGTTCAGTCATGAGTTGGTTGGATCTAATGTAAATAATTTATTTTCTATATTATATGGCTTAAAAGTAGCGATAATTTCCTAATTAAGTAAAGCTGAGATACCTACCATGGTTATAATAAGATTTTGTTATGATAGCAGATATAAGAGAGTGTTGAATTGATGTAAGCTCGATAAGTTATAATAAGTCGAACAGTTGTTAATGTAGCATATTATAGTTATGTAAAAGTAGATAAAGATGTAGGTACCAGATGTTAAGTTAAAGTTGTAACCCTGAAGTATGTGAAAATGTTCTGTAATGTTGTAATCTAAATTAGATAATAGTAAACTAAGTGTTGCTAAATGATGTAAGTACCCATAAAAGTTAAGTTGTATGGTTGAAAGATTGTTTGTAAGGAATATGACAGAGTGAAAACCTGAATGAGGTAAAAATGTAGTAAATGTTAGTACCTACTATAAGGATATGTTGTGAACTAAGATAATTAAAGTTTGTTTGTTTAACCCTAGACTAGACAATAAGTGTAAAAGCCATTAACCTAAGCGTGAGATGTAAATGAGGTTTATATAAGTTTATATTTTTTGTTTAATCCTAGATGAGATAAGGCAAGAGCTATTAAGTATAAGATGTAACCTGAGATGAGAGTGTTGTACTTATGACGAGTGAATGAGGATGAAAGGGGAAGGTTGAGTGAGAAGCCTGACTGGGGACAGTCAGATTGCAGGAGGGCCGAGTTGTAGGATGCGAAAAATATAGACGGCTGACTGTGGAACGATAGCATGCTAGTTAGGTGAGAGGTGGAACGCTGAGAGAGGGAGCGAGACGGAAGATATAAGGAGAGAGAGAGAAGGACGACAGAGGACAGAGGACGGAACGTAGGAAGGAAGGAAGTCGGGTCTAAGACGAAAATAAAAATTGAAGTGTTGTAAATCCATCTGCCGTTTTAATTGTACCACCACAAGCCCAACATTCTACATATATTAGTCCGAAAGTACGCGAGTTTCATCGAAATTACAGGAGTTCGATGTATGTTAGTCCGAAAGTACGTGAGTTCGATATACGTATAATTATTGCAATTTTTAATTGCTAGTTACGGCGTTATCGTCAAGAGAACGATGTGTGTCTCTCAGTTGTAAAAACCGTGACGTTTTAGATACTAATTATGTTATATAAGCTTAGATGCCAAGAATCTTGACCAAAAATCGCCTCTATCAACCTCCTATGCGGAGTTTCCGGCATCAAATAAAAATATGTAATAAAACCTTTTCATTCCGCCGTTAATGAGTTCCCGAGCCCAACCGCGCTGACGTTGGATTAGGGATGGAGTACTAATGAAATTCGATCAGAAGTCACTTTGGTTCCAATGTGATTTAATTTCACGATGAACGCTTTCACGAAACTAACTGAACTAAAAAACGTGATATGCTTCAAATGCATATCACATTTTTGTAAATTGTGAAACGTTACGTGTTTCTTCTACATTACCGTAAGCATTCTTCACTCTGTCCATATAACTTGCACAACTCAACACTTTGGATTCTATAATCCTGTGCATTAGTAATGTTTAATAAGTTTACTGAAAATATCTTTTAAATATTGGAATTAAATTCGAGCGAGTTCAGAGCGAGAACCGACAGTACCCCAACTTTCCCGTAAAAACTGCAACGTTGCTTGATAGCGCTAAATCTTTTTGCTCGCCAAGGTGATTTAGCACAGAAATTAATAAGAAACCGCCTTTGAGATTGATTAGGAGCGAGAATTACGAGAGCCTTACACTTAATGACTGGAGGTTCTAACGCTAGCGTCTTTCGTGGCTGTTATGCGCGTAAAATTACTTGGAAATTATCTCGTTCAATCATGACGTGGGGTTGCTATATCTGTTTAATTAATCATGACGCTGGGAAAGCGTGTGTTGTGAATACATGTTTCTTATAATAGTAACACTGACAGGTAATGGATAAACTTTTGTGGTAGAAGAAAATGCCGTAATGTATGATTCTAACAGTAACTTGTGACAGCGATATTCTTGTTTATGCCTAATCGAAGTTACTGATATGAAAAGTGGTTAGGCTGCCCATTGAATTTTAATAATTAAGTTATACAGATTGTCTTAAAACATCTTAGTGCTATATCTAAATACTTCGCCAAATCTCTTAAAGCTGTTCCGGCAGGGGTCCTTGAGAGCCAGCGCCATTCTAACCTCCGACCACATCGTCACCTAAGACCAGGGGGCTTACCATGACGTCTTATTGCGATCCAATTGACGCCCTAAACAGAATCGTTTTACTTATTCGTACCATGACGTCTTGTTGTGACATCTCGACGCTCAATGTAGGTTGATTTTAAAGCTAAAAGGATTGACGTCTAACTAAATGATATCTAAAGCCATGTATTACTGTTATTTAAAGTGAAACGATTATGTTTAGGTCCACAATTTGATCGCAGTAAGTCGTCATGGTAAGCCCCCAGGTGAGATAGAGGTTAAATGCTAGACTATAAATACAAACATAATACCTATTGTATAAGAAACCTTCCATTAAAATTACTCAATTGTTGATCCAACCTATTTAATTAATGGATTTGTCACTGTTCATATCACAAACAGAAAAAAAACAACTATAAAATATCGATAAATAAAATACGATGAAAAAGTCCCAGTAAATAAATAAAACCCAATTTCTGAGTACACGAAATTACCTAAAAAGCTTACCTACATTTTACCTTTGTTCAAAAGCCTCGGCTCTAATCAACCTGGATCTTATGAAACAAAAGCATTTGACCCGATTCCATCAAAGGCTGCGGTCGCGAGGTTTCAAGTAGAAAGAGGAATTCGAATTTACGACCGTTTTGCTTCCGCCGTATCGAGCTCTTTGAATTCATAAGTACGATACCTTTAGTTACCTTCCTTTTAGATGGTTTTAATGCCGAACGGTTGTGGTTTTACTTTGGGAACTATAAGTAGGCACTTTTAAGTGGTCACTGTGGCCCGGATTTTACGATGCTAACACAGTTTCAGAGAGTTCTCATAGATTTGTGTAAAAAGGAAGTCTGAGAAATCGCTAAGGCTACCCATTGTTGCACACAATAGCAGATTGTTTCCTGTGACTATTTATTTTTATGTATCTGCGATCGAGCTTCGATCGGCGTTTTTTTTTTCGGGTAGTTGAAACCTTATATTATATAGAGACAAAAGCTTGTTAAAGGAGTTTTTTAGGGGATTCGTGAAGTACAAGTAATGACACAGAAATTGCTCGTATATAAAGTCATTCGTAATATACATTCAATCTGACGTTTTATCTATCTCACTAATTTATCTAACATTCTATCTAATCTAATAACTTTGACCTAATCTAGAGATCTTTCGGGCGGGCAGAAAGCGAATGTTTTTCCTACCTTATCCCAGTCACGGTGCCGGACTTGAAGTACCTATTCCGGGAAAAGATATAATAAAATGTGTAAACACACGGAACTGCGTTTTGTGGAAGACGCTATTAACCGCTATTACAGAGTCTCTCAAAGTTACTTTGCAGTAAAAGTCTACGTAACTATAACTTACGACAAATATTATAATTTAAAGTATCTAACCTAATAAACAGACATAATACCCCATTATATTTATGGTTACTTCTAAACAAATAAATATTTATACATAAAAAATACAGAACAACATTGCCAATTATAATTTTTTATACGTACTAGGTACTTAGATCTGTATATATAAGACATAATTAAACCTACAGTAGGTATTTACAACTGAAATACTTGCTTAAAATTTTAATAAATCCTTTCGTGATTCGCAAAAGATTTTTTTAAAGACAAAGCTTTTAAAACGTCAATGTGGTGGACAATTCAAAAACTGCGACGCCTCCGTTAAAATGTATAACCCGTATGTTTCCTCCCACAGTTGGCGCAAAACTTATTGGAGTGTTTTCCTTTAAATTTAGGGCACCGTACGTGACCTAGCCGGGCGGTGGCAAGACGAATTACGAGGGAACTTCGCAACGCTCAAAATATAGAACGTTACCCTAGAGAGGGTGGTCACGTACTGGAAGCTGCGCTAGCTGTGGCATAGCTTTAGTGCAAGAGTCCATCGGTCCGTTTTGGCTCTGAACTGAGGTTCTTTAAATTCAAGTTCAACCGTTTGTAGCATCATAGTGTAGCATCAGATAAATTCCTTTTTAGACGCTGTACGTTAGGCAACCCGAGTTGAGGCATTTAGCTTTTCAGGTAATTTGCTTCATAAACATTATTTTTAGACGTTTTGCTACTTAATCATTATGTGTTTTCGATATTCCAATCATAAAGTATTGGTCAGGGCTATTATTCCAGTTCGACAACCAGAAAAAAGTAATATGAAACACCAGCGTTACTAAAAACCTCATATTTTTTGCCATCCTAAGTGATATTGAAACTGACGGCTCGTTTGGCGTAGTGGCTGAGCAATCAGACTGCTGCGCTAAGGGTCGCGGGTTCGATTCCCGCCCGGAACAAATATTTGTGCGATTCACAAATATTTGTTTCTGGTCTGGGTGTAATGTGTATGTGAAATTATATGTCTGTAAACGGTACCCACGATACAGAAGCAATCCTAGTGTGGGGCTACGTTAAAAAAAAACACCTATGTAAAAAAAAGCAACAGTAAGTATATATAATTATTACGCAACCTACAGAAGTCGCTCCTGCTCGTGGTCACACTGGATACTAGTGGCAAAGTGGCGGGACCATGGTCCACGTTGGTCCACCAGCCATCGCTTAGCATCGCCCATCCACCACTGCCCACCGCGCCCTACCTAAGGGTCTTGTAATGCGACGTATAGTTAATACGTTTACGGAGTTACACGAACAGCCGTGATTTCTGCGAATTTGTGCAGTTGAGAGATCCCGAATGGGTGTTCGGATAACTGAGTTAGTATGTGTTGGGAAATATGGTGATTCGGTTTTGAGTTAGTTTAGCGTTAGAGGAGGTTTGGTCTGGACGATTTATTGTTTGTTGTGATAATTTGACTGATTGGTAGAAGCAAGTTATCAGTATTTATCTTGCTAAGTTTATCAATCAATCAATCATATTAACGTAGTGAAATACTAAGTTAGTATGATTCATTGATAGATAAACCCTTGTATTGGGGAAGGTACTGTGCCATGTAATACAGTTAATACTAGTTGATACAGTAGACAGTGTCCCTAGTGTGAGTTTTTACGAGCTCGATATAGTACCTGTCAACTAACGCGTTTGTTTAAGATCCTGTACCGGTGCGTTTATGAACGAATAATCTTTATACAAAGCGCTAGTTGACGCGTACTATGTCGAGCTAGTAAAAACACACTAGGGGTAAACAAAACAGGTAACAGGAGCGCACTTACTGATGTGTTTCGTAACTATTTGCTCCTAAATATCTAAGAAACATGTAGGTAAGTACCCAAGGTTTTTGATTAAATATTATTATTATTAAAAATCGTAGATCGATTTTTGAAGACAAGCGAAGACGACCCCAAGGCATGTTCAGTTGTTAACTCGTTCATATTAATTATGTAATTGCAAGAAACACAGACAATTAAATGCTAACAGGTCTTGCAAACATGAATACTGATTAGTCGAATACACATATTGATCATAACTCATCTGCCAACTTGTAGGAGCGAGTTGGCAAGGAAGCGGGCACATTAAGATAACCGCCATGTTAATTTATTATTTTCAGTCCATTAACTCGGACGCTCGAGTACGTTTGTCGTGGCGTGCATAGTAATGGTGCTACGGAATTGTTTGGAATACCATTCGGTTATTGAAGATTTAGTCAAAAGTTATAATGTTGGAGAACGATATATTTGAGACCACTCAATTCTATCGATTTGGTGGAGACGAAGAGATGTTTTTTTCCGTAGAATTTGTCATGTTTCTGTAGAATTTGTCCAGTTACCTGAAAAATGTGACAAGTTTAGCAATGCGCATTTGTCGCAGTTGTTAGTCACAAGCATTGTCAATGAAGCAATTACGTTCTCATGTGTTCTTACGTCCAGAAGTGTTTTTCCATTTCACTGCTACATGATATAATAGTAGGTTTGCCTTTGACTGATGGTACGCATCACAGAGAGTAATCGTTCTTTGGAAATTACATTTCCTAGATATAATTTGTATGGTAAGACAAACTGCTACCGATTTACACTAAGATAAGATAATAGACCGATGGTTTACCAAAAACTAGGCCTATACACTCCAAAAATTCCAAAATCCAAAACAAAGTTAATATTTACCAAACTTCAGAAACGCCTTTTAATTGCCTGAAACTCCAACAAACAAGTTTCCCGAAAGTTACACTTTCGAGTTTCCGCCGGGGCCTGGTTTGAAAGGGTCGTGAAAGTTTCAGGGGCCAACAATGCTCAGCGATGATTGATGGGCTGGAGCTTCATGATGAAAAGGTGGAAATTCGTTTCAATTGATTGTTTTGATGTAGATCCGATCTTGGCGAGGAGTTTGTGGAATTAGGGTCGGCGCCTCTCCTTGTCTGGTTGTTTATTGGCAATTAGTGGCACAAAAAACAATTGAGTGACGATGTGATCAGTTATTTGTATGATGATAAGTACCAGACATGGTTAAACCAGTTGCTGTACCTTTTAATTGGAAAATATTGAGCTGTATAGGTGTACGAGTATACTGCATCCGTCACCATTTGACATGGGCCCGAATGTCTCTTTACTCTTTGTGATTTCTTAGGAAACAGTGCTTTTCGAACCGGAACACAGTGATATTGCCCACCACTGTTTTCTAGTCGAAAACCTAGCAAATTTACTATCAAACAAAAAAGACTATTTACGGAGAAAACCAAGTACTGCACTGCAACATACTAGGAGTATAACGAAAGTTTTTGTAAAAGCCGAGTAAAATCCGACATCTCACAAGAAGTAAAGCTGGGTTTACACCGTGGAACGGTAAGCCTGACTGTCTGACACTGCTCGACTGGCCGAGTTCGCTCGAGCAAGGCACGGGCTCAAGAAATTCTAAGCGCGACGCGACAAAGGAATTTCTATCCACAGATTATTAACTAAAAGGAAAACAGTGTTGCGCTGCGGGACCATGTCATGCATAAAGTAAGTGAGCTAAGAAATTTCGGGCACCTCTGTCACAGTGTTATAACAGTGGGATTCCTACACAAACACATTACAGTTTATTTTGTAGATGGCATGTGGTCTGTTATGAACTTTACCAATGACACGAACAAAACGAACTATACTGAAGAAGCGAACGAATAGGGTTGGGTTCTACGCAGAAACCAGTGCAAATTGGTCACACGTCACTATAGTCCCAAATCGATGAAAAAAATGAAAGTAACAAAATAAAATACAAAATAAATAAATAAGTATGGATTTAGGAATAGTAACGTGACTACTTCCGATTATAAAGGATTCTTGGATATACGCAAAAAGTAACGCTACTATTCTAATTATAATTTAAATTACTGTACCGATGCACACTGATTATAGCAAGTTTGCTATAACCAGTATGTCCCGTAACGGAAGTTCCCTTACTGTATCTCACGGGGTACGTATGCAAGGCAGGCTACACACTACACACTCGAAGCGCAATGCTTTTAGCGCTTGCTGGAGTGAAAATCATTTTAAGGCACCTGAAGAGCATTGTCGTGTGTGCAAAATTTTAGAAGACCTATTTCTTAAATTTTCATAATGCTACAAAATTAGGAGTAGAGGCTGAAGTGTTTTGGTAAAAGCATATTCTTGCTGTATTGCTTACATTGCTAGCTCAAATTAAATTTTTATGCAAAAGTAAGTTCAATTTTAAGGCTCTGAACTTCATTAAATGAACTGAGTTTGTGGCAATATCAGACGTTAGATTAATATACGAAACGGATATTTGCAACATAATTATTAGGTAGAGATAGATACCTATGTATTTTTAACGGACTCAAAAAATATTTTTATTTTCTGTTTTATTTGCTGCTGCAAGTATTTTCATGTTTGACTATGATTAAATTGTCATCCCTCATTTCGAAATTTAATTTAAGATTAATCGTGCAAAGACTCCTGCAAAAAATGTCTAGGAAAGAATGGCCTCAGTTTCATAGTTTCACATACAAAACTCTTCGCTAACGTTATTAACATCTAACAAGATATAAGCTGGCACCGTTAAAACGCAGCGCTCTTGGTTGAAAAGCTTAACGCATTCTAGCGAAATAATAGGCTTTTTCGGAGCGAACTCCGCCATTTTCACGACAGTGTGTTAAGCCTTAAAAAGCATGTGTATAAACGGGAAGATATTGTGGATATTTCAAGCCGTTAGAGTAGCTTTCTCTTTGCTAACTGCAGAGGAATGTGCCTAAGAATAAAACGATAGACATGTGTTGCTTAGTCCATAAAATAGTAGAATATCCATAGAACAGAATATAATATAAAATGCGAGATTCTACTCCACTGGCCATAAAAATATATAACGTATATTATTATACAGAAGGAGCTTTAGCTAAATCTAAAGAACAATGGGTGGGCTTATCGCTAAAGGCTATCACTTCCAGTCAACCTTTGCATGGAGAGAGATAATAGATTCAGAGGAGGTTAATGTGATTTTTTTAGCATTTTGCTGGCCTCAGTTGATTACGAAACTATCACTGCAATTTGCCAAAGATAGTTTGCCAAATGCCCAAGATACATTAGTCCTATTGCAATTTCGAATATAGAAGTAACACGATTTTAACACAACCTACGTTTTTTATACTACAGAGAAGACGAGCTGATTTACGTAATGGTAAGAGGTACACCTGACCAGAACAGACCAATTTGCTACCAATAGATTGAACTGCGCTCGTCACCCTGTGTCATATTTATGGCCAGTAATTTTACTGGAAACAGTATCCTATTCAAACCAAAACACAGTAATGTTTGGACACTATTTTGTCGGATGGTTATCTGTGACAAGGCAGACTTGCAGAAGAGGCCTACCACCAACTAATCAATCTGTGTTTGGTTTGGAGTTTCCTTTCTGCTTGTGGACAAATAACTGACGAACCTCATCTCTGATTAAATAGATATGCTACCTACCAGGCGGCTTCTTACAGATTGGGCATCATCATCATCATCATCATCATTAATTTGCATCCCATTAAGTAGGGTTGGCACATAATGGTTTATCCTTCCACTCACTCCTGTCAGCTGTCATATCTGCACTAGCTTCTTTCTTACATACCCTCCTTCACACAATCCATCCATCTCTTTATCGGTCTCGCGCGACTCATTCGTTCATCCGCATTCATACTCATTCATATTCATTCATACGGGTTCATAGCTAGATTTTTTTTTAAAGTATTCTTAGCTTAAAATCCAATATCATAATTGCCCGCTAACAGTAAACCGAAACAGTTTCCACGGTGTATTTCATTTCCAATGGCTACATTGGATTCTGAATATACAGTGCATTGTCCACTGGAGAACCACAAACCTACACGATGTGTAATAGCGCTACTATCTACGCTTCTGCACCCAAGTGTAACAGCCGGAGAGGCCGCGGCCAACCTGACTAAGGTAGGCTTACTCACAATATTCATCGTGTGAAATTAATAGAGGCTCTTTAATTAAAGGCTTGCTAAAATATATAAATGTATTGAATGTGAAGTTTTCTATTTGTTTCTATCTATTTGTCTGTTTGTTTGTTCTTGCGTTGCTTTACTTTGAATTTATTACTATGTTTTGACTATAAAGTGTCTTAAAACGCCTCAATTTTTCTTAAAAGTTACTGAGTAAACAGGTGCCTTCAAAGTAAATAGTTTTGTTATTTCTTTATTACGTTGGTATGTATAACTACATAATAATGTTTGGATTCATAATTATTAGACGCGTTATGGAAACTTTACGATGTCTCAATTCATACCTTAATAATCTTGACGTCCGCCTCTTACACTACTTACTATGTAGAGCTAAGCTTAGATTTCGTGTGTGCAGTTTTTATGGTCGTTAGTGCAAACAATACCATTGTATTTTTAACATTTTACGGCTTTTGTGTTCTGGTAAAATTGCAGTTTTCTTGGCTACAAACAAAAAATAATAAAAATAATAATTACCTTGTTTCACACAATGCTACTTTTGGTATATTTAAATTCATGAAACATACAGCCAGATAATAATATCAAATTAAAGATTGTAGAGCGTTGTTGTAGCTGGTATTAAAATGGGTAAAAAAAGGGATAGGAGGTGAAATTGATATAAAGTTTCGAAATTCAATATTTTCGTCCCATTAGGTCGAGCCCGTGGGACGAGACACTGAATAAGCCTCCAATTGTACGCAAAATTACTCAAGTGAGAAAAATCCAGATTTTTACAAAAAAAAACAACGTAATCTGATGTTTTTCCCCTAAACGTTTTTAACGTTTAGGGGAACTTTATATTATTAGATGGTAAACAACAACAAACAAGCGAGGTACCAGGAACGAATTTCCTTTTGTAACTGAACGTAAATAATTAATATTAAGACGTTATTGACTCGAATACCTGAGGCCTTTGATAATTTAATAATATCAAAGCCGGGCGTGGGAGTATCAATTAAAAAGTTTCGGAAAAGGGAACAAATCTGAGAAATTCTGTTTGATAGAATTTCTTTGTAAAATTATGTTAATTCTTTTGTAATGTCTTATTAAAGCTATAGGTAGGTAAGTACCTATTAAAATGATGTTTGAAGAAGTTTTTTTTTATGTTAAGTCGGGTCTTCTGTGCGTGTTTTTATGGAACATTACACAAAAATAGCACACCAAAACAAAATAACGTCAAAACAAAGAGGCGTGGCTTTATAATTATAGTATAAGTATAATTATAGTTTGTTTGCTTTTATGGTTTTATTAATTTGTTTATGAGATTGAAGAGTTTGACTTGTAAAAGTGCGATTTTATTGCCTATTTACAATTTACAATAAATGATTTGACTTTGACTTTATACATTTTTCTATGCAAACGATAGAAGATTTAGTTTGTCTATGAGCAAACAATGTTTTATGTTTCCCGCTTTTGATGAGCTGTTTTTGTGTAATGTTCCGTAAAAACACGCGCAAGAGACCCGGCTTTAGACGCACAATGTGTCGCGCTAATGACAGTTCTCAAAGACGGTTGGAAAATAGGTATTTCATTAACGAGCTACCCACCTACCTGTTGGTTACGAAGGATGGCTCCAAAGCCGGTCGAGTCAGGGTCCAGTGGTCAAATTATAACTTTGAACTAGGGAAGGTGCATTCCTTGCATTTACAATGCGGGGTCCAAGTTATAAGTGACGAGACAATAATTATTTTGTAAACTTGAGGGGCCGGTAAAAAAGTTATTTTTCCAAGTTTTTGCGTTTGGTTTCAAACTTAGCTGGGTAAATAAATGATGCACAAACTCATAATAGGTGACGCATTTTTATTCAATACAACTAAAAACGCGCTACATACTGCGACTAATCAATGGTGTTAGGCCAAAATTTTTAACAGAAGTTCCGTAATGAACTTTACTGTAATACAACATTTCAATTCAATCGATTTTACGATGCGCAAACGCATAGAAGACTAACAAACATTAGTTTTTTATAATTTGCATTTAGTACTTGTTTATATCTTACTAATATTATAAAGCCGAAAGTTTGTGAGTGTGTGTGTATGTTTGTTACCTCTTCACGCTCAAACGGCTGGACCGATTTCGATGAAATTTTGTATAGGGGTAGATTGGACCTATGAGACGGACATAGGCTATCTTTTGTCTCAAAAAATAATCTCGAAGGGGATGAAATAGGGGTTGAAAGTTTGTATGGGGAATCCATAATTCTTCAAGTTAGGGATCTGAAAATTCTTATTTAGGCTTTTGGTAATAAATAAATAAATACGGGTTTCAGCTTTTTTGCAAAATCATCCCTAAAGGGGGAAAAGCAAGGGGGTTGAAATTATTAGGTATTCTTTAGATGCACCCCCAACGGACCACAATAAACGGCTGAACGGATCGTTATTTAGAGAGGGAGAGTGCGATGGGAGGAAAGGGGGGAGAGTGCGGGGAGGGGAGAAGGAGAAAGGAGGAGAGTGGGGGGAGGAGGAGTAGATGGTAGAGTGGGGGGAGAAGAGGGTAGAGTGGGGAGAAAGACGGGGAGAGCGGGAAGAAACCGGGGAGAGTGGGGGATAAAGAGGGGAGACTGGGAGGAGAAAGAGAGGAGAGTGGGATGAGAAAGAGGGGAGAGTGGGGGGAGAGTAGGGAGAAAGAGAGGGAGTGGGGAGAAAGAGGGGGAGTGGGGAGAAAGAGGGGGGAGTGGGGAGAAAGAGAGGGGATAGCGGGGAGAAAGAGGGGAGAGTGGGGGACAAAGAGGGGAGAGTGGAGGGAGAAACAAAGGAGAGTGGGGGGAGAAAGAGGGTAGAGTGGGGGGAGAAACAGGGGAGAATGGGATGAGAAAGAGGGTAGAGTGGGCTAAAGAGAAGGGAGAGTGGGGGGAGAAATAAGGTAGAGTGGGGAGAAAGAGAGAGGAGAGCGGGGGGAGACAGAGGGGACAGTGGGGTGAGAATGAGGTGAGAGTGGGGTGATAAAGAGAGTAGAGTAGGGGGAGAAAGAGGGAGAGTGGGGGAGAAAGAGGGTAGTGCGGGGGGGAGAAAGAGTGGAGAGTGGGGGAGAAAGAGGGGGAGAGTGGGGGAGAAAGAGGGGGAGAGTGGGGGAGAAAGAGGGGGAGAGTGGGGGAGAAAGAGGGGGAGAGTGGGGGAGAAAGAGGGGGAGAGTGGGGGAGAAAGAAGGGGAGAGTGGGGGTAGAAGGAGGGGAGAGTGGGGGAAATAGGGGAAGAGGGGAGAGTGGGGGGAAATAGGGGAGAGGGGAAGAGGGGAGAGTGGGGGGAGAGAGAATTTAGTTCGCAGATAGGTTATTCTATATCTTCTAACTTAGGACATAGGCTACGAACATATTATTAAGTCATCATCATAATCATCGCCGTTTTCTATCAATGCGATAAAAACTTAAAAACTACCCAATGTGCGTAAAATTTCGTTGATAGGTTATCTCGCAACTTACGACTTAGGCTTTAATTCATCATCATCATCACCACTGTTTTGCATCAGTGCAATAAAAACTGTGACAAACTACCCCATTGGCATGAAATTTGGTATTTTTATAGCTTATATATTACCTTATACCCCAACTTATACATACACAGTGGCCTAAAAACTGTGAAATAGTACCTTAATTTGCATAAAATGTATTATGCAGATAGTTTAGAGACACAATATAGGCTACAGATCATCATCATCACCATCATCATCACTGTATTTATAATAACTGTGAAAATAACTGTATTTTCTCTGACACAATGTTACATGTCGTATCTAACAGCCACCGGCCCTATAGGTTTTATAATGTGAAACGCGGGTGAAACCGCGGGGCGCAGCTAGTTTATTCATAAACGTCTTCTTAATACTGCAGTAAACCGCTTTTGCCTTGAACCAGCTGCAACAACTGGAAGTTTTCCAATAAACGTTACGGGACCCAGGACGAATGTCGTTGCGGTCACGGCTTGCATTGTTGTGCGCCGTCATTGATTAAAACCACGTTGTAACCACTTTTCACCGGTTTGGAGCGGTTACAGACCGGTTTTAACTATTTTCCTCCGGATAAAACTGGTTTTACTCTTTTAAACCGTTTTGTTTGGTTTGGGGTTGGTTGGTGTACTATTCAATTATTCATAGCGTTTAGATAAATAATTTGCTGGAGGAATTTTATTGTTTACGTTGAAATCAACCTCATATTATTAGCTGATAAAACGGGTGAAATTAATAGAAATTGACTAGTTTTAATAATCTGTCGCACAAATAGGTAAGTACATAGGTTCTGAAAAAATAATTACTAACAAATCATATATCAAATATGGGGTTGTACTGAAATAAATAATTTTTATTTTATTTAATTTTATTGCAGTGGGTTTTTTTATTTTTACAAAGGAGATATATAATAATCTATATTACGCAAGTGTAGGTTGTAATTATCAATTTAAAAAGTTTCAGCTTATTATTTGATTTGAAAGTGTTCAATTTAATAAAATTATTTTTATCAAGACAGCATCTGATTTATTTATTGAAGACTTTCATACATAATTACTCGTTAGACGAAGTATAGCTTAAATTTTGTAAAACTGAAATACCAAATAAACAGAAGAAAGTGCCATTGGCTCATGCAGCGCCTTAACTACATCAAAAAAAAAAACTAAAACTGAAAGTATTACAGTAAACTAAGATTTAAGTTACAGGTAACTAATCCAATAATTTTCACCTGTGTCACGAGAAGTAAGCAGGTAAAAAAAAACAATCACGTTTCGCGTCGAATCTGTAAGAAGAACTCATCAAACACCCGATACCGTGTCAAAACCGAGTTCATAGAAAAACCGATGAGCGTGTGGTGCATTTTATAAGCGGAGCGGGAAGTGTTATTTTTGACACTAAGCATAATAACAAGACTGTAAACACATGATAGTATATTGTATAAAATATAAAAATAGATAGATAGAAGAAAATGATAGCACCTATATTGAGAAACAAATGCGTCGAACACACGCATAGTTCTAGAACCACAATTGTCTATTTCCCCATGTATAGGATTCCCATAATTTAATGGAATTAGGATTTACGAGGACTACCAACCACAAAAAATACAACATGATGAAGTATTTGTGTAGATCACACAAAATGTGTTTGCTCAGAACAGGAATCAAACCCAAGTTTTGGGACGAGTCTATGATTACATGATTTGTGCTACTGAAGTCAACATATTATTATTCATGATCACGCCGATAAGCTTCCGAACGCTAACAACCTTGAGATATTAGATATTATTAATTGCGTTTCATTAGCAATAGTATTTGTTTGTTTGTCGTATAAGTTATGGCGACCTCTAGTATTACAGTTTGGCTGGCAGCTCGAGGGCCTCTGACGTGCCTTAACGACTGCGTTAGTATTAAAAATAAGTACTTCTATTCGTATCATTTGATATAGTGGTTAAACTAAATTAAGATAAATTCGTTTTTTTTTCAAATTAAATGTGGATCAACCGCTAATCAAACCGCTATCCGCTCCCACCTTGATCCGTCTCCAAACGGTATACTCCGTATATATTACCGTTTTTTTTCTAATTCCCGTCACGCGACACCAGCGACCAGTGTCGAATATTATTTTCCTTGTTAGCAACTCGATACCAATAATCGAATGGTGCCAGTAATCGAGTTGGGGTATTGATAACGGAAACCTTAGAAAGTTTAAAAAAGACATTAAAACGTGCGGCGGTGACAGGTGGGTGTTCGCGGTTTATTACCAAAGAGTCGTAAAGTGAAGGAAGAAAAGTAATGTTGATATTCTGGCAAATATTTAACTAAATATACATTTGATTTGACGAAAAGTGGAATAGTGAGAGTAAGCTCTTGATAACAAGATTAAACTTTCGCCTTCGACTAATAACTAAGATGGCTTATACTCGTAGATAGATGGATTGGCCATCACTGAAAAACCTGAAGGTACACTTCGTGAGGAAAGCAGTACGTACAAAGATTTAAGGTTATAATTCTTTGCATGAGTTGGACACTATCGTATTTTCCCTTATATTTTTTCATCATAGAATCCCGGGAAAAGCCTAATGTTCTGTGACACGTCAAGACCAAAGCAATTTATGCCCAATAAAACAATAGAAACTATAGAGATAAGGATTTCCCATCCCAACGACCATCATCTCTAATCTAAACCCAATCTTATCACAGATGCAAAAAGTCTAATTTCCTACTCTCCAACATCAAATATTGGAACAGGAATAGCGGGCATTTCTGCATTTATTAATGCCATTAGCCATTGCGTTTCTATAGAATCGACTTGCGTTTAGAGTTCCGCGAATGATCGAAGAAGTGTGAGCACTTGCGGTAGTAGACGGAACCCTGGCTGGGGACTTGGGTACATAATATGTATTAGTAATTACCCAACTGATATGGCTTACCGATGTACCTGCACAGAAGATGAATTTTCAAAGCTCGGGAAATGCTATTGACCGCTATTGGTCGGCAGCCGCCGCCATCTTACCGAGCTTAGAGTGAGATGGAACTAACAGCTGCAGTGTATTATGAACCTTATAGTAGTGATCTTAGGTTGATTGTAAGTTTTAAGCATTCTTTCGTTAATCTTCGGACCATACTTTCTTTTCTGCGCGAACGAAGATTCACGACGCGCCTTATAAGTTGGGTACTAGTATACCTAGCTACATACCCCGCGTAGACTTTTATCGTGTAGGAACTGTTCATTGCGGGTAACGCCGTGCGAGACAGCTAGTTCTAAAATTAAAGTTACCTGTGTTACTCCTTGTAACATCAGCTACCTGCCAGTGAAAGCCTCGTCAAAGTCAGTTTAGCCGTTTTGGAGATTTTGTCTGTTAACTGCAAACTCTATATAGAGTCAGAAATTAGTTTTTTTTATTTAATATTACATAAGTATGTGTACACGTCATAACAGAATTACAAAAGACCAAGCTCGCCGTATTTTGAAATGCTAACAAAAAAATACAATTAATGGACGCTATATTGGTGAGATTGTTATCATGCCTGGCTTTATGTTTTTCACAAAATTCTTGAATAATACTTTTTATAAAAATAACCTATCTGATGGTTTTTATTTTGGCCAAAGATTAAGCATTGCCATTCAATGTTGCAATGCCGCCAGCATTTTGGGAACGTTGCCCATGATTGGTAGCGGGTTATTAGATTAGGTTTACTTAGTTTTAGTATTTAGTTTTTATTTTGTGTTTGTGTTAATAATATGTTGTTGAATATAAACTAATATAACCTATTTCAAATAAATTAATATCATCTATTTGATGTGATTAAGTTTTAATAAAGATAATAAGTAGCCGGTTAGTGGGTCAAAAGGGAAATTAAATAGAAAGTCGAAGTCCCTATCCAATGCAGCCAATATCCAACATTATAGTATCTGTGACGAATCGCCCATTCCTATTTTACGCCGTCCGTGACAAATCGCTTATTTTGTTTGAGCCCGAACAAAGCGCTCTGTTTGTCCGCGCGTGAACCACACACCTATTGTCTGCACCATAAAGGCCCTTTTGTACTGGCACTGTGATTTATGCAAACGTTTCTGTAAAAAGCTTTCTAATTGGGAAACAAATGAGGTAAATTAATTTGCTTAGTTCCGCCTTCGCGGCTTGAAATGACTTAATTAGGTTTGTGGAAAAATGGGACGGAGTGAAATGACTTTTTTCAGGGATTGCAGTGCAATCTGTGGCTTTTTAAAATTTTATAGAAATACCGGATGCGCCCGCGGATTCACTTGTGAATGATGTTAATAAAAGTATCTGTTTTTCCAGGACCCGCTGTATGGATGAACTTTCTGTACGCACCTGAGCCTTTCAGTATTTCCGGGCCGACGGTACACTCGCACCCTTCTTGTATCAGGCCTAAACCCGAATCGCGACTCATCGGAAAACATAATTGTATCCCATTGTTCCTGGGTCCATGTTATGCATGCATGTTGCTTAGACTTTTTTGATGTGTATATTTTTGCTAAGAGTAGATAAGGGTATATCACCGCTGACTGTATAATGTGGTGAAATAGTGGTTAAAGATAATCTACTCAGGTTTGAAACAGCTTAACTACATGCGATACAATTATACCATACTATGCCCTCTGATTACACAATACACAGTGATACTTTTCATCATCTGAACGATATAATAAGATTAGAACAGAGTAAGACAAGTCCGGAAATCCCTCGTGCAAGCCAGAGCTCAAGATTAATTTATTATTAACAAAACCGTACCGGAAATACCGGAAAATACCTTCCGAAATTCCGGATAACCGGCATTAGCGCAGCTGGAGCCGCCATTGAATTATTACCGGACAAATTGAACAAATAATTTCGCTTGAATTCCTGTTTGGAAGCAAGTGGAGAATCCTCGCCGGTAATTGGTAATTGGATTTATAAGTAGTTGTGTGAGAATGGACTGTTCTAGGCAGGCGCTTAACATCAGATTAATGACCGCAAACTGATACCTCTTAGGTGCTTGTTTGTTTGTTTGTTTGTCGCATGAGTTTATGCTATCTTCTAGTGTCAGAGTTTATCAGGGCTGTCAGAGTGTATCACGTCATCCAAGGGCCTCAGACGCGGCTTAACGACAGCCACCAATCGATAACAACCGGAAGCGACCGACGGCTTAACGTGCCCTCCAAAAACCGCACATAACTTAAGTCATTAGTGCGGGGCCGAGGATCGAACCCAGTATCGGTGGATTATAAAGCGCACAAGTTACCGCTCCGCCACCATCACTCTGCTCTACTCTTAGATGCTACTTAGTTTTTTTATTGCGTTTTTTTTTGGTTTTGACTATTATTATAGTTTGGGTAACGGACACTGGAACATAATTTACGGAAAAAATACACTTTACTGCTAAGTTAATTTACATGAAAATAATAATAAAAAAAACATTTTTACTTTAAAAAGTTCAATATGAAATCAAGCTAAAGTTGCCTAACGAGTTAGCTTGTAATTATGTTTTTAACCTTATAAAAATACTTAGGTACGTATAAAACGGCTTATTAGATTTCGTTTTTTTTTGTTGAAATAACCAGTAAGTATATTATATTGTTATTAAATTATATTATTATTACAATAAAATATAAAATAGTCCATTAACAATGTATCCTCTAATCGTCCCGTTATAAAATTTGTTGCAATGAGTCATACTTTACCGGAAGTTTCCCGCCTAACCCCTTTCAAGTACTAATCAACGGATTGATTCCCGCCCCTCGAAGACAATTACCTGCCACTTTAGTGATTGATACGGGAAGTTCTGTTACAACCCCTTCAGATCGATAATACGTCCTTGAACTTTATCAATCAATAACCTCTAAGATAGCTCCCATTGATACTGCTTGCTGTCGCGAAAATAAAGCAAGAAATATTCGGTCAATGGAATAGCTTACGTCACTTACGGGTCTATATATAATTATATCTATAGCGATTTGTATGTGTGTTTTGAAGATAATATGTATATAGAAGTTCTTAAACTTTCGCGAACTGAACACATGTTAATTAGTATTTAAACGGGTCCAATTCGCGCTCAAACTAATATCAAAATATATATTTTTGAAATACCTCGACGTTTCGGCCGAGTTACATCGACCGTGGTCACGAGAAGACGAGTGGTTAAGGTCGAGGTATGTCAAAATTATGTATTTTGATATTAGTTTGTGCGCGAATTAGATCCATTTAAATACTAATTAAAAATATGTATATATTTTTACTTTTCATTCTTTTCATTTATCGCGAATAGAATCAGGTTAGTTATAGGTATAGGCAATCTCAAGTGTGTCAGACCGCCTCAAGAAATTATATCAATCGATATATCAAGGACCGATGGTACAACGTGCTCTTGAAATCGTGACGGTGCTGTAAATGTTTTGCCACTAAACGACCACACATCCAAGTTTATGCTGGTCATAATTCCTCAGTCCAACTATGCGCTACGCAAGTAAAGGTATCAGTCTTTACAGATGCAGATGACACTAAATTTTTAGACTATGTGAAACAATACTCAAAGACTTTCAAATCTGTATGCCGTACCGCGAAGTCTCTTCACTTGAGTAGAAAAATTAAGCAATCTGAAGACAAAATCAAAACGACGTGGAAAATAATCAACAATGAAACCGGCAAAATTAAGCCTCGGGACCGTAAATTTGTTTTAAATATAAACCAAAAATTAATTTCTAATGATTGCGAAGTAGCCAATGCGTTTGAATATTTTTTTACCAAAATACCTATAGTTACTACTCAGTCGTTACATTCATCCCCGGTTGAGGCTGCTTCCTTACTACAAAATAATGTTGAAAGGTGTAATGATGTATTTAAATTCAAACATATTAATGTAGACACGATTGTTAAGACTTTTAAATTGCTTAATATTAAAAACACCGAGGATCTTTGGGGAATATCAACAAAAATTTTAACTTGTATTGTTAGTTCAATTGCCCCATACTTGGTCGTTATTTTTAATATGAGTGTTGATGAAGGAGTTTTTCCCGACGTAATGAAATATAGTAAACTGATACCTTTGTATAAATCCGGCAATAAAAGTGATCCTACTAATTACAGACCAATCTCAATACTTCCCGCTCTTAGTAAAATCTTTGAAAAAATTATTCTTAATCAATTACTGACTCATTTTAATTTGAACGGTCTGCTTCACAGTGAACAATATGGCTTCACTAAAGGCCGTTCCACCACAGATGCAGGGATAAGGCTCTTAAAGCATATTTTCGATGCTTGGGAGAAGTCACAGGATGCTATTGGTGTTTTCTGTGACCTATCCAAAGCATTTGACTGCGTTAGTCACGAAACATTAATTTCTAAATTACAACATTACGGGGTTCATGGGAAAGCTCTCGATCTAGTCTTCTCGTATCTCAGTAACAGAATCCAGAAAGTGGATATAAATGGAGTTAAGTCATCTGGGTCTCTCATTACAATGGGTGTTCCTCAAGGTTCAATTCTGGGGCCATTCTTGTTCTTGGTGTATATTAACGATCTTGCCTTTTTTGTAAAGAACTTATGTGATATTGTTTTGTTCGCTGATGACACGTCACTTATTTTTAAGACGGACAGAACTAAGAACAATTTTGACGATGTTAACAAGGCAATCGCGCTAGTTCTTAAATGGTTCACGATCAATAATTTAGTGCTAAATTCTAAAAAAACTAAATGTGTCAAATTCTCGCTGCCCAATGTTAAAAGAGACCCCACAAATTCATGTATTTTAATTAATAATGAGGCTATAGACCAGGTAGATTCAACTATATTCCTGGGAATTAATTTAGATTCAAAATTACAGTGGGGTCCTCACATATCATCTTTAACTGGAAGATTGAGCTCTGCAGCTTTTGCTGTACGTAAAATCAGACAGTTTACTGATGAAGCCACTGCAAGATTAGTATATTTTAGTTACTTTCACAGCATTATGTCATATGGCATTCTGTTGTGGGGCAAAGCCGCGGATATTCAATCAGTGTTCGTGCTACAGAAGAGAGCAATTCGTTCGATATATAATATGAAAACCCGCGATTCTCTCCGGGAACGGTTTAAAGACATCAGCATTCTTACAGTGGCTTGCCAATATATATATGAAAACTTATTGTATGTTCGTAAAAATATTAACACGTTTACTAAAAATAGTGACGTGCACAATTTCAACACTAGAAATAAAAATAAACTGAATGTACCAAGATTTCGGTTGCAGAAGGTTAATGGTTCATTTATGGGGAACTGTATACGCTTTTATAATAAGTTACCAGAAGGAATAGATCAATTATCCATGCAAAGGTTTAAAATTTATATCAAGGTTAATCTCATCAAGAAAGCCTATTACACTGTTAATGACTATGTTAAAGATAAAAATGCATGGCCTCAATGTCCCCAGCTCCATGATAATAATAATTAACGTGAATTTTATGAATTATTTTGTTCGTGTGTGTTAATCTATATATTGTATGTTTGTTAATTTATATGACTGAAAAAAAAAAATTGAAAAATAATAAGTTAAAAAATGACATCCCCGTAGAGTTTCTTGGTGCTGTCTTCTCTAACGGGCGTATTCCGAAGCACTGGTAGAGTCAACGGAGTTTCCTTTTCCTGTCCAGAATCTTGGTACAGTGCTTGAAAAGGAAACATCCTTTTTTCAAAATCAAACCATAATCAATTACTGTTTAATTTAATGTATCATACTTTATGTTTTTATGATTCTCTTGTAACTTTTGTTTGACTTGTAAAAGTGCGATTTAATTGCCTATTTACAATAAATGCTTTGACTTTGACTTTGACTTTTACAGATAGTATGATATGCCCGTTTATGGAAATTGTAGGTACCTACTCGCCCTAACCCTTGTAAAAGTAAAAATCTATATTCAAGGTACCACACAAACAGCTTAACGAATTTAAATGACGTTTAATGTGCGTTTAAGGTTCGGTCGACGCTACAAAGTTCCTACTATATCGCTCGCGCTACAAACTCGCAAGCGATTTGTTCCCGTTGCTACACAGCTGGTTACTCTCAGGCCGATATAATTTTCTGTTTTATTGAGCCACGCTACGAGTGCTACGAGCGCTACGGGTGCTACGAATGCTACGACTGGCAAAAGTCGTGTTGACATGATGGGATCAAGTTGGATGTACGAGTGGAAAATGTGATAAGCTTGTTTGTTATAGGGTACTTTACCCCGTGTATGAGTTTTTACTAGCTCGACATAGTACGCGTCAAATAGCTCTTTGTATGAAGATGTTTCCTTCATAAACGTCGGTACAGGATCTTCATACAAAAGCGCTAGTTGACGCGTACTATGTCGAGCTAGTAAAACACATACTAGGGGTACTGATAGTTTAGTGAGTTCTCTGTCAAATCAGAGAGAGAGATAAGAAGATAAGATAAGATAGATAAGTTAGAGAAGTGAGGTGAGATAGTATTTAAAACGACGCTACGCAAGTAAAGTTGTCAATGCAAGAGCAAAAAGTGGAGCGATATAATTTTTGTTTTGCAGGCCTACGTGACCAACATACCGCTCGAGAGTTAAAATTGTTATTTTAACCATGTATTTTTTACAGTCACAGTTTGTCAGTGTTCCCAGCCGTGTGTATCGCAGTACAGTGATGGCCGGATTTGTTCTTGTTATTTCCGGTATCCCGTTCGGAAACGTCGCGCGGGCTGCCGCCGCGGCCGATATTTCCGGAATTACTGACGTCACCGTTTGGGCTCGGCTTTCAAATACCAGACTGTTTAATTGATAACCGTTTAATGTGATATTTCTGGGAATTTTGGTCAGTCCGCGGTTTGCAGTTAGCAGTTTCTCCGTTGATAACATTATGCTGAAATTTAGTCCGCGTGACGGATCGGAGGCCAACTTAATTAAAGCTCCAAGATATGCACTGTATTTTGCTGCTACTTTTTGGCACTGCCATTTTCTTTCATTCTCTGAATATGGTCAAGCCAACGAGTTTGGAAGCATTTACCTACTCCCATAATAATCAGGAACCAGCTCTTCTACTTTGCTCTTTGAACTCTTGTGTAACCTCGACTTACATAACTTTTTTTAAATTTATATTCTCTCTCGAACCATTTAACGGTATTTAAAGGTTGAAGATGGCCTGACTAAACTTTAACACCATTGGAGATCGATCTATTAACTCGGCCATATTCCAAAGCTGACAAAGTGAATTAAGTAAAAGGATTTTTAGAATTCTGAACCAGACTAGAATGAATTACTGTTACGTCTATAAGTAGATAATTATATTAATTAATCTGTTAGCCACTACATGCTTCGTCCATTATCGGGTTCGTTTGCGTAATGGATAGATTGGATAGTCAATGCAAAAAGATTTTGTATAAGTTGATTTATTGAAAATGTACAGCCTGAAAAAGTACCGAGATGGTAATAGAATATTATTTGAATTAAAAAATATACACAAAAAATGTATCGTTACAACAAAAAAATATATAGAAAAAAGCTTATGCCTCAGAACATTTTATGTTTGACTATTGATTATTGTTTGACTATTTTTTCAATTTATGTGTTCATGATTATGGACTAGAATCTGTTGGTGCCGTGTGATGCCTTAAATGATCTTAAAGAACAGATTAAACACAGTTGTAAAGAATATGCAAAGTCACAGTTTCTGTCCGACTTGCATTTTCATAACAATATCCGCCAATATCACATTCGATATCGGAAACACAACAGCGACGCCAAAATTTCCCAGGTAAAAGCTAAAACCTGAAGGTAGAGTCCACCTCAGCTTCTTTAATTAAATTAGTTTAATTCTATTACATTTAACAGCTCTCTCACAGCTTCGTGGCTCAGTGGTTCCTTCTACCACCCGTCTATATATTATCTTCTTACTCATGTAGAGCCTATAATACTTTTTAGTACAATATAATAATTATATTCTAACAAGAATATGATGGAATAGAAATTAATTCAACAATAAAACGATAGAGATTTCTATCTATCATCCATCTGGATGGCTGGATAGATAACTATTTGCTGACGCCAAAATGTTTATAGCATAGAATACAAACACAAAGAAAAAGAAAGAAGTATATATTGCCGAAGGTGCCATCTTCATTTATATCGCATTGTCATTGAAGTTACCATTTGGCGACGGCCTGCACACATTTTAATTTGGTTGTAAAATCTACCTAAAGTAAATACTAAACAGACTCTACCAAAAGACGGTAGAGACTTCACATCCGGTAAATACTTTTCAATAGGCCTCAGTTACACATATGAGTCTATAGCTCTACATAGGCAGGCGCAGGCTGGGTATTGTCGCAAACGACCGACCGGAACACTTTGACTGTGACATGCTTTGTTGGAGATGTTGCAGGGAAGGCCGGAATTCGGCACAAAAGGTTATGGCGGGTGACATGACGTGGCAGGGAGCTTGAAAAGGCGGTAAAGGTATAGGTCGCTATTTTAACAGAAAAAAAATTGCCTTTAAATCCCTTTGTATCGTTAACCGGCCGTATTATTCGCGATATTTAATAAGGAATTATGAGTAAGCTACAATTTTCCCCCTATCTTAAAATAGACATTATATTTTCTTATTATAACTAGCTAAAAACGGGTCTAATTCGCGCTCAAACAAATATCAAAATATATAATTTTGACATACCTCGACGTTTCGACCGAGTTACATCGGCCGTGGTCACGAGAAGACTTTTTAGCTAGTTAATATGTTTCCTGTTCGCGAAAGTTTAAGAACTTCCATTATATTTTTGTCTGATAAAAAGCAGAAGTTTATTTTTATGTCATATAGATAACTTATTTTAAAGTATCCTGTTTTACTCATATCAATAGTAAAGTTTATTTGTATGTGTGTATATTAAATGGTTAAATTTATGTGTGAACACAGATATAATATAAACATGGATAGAAAGTTGAATGTAAGAACTATAGCACTAACTTCTTAAATGACGGCATAAAAATCGGTACAATCAATTCTCACGAATCCTTGTTCTCGGCGAGCTCATTAATAAAATTTAATTAACTTCACATTAAGCACGTCAGGGTGGATTAACTCTCTCCGCCGAACGAATTAATGGGGATTAGCTCGAATTATAGGGAATTTTGGAGTAACTCGGTATGTAAGAGGTTAGTTACTTCGCGGATTAATATTTGTGGGATTCTTGGAGGAACCGAATGGCATAGGTTATTTCCTGATATAAAATCTCTATCCTTAGATAACTATCACTAAGATATCTATCACTAAATTCAATAAAAAGTTTGTTCCCCGAGCTATTTTTAATGAACCCATTCAAAGTCACAACAGTTAAATTTGTCAATATGTTTTAAACCTAACAAAATAAACTGGTTGCGGCACATCAAAGAGAAACGGTTAAAAATAACATGGTTTTGTAAACAAACTATTATTTCCAGAACGTATTATAATTTTATTTATAAACAGAATCTGTAGACTAATAGCGGTTAGATATAATAAATTATTGTCTATTCATAAATTTTGCTTTACAACAGTAATTAAGTAGGTAGCAGCAATAACAATAAGGTATTAATATCTCATATCTTGTATCATTCTCAAATTATGAACATGAAAGCAATTTTAACAATTACATCATTTTGGCATGCGAGACGAATATGGACAAATTTTATCGTCGGGACGAAATAAAACTTTTTAATAGAGTGGGCCGTAAAACCAGGACGAATATGGAATAATACTTTACCCTGTTCGATTAAAAAACAAAATTTGCATACAGACTTTTTTATAATCGCCCTTAAATAATTAAGTCGATGCCCCCTTCCGAATAATCATCTCATGACCACAAGGCGTCCCTCAATATCCCTTTCTAAAAGAAAACTATTAAAACCAAATCCGCTTTAGGGCTCTAACAACATAATCAATTCTGTAGTGCCCTTTCGAGCACTACAAGTGTTTAGGGCCGATTTGGACATCTGTTACTACCAACATTTTACAACGTTGTCAAACAGCTTCAGGTTAAATTAAACTCTATTCAACTAGGAATACAAGACGGGAAAACGCTTAAGTAAGTTGGTTATTCTCCAAAAATTACGCCTGCCACATGGCTGTATTTCATAGTGAATTATTAAAATACGATTTAAGTCCTCCGTTGAAATCAAAGTCGGGAAAAGATTGTAGATAGTTAAGGGAATATTAAATCACTTTTTGTATTTGCCGTATTTTCGTCAGCCAGCTTGTTATGAAGTATTTGTTAAATAAATAGGTGCTGAAGTGACAAAAAGCTGCGGTGCGACGCAGATAGCAGTGAGACGAACGGCTGAAATTAATAATCAATCCAATCCAAATTTTGCTATTTTGCTAACTATCACAATACATTTTTAGGGTCAAACGTGCCAATAACCGATCCGTGGATTGGTTTATGAAGGCACGCAGATTGGAAATCGATCGAATGATAGGCAGCAATCCAAGATCGATTTCAATCTTGGATAGAAGATACAATATTAATTTCGGCTGAATGACATTACATGACATTCATGTGTTCTAAGCTAGCCTTGCATCGGTGTAGCCTGTACTAGTCTACTAGTCTTCGATTAACACATATACCTACACACATAGTCACACCTTTTACTTGTAAAGGTAGGTAGAGTTCACGTCAATCCATTACTCTATCGCTTAATTTAACTACAAAAAAGTTTTATTTGCCAAAGAGTTAAACTATCGCGATGAAACATAAATAATAGGGTGAATCCCATTATGTAATTAGGCGCATACAGCTCCGAAAACCCCATTCTTTTTTTATTTATACTTTACAGAAACTTTTGTAGGCAATTTATTTACATTTATTTACTTCTAAATTGATAACAATACCTGTCAAATAGATCGCAAACGATTCTATCTAATGTTGAAAGCTAAAGAATTGCTTCATTGTGAGAGGTAAGGTTTGTTGTGACTTACGACGCGAGATTGCATGTACAGTGTACGCTACTTTCGAGATTGAGTTGTTGTTGTTGGCTGGAAGACGCAGTGTTAGCCTCTGGTGTCAGAGCCTGTCAGGTCGCCTCTGACACCTAATATACATAATTCATATCAATTAATATGTGAAAGATGTTGGCCGAGCGGTAACGTGTCCGTTTGAGAATGCAACGATACCGAGTTTGAACCTCGACCCCGTCAAGGACTTACCATAAGTTATGTACGGATTTCCTATGCTCCGTGCTTCGGATTGCAAGTTAAGTCATCAGTCCCGTTTGTTATCGATTGAAAGCAGTCGTTAAGCCACCTCAGAGACCCTTGGATATATGGCCTGAGTGACGTGATGACGTCTCGTAGTGATTGAATGAATTACATTTGAAATAAGAAATTATTCAACTCGAAATACCGATAAAACTAAATTCTTAGCTAAACACCGATGCTTTTACTTTTTATACATCCTAATCCATACTTTCGTTATCAGATATTATTGCAGGCGTAGTGTGAGCTCGCATGGGGGTGCATTGGGGGAAAACGCAATTAATTTCAGCACAATAGGTTCCAACCCCCGGCTATGGCGATAGGAATGTACGGTGGTAATCCCCCCAATCAGAGGTAGAGGTATTATTGTAAAGACTTTGAAGTATGTGGAAAAGGTAAAAGTGAGGTTAATACTCGTACAAAAAATATACCTAAGTATACGCATCTTTTACAAATCCGCCCGTCATAGTTAGCCAATATAAATATGCCATACAATACAACATCGATTTGTTATCCTTTACTTACAGGCTAACGAGTGTAGACAGCTCGAGTGATTGAAACAGAATAGAATAGAATAGAATATTTTTTATTGTCATAACTGTGTATAAACAAAGGTCTTAAAAATAATTTTGGTATGGTATCAACAGTTTTCCCATTCCGGGCGTACAATATTGTTCCAATGTTAAAACTAAATAATTAGCTTAATATCTATTAAAATATTTTACACGTCGTAATATTCCTTTAAATTGTAAAATACTTTAGAAATTAACCAATCCTTAAGGGACTTCTTAAATTTTCTTCCCTCTAAAATTTTTATATATAGAGGAAGATGGTTATAAATTTTTATTGCACTTATATAGGAACTTTTGTGATACATGGTGTTATTTACTTGAGGGATACAAATGTTATACTTATGTATAGTACGTAAACTGCTAGCACGACTAGATTTTACATTAAAAAAATACTCTTCATTCGTTTTTATAAACATGCATATTTCTAAAATATAAATTCCTGTCAAAGTTAGAAAATTGTTTTGCTGAAAGATTTCACGAAGAGATACCGTACTATGCAAATTATAAATAGATCTCAGACAACGCTTTTGCAATAGAAAGGTGGATTGCACATCAGCGGAGTTTCCCCAAAATATGATCCCGTAACTTAAATGAGGATAAACATACCCATAATAAGCATTTATTGCAATAGATTTACTAGTTATGCTAGTTAATACGGATAAGGCGTAACAGTATTTAGAAATTTTATTATTAGTGTTGAAAATATGAGCTTTCCAGTTTAAATTTGAATCAATATTAACACCTAAAAAGTTAGTTTCATTTACATCAATTACTGTAGTGTCTTTATATAATATATTTAATTTTAATGGTACCATTTTATAATTTCTAAACTGTAAAGATTTGGTTTTATTGATGTTCACTTTAAGGTTTATGCAAGCTAGATAGTCAATAATTGACTGTAAGGTTGAATTTACTTCATTTTCGAAATCGTCTCGGCAAAGATTGCCTTGAGGTATAAAGATTGTGGCATCATCAGCAAACATAACAGTAGAGTGGTTAGTGACAAGCGGTAGTTCGTTGATATAAATTAAAAATAGTAGAGGGCCAAGAATGCTGCCTTGAGGCACTCCTAGAATTGTGTTGCTAAATTTCGAGAAAATTTGTTCTATTGTTTTTGTTTTTTTATTATAGACTTCTACTACTGTCGCCTGACTTCTATCTCTTAAATAGGATTTTAGTAGGTTTAAAGCTGTTCCTCTTATACCAACTGTCTCTAGTTTTTCAAGAAGAATGTGATGAACCACGCAATCAAAAGCTTTTGTTAAATCCAAAAAAAGGGCAATTCCTGTTTTCTTATTGTTCAGATCTTCGTAAACTTGTTTAAGTATTTTAAAAATAGCTAATGAAGTATTCTTCCCTTTTTGAAAACCAAATTGGTTTTCGTTGAGTATATTATTGCAGTTTAGAAATGAAATTACTCTTTTATCTATAATTTTTTCAAAAATCTTTGAAAAACTTGGTAGTAACGCTATGGGCCTGTAATTTAGCATGTCATTTTTAGCGCCTTTTTTCTTATATAATGGTTTTATTAGAGCTTTTTTAAGGTCTTCTGGAAAAAATCCTGTCTCTATTGACAAATTTATGATGTAGACAAGTGGTTCCGCTATGTAATCTATTGTACTTTTTATGACTTGCATTGATATATTGTCATAGCCTGAGCTCTTTTTATTCTTTAACTCTCTAACAACATTTGTAATTTCATGTATAGTTACCGGATGTATAAAAATTGATTGGCAGTTTTGGTTAAATATTTTGAGTTTCGGATTTTTGGCTATCGAATCTGGCTTTACGAGATTTATAAAGTAATCATTTAGTGATGTAGCAATAGTTAGGGGTTCTGTAATTTTTTCATTATTCATTTGTATGCTTTCGATAGTAGTTTTAATTGTGTTTGTTTGCATTGTATTTTGTTTAATTATACCCCAGGTAGCTTTTGATTTATTTGTGCTTCTATTTATGTATCTAGTATTTGAAATTTTTTTTGAAATCTGTACTGCTCTTTTGAGAACTTTGCAATATTTTTTATATTTATTATTATTATCCTCGTTCTTACTCATGCAAAACTCTATATATATTTTTCTTTTGGCTTTACTTGCCGTTCTTATGCCCTTAGTTTTCCAGTTGGGTTTTCTTTTGTACGTAACTCTTATTTTTTCTAATGGGATACATAAGTTGAACAATAAGCCGTATGTATTTAAAAAAGTTTTATAGGCCTCATTTGCTTCTTTACAATTATACACTTCAGTAAACGTAACTTGTTGTAAATATTTGATAAATAAATCTAGATATTTATCAACGTTTCGTTTTTCAGTGTACCAAAATTTTTCGTGATAACTCAAATTAGTTGATAATTTAATAACCTGAGCAGTGTGATCAGACAAACCTATATTTAAAACCTCTGCTTTAGTATATTGCTTGATGTTGGTAATTATATTATCGATACAGGTTCGCGAGTGGTTAGTTATTCTAGTTGCTTCAAAAATAGTTGGATACATATTGAAGAGTTTCAGAGTATTTGTGAAAAGTTCAGATCCATGGGTTTTTTCTAGTAAGTTTATATTAAAATCCCCTAATAATATTAATTTATTTTTGTTAGCTCGTGTTCTTGTTGTTAGTTTGTGCAGTAAAGTTTCAAGACATTGTAGAAATAAATTTAGATTACTGTGTGGAGCCCTATACATACATACTATATAATAATTTAATTCTGGTAAACCAATTCCGCAACACTCAAAATGACGTTCTATGGACATATTCGCGATCCAATCCAGCTTTTTTATATTTATTGAGTTTTTTACGAATATACCCACACCTCCTCTGAACTTATTTTTTCTACAATAGTGAGCTGCTTTTTGATAACCGTCTATTTGTAATATGTCTACCTCGTTATTTTTTAAGAAAGTCTCGGTGAGGCAACATACATCAATCTCTTTTTCTTCTGTTAGTAACTCTATTTGATCCACTTTAGACTTAATACCTTGAATGTTTAGATGTAGGATATTTAATTCATTTTTATTCGTGTCTTTCGACACGAAAAAACTGAGACGGAGCCATTTTACTTGTAATTGGGTCTATGTTGCATTCTTTTTGATCAATTGTATTGTTTCGTTTGTGTTGGTTCGATTTTATTTGTTTGAAGTAGAAAGGTATGGTTCCAGGTTTTTTAGTATCATTTTTATTTTTATTTGCAGGCCCTGGGTCACATTTGGCTTTGTTCATTTTTTCAAATAGGTAAGGTATCGTACCTTTTTTAAGCTTTGGTATTTCGTTGGTTTGTTTATTTTGTTTATACATCTGAGTTATATTTTTGCCGAGATAGTTTGATTTATAATCTTCGGTATTAATCAAGTTATTTATCGCTTTATATTGCTGATAGTCAGATTGAGGTGGATATTTACTTGCAGTGAGATGATGTGAGACAGGTAGGAAATGACTATTTTTCGTGTTTATAGCAATGTTTTTTAGCTCTTGGTTGAGTTTAACCTCATTTAGGTGACGATTTTGTATTACGCTAGTTATTATAACATGAGGCTTTGTAATTCTTTTCATGGTGGCAGACATCTCCATAAAGAACTTTGTTGGGTTTGTATCGTTAGATCCAACTGACAGCACCAGCCAGTCATCTTCCTGGAAGTCTTCATTATTTATTTTGCAGTATTGCATGATATGGTCTGTAGGAGCATCAGGGAATACGTAGCTAAGGACATCATAATTTCTTGCATTCCGGTGTTTGCTTCTTAACATAATCAACTTTGATGCTTGGTTTCGGCAGTTTTGGTCCCCAACCAAAACAATTCTTGGTTTTCTAATACATCGCAGGTCATTTTGCAGTTTCATGGTGTGTTCTTGATTGCGATTTTTGTTTAAATTTCTGAAAGTATTTTGCACTTTTTTGAATGATTTATTCGTGTCAAGATCCTGAATTTCGTTTTCTTTTGTGAAAGTATTTTGCGCTTTACTTTCATTTTTGGAGTTATTTGTGGCGCTAGACGATGAGATTGTCTTCTTTAGCAGCTTACCGCCGGTATTTTTCGTTTTAGTAATATTAGTGGTTTTTTTTTCTATTGTGGTTTTAGGCTTCTTATCTTGCTGTTTAATCGTACTAGTTCCGGACGACGCTTTTCTGTCCCCAATCATTGCAGGTTCTTTACTAAAATCTTCTTGCGAATTTTGTGCTTCTGTGTATGTCTGTTTATCTAGCTTTTCCGTATTGTTTGCTGACTCTTTAAGTTTTTCAACTTGCGATTTTAAATCTAAATTTTCCATCTGTAGTAAATTTATTTCTTTTTGTGCTTTGATAAGGCTATCTGTAATTTCATCAAGTTCCTGTTTTAGTTGCTTGGCATTTGGTGTTTCATCGGAGCTTGGACAGAAAGTAGCATCCTCAAAACTATCATCCATCGTGTGACTTGATAATGATAAGTTCTCTAGAGAGAGCCGGCGAAACATTTTCGGCTTTCTTACTGTTACATTTTCATTGCAATCCATGTTACGTACGATACTGTGACTACCGACAGGAGTATTAGTATTATATCCCTTAGGTTTCTTTGAGATACAGGGCGTACATCTCCATGAGAGCTTTTTGTCTTTTTCCATAATAGTAAATCTTGTGTACGATACATTCGCGCAGAGAAGATCATACGTGCATTTGCAAACAGAACACGTCATGTATTCCCTATTTGTTATTGTTTGGGGGCAACCATGACAATTTATAGGTAGCATTTTATTAGTAGAAAGCTCCATTATAAAAGTTTAATCAACAAAGTTTGTTAGTTCAAATTGTCAAATCACTTTAAAGCGCTCAAGCGGTTTATTATTTGTTAGTAGTAGCGCGCTTTATTGTACGACACATGCATGAACGAGAACACTTGCAGCGATGTAAGCGCTCGACGTACCACAAACACGTTAGCGTGCCCTGACCTTGAACTTTTAGTAACCGTTTTGAGAAAACTGAATTGTTTTTGTTGAAAGCAATATAATAACGTTATCAAACACAGAAACAATCACTGTACTTTATTCACTGTACCAAGTAATGGGTAGTTAACACAGAAGTTTGTCTATTTGTTCACTTTATCCACATAAAATTATTTTTTAAACGGGAGCAGAAATTCGACTATGCTGCTGAGTCTGTTCATTTTTCAACAACATCAGTCAACAATTGCTAATCATAATTTCTAAACACCAGGCTTTTGTGTGAGAAGAAATAAAAAAAAAATTAAAACCACACATATTTTTTATATCCGAAAATTAAGAAAAAAAAACTTGATTGCTTAATTCTACACTATCTTCAGACTAACACTCGCTCTAGTAAAGCGTTGACCTTTACCACTAAGCCTAACCTACTAAGCGCATAGAATAACACTCTCCTCCAAAAGCAGAGGTCAAAACAGGGGCCAAATCCGGACCCAGCCCGGAAGCGTCCAAGACCTTTTACAATTAAAATGGCCCATTATCGGGCGGGCCTAATCCGACACGTTTAAGTAAATGGGCCAGGATGGGCCCAGGTGACCGACCCGACCTTTGTTCTCCATTTTAAATGCAAATTTTGGAAGCGGAAGCGACTATTTTGAGGAACGAGATTGCAGAGGTGTTTATGTAGATAATTATGACGTAGATCGAAGTTTTCTTAGCAAATAACAAACTCTTTATAAAACATAATAGTACCTACATAGTATTATTATAATCTCTCGGCTCCGATACAAAGAAAAGATAACCAAATGTATATCTCAAAAATAAAAGTAATAATATTTACTAATAGGTGTAATAAATATTTGAAAAGTATCGTTGGCAAAACTTATAAGTTACGTACACTTACCAATTAATTATACTAATTTAACCCACCGGTTTAGAAGTACATTATGTACATTGCTCTACCATTTTAATTTAGTTCTAAAACACAGCATAATTATCTTTCTAGAAAACTTAACTTTGCGGCATTTTCTTAAATAAATATTTTGTATAATTTACATGCAAAGGTATTTTTTAATCGTTATATTATCGATTGTCCGAATAGCGTCTTCAAAACTAAAGCTACTTCAGTTACCTAACACTTATCTCTCTTGAATTAAATTAAGTGCCGCTTCTGCAAAGTTCAATTTGTATTTAATTAAAAAGATTAGAGCCTTGATTGCATACGAGCAGTTCCGTCCTTTAAAGAATTGCGTTTAACCAAAATCTTTAGATTGTATTTAACTAATGTACTTTTTGATGTATGTAATTTGGTAAATAAAATTCAACTTTCAAGAATCCACCTGGAATAGTACTAGAAAATAATTACTGTATTTCTCTAGTTCGAAATATGAAAACCGTATGTACAATACATCGAAAGTACAGAAGTTCGATATACGTTAGTTCGAAAGTACAGAAGTTCGATATACGTTAGTTCGAAAGTACAGAAGTTCGATATACGTTAGTTCGAAAGTACGCCAAGCAGTTAAGTAGGCGACTAACATTACGTGCTCGGGATAGAAGGGAACCGTTCAGGATTGATTCCCGTAACCTCATTTCTGTATCGATTGGGTCACACAAGAACCACACTACAAAATATAACGCACCTATTTCAACTTTTTTTATATTAAACCCAGTTTTTGTTTTTAAACGTAGCCCCATACTAGTTTTGCTCCTGTATTAGTACCGCTTACAGTCATATAATTTCACATACACGTCACACCCAGAGCAAAAACAAACATTTGTGGATCGCACAAATATTTGTTCCGGGCGGGAATCAAACACGCGATACTACGTGCAGCAGTCCAATTGCTCAGCTACTACGCCAAACGTGCCGTCATTTTATCCTACTAATATTATAAAGACGAAAGTTTGTGTTTGTATGTTTGTTACTTCTTCACGCTCAAACAGCTGGACCAAAAGTAGCTAACACTCTGGATTAACACATTGGCTACTTTTTATTACGAAAACCGCGGGTGACACCGCGCGGCGAAACTAGTTTTCCATATGGAAATATAATACTCAACAGAATTGTAATAAACAAAAATCGTATCGTAAGATCCGATCTAAGATTATTATTCTTCAACTGCATTATTGTCACATCACGTTCCCAAACAAAGACTATCAACAACACTTTAGAATAAATCAATATAGCAACGAAATAACGACAATTATTGCACTCCATTGTTTAAAAGAAAAACAATTGTTATTAAAAAAACCCTAAACATACGTGTTCCAAAGTTGTCGTGGTAATTACAATTTAAAATGTAAATCTATTATGTAGGTTTACTACGAATTCTCGATAGCCACTCGGTTGTCTTTTCAAAAGAACAAGGGGTCTGGAAAGACGCTCTTTAGTACCATCTCTATTTTTTACCATACAATCCAACTATAAACCTACATCCCAGTTCGTACACTCATTCATATAAATGCAAATGCTTGTAGGTATTTAAATTTTATTTTGTTCTGCGGTGAGTTTATAATATAATTATCTATATATTTACGTTTGGACGTTTGTTTTCACTTCACACCGCAACGAACTCACTGATTTTGATGCAATTTGGTATAATATTATGTAAACCACTTAGTCCTGGAATAACGCATAGATACGTTATCCCATAAAAAAATATCGGTTCCTAAGAGATTAAAAGTCAACGTAGATAAAGCTGCGGGGCGCAGTAATATACTTACTTAGGCAAACTGCGGTGTCTGCAGCGTACATAGCAAAATCATCCAAGATAAAGATCTAATCGACTTCCAATCGAGACACAGAGGTAGGTCCCAGTGTTTATTCAGCCGATTATACGTGCAAAGGTGGGTTTTAATTTACAGAATAACACGGCACCACGCTCGGCCGTAAGGCGGCGCGCACACTGGCTGAATTATGTTGTGATATTTTGCACGCAAATTGAATAATGTTAAGTATAATTTAAATTATTATACCTTGTTGTTTATAGTCGTGTCCGTGGCCGGTATAATTTGATTAGGTATCCGATAGATGCTGGAAAGTATCTCAGTATAACATGATTGCAAGTGAACAAGGTAAGCTAACATTATTTTGAATTTAACGTTATTTGTGATATATCAAAAGTAAAAGACATTATTTTTTCTAGGTCTTGTTTATTTGTCATGATACGTAACTTACAACTTTTTGTCCAATCAATCATTTCAATATAGATAATATTACAGTATAAGCTACTAAAAGTCAAATTAAATGTATGTTATGGAAAACCACGACTTGCGCATTCTGAATAATTTGATCACTGTTATTTTTTTATTGCCGCATCTAATTATAATTTGTTTTCCAATATTACTAGCCCACAGAGGATCTCTTCACATCGACGAATAGGACACCGATTTTCTAATTTTCCCACATAACTTTCCAACTGTCAACAATAAATAGCACCAGCATGTACGCCTCTCTCAAGCCCCGCTCGGGTATCGCGTTTGATCGAGTTATGCATTATTAATGAACATCGACGTATAATTACAGGGCGCGTTCAGATTTATCGCCCGACTTGTCCGACACGGTTCTGAGAAATCGGGGTGTGTGCGTGGGGCCTTAGATTGAGATGTAGGGTTTAATTGTTCGCTTAAGATAGTTTATTAGAGAACAGTGACTCGGTTTTATGTGTGTAGTGGATAAAGATGCTTAGATGTCACTAATGAGTGTATTTTATGAGCAGATTGACGCTTCCCCGACAATGATGAATAATGTGACGAATAAAATATTCGATAACATTATTCATTATTGAACATTATTGATCAATAATTATTATTCATTATTTTATACGCATCTGTTACCTCTAGGGGCACCTTTTTAGAAACCGAAGAGTCATCATAAATGTAATCCCAACGATCTTTACGATCACCGTCGTTTTTATTGCTAAAATCCAAACCAAACATGACTCCAACGAGCGATCAAAATTATCGTAATTTAAAAACGTTAAACATATTTGTTTAATCCCACTCTTTCCGAAACCAATTAAATTTAACGATGGTGGGGAATAAAATTGGAATGAAATCGCCATAACATTATCGCGAATCTCGAGTGTCGAAGGGAATAACATATTATATGAGTTTTGCAGGTACTTTCGAACTTACGCACTTCGAACTCTTGTACTTTCGGTAAAGCGTACATTGAAGCCGCGTACTTTCAAACGAACGTTCATCGAACTAATGTGCTTACGATATAGCGTCAGTGCTCTACAGTTCACTCCATTGTTTTTTGTCCAAAGGCATGAATGTGTTGACTGTTCAGTATAGAAAAGTATCAAGTATTTTTCAATGCAAGCTCATTGAAAAAATAAAAAACATTATACTATGCATTCCCGTGGCAAAAAGTGCCAATGGAATTCAATCCCGCACTTTATTCTGATATCCAATATTTATTCCACTTTTTTAATGAAATTACGGAAAATTGAATTGGTTAGCCTAGCCGCATGGAATTTCCACGGTAATTACGTCAGACCGCATATTGAAACACTAGTGGGAATAGGTAGTGTTTTGTTTGGCTAGGAAACATATGAGTGTGGTTGTAATGTATAACATTAGTAAACCGATTATAATAAAGTTTAATCATAGTTTTTGGTTAGATACTTAGTAACTTGTCAAGGAAGCTGAAGTGTTTTGTTGACGTTTGAAGTAATTTTTATCGTTTTTTTGAATAATGAAGTTATGATGAACTGTCAAGGTTTATATTAACCTACATTTATTATTTTAAAGTTTTTACTGCCGCAGGGCGGCACATCCTTATAAATGTCACGAGCAGCGGCCATAATATTACTATCTAGGCAACTCTAATGAAAATTAAACTGAAAATTTCAGCTAAGATTTCAGCACAAACTATATGTCAAATGAAGTGATGACCGGAGTGTAGTAGTTTACACCCAAATACGACGAAACAAAAAGGTTAATAGCAAATTCATTTCAAGTAATTATATTAAGAACCATTAATAAGTAAACGTACGCAACACGCATTTTCAGCAAATAAAGCGTATTAAATACACCAAAATTATTGATTCCAATAAAATCTCCGTACAGGCGTCGCGTCGGGTCAATAAAGACTCCGATAAATACACATTGTTAAGGTGATATCGTTTGCCACCCACTTGCAATTAAGTATTTAAATTAAGGAATTAAAAAAGTTGGATTTGTTTAATTTAGCCACTGTAAAAACTTTGTATTCTTTTAATTTGTGATGGTGTTCTAGTTTAACTAAGCTATTAATGAGCCTACTGGCTGGACCAAAGGTTTTAATTGTTTTTCCGCCATAGTTTCTAGTTTTCCATATTATATAAAACAAAAACGTTTGCATGCATTAGGGATTGATTTTTGAAATAATAAGTAAGTACAGTATGTTACAATCTCAACTAAATGTTTATGATATTTACTTGTAACTGTGTATTAAATTACATCACACTCCGTTTGGCTTTGTTTACGTGAATGTCTTACAAACGATTGACCAGACAAATACAGTTATGAATTTGTGATTTTTAGGAGCCTAATGCTTGTCATAAAGTGGGTTATCACTATTCAAATTAGTGACATAACTTAACAGTTACACTTTGACATTAATCCATTCAAAGACTTGTACATTTTGCATTTTAAATCTTTTGCGTACAAAATCTGAAACCAATTCACACGCACTTTCCTTAACGGCGGTGTTCTCGTTATCTTTATTACGAGATATTTAACGATTGCGTCGTGTCGGTCTGTTTGTTTGACTTTAAGGTTTTATCCGCTTGCCAAGTTTAAAGAGGATAAACATATTTATTGGCTCTTTATGACAGAACGCGGGCCGCCCGAATCGCTAAAGTGGATGTTTCGCATTTTTTGAGAAAGAGATATAATGAAAATTGACAGTTACTTGCAGTTGAGGTTGAACTGATGATAATAAGAATATTTGTCATCTTTTAAGTAACGTGAAGTAGTGTAAGTAGTTATTGTAGCATAACTACCAAATTTAACGGGCAGAATATTGCTACTGACATTTCACAATCCGACTGCAGTGCACGAAGAAACAGCGGCGAAACGGCGTAATAAAAGTTTCAGCTACACGACCTTGAAGTACCGGATCCTACTACCAAAGAATATTGAACGTAAAGAAGTTACGCGCCGGCGATCTGTTAAAATAAGCAGTTTATCTAATAAAAGTTGGTCATTATTTTATTGAATGAATGATAATAATGTAGGTACATAACCGTTTAGACTTAAATAAAATATTATACAATCAATGTACTCGTATTAAGATGTGAAATTATTTTATCATTCCAACCCAATATAATAAAGAGCTAAATTAGATGAACGGTCCACCTACTACATTAAGTTTTATTATTTAACTGATAAAATCCCAGGGTCAAAATATAAACAATCTTAATAAATATTTATAATCCATACTAATATTAGAAATGTGAAAGTCACTCTGTTTATTTAGGTATGTGTTTATTGTCTGTTTGTTACCTTTTCACGGCTAAACGGCTGAACGGATTTCGATGAAATTTGGTAGGTATAGGTATAGATTGGACCTATGAGACGGAAATAGGCTATCTTGTGTGGGGGCGTCCATAAATTACGTGAGGTGTTTTTTTTAATTTTCTGCCCCTCCCTCCCCCGCTGGTGAGATGTCGTGAGATTTTATTCAACCCCCTCCCCCATCCCCCAATCTCACGTGAGATTTTTCAAAATGTGAGTTTCTTACGTAAACGCGTTGGATTGTTATTGTAAAAAGAAAAAAACAAATTTGCTTCGTGCTTTTATTTACGACTAGTAATCAATATTGCTGAGAGTTTAATTATAAGTGTAATAAAAATTTTACAATTTACGCTTAAGATTAAATCTTAAGCATGTACAATCTGGATTAAATGGACCAAAATTGTAGATTTTTTTTTTGTTTTAATCAGAAAAAAAATTGCGTGATATTTGCCGAGACCCCCCCTCTCTCCAACGTAAGATTAGATGAGATTTGACTCGACCCCCTCCCCCCCTTAAACACCTCACGTAATTTATGGACGCCCCCTGTCTCAAAAAAATTGACACTATGCGACGTTGACACACTAGGCCCGTGGCCTCAAAATAATAAAATAAGCGCCAGGTGACGTATCCAATACAGTGCTGCCAGAATCTTGCACGTGGTAGATTTTGTGTCACTTACTACATTATCACATTTACTCTCGTACTAAACTATAACTGAATGTAATATTTTAGACATTTTTTCTTAAATGATATGAATAATTTGTATTGTAGAACGTGTTTACTTTGAACAATTTAATTAATTATATGGGTTTCAAGTTTCCAACGATACCTATACTCGTATAAGATAAAGTTTTGATTGAGCTAGTCTCAAAAGTGTAGGCATGAATGAATAGGTTCAAATATGTTTGATATGTGCTGAGACCAAGTTGGAAAACCTGCGAAATTGCATAAATTAAGTTTATCTCTCAGAAATCTCTTGTTTAGCGACACCAGACTTTTTCCTAACATTACCTATAATAAGCACCAATGACGATGATGCTATAAGAACTAGGTGGTCATTACGAAGCTCACACGCATGTACTTAGATTGAATCATCAAGATGGCCTACACAAAAATTTTCCCGTTATGTAGGTAATAACGGGAGCAACGTGACTGCTTGGCACTTCTATTTAAATTCTATTGTAATAAACGGGCTCGAAAAACAAAACACAGCCGCCACTGGCCGCGCCGCATCCAATGCTTGTTTTGCCTAATCAGTGCCTTGACAGACCAAACATGACAAGCGATGGATGCGGTCCAGTATTTTGGAAAAATATGCTTACGTAAAAAAATAATTGAAAAAAGTGACACAGGTCTGTCTAGCGGCGCGCCGCAGCGACTACTGTCGAATCGTATGGAAATGATAGAGAGGACATAACATGGCGGCTGGCGCGTCATTCTACTTGAACGAAAATTCACTCAAATATGTTTTCTTGAATGAAAATTGGCGTATTGTTGCTATATTAAACACCAAAAACCTTTATTATTGTACAATGATTTTAGGTTCTTTCGATTTGAATGATGTTCTCTCATAAATTAGTGAGATTGAATTTAAATAGCTATTTTCTAGAGGTTACTTTGTAATTTTTTTCTATCGAGAAAATATATTTTAATTGTGTTTCACTAACGGTCACAAATTAAAGTATATGATCAAAATTAACATATATTTTTTCCGCATTGCCAAGTTATACCGATTTGTTGTAAGTGGCGTTCAAAATATGTGTAATCAGCTCGACTCGCGACCTTAAAAGGCACTATTTTATTGTCCTTTTTTCTGTAGAGATTTTGATCAAATTATACAAATATGCAAAACTTTGACATCATTTTTCCGATGCGGGTGAAACTTTGGGTGAAACTATAGAACTAAAGTTTACGACATAGCTCTCAGGGTTTGCAAGCTGAAGTGGCAATGGGCAGGCCACATCGCTCTTAGAACTGACAACCGATGGGGAAGAAAGGTTCTAGAGTGGCGACTGCGGACTGGAAGACGCAGTGTGGGTAGGCCTCCCACTAGATGGGCCGACGACATCAGAAGAGTCGCAGGCAACCGGTGGATGCAAGTGGCAAATTGTCGTTCGGTGTGGCGGTCTAAGGGGAGGCCTATAATATGTTCAGCTGTGGACGTCTTCAAGCTGGTGATGATGATGATGATAGGTGAAACTGCAAGGAGGCGCTACTAAGTTTATATATAAAGCCAACTACTAATTTAGGTCTTGTTCCCCCAAGTGCTTGAGTCCAAAGGGACAACATCAAGTTTCGTAGGTTATAATATCTGTATTTACGCAGATTGAAAACAGATTAACAAACTCAATAAATAAAATATTAATTACATTTTTAAAACACGCACCGCCCATAACATACCATTCGATGTTCATGACTCAATTATACAGCGTGAGTCTAAAACAATAAAATTTAATACATCACCTATATGTACCGTATATTCTTTTTGCTCGGCCATAGTATAATTTGATAGCTGCCTTTTAATTTATGGTGGTAATAATGACTTCGATTACCATAAATTGGGTTTAATTACACGCTGAGATGTATTTATTATCCGTTCATTTTTATGCGGTATTTTTATTGTCCGTATTGAGCTTGGAGTTAAATGCTCGTATTACGATATAAGGTCATAAAATATGGAATACGTAAATGTTGTTACTCAAATTGGACAATAATGTCCATCGCTGAAAAATATATTATGTTATACCCCGCAGAATTCATAAAACCCATTGATCGCTTTATATACCTAACCGCGATTTCGTCCGGATGAACAACAAAAAGCCTTGAGTTTTATCATTAACATCAATCAAAACCGTATAAAAGGAAAGTTAATTATTTCCACACTGTTTAGTGAACGAACATTGTTGTTCAAAGATAGTTAATTATATTTTATTATACCTTATCATATTAGTGATAAGTTCGCCCATTGTACCATAGATTGAGTTGCACTATATTCGGTATTTAACGTGCTTGGTATCTGGTGTAGATACAATACTTTACTATATTCTATGCAAATAAACGCTACTAAATACTAAAAACAATCCCCTTGTCAGACACAATAAAAGTTCTTATAATCCTATTCTCGCAAGGCGACAATAAGGGCCGTATTAATAAATGAACCTCAATAGCGCTACCAAGTGCGCTATCAGCTGATCCACACTCAAAATGTAATCTACATCTTGAAATCGTTGCTATTTAATAAATGGATATTGAGATGTAGCACTGGCTACTAGATACTGTCTTTTACGTGTCAATTGTGTCATAATCGGATAGCACATAACCACTGAGTGTCATTTATTAATTTGCCAGATATCATGTAACTTTCTGTTCCTAATCTACAGCTTAAGATGTACCTATATATTAAATAGCACGAATGAGCAAGTGCACACTGAAGATAGCTCTCAGAGCTTAGTTTGATTTATTAATACGGGCCTAAGTTTCCCAACAAAATTTTCAACGTACAGACATGGCGCAGTAACAATTTTATAATAGTAGGTACATTCGCAGAAAGTTAAAAGACATCATATTATGCCATCACTACGTCGGACATCCTAAAGAAAGGCCAAGTCAAAATACCTATAACCGGCAAGCAAGTATGAAGGGGCTCATGAAAGTGGAATAAAGAAAATAGCGAAAGAGGTGCGTCAGGATCGTAGCACGTGGAAAGATGTAGTCTATGCCGACCTCTACTAGAAAAAGGCGTACTAACTGTATTGTTTTACGCAAATTTCCCCGTTTTAAGAAAAAGTAAAACTACCTACCTATTTAATTACTTGAAACTGGCCAAAGAAGAATAAAAAATAACTGTGTTGTATGACATCACTCCCGGGTTTTTGTCTCCTCAAATAATATAATAAAAATTCAAATAAATGTTATTTCCAAGCCGAACTCCTAAAAGCCATCCATAAAATAACAAATCCATCCCAATCCGAAGACTCGCCGTGGGCCCAACAGAAAGTTTTTAAACTCCAATCATTCAACCCCAAATGAAGGGAGGGATCACAAATCACAGACCCTTGTCATAATAAAACTCGATCTTATAACTTTGCTATTTAAATGTTATTTTTCCGAGTGCGGTCGATGAGTCGACGAGTTTTCACTACGGAAAATGACAGATATTGGTACATTATGACAAGGTAACTTAACATCTCAAAAAATACATAGGTTACTCTTCGTTAGTAAGCCGATCCCTTGTTCCGATTGGGCTATTTACTGAAAGACAAATCTAGAACCTTGAATTCAGGTGAAGAGTGAAAGCCGACTCTAGCCACAATACGCATTTATCTCATGGTAATACCACGACTACCAGAGTAACCTATAAAATTTTATAAGTGACAGTTATAGGTAATCATCAGAATTATAAAAAAATCGAGGAACGCGATTTCCCACAGTGTTAAAATAAAATCAATTCTTTAGTTTGATCTAAGATCTAATCGCTATACATCATGAGCAATTACTTTCGACTCGCTATCCCATCTGCTGGTTGACCAATCGAACAAAAAAGAGTCGTAACCCTAACAAACAACTTCGAGGCAGCATTCCCGCGCTCTGTTGGTGGTCACACTTATCAGATGCAATCGATGTATCTTGATTAATTACTGCATGTTGATTACACGACTATGGTTAAAATCATGTGCTTATCCACGACTTCGTCGCAGTATACAAGATAAGCAGTATCACAAGTTCTATGAAGTGACAACGGAAAATAGGTCACGACTTTTGTTTTACTGTTGTGGGCACTTATGGTATATTATGTACTTGTAGTATGTAAAAAAACAAAAAGAAAGAAAGAAAGTTGTGGAACTATGTAAAACATAAATGCCATTAGGTATTATAATATATTAATATCACTTATTGCACTTCATTCCTGGACGTGGAGGAGTGTATAATAAAATAATCTATATCTATACTTATATACTACAATATTATAAAGACGAAAGATTTGATTGTTTGTTGGCATTGAATAGGCTCCGAAACCATTTGAAAAATTATTTCACTGTTGGAAAGCTACACTATCCCCGGGTGACAATGGACTACTTTTTATCCCGTAAAAATTAACGGCCCCCTCGGGATAGTAGTTAATGCGGGTGAAACTTCAAGGCGTTTCTAGAATTTCAGAAAAGTGTTCACGCTCATTAATTTCAGTATACATATTGAGTAAAACAGTTCTAGAAAACCTAAAAAAGCTCGACTCCTCAGCAAAGTCTAAATTAAGACGCCATTTATACGTATCGACATTCGGTATTACCCTTTTCAACCACCACCTAAGTTGAGCTACTGCTTTTATACGTCCAAATTTTATCTCCTATAAGATTGGGCATAGACAAAAAGGGTTCGGAGTGATCGTAAACAGACGCTCTTGTTTATGGGTGGGCTGGATTGAGATTAGATAAGATTATATTGTGGTTTTTATTAGGTAACTTCCTATTAGCATCGCGACTACATCGGTTAAGTTGGGTTGCTGTAAGTGAGTGAAGATGTATCTGTTAACCTCTTGTTCTTGTAGATGCCGATGTTGAAGTGAGTATGTTCGCTTCCCACTACTGTATGTATTTTATGTTCACAGAGCCTTTTACTGTATAGTTTTTCATGTCGAAGATGTTTGTGGCGTCGTTGAGTTTTATTGATATATTCAGCAGTGAAATAACGTGTAGTTAATAACTATAAAATTTTATATTTTGTGATGCCATGTTTTTGTTACGATGGGTTGATGGCAGTTGAATTAATTTTATGTATAATCGAAAAACAATCGATAAACGACCGATACCCACATAAGTATAGTGTAGCTTGATCTCATCAAGAGTATTCACGGGATTATGCGTCCCAATTTTCATGCCATTTTGTCTGTCAAATCTAACACATTGATAATGCGACAAGGATCTTTTGGCGCGTGAGTAACATTACAGGGAGGGCGCTGTAGTCACAGATTTGTATCCAACGCGTGTCAGTGTTACACGTTGACCACGCGCCAAAAGAACCTTGTCGCACTATACCTACTGAGGCAGACAGCCTTATAATGACAAACAAAGCCTGGTGGTTAAAATCATTCCTTGCAAACTGAACAGCTAAATCCTAACGATAAATCGATTTCACTTCAAATGATACAGTGACCTTATCTATTGTCAGAGTTCGTCTGATCGCCCCAGAGCCTCTGTCGCTTATAAATGAATATTACTATAAATGTTTACCGTGCACAGAGTGAGTCATTAAGATAGTTATTATGGTTTATACTCAGCCCCATCTTCGGCTTTACCCATAATTTCTCCATTGATCCTTATCCAATGACTCATTAGCCTCCAAGGAAGGGTCCTTTCCCAAATGAAACAATCGTAAGTGCAGTCGCGTCATTCCAGGTTCGCCCACTGTTGTGTCCGAGCTATTTGAGTTGTGGTCCAAGTCTAACGCTTTCGAACATTTGTATCAAAAATACAACGTACTATTTCGAAAAGTGCTGTTCAAAGTCAAAGCATTTATTGTAAATAGGCAATAAAATAGCACTTTTACAAGTCGAACAGCTAATTCTCGTTAACATATAATAATAAACCATAAAGTATGATAAATTAAATTAAACAGTAATTGATTTACGGTTTGAGTTTGAAAAAGGATGTTTCCTTTTCAAGCATACCAAGATTCTGGACTATAAAACGAAACTTCGTTGACTCTACCAGTGCTTCAGAATACTCGCGTTCTCTGCCGTTGTTTAGATATGGCTAGCACAAAGGGAGTGGCAGAAAAGCCACTAATATAGTAGGTAGGTAATAATTGTTCCTCAACTGACCAAAAATGGTGACCTCAGAACAATAACTGTGTTTCAAGCCTGACGTATTAAAAATAAGTCGGCATACCATTTCGTGCAGATTGAGATGTTAGTGATGTAGAAGATACAGTGATACAGTGACTAGTTATGCGTCAGGATTATGTTTCAGTGTAACACGTTTTTATTAGTTACCTACCAGCTTTTTCCCGTGACTTTGTCCTAGTGGCTTACAGTTATGCAATAAAAATTGTCCAATTACTTAATCCAAAATACAATTTATGTTTGCACCAAAATTATTATTTATCAAATTTGGATCATCAGTTTAGACATGAAACTGTATAGAATGAATTGTGTATATTGTAGATCGTACGACGTAGTACTTACGACAGAAATTAACTCGACTGTCGGATGTAACCCAGTCGGTCTTACCACAAAATATTTAAACGAGAGTTGAACGGATGTGTCTAAATATTTTCTCCACAATTCGACGTCTAACCCTTGCTTTTTCTAACTCATCAACGAATTCACAAGTAAAATAATTAGAAATGCCAGGATTGAGTAAGAAAACATGAGTAAGAAGACGTCGATTTGGGGAACAAAATTTTAGAAACATCTGTTTAACTCTAGTTTAAATGTGGTAAGACCGGATAATTATGTCTTATGACTTGCCCCAACCTTCGTCACATAAGGTAAGTCACGAACGGCCACCGAGCGCCGATATCATCGCTCCCTTTACCATCTGACCCCGCAGACCACGCGTGGACCCCGCATCACGTTTGTCTCATATTATTATGACCTGTTGTTAAGTTCATTATGGACACTTTGCATTATGGACCCTTTGCATTTTGGTCTCTTTAAAACTTTAGCTATGAACCGAGATTGGATAAGGGGGGGAGCAGTTTCAGGCCGTTCACTCTGATCAACATTCGCTGTAATAGGGTGACTGGAAGCAATTGCTTTAACAGGTAACTTATCTTCCAACACAACACGTAGTTTATAAGTCATCATCATCACCATCACCGTTTTCCATCAGTGCGATAAAAACTGTGGAACGCCCAAACGGCTGAACCGATTTTCATGAAATTTGGTATATAGATAGCTTATATCTCAACTTTACACATAGGCTATAAGTCATCAACATAATCACCATAATCAAAGTCCACCAGTCCACCAGTCCACCAGTCACCATATCAGTATGATAAAAACTGGACCGCTCATTGCTCAAACGGATAGGTAGACCCAGCTGTTCAGCTCTCATCTGGTCTACATTTTTTATGGTATCTTCACCCTCAGACACTCAGACCCTCATACACAAACTCGTGACTCGTGAAAACGTCGTGACTAAATATCGTGACTGAATGTCGTGACTACATATCGTGACAGAATGTCGTGACTAAATATCGTGACTGAATGTCGTGACTAAACGTCGTGACTGATTATCGTGACTGTATATCGTGACTGAATGTCGTGACTAAATGTCGTCTCTGAATGTCGTGACTAAATATGGTATCTGAATATCGTGACTTAATGTCGTGATTAAATATCGAGACTGAATGTAGTGACTGAATGTCGTGACTAAATATCGGGACTAAATATCGTGACTGAATGTCGGTGACTAAATATCGTGACTGAATGTCGTGATTAAATATCGAGACTGAATGTAGTGACTGAATGTCGTGACTAAATATCGGGACTAAATATCGTGACTGAATGTCGGTGACTAAATATCGTGACTGAATGTCGTCATTAAATATTGTGACTAAATATCGTGTATGAACGTCGTGACTAAACGTCGTGACTAAATATCGTGACTGAATATCGTGCCTGAATGTCGTGACTAAACGTCGTGACAAAATGTCGTGACTGAATGTCGTGACTAAACGTCACGACTAAATATCGTGACTGAATGTCGTGACTAAATATCGTGACTGAATGTCGTGACTATATAACGTGTATGAATGTCGTGACTAAACCTCGTGACTAAATATCGTGTATGAATGTCGTGACTAAACATCGTGACTAAATATCGTGACTGAATATCGTGACTGAATGTCGTGACTAAACGTCGTGACTAAATATCGTGACAAAATGTCGTGACTGAATGTCGTGACTAAACGTCACGACTAAATATCGTGACTGAATATCGTGACTGAATGTCGTGACTAAATATCGTGACTGAATGTCGTGACTAAATAACGTGTATGAATGTCGTGACTAAACCTCGTGACTAAATATCGTGACTGAATGTCGTGACTAAATATCGTGACTGAATGTCGTGGCTAAATATCGTGTATGAATGTCGTGACTAAACGTCGTGACTAAATATCGTGACTGATTATCGTGACTGAATGTCGTGACTGAATGTCGTGACTGTATATCGTGACTAAATATCGTGACTGAATGTCGTGACTAAATATCGTGACTGAACGCCGTGACTAAATATCGTGACTGAATGTCGTGACTAAACGTCACGACTAAATATCGTGACTGAATGTCGTGACTAAATATCGTGTATGAATGTCGTGACTAAACGTCGTGACTAAATATCGTGACAGAATATCGTGACTGAATGTCGTGACTAAACGTCGTGACTAAATATCGTGACAAAATGTCGTGACTGAATGTCGTGACTAAACGTCACGACTAAATATCGTGACAGAATGTCGTGACTAAATATCGTGACTGAATGTCGTGACTAAACGTCGTGACTGATTATCGTGAAAGTATATCGTGACTGAATGTCGTGACTAAATGTCGTCTCTGAATGTCGAGACTAAATATGGTATCTGAATATCGTGACTTAATGTCGTGATTAAATATCGAGACTGAATGTAGTGACTGAATGTCGTGACTGAATGTCGGTGACTAAATATCGTGACTGAATGTCGTGACTAAATATTGTGACTAAATATCGTGTATGAACGTCGTGACTAAACGTCGTGACTAAATATCGTGACTGAATATCGTGCCTGAATGTCGTGACTAAACGTCGTGACAAAATGTCGTGACTGAATGTCGTGACTAAACGTCACGACTAAATATCGTGACTGAATATCGTGACTGAATGTCGTGACTAAATATCGTGACAGAATGTCGTGACTATACAAGGTGTATCAGCAAGGTGTAGTAATATTGAAATGTGGGTATGTGTACCTGGTGATGAATCATTTGCCAGGATACTAAAACCTGAAATCAATAATCGATTTTTTCACTCAAATTGACAAAATAACTAAATATTACAACCCTAACATGATACGGATGACGTCACGTTACGCCGGTCATTCAACGCTTGCGCGATGCAGGATTTCTTAGAAACGGCCCTGGCGCCATCTAGTAATTTTTGGTGGAACTTTTACCACAACTTTACTTCTACACCTAGTTTTGTTTGAGTAATGCCGCCGGCTAGAGGTGTACAGTCTTACCCAACTTATATGGTGCGTCGTGAATCTTCGTTCGCGCAGAAAATAAAGTATGGTCCGAAGATTAACGAAAGAATGCTTAGCACTTACAATCAACCTAAGATCACTATTATAAGGTTCATAATACACTGCAGCTGTTAGTTCCATCTCACTCATGCCACGCGGCGATCGCTAAGATGGCGGGGCGGCTGCCGACCAATAGCGGTCAATAGCATTTCCCGCGCTTTGAAAATTCATCTTCTGCGCAGGTAGAACTGCGATGTGCAACAGCTGCAGTGTATTATGAACCTTATAATAGTGATCTTAGGTTGATTGTAAGTGTTAAGCATTCTTTCGTTAATCTTCGGACCATACTTTATTTTCTGCGCGAACGAAGATTCACGACGCACCATATAAGTTGGGTAAGACTGTACATGTTAGCCTATGCCTCAAGTTCACTGACATTGCCCAGCTGATAACTAGGGTTGAACGATGGTTAGTTTTGCAGTAAACTTTGACGTGTAATAATTCATTACCGTAACTACTTACAGATTTATAGTACCTCCAGACTATTTCGAAATATGTATGTGTATGCGTAGTTTCAGTATTACTACACCTTGCTGTTACACCTTGTATAACGTGTATGAATGTCGTGACTAAACCTCGTGACTAAATATCGTGTATGAATGTCGTGACTAAACATCGTGACTAAATATCGTGACTGAATGTCGTGACTAAATATCGTGACTGAATGTCGTGGCTAAATATCGTGTATGAATGTCGTGACTAAACCTCGTGACTAAATATCGTGTATGAATGTCGTGACTAAACATCGTGACTAAATATCGTGACTGAATATCGTGACTGAATGTCGTGACTGAATGTCATGACTAAATATCGTGACTGAATGTCGTGACTATATAACGAGTATGAATGTCGTGACTAAACCTCGTGACTAAATATCGTGTATGAATGTCGTGACTAAACATCGTGACTAAATATCGTGACTGAATATCGTGACTGAATGTCGTGACTAAACGTCGTGACTAAATATCGTGACAAAATGTCGTGACTGAATGTCGTGACTAAACGTCATGACTAAATATCGTGACTGAATATCGTGACTGAAGGTCGTGACTAAATATCGTGACTGAATGTCGTGACTAAATAACGTGTATGAATGTCGTGACTAAACCTCGTGACTAAATATCGTGACTGAATGTCGTGACTAAATATCGTGACTGAATGTCGTGGCTAAATATCGTGTATGAATGTCGTGACTAAACGTCGTAACTAAATATCGTGACTGATTATCGTGACTGAATGTCGTGACTGAATGTCGTGACTGTATATCGTGACTAAATATCGTGACTGAATGTCGTGACTAAATATCGTGACTGAACGCCGTGACTAAATATCGTGACTGAATGTCGTGACTAAACGTCACGACTAAATATCGTGACAGAATATCGTGACTGAATGTCGTGACTAAACGTCGTGACTAAATATCGTGACAAAATGTCGTGACTGAATGTCGTGACTAAACGTCACGACTAAATATCGTGACTGAATGTCGTGACTAAATATCGTGACTGAATGTCGTCACTAAATATCGTGTATGAATGTCGTGATTAAACGTCTTGAATAAATGTCGTGACTAAATATCGTGACTGAATGTTGGTGACTAAATATCGTGACTGAATGCCGTGACTAATCGTCGTGACTAAATATCGTGACAAAATGTCGTGACTGAATGTCGTGACTAAACGTCACGACTAAATATCGTGACTGAATGTCGTGACTAAATATCGTGACTGAATGTCGTGACTAAATATCGGGACTAAATATCGTGACTGAATGTCGGTAACTAAATATCGTGACTGAATGTCGTCATTAAATATTGTGACTAAATATCGTGTATGAACGTCGCGACTAAACGTCGTGACTAAATATCGTGACTGAATATCGTGCCTGAATGTCGTGACTAAACGTCGTGACAAAATGTCGTGACTGAATGTCGTGACTAAATATCGTGATTGAATATCGTGACTGAATGTCGTGACTAAACGTCGTGACTAAATATCGTGACAAAATGTCGTGACTGAATGTCGTGACTAAACGTCACGACTAAATATCGTGACTGAATATCGTGACTGAATGTCGTGACTAAATATCGTGACTGAATGTCGTGACTAAATAACGTGTATGAATGTCGTGACTAAACCTCGTGACTAAATATCGTGACTGAATGTCGTGACTAAATATCGTGACTGAATGTCGTGGCTAAATATCGTGTATGAATGTCGTGACTAAACATCGTGACTAAAAATCGTGACTGAATATCGTGACTGAATGTCGTGACTAAACGTCGTGACTAAATATCGTGACAAAATGTCGTGACTGAATGTCGTGACTAAACGTCACGACTAAATATCGTGACTGAATATCGTGACTGAATGTCGTGACTAAATATCGTGACTGAATGTCGTGACTAAATAACGTGTATGAATGTCGTGACGAAACCTCGTGACTAAATATCGTGACTGAATGTCGTGACTAAATATCGTGACTGAATGTCGTGGCTAAATATCGTGTATGAATGTCGTGACTAAACGTCGTGACTAAATATCGTGACTGATTATCGTGACTGAATGTCGTGACTGAATGTCGTGACTGAATGTTGTGACTGTATATCGTGACTAAATATCGTGACTGAATGTCGTGACTAAATATCGTGACTGAACGCCGTGACTAAATATCGTGACTGAATGTCGTGACTAAACGTCACGACTAAATATCGTGACTGAATATCGTGACTGAATGTCGTGACTAAATATCGTGTATGAATGTCGTGACTAAACGTCGTGACTAAATATTGTGACAGAATATCGTGACTGAATGTCGTGACTAAACATCGTGAGTCTAGGGCATGCTATCCGGATATCCGGATATCCGCATTATCCGGATATCCGACGAATATAATATCCGAATATAAATACTATTACTATTCGGATAATACGAATTTTACGGATACTTACTTATTTTATCAAAACTACGTTATTTTTTAATGATATTGTTATAAAATTACTCATCATCATCATCAGCCTGAAGACGTCCACTCTATAACCTTTCTTCCCCATCGGTTATCAGTTCTACGAGCGATGTGGCCCTATTGGTTTTATTTTGACGGCGTCGTCATGCGTGGTAAGTATCTACCTACCTAACTACTTACTTACTTAATTTTATTGCCAACTTACACAAACACAAAATAAAGACTAAAAACATATACTTACTACTCATTTAAAACAAATTTTAATACTCATTTAAAAACAAACTCGATAACTGGCTACGAACTAATAAGTCATTTTTACAATAGATGTGAACAATTTTGTGTCAATTTTGTGAAGTGTTTTTCAACGCTGTGTGATGTAGACATACCAGCAAGTCTATGCTGCTCGTCTATAAACTAATAAATAAATAAATAAATAATTAACTTTTTTAACCAATCCAATGCCTACATACTTAAACTTTACCCCCCTGCGCATACTGACTATAGTTATAAAGCCGAGAGCGCTTTGTACTAAATTGGAGAGTTTTATTTTATCTCTACTGTATGTACAATGTATGTATATTGTATAAATATTATAATAATATGTTACTATTATGATCACTATTAGATCTCACTCGCGTCGTTACTGATTGTCGATACTGTAAGTATATAGATATAATAAAATTCTGTTGCATCGTTTATATTATTAGGTATTATTTTGTAAGTTCTATAAAGGATCTCTTTGTAAATTATTCTGTTACAAAATGTGTTAATTTTATAAATCGCCGTTACAGAAGTATAATTACATAATTGTTGAATTGTTTGTAATAAAAATGTTGATTTGAGACTGATATTCGTTTCATTTATCTTCTAGTTAGGAAAATCCAAAATATCCATATTACCCGGATTTATCCGGATAGTGTTCTAGAAGTATCCGAAATATCCGAATAGTAAATATTGGCGGATAATTGCATGCCCTAATCGTGACTAAATATCGTGACAAAATGTCGTGACTGAATGTCGTGACTAAACGTCACGACTAAATATCGTGACTGAATGTCGTGACTAAATATCGTGACTGAATGTCGTCACTAAATATCGTGTATGAATGTCGTGATTAAACGTCTTGAATAAATGTCGTGACTAAATAACGTGTATGAATGTCGTGACTAAACGTCGTGACTAAATATCGTGACTGAATGTCGGTGACTAAATATCGTGACTGAATGTCGTGACTAAACGTCGTGACTAAATATCGTGACAAAATGTCGTGACTGAATGTCGTGACTAAACGTCACGACTAAATATCGTGACTGAATGTCGTGACTAAATATCGTGACTGAATGTCGTGACTAAATATCGTGACTGAATGTTGTTACTAAATATCGTCACTGAATATTGTGACTAAATATCGTGACTGAATGTCGTGACTAAACGTCGTGACTAAATATCGTGACTGAATATCGTGACTGAATGTCGTCACTGAATGTCAATTGACTAAATATCGTGACTTAATGTCGTTGCCTAATATCGTGACTGAATGTCGTGGCTAAATATTGTGACTGAATGTCGTGACTAAATATCGTGACTGTATGTCGTGACTGTATATCGTGACTGAATGTATTGACTAAATATCGTGACAAAATGTCGTGACTGAATGTCGTGACTAAACATCGTGACTGAATGCCGTGACTAAACGTTGTTACTGAATGTCGTGACTAAATATCGTGACTGAATATCGTGACTGAATGTCGCATCTGAATGTCGTAACTAAATGGCGTCACTGAATGTCGTGACTAAATATCGTGACTAAAATATATCGTGACAGAATGTAGATACTAAATATCGTGACTGAATGTCTTGACTAAATGTCATCACTATGATTTCTCATGCACATCACACCCAGACCAGAAACAAATATTTGTGAGTCGCACAAATATTTTGTTCTAGGCGGGAATCGAGCCCACGACACCAACCGCAGCAGTCCGATTGCGCAGCCACTACGCCAAACGTGCCGTCAGACGATCTATTGTATTCATTAGTCCGTTTTCCGAATAATTTAAATAATTTGGTGGAACTCCGTACTATGATATAATACTATGACAAATATAAAGTATATTACAAATAGGCCAAAAGGGCCTAGTTCAGCTGTATACTGATATAAAACGTTGGCTGTTACTTGTCTTCTTTGAAATAATTCAAGTATGTACGCTCTCAAATTACCCAATTCCGCGTAACTTGTAATTTGCGACACCATAATGTGGCTACTAACAAATAACTACCGCACACGACATTTGATATCGAAATTAATTTATCGTCGAACAAAACCGTCCCCTAAGTGAAAGGAAATAGTTGCTTCAAGCCCTTTGACGACCTTACACTTACATTGGCTGATGAATTGACGCGTACGAGTAGGGTAACTATAAACTTAGGCTTTTAAAATCGAAGTCAAATTTAAATCATTTATTGTAAATAGGCAATCAAATCGCAGTTTTACACGTCAAACGCTTCAATCTAATTAACAAATTAATAAGACCAGAAAAAAAAAAGAAAAAGTAATTAATTGATTATGGTTTGAGTTTGAAAAGGGATGTTTGTAAAGAATAATATAGAAACTACACTGCTTTATTTGACACCGTATAATATAAACATAGATAGATAGATAACTCATTATTGCCACCAAAATGTACATAACACATAAAGGTTAAACTTAAATTATGTACAATGGGTGGTCTTATCGCTTTAAATTTAATATACACAAATAATCATATTACAGAGAAAAGAGCAATTAGTGCATTGAATAGCGACTGTAGATGACTATTTTACTTAGTTTTCATAAGTGTTTTGAAATTCCTATGCATAATAATTCACAACAAAAACAAAAAAAATATTTAGGTAAAAACTAGGTAATATACGAACTTTAACTGAAACGTAAAATGACGTAGATGAACTCATTCACGATAAACTTTAAGGCAATTCAATCATACTTTTTAAGATATTTGCATGTACTTACTAGATACCACAATACCCAGCATAAAGTACTGATGAGATCATGGTCACCCTACCGCACCCTTTGGTCGCGTCTACCGGTGCCCTTTGCGATTGATCAGCCGCCATTTCAGGCCCTTTCAGTCGTAAGGCGTCTGCAGGAAGCCTTACAAAGGATAGTTGGACGACTTGGCTGATTAGTAAATTATACATTCAATAGGCTTATGTATGTATGGGGGAGTGCAAAGAAAGGGGGTCAAAGTTATCAAAGTTTATTACTTATTTATTTATTTATACCAGAGAAATAACATCATAACAGTATTCACTAAGGCGATGTTATACTAATATGTAAAAATATACACATAAATAATATTAATAATAATAATTGATCATCACAATATAAAATAACTTCCAAATAAAATAATTAGATTATAGCATCAAATTCCAAACAATAAAACATTAATAAAAAATCAAAACATTAAATTTCGTAATTACACAGTAGAAATAAAAATTAAAACATTATTGTTGGACAACACGCCTCCGTAATAATTATCGGGCTAATATTTTCCTACAACGAAAAGCAAGTGATAAACGTAATAATAAGTAGGTACCTATATGTAATGTTTTGACTTACACTAACACACATTTTAATATTAAGTATTTCCTAACAGCTAATATCCAGTACTTACAGCTATCCGATTACGGTGTCAACTAATTGTGGGAAAACAGCCCTTTCATCCAAATTACACGTTACGTCACGTTACGTCAAATTACACATCAGTAGCAGCCAGTAATTTATATTTTATTGCTGCACCTGCCTATACATGGGGCCGAATGGCGTTTTAATGTATTTAAATGTATGCCCGAAATATGCTGCGGGTGCGGCGCCTCTGTCAGCGTTTAGCGTTAAACATGTATGGGAAAGATAATGCTAGAAATTTCTACAAGATAGTTTTATTGTTGCAGCGTGTACATTGTACATAACTAGTCTAAGCAACAATTATTATAAGCGCAAATTATTATCTCGTTGTATCATTCTCACATTAATGATTAATGTTTATTATATACCATGCATAGATTGTGTGTACCCTAGCGCTTATAGGTAGCGTGTAAAAAGGGCCAAAGATAAGAAAGAAAGGCCGAGAAGTACGTACCATCAGTGTCGTTGTCTTTGTTATACATAACATCTATAGATTATTATCAGTGGTTAAAGCACGACATTTAATTCAACCATTATAGATAGATTTTTATATTACCATTAGCTATGGATACCATTTAACATTATGCGAAATAGTGCTCAAACATGGTTCTATCAATTTATTTCAAAATACATAAAGATGGTTTATGCTAAGAGTATGCAAGCACTATCAATGCATTGTATAAACTCCTCAAAAGGATTAGTCAGCTTCTTGACTAAACCAAGAATTCCACTTAGTACCTACTTACCAACGGTAATTACTGTCTCATCTTTTATCCGCTGTCTCTCACACTGCGTCCTATCGGTCACGCTCCCGTGACGCGTCAAGTGTCGCGCCGACACGAGACTCACACCAGCCTTCATAGTACCTCCCTACAATTACCCAAATTTTGAAAAACGCTCTTATTATTCAAAGTGGACAGTTGCTTTGTATTACACGATGGTCTTTCCACTGAAGTGTTAATTAACTCTTTGGGTATGATGCGTCTTTACAAAGCTCGTTATTCTAAAGTCAAGGTTTTGATGAAATTGTTTTTTTTTTATCCCACGAGTAATGAAAGGAACGCGACAATCAACCGATGGTAAGAGCCACGCTCGCCCTGAACTTTGTTTTGGAAACTGCTGAAGTAACACGCTCGTCGCCGTGACATATTGGTTTGTAAAATTAAAAGCATTCTGTTTATCATCACAATATTACGCAGCTAAAAGCACTTTAAACGCTTCCACCAGGTTTAAAAGTTTCAACAGACATGAAACCAAACCGCTCGCGACTATCGGCCGAAATTAATAATCAATCCTAATCCATATTTTGCTATCCGGGATTGATATCACAATCCATTTTAGGGTCAAACGTGCCAATAACCGATCCGTGGATTGGTTTATAAAGGCACGCAGGTTGGAGATCGATCGAACAATAGCCAGCAATCCAAGATCGATTTCAATCTTGGATAGGAGATACAATATTAATTTCGGGCGTATATCGCTCGCTACCCGCCGTCAGTCCCGCCACACACCGATCGGTCACACTCCCGTGACGCGTCAAGAGTCGCGCCGACATAAAGGCAAGCTCACACCTGCCCACATTACGTCCCTACAATACCGCGCCATATTTACATGTGTCGGACTATACCCCTCATTTATAACAACTTTTCTCGGTTGTCGAATAAATTTGAAGATCCTTTATTCGTAAAATGTCTGAGATTCTCCGCGCGACGTTTGTTTTGTGTTTAGAAATGTTTAGGAGTGGACGGAATTTAAATAGTTTGTCTGTTTATACAAGGCGGAACCTTTGTAATGTGTGTAAATTATTGTTGTTCTATTTTGTCGTCAAAAGTGGGTTGGGTAAACAAATTAACGGTGGTAAAACTTTGTTGTGTATTGGCACCAATTCTGTTGGACTGAATTTCACAACTCCGAAGTAATCGCATCGTATTTTCAGTTGCATATAGGTGGTTTAAATTTTAGTTTCCAGCCCAAGTTGGTAGTTTACATGCGTTAACTATCAACACAAAAACTGTCCATTTCACTCCTAGCTCATTAACTATTTGTGTGCTCTTTGTCGAATCGAACGGCCTTTAAGAAACGAAATGATACTGTTCAACGCCATGCAATCAACTTAAATCTTGGAATAGCTCTGTGAGTAGTAATGAACGCAAGCGTACTCACCGATTTCAAGCTCAGCTCCTCGATCGGACGGCACCGTCCATTATTGAAAAGCACGGCGCACCTATCGTTTGTTAAAATGTTCCACACAAAAAGTTAGATTACTATTGCACCCTGCACCACAGTACCGACGAAGCCCTACTACCGATGGGGCTAGAAACTTGACGTCAGGTCTTGACGATAGGGTCAGGTTTCGGATATTGCTGCGAGCAAGCGCGCCTCACAGCCGCGGCATGGGTTGCGAACTGGTGAACGAAACAGCGCACGGCGATACGACTCAAGACTACCCTCGCTCATTGCGTAAATAATCTAAGCGAAATAAACTGGTGCAAACTACCCTCAATCTGACATTATTTTCTACGTTCAAAAACGATGCAAGTTTTCAAACTTGTATTCTTCATAAACATTCAAAAACAATGATAAATAGATAATTCAAGTACTGGATCTTTTCAAATGGATGTATTCTGAATCCAGTGGTACATAGAGTGCACTCATGGGAAGGGAAAGTAGATAAATATATTATAATTAATATTAATAATTGACTCAGTTTTGTCTTCGCTCAAAATTTTAGAGTTCCATAAATAATCGACTGGATTCGCAGGTCTACAAAAAACAACAAAGTGCACAGTTAAACATAATTTATTTCATATTATTTTAATTATCACAGATCCATTTATTTTAATAGTCATCACGTTAACAAAAATATAATATAATTCTACAGCTGCGATGTGTACACCATTTACAAAATCATGGTAATTTTATTGTTTTCTACGTGTTAGATTTAATTATAATCAGGGAACGGTTATCAGTAATTATGTAGGTACTGTAACGGCAAAATTAAGTGATATATTATGATTGTATTCATTGATCATAACTGGAATAATATACAATATATAAAATTGGAATTACAACGAATGCAAAGTACCTATACAAAGTGTATGAATAAATAAAGTAGGTAACAAAATGTTAGCATATAAAAAAGTAATTACAAAATAGATACAAAATGAATATACGAGTACCTTTAATTGAATGTAACTGTAGTATTAATTTCTTCTTGCATGCAGAAAAGGAACACATTCAAGTAAAAACAGTATCACCGGTAACCGACCTACCTGCATGTAGCATGCCATTGCAAAACATTATTTATTCTTGCATGTATACCTTTTTGACTCGACTGCCATTCTAAGTTATAGGTACGTATTACTGGCACAAATGTATTTTTTATAATATTTTTTTTCTCTTAAATCAATCGTTCCACTCATTATAATTAATTCCCTTACTGATACATTATTTACACAAATCTAGGTACTTTATATACAAAGATATAAAATGCAATTTATGAGAAAGAGTAGGTACGTTCATAGAAAAGACAGAATTATGGTTGTAAGACATAAATGCAAATGAAGTCTTTACAGGGACAAGTGGCCTTAGCTTAGGGAAATAGAGTGAACTTAGAATTATAGATTTATAGGATTTAAAATGTGACTACGGAGTTTATATTATTCATTTTGAGTTAGGTACAGGCAAAGTCAAAAGTGCCTACAATGTGCGAGTATGCCTGAAGAGGCTCATTTTGAGTTAGGTACAGGCAAAGTCAAAAGTGCCTACAATGTGCGAGTATGCCTGAAGAGGCTCATTTTGAGTTAGGTACAGGCAAAGTCAAAAGTGCCTACAATGTGCGAGTATGCCTGAAGAGGCTCATTTGTAAGCATGTGAAAATATGTATAGTCTTTGCCTGCCTACCCCGCTTTGCAAAAGGAGAGATTGTATATCGTTCGAGTTGAGTCCTCAAGTTTGGGGTTACCTTTATAATTAAGGGTGAAGATAGATAACACTCAGATAATTTTATAGGAATTTGAAAAATATTTTGTAACATAGTAAAATATTAGTAATTAATTCGTTTGTGGCAGTCTCGTGGTCACATTTAAGCCCTACGCCTGTGTTGGTAGAAAAGTAACAAAACGCTTAGCATCTATGTCGTAGTAAGCTCAAACACGTATAACATTTCATTAATTGCCCATACTTAGCTGTGACTTACACATTTTGGCACAATGTTCGAATCAAACAGAAAATTAGCAAACTACAAGAAAATCAGGCGACATACATAAACACTCAAACACTTTCCAAAAAATCAACAAAATAACCAACCTTCAACCGACGATCGTCAGTTATATTTCTTTTAAAGACAATGTAGGCACTATTATTGCTAATACAATATTATATTTTATTCTCCGCTTTTAATACCTACAGCGTGGAATAATTCTATACAAAATATACTACCAAGACTTTACTTAGACCGTAGGCCCGCGAAATCATACTTTCTCTAACGTTAACATTTAAACTACACTTTAGTTCATCAACAATCTTTCTGACTCATCACCAACACGCATAACTATCCGACTCATGGGTCATCACCATCACTCATAACTATCTGACTCGTGAGTCATCATCGACACAAATACTTTTTGTGCAAACGTAAAAATCTCTGACAACTGCTTTGTCTTTTCAGCAAGCACTATAATACCCTTTAGTTCTAACTGCAACAAACTAGGTCAGTGACCGTAGAAAGTGCCACGTATTTAGAAATCAAATCTAGTATGAAAGGGGAAATTCATAACCAGGAAGGTCTACCGTGGAGAAGGTCAGCGGCGTCGTGACGATCCATCTGGCGTAAAGCAGCAGCTAACGCGGCTGTGGCGCCCGCTCCGCGCTCCCTGCACTCCCACAGCTCTAGTATAGCTTCCGTGGGAGAACTCTTCGTGGCGAACCAAGTCGTGTACCGGTCGACGCCGAGTCTCGCCGCGAGCGCTCGCCAGTCGTTCCCTCTAGCGTTCGGCGGATCCAGGACACCGCAAAGCTGTCGCTTTATCCTGGAGCTCAGCTTAAACGGACCTTCCCCGGTACACTCGTTCACTCCAGCCTCGCTCACAGTCACGTTCCTCTTGCTGTCGCTCCCATCTTCGCTTCTGCACATGCGAGCTTCGAGGAGGTTCTCGGTGATGTTGAAGCTGCGCTGCGAGTCCGCGCGAGGCGAGCGGCCCCGCGGCGACCGGCTGCGCACGTCCTCGAGGGATATCCGGAACGTCTGCTTGTAGGAAGGATTGGTTCTCTGACACGCCGACACGGAGAAATCGATGTTGTCGCAGTCGTGCGACCTCTCCAAAGTGAAGCTGCAATGCAGGGCATTGTAGTTTGAGTTCCACACGTGGTTGAAAGGGATCTCCTGATACCCGATGCCCGGCTTGGCCTTCCAACCGGGGCTGATGTGTTCCAAGCTCAAGCACAGATTAGATCCGCCATCTTGGAATAGCAAAGTTTTCGGCCGCTCCAGTAAAACCCCTCCCAGTTTCTTCTCCTGCTTCTGACAGTAATAGGCGGCGCAAGGCGTGTCCTCGAATACGTACAGCCGGATGTTATATTCGGAACTGGTCTCGCTGAGCGCGGCCAGTGCGTAGATTGCTAATTGGAGCGATTTGACCGCTTTTCCGTTGAAACTTTCCCCGACTAACACAAAGGTTGATAGCATGTCCGTTACCAAGAATATTTTATCAGTGTCCAGCTGCGTGAACACGGGGGTATTGATCGTTTCTTGGCCGAGGCCGACAATTTTCTTCCATTGGGGTTGCGTGGAGTCCGGTTTCGTATTGGTGTGGTCGATTGCGTATAGCGAAAGGTTCCAGAAGCCGTGCTTAAGGCTCGCACAGTGCGGTATTTGCAGAACGACCGACTTATTCAGTTGGAGACGAGGCGGTCCGCATTTAACTACTGGACTCAGTTGCGTGATACCTGCGGGGCGAAATTTGCCTTATTACACTCGCGTCTACCAGTTATAGATCGTAGGTATCGCCCGAGGCGAACCTTTTTCTCATCAGAAATACCAGCCGTAATTTAAACAGAATTATCTTTAACTTCTCAATCACGTTGCGAAATCAATGTGTTTTTATTAGCTCACCAAGCCAATTACTGGTTAGGGCATTAATATTCATTGGGGGCACAGTAAATACTAGGTCGGGATAATGAAAATATTTGAAGTTGGGTAATTTGAATATGGTATGAATAATGAAACCGCGACCTTTACCTTTCCCGAGTCGTGGCCTGTATGGGTCGTCCTTTACGACCGCGACGTAGATTTGTTCCCTTCGGCCCCTGCTGAGGGCCCCCTCGGGCACTGAAAGGGCTACACCTGCCGCTGGGAGGGCCAGTCTGGTCCCTCCGCTGGACACTGAGAGGGATTGAGAAGTGGGTGAGTTTGAAACGAGTTCAGCTAGTTGGAGGGTTACCGATTCGTTCGCTGCGTCGTACATTGAACCCGCTGGAAAGAAAGGGGGAGTTAAACCTCTTGACTTCATTGCAAGTTAAGTGTTGGTTGTCGGTGTTCCTTTTGAAAGCATAGAGAACTTAAATATTGTACTTCAAGAGACGAATGAAGGATAATGGTAGATGGAATAGTGCGTACTGCGTAGCATAGTGCTGCATGATATGTACGTGAAGGTGCGTAAAAACCACAGACTTATAAGAGAAAGTAGACCGGACGTTACAGATATCTAGTGAATCCAGTAACGAAACCGATCGCCGTATTGATGAGTGACGCTGGCGACATTTAGACAACTCATTCTACTTGTAAAAATAATACTTAGATCAGATTCAGCACGAATTTTAATCTTAGTAAAATTTTATGAGCGCTCTTTGTAGATGTTTTGTCAGGCTTAGTTCGGCCTTTCTTGAATGACAATATTCACTTATTTAGGCTTCACTATAATGTTTGGTCTGCTGCCTCTTATATGTCTGTGGTCAAATCAGACACACACCAAAGTCTCATAATGTGTGATACGCTGTAAACATTAGACTGCTAGCAGTTACTGGTAAGTTACGAGCCACCATTCTTAGTCAGATCACACACCACATTTGTTTTACGGGCACCCACATTAAAAATATATATGACACTGTAACTTTAATGGCCGTGAGCGACGCTTACCATCAGCTGTACGGCCTGCTCGTGTGGTTGCATAAAAAAGTTGTAGTTGAAATAATACTTACAACTAGTGAAGCAGCTGGACACCGAGTGTTCAGATTCACTGTAAGGCTTGCTATCGTAGTCATCGCTCTGACCCTTGCTGGAAGCGCAGGGAGTCACCTGGTGGTCTACTGGAGACGCATAGCTGGAATAAAGGTCATCATTATAAACCTTGGTGGAGTCAATACCCGCGTGGCTAGTTACAACCCCCAAGTAAGAAATCTGTTGCCAGATTCCTATCGCGGTGTTCCCGCAGTGAGTGATTATATAAAAAATTTAATCATTGAGAACAGTTTTGATTGTATTTATCAAGTCTACTAGAATAGGAGATTTGCCTGCCGTCTTATTACAAAAAAAATTAACAAAAATGGGACAGCTGTGTCTAAAATTTTGTTCCACAAATCGACGTCAACACTTATTTAAATATTTTATGGTAAGACCCGTGATTGTTATCTACAACTATTCCGTAATTGCCCTGTAAAGTACCTGTTGGTAAGATGAGGGACGTCGTAGTGGTGTTCAGCTCTCGAGTCCGGTTGGGGATGCTCATATCTCGGAGGACGGTGCTGCATCAGGTCGGGTGCGAGCGAGAGAGACTGCTTCTCCGTAGTAGGGTACATTTCTGGCTGGAAATCTGTTTGGGAGAAAAAAAGTTTATGAGCAATGTGACTCTGAATAATCTACTCTATTTAGCTTTTAGCTGTAGAGTAGTAAAGTAAGTGAAAAATAGATATAAAAATTACAGAAGTGAAACCTGTAGGTACTAACATTTACCATGCACAAGAGTGGATCAAGTCATCAAACTGAAATTCTCATGACTTGCTCAAGGTCGTGGAATTTGTGCCAAAATAAATTAATAACTTAGGAAGACATACCAGTTCTAGCCATGGCGTACAACGAATGGTCCCTGGTCTTCCTCTGTAGCAGTTTGTAGACCACAGCAGCACCGGCGAGGAACACCACCACTGCTACAGCTATGCCGATGTACAGTGGAATGTCACTGTGGGCTGCCACTGCAATGAAAAGACAGGGTTAGACTTTTTGAATTGCAAACAAGTATTTGTGGGGTATTTGTAAAAAGGCATTGGGCTAAGAAGTGGTCGCTAAGCTATTGAATACGAAAATGTAAGGTAATGTAATGCATACTATAAAGAAGAAGTATGGAGGTGAAAAATGTCAAGTATTAGCCTGTGTGTTTCACTTTGTTCAGAAATTTGGCCCTTACTTTTTTGATTTACTTATCTCACCATGTTCATTTTGAAGATTTCTCACTCAAAGGGTGAATAAAATTTAAATATTGCGCATGGCAAACAACAACGAAAATTTCGAAATTAGAGCTGCAATTATTCCCGTATTCCTGACATTTACTTATGCAAAGAAAGGACTGATCTTAGGAAAAGGGGTAAAATAACATCTTGAAGACAAGAAGCAAGGGACAGAGCGAAATGAAAACGGCTTGTTAAGAAGGCCAAGATATAGAAGTGTAGCGCAGAAAGAAGCATGAAGAAGTTATAACGTGGTTCCGTATAGAGAATCACAATAAATACTGATTTCCGCACAGCTCAAAAAGTGTACTGCATCATTCACTGCGGGAGCGCCCATTTAAGATTAAACAAAGAAGCATAAATTACAAAGTAGCGAAAAGTTAATTTCTCGCAAACTTTTATTACGTGGGTAAACGAATGCTTTCCTTTTAGCTTTCCTTTTTTACAGAACTTTATCTCATTTACTCGTAGTGGAATTTTATGGGAATCGACTGTTAACTACCAATTCCTATCCGGTCGTTTCACTGCGTAAATAAATAGTTTTAACTGGCAACCCTAATTTATTACGTCATGTTGTATCACATCAGCACGACACGCCAACAAGGCTTTGTGTTTTTTAACAGTTAAGTCGTGGTGAATTTGGCCCCGTAGCGGGGGATTCAGAAAAAGCAGATACAACTATAAAATGAACCACGAAATGAGCTACCACCTGCATATGATAAGCTTTTAACGCTTAGCTATAAAAACCGAAACTACCAACATACCGACACTCCAATAAAGAGATGCAAGCACTTTATTGCGTAGGCGACAGAGTGTAAATTTCATTGTATGACTCTTGTTTCAACAGTAATTTGGAAAGTTGTAAATTTTTTCACGGCATATTCCCGATACAAGATTCTGGCAGCGAGCCTTTTCATATTATTTATGTCATCGCGTCTTAAAGTTAACGATTGCCGCTGAGTTTTAACGAGGACTTTTTTTTTGTTATATATCTAGTTTTGTTAAGGTTTTGAATGGTAGGGGATTTTTAAAACGTTTTTAACTACCCCGCGGGAGACGGTTATGATGAGTTTTGAATGTAGAATTGAGTAAATTGGAATGGTTCTTTTTTCTGTCTTGTGTCAAATTGTATTTCATGTGGGTTTAATAATAAGACAGTTTTACAAGTTGGTTTCTTTTATGAACTGTCGTTTGTAGAAAAGCTACATTTACGATGCACCGTTGGAATGGGAGGATAGGAGCGTGCAGTTTGATTTTTGGTTCTTCCTATCTTTCTAGCCATGGTTTTTATAATCTAGATTGTATTTTGAATGTTTAGTTTCGTTTGACTACTATCAACTGCTCATAATGCTAACGTCAAATAGACACTACCATAGCGAGTGTCACTAGCCGCAAGTGTAGGTTACGGACTGCTTCTACGAGAAAAAGATACTCGGAAACAACTGTAAAGATGCGTAAACTTTGTGTCTAGGTGCAAGTCAAAGTCAAATCATTTATTGTAAATAGACAATAAAATCGCACTTTTACAAGTCAAATAGCTAATTCTCGTTAACAAAGAGAACCATAAAACATAAAATATGATAAATTAAATAAAACAGTATAATTGATTATATAATTATACATGGTTTGAGTTTGAAAAAGAATGTTGCAAGCGCGACCGTTCCGACGCTCGAGCGACAGTTCTTGATCCACCTAGCTAGCTACACATGCATACTTACACGGATGTAGTCAAAGATTGTAAACGCTAAACAGAATAGGTCTGGTTTAACTCATAGACTGCTTTCAGAAAACACCTATTAAAAGCGATATGTTGTCTAGAACTCAAGGTCAGACATTTAAAGAAATATACTGTTATTTCACTCACGGTTAGTTGCAGGTGCAAAACCAAATTAATTGTACCAATCTATTTCGTTCAACAAAATTTACTTAGATTATGCCCAGCAGCTGCTGGGCATAATCTAAGTAAATTTTGTTGCAGCTGCAAAACGCTAAATAGATAGAATAGAGACACAATTTATTGCAAAACGTGGCTTACATACAAGGACGCTTAGAAATTAAAGTTTTAGAAGCTGTGATACTTCATACGCATGAAACTCATGAACGTAGTAATTTTTGCTTACAATACACTTTTAATTTTTTCAATATCTTTTTTTTCTGTTATTAACTAATCTGTGTAGGTACTAAACTATTAATTTTTCCGGTTTTCTACCCTACGTTACTTCCACTTCATGGCAACATTTGTTATAGGTACATATAATTTCTAGTCCATCCAAAGGGTGCCTGTAAGAAATTGTTAACAATAAGGCCGCTTATTGTACACCATTTTTGCGAACATATCTTCTATATTATTATCACTTCCAATGTGATATTCAAGAAGTGTTCTTAAAACAATATTGTATTGTAAAAGTGTTAGTTCCAAGAAGTTCCAGTTGGTTTCTAAGCTTGCTTGGCCTTTCCAAGCTTTAGTTTTAATTACTACCTACACCACAGATAACTAAATAGTTGCTTACACGAGCAGATCGTTATCTCGTTATCGAACGAGCGCGATGACTTAATACATTTATCGTTCACTCGCTCTAGAAATGCGTTAGCTGTAAATGTGAAAAGCGTGTAAGTTTGGTTGCTATTCAGCGCTGAAATACTGAACGAATGTTGATAGAGCATAGTTAAAATACTATATATACTTTTGATCCTGAAATGATTCGAAGTTTTTCAATATCACCTTACTTTAAGAGCTATAAAGTAATGTTTAATTTTATAATACTTAAAACTGTCATCAAGGTTGTAATTGCTTGATGCCACGTTTGGCGTAGTGGCTGAGCACTCGGACTGCTGTGTCTGGTGTCGCAGGTTCGATTTCCGCCCGGACACATTTTAATATTGGTGTAATCCACAGATATTTGTATCTGGTCTGGGTGTTATGTGTATGTGAAATTATATGTCTGTAGACGATACAGGACATATCCTAGTGCGCGAGGCCGATTAAAAAAATAATAATAAAGAATTAATTGTCTGGTTATTGTTGAGCAAATCAAATTAAATCATTTAGTTGTTTACATAAAATGAGTACAAATGTAAAGTGGTAGGGTTGTGGTAAGTCCAGTAATCAAAAATCCAGGTGGAGGGTTCTATAATACACAGAGAATCACCAGGGTTGAATGTGCTTATCTACTCTCCTATCCCGTGGACTACCACCCCCAAAGTGTAGCACTTGTTTTGCAGTAGGGGGGTATCACTAGAAAGGGAGAAGCGAGACAGTGCCCCACTAATCAAGTAATCACGTCTCTAATCATGTCTCTGTATGTAAAACTAACAAAAAAAAGTTACATACAAATGGTCGATACAACTAAAATGTATAGAACATTTCCCATCCCCAGCTAATGTAAGATAAAAGCTATTAATCTGACCAATGGCCTGCGTTGTATTGGAATTCAATGCCGGAGCCAATCGTAATCGTTAAGCATTCCACACGAGTATCAGAGTCACGTACCGGCTTGGGATTTTAGTTAAAACGCTATAGCTCTACACTATAATATACATAATATCTATATATACGATGTGATCACAATATGTTAGCGTAGATTCTTACCCTTGACTAGTGATGTTAATATATAACATTCAGTCTTCGGGTAGATAGTTTTGGAGCATCATGTATATTTGGTATGCTCGTGACGTAATGTAAAGTACGCGCAATTTAGTTATGTAATAACTTATTTATTTTCATGAAAATAAAATCGATTTATTTATTATTTGATATTTCGATGCGCCTGCTCTACCTACAATTTCATCATTATACAAATACAAAATTTATTTATTGACAAGGTAATTTTATACAGCTACATTTTAATCCATAAGCTCCCGAACTAGTGTTTAACTGTGTTTCAGGAGCTAGTGGCTTCTCCCATTTTATTTTTTAATATAGTTACATTAAGTATAGGACTACCAGCACATTGCGTTATTTTGCTGAAATAGTGTGCGAGTAGAAAAAAACATGTTCTCATGGATGTATCAAAGCATTAAATAATACGAAATCATTTAAATCGGAAACGATAAGTATTAAGTCACATAAATATTCCACGCAGCGTACGCAATGGCGCAAGCCGCACTAAAGTGTACTACTCGATATCTATAAATCTCAAATATAAACAGCCTCGCAAGGTTTATAGCTGACCAATGTTTGAAATTCCATAAATCACCTCGCATCCGCCACTTCACTTCGAGCCCCGTTAACAGAAACCGCAAGTAACTCAGTTATTCGAATAAAATTCATTTCAAGCGCGATTAGTACCAAGCTTATCGGATTAATTTCGAAATTTGTACTCAATGTAAACATTCGTCCGCGTCGCTCGTATATTCGTGTCCGATGCAGAGATTCGAGATAGGAAATCCAATCGGAATTTACAAACCCTTGTCGTTTTACCCATAACGTGGTAGGAGGCCTGGCGGAATTAAATTCTCGGAATGCACTCCTCACGGGATTTCCACCCCTATCTAGTATCTCTAAAGGTTATTATGGCGCAGGAGACGTGTGGAATATGTGGATGCAGTTTGCGATCGCCCGCTGCGTTCACTCGACGAAATCACAACAAATCATTTACGGGACCCACCTCCGATAATGACGGCCGCATCGCATATAAATTGGATTTTACTGTTGTTTGTTTATTCATTAATCTCTGTATTGTCAAAATCGTTAATAAAACTTAACGAGTTGATGTCACTATCAGTATTGCCAACGCAATCTCAGCCATTATTGTCGGGAGACAAGAATTATTCATACTCCCAAAGCTAAGTTAATATTTTACTAATGAAAATTTATGTTCGTCCTCATTTCTAGGAAAATATTTCCACGGTCAATTCACACGAAGATTAGACAGTAGCTCGGTATAATAAGTTTGGGTAAACTCGTATTTTAATGAACGAAATTTGTGACGCTTCTAGTGAAACGAATAGGCATATTAATATAGAAGTCAGAAATGCTAATGATGCTGTGCTATTGATCATAATGATGAATTTATTTAGGAAAGATAAAATTATCACTCCCTATCATTAAAAATAGACTATATCAATTTTGGGGTTTCATACTATTTCCACATTAAGATACAATAAACAAAATCCAAAATCTCTAAGCACCGAAAACATAAATTGTTTGGAGACATTTCTTCAGAACACTAGCTCATTTCAGAGCAAGAAAATAAAGTGCATCAAACATGAACTATTTGCCACGTACAAGTGAAGTTTTCGCACTACATCATGATGTTTAGGCAACAAAGATGAAGAGCTATAAAATTTCACCATTCCCCTTTGTGAGCCAGCAATTAGGGTAATGAAGTGGCTGCCCAAGCGAGGCGGGAATGAATGGCCCACCCGACGTTCTTTGCATTCAAAGACCACCTTTCATGTGGGCAATTTACTGATGGCCCACATTCTATGGCATTACTTGAATCGCATAAACGTAATGGATGAGTTGGATATGAAAAATGAAATAAAAATGGTATTTGAATACTTTTGAAAAGATTTGGAGCTTGCTATACACAATAATGATAAAGACGAAAAGCTTTTTAACATAATGAAAATAAATGTTGAATTTTACGGTGAAAGTTCAAAAAGATTGAACGCGGTTGAGTTAGGCAAATCAATCAGCTACAAAATCAATCCACCACCAAAAACTCTATGAAGAAAAGCTACCATAAAAAGCATCAAACTGGAGACTGATGCTGCTCAATAAATAACGATCAATCTGCGAGGGAAGATAAACAAAAGCAATTTATAAGCAAACACGAAGTAGATTGTGTATTTATTTAGCGTGAAAATCGAGAGCGTTCGCGGCGAAGAAGAAATTGTACAAACCAAACAACGCACAAGGCGGCCCGGGGCTATTTATCAAACGTACGATAACCAGAATGGGGAAATTGAAACCGAGTCAACGGGGACTACGGAAATGATTTATTGCCATTATAAACAAAATATCGACTGATCATTTTCCATTTCGAGATTGAATTTGGACCGCCAAGGGAGCAACAGACACGAAAATGGTAAAATGTGTTTAATCGTTTATGTTATGTTTAATAGCTGGTTCTACATTGAGGTTGGATCGATTTTAGATTATGATTTCGATGTTAATGGTACAGTTACATGAGTTATAGTCGCTTTGGGGAGTCAGATAGGTAAGACAGGTTCCTATGTTGTTTGTAACCGAACGTTTTTTTACTGAACTCCTACAAACTAAATGAGGGACAGTTGAAAAAGAAAAATGTATTATGCAATATTTGCAAAGTCAACGTATGTTTTGGACAGATACAATACAGACTATGGAGATTTACTGGAAGTAATTGCTCTAAGCGATAATGCGACGTATTGTCCAAGTGTGATTTTCTATATATAGTTGATAGAATCAGGCGTTACTTTGCGGAAATCCATATTCAAAACAATGATGTAAAATATATGTAGTTGTAATCCCGCCAAAAATTCGTCCGATCAATGTTGGCTAGATGACTGATGACGTAATCTTGTATACTAACAACCCCCTGAAAACCTTAGCTAATATCCTAAACAGTAATGTACCCCCTAATTATGCCTAACAAATTTACGAAAAACACCGTCCCCAAATAATCCAAAAAGCCTCCCCTCCAATCTGAAACCCAGTACTAAAATGACCGAACGTAAAATAAATAGAAACAGCCGACAGGCCGTATCTACCTATTTACTTCTACCTAATTATCCTATACCGAATATTAATAAAATAAAAAGACTTACTCCCATCCAAAAACCTATCTAGCTTGCTAGCGCTCGACGAGTCAACATCTCCTGAAGATGTCTCGTGTAGAGACGAAACACGTGTCGTATTGCTGTCAGTCGATGTTGGATAGGTTTTTGGATGGGAGTAAGTCTTTTTATTTTATTAATATTCGGTATAGGATAGTTAGGTAGAAGTAAAATAGGTAGATACGGCCTGTCGGCTGTTTCTATTTATTTTACGTTCGGTCATTTTAGTACTGGGTTTCAGATTGGAGGGGAGGCTTTTTGCATTATTTGGGGACGGTGTTTTTCGTAAATTTGTTAGGCATAATTAGGGGGTATATTACTGTTTAGGATATTAGCTAAGGTTTTCAGGGGGTTGTTAGTATACAAGATTACGTCATCAGTCATCTAGCCAACATTGATCGGACGAATTTTTGGCGGGATTACAACTACATATATTTTACATCATTGTTTTGATTTTCTATAATAATTAACTACCGACTCCAATACCTAGTTTTCACGCTAAAAACATATTAAATAATGCTACAAACTGTGCGCCCTTAAAGGAATATAATATGAGAGTGGAAGTTAACTAGCAGAAATTAATAATGCTTCATTGCAAATTACTTCCAGGTCTGCTCTGATTAAGATAACTTGCAGTAAAATGACAGCTAAGTACTTTTACTCAGAACAATCCTTTAATGGCAGCAGTGAGACTGTCATTAAACCCATCTGCCTTTTGATGTCTGCACAATAGAAAATAATGACCAACTTTGCCATAATAAAATACCCCAAGCATTTTCTTAAGAATACCATAAAGTCCAGCCCCCCATCTATATTTAGATATGATACGACCCAGATGGTCACGGCTCCCGATTTTAGTATCTCTCGAATCTTTTCAATGCGCCCACGTAAACTTGATCCGTGCAACACCTTTTCTGTACCTTTAATTTTGTCTAAGATCTAACGTGTGAGGGGGGCGAAGCAGATCTTGTTAAGCTGGTCTGGTAGAATAACAACCGATAGCCTGTTATGAAGCCCGGGCAGTGTAACATTTCATAGTTATGAGCGAGCACGGAAAAGGAAGTGTATATTTAGTTCTATGGCATCTGGTTGTACCGAAACGCGCGCTTTTCACAGAATCGACTTAATTAATATGTCCCTAGAGAAACCGTTTCATAATTTGTAATACCCGCAAGACAAGCCATCATAAACTCTTGGTCGAAATTCGTTGCAGGCGCGCTATTCGGGGATTGTTGGTATTATAAATATGATTTATTGACTCAATTAGCGTTAATAAATACGCGAGAGGAACGGTGAAGACGGAAGTGTGTAATATTATGAAAAATGCCGCGGTTATGAGGTGGCATATTTCAAACTATAATGTACGATGGCCGCCTAATCATTACGGCAATGATGAAAGTGTTATGGTTATGGTCTCTCAGGTTGGGATGAGAATAATTTGGTTTCGAAATCTGTTTATTTTAGTTTATAAAAAAATATCAAAGAAATCCAAAAAACTCAAATTGTACAGTTCAATAATGGCAGGAAAACTAGACCCTATGGTGAAAACATCGATACAAAATAAGAAGAACTGATAAATCTAAAACATAAACGGGTCAGACTTTCTCTAAAAGAAGGCCAATATTCTAGCAATAGATAACATTATTGGCCATAAAACTAAGACTCAGAATAAACAGTTTTCAGACCACACTACAGCAGATCCGATAAAAGATCGACATACACTCACTGGATACCATCCTCACCATGTGAGGTTCTGAAGAAAAAATCTTCAACTCGTAAAAAATACAGAAGCAGTTCCAAGTTTCAGTATAAGAAAATAGCAAACCTCCATGTACTCCACAGTAGTCGCCCACACAGTCAGCTTGCTGGGTGTATGCGCCTGCGCAAGGCGTGTCAGCAGTGCAAGATCGCCGCCTCGTCTGTCTGCAGTCAGCGCCGCACACTGACCACTCGGACCAGGCGCCCCATCGTCCAGGCAGTGCTGTGGGAAGAGGAAGATGAGAAACGAACAAAAGAAAGACAGTGAGAGAATAACACAAGAGAGAGAGAGAGAGAAATGAGTAGGTTCTTAGCTGTGCCTATGCTTTTCATAGTGACTGGACAGAGGAAGGCCCATAGTTTAGGGTCGTACCTAAGAAACGGTGGCGCGATGACCTCGATGTCATCCAAGAGGGATGGTCGGAGTATACTGGGAAATGGGGGAGACCTTTGCCCAGCTGTGAGACAATATAGGTAAATAAAAATGAAGGAATTAACCTAAAATCAGTTCTCTAAAAGGCATAATAATGAGTTTAGTGCGTACAAAGTCCCGTTTTCATGTTAACTGTTCCCCTTTTTAATTATATAAAGCTGCTAACCGCATTGAGTTAAGTGATCGATCAGTCTGTGACGGTTTTACTTTATCACGTCTACAGTTTTTTATTTCACCTCTTTTGTTTGAGTTCTTATAACCTTTTTACTCGGGCTCATTTAACGGAACCGCGGGAGCGTTTTACCGAAACGACAAAAAATCTCTACTCCATATTTGGGAGAAAATACTCGAAATTAACAAGGCTCAATAATTAGTTACTTAAGTAATTATTACTTTTCACCGTTTTTGGTATAAACACTTAATTTTGTATGTTTTTATTTTGAAGTGATTTTATAATTTTGTCATTAATTTAGTAGGTAGCAAGCAGCGTTATCGCGGTTAAACTGTTTGAAGTCTTTTTGAGGTGCTTGCTTCCGACGTATAATAAACTATTTACTTCAACCTTTATAATACAGTTCAAATTCCTCCAAATATGAGGGCTGACGTAAAAAATACCGGTCTTACCACAACAGATTTAAACAAGAGCCTGAACAGATGAGTCTAAATAGTTACTCAAAAAAATCGACGTCTAACTTTCGCTTTTTCTACCTCAATAACATATTTACACGTAAAATAATTAGGAACGCCTGGTTTGAGTAAGGTAAGTGATAAACGTCGATTATATGGTACGAAATTTTAAAAATATGACATGTTAGACATTTTGTGGTAAGACGGTACATGTCTTGAAAGTAGATCTAAAGTACTACGTGTTATTTCTTTTAAGATAAAGCAAGTACGTCAATCACATTCAATTTTAATACAGACACGTCTTCATAGACATCAAAGAAACCTGAATTCAATAACGTAACGTTTTCAGTCTCATGTAAAAAAAGAAAATTCTCCCAAAATGAGCACCCGAAATATATTTCTATTCTCCATTCGCACCGCGTAATATATCCCGCACGTTGTTTAAATTCCCCCTTAAGCGTCTCACGCACAAAATTATCGTAATACAATTCCCCCGTTTCAAGAATATCTTTAAATGAAACTTCTTTTTCATATAAACGTGTTTTCTCAAATATTCGCCCCCTAAAAGGACGCGCCACGACAATTACGTACAATTTATTTACATACTTCACGTTTAAAAAAAAGAGAATAATGTGTATGTGAAAGTCCTTTGTCGTTCCTCTAACGAACTCCGATTGATTTATGTGTTTGTGTATTAATTAATAAGAATACACACGGGTACTTTAATGTGTGTGTCACACCCACACACAGAAGTGGTTAAGTGATACGATCTATCGTTGTTGTTTGAGCGTACAGGACATGGGGTTAAATGAGTAGCTCATTAATTATAACTTGCACTGTTGCAAGGGTTAAGCAGGATTATTTGTGTATTGCTTTTATTTTTATTTCTATCAATTGTATTTTCCTTTCTTTATAAGTATTGAGTCATTTACATGTCTATCTTTATTGGCTACATTTAAGTGGTCTGCTATTACTTTAGTGCCTTCAAAGTTATTTCATGTATTCTTTCACAGCCTTATAAACTCATCCAATTTGAATATTGTAACATCAGTTGCCATTTCCAGAAAAATACTAAAGTATACTACAAGCAACTACAAGCAACGTGTGTATTGTTTTCAAAAGAACACGCTCTAAATAAAGTTGTTTACGCTTACCGAGACCGCCACCCAAGTTCATCAAAACAATTGTTATTGTTTTATCCTGCTCGTTTGCTCCACCAAGGCATCTCGTACGGCTAACTAGTATTATTTCTTTTGTAAAAAGTCTGTGATTTATGCGGCATTCGCATGTAAGTGCCGCCATCTCGGCGATATATTTTAATTTCAATTTATAGGGCGATACTTTAAGCCCTGTATTATTAGAAACGCCATTTATAATGTTAAACGTTGAGGTAATTGGTTTCGGAGGAATGTTATTAATGCTTCGTATATTTGTGCTTCTATTTGTGGTATACTTGTCTGTTTCAAAGTTTGTATATCTGGGATTATTATGTACTGATGAGTCTATACTACATTTAATATCATTGGGAACGGAATATTGATTACCATGTCACTGTGTTCATTTTTATCATATTTTCGACGATATTTGTAACATTTGTGACTTAACAGTTAGAAATCAGCGCTTCAAAATATATAATTTAGTAAGTACATTATTTTGGACAAAAACAAATGCCTCCCGGTACAAAAAGGCATGAACTTTTTTATTCATGATAGTGATCAAATTTAGTTTGATTAAGTTAACCATAAGTTTCACCATTGCAGACCTTATTAATAGAATAATAGAACCTTAAGCATCTAAAAGTATTCAAGTTGCCAGTGAATAAGCATCTTCTTGGCAAGCATGTTCCACAGTCGATTACGTTGTCTCCACTAACCTTAAAGAAAGACTGTAATGTTGGCAATAAGTAGAACCTAAACCTTGCACCATTACTTATTCTGTGCACCTTTGATTTATACAAAGAACAGACGCTCACACCGTTAGTGCAATCATTAAAATATTTAACGCAACACACGGCCCTCAAATTCATCAAGCGTGCCGCCGAACATGTGTTACCAATTAGAAGGACGGGGTGTAACGACCGGCCCTTGATTGGATTTTATTGTCTACTCGGTTGGTCTAGATAACGATTACGATACACACGAACTGGAAGTTTGACGAACTTGATTTGGAATCGAATTGAGGGAATTTACGGTCGCTTACATTTATATTGACGTGGAATGATGATTAGATTGATTACTTTAAGTTTAACTTCTTTGGTTAAGTTTTTAAGTAGAAGCTGTTTGGTTAACATGAAACTTGTTTTGGAATCAAATTAGGGAAATTTAAAGTCAATAATATATTTATTGGCGTCCACAATGGTTTTATGATTACGATTGGGTTTGAGTGTAGAAGCTTTTTCATGTTGTTTCGAATTTTACACCAGTTAGTAAATGTGGCACACTTTATTGTAGATCTATTATATTAACGGCATTTGAGTTTCTTGACCAGATTTTATTTCTACTATCATAAATCATCATCGGAATGACAGTTTTATTAGATAATTAAGATATCCATCGTTACGTTTTACTAACGATTAATATGCCATTTCAAACTAACCGATGATTAACATTAATTTTTAATTGTAATTCCTAAATCACACGCGAACTTCGCCATCTTTTATTGCTGTGTGTCTTCCAGTACTTACATTTTCTACCTCATTAACTAAGTCACTCGCACTCGAATCACTTTGATGTCCTCAATATAATCACAGTACACCAGTAGTACACACACCACAAGTAAAGAAAGAACTGTGGTTCCTCCAATTTATCTGATAGCACTTGAGTTTATTACCGAGTACAATAAAGGGATTTTTATAGATATGGTACTTAAACGGTCATTTGTATTGAAGATGCCACGTGTTTTTTATGTGTAGTAACTTCGTTTAATGTTGCTTGTTGAAGTTTTAGTGGTTGGGGCGGTCGATCGGTAGAGGAGTATTTTGAATTGTTTCTCAGTGGTGGTAGACGAGTAATAATTGTTTCGAATTCCAAAAGACCGTTCGTCAAATCAGTTGGCGAGTTCATTGTATCAACATACTATAACATAACAGGTATCCTATAGGCCGAGGCAAGGTACTTGTTGAATTTTTCCTTCGCAGCCGAGAAGGTTCCAAGGTTTTCGCCATGGGAAATGGTGATAGCAACCAACTCTGCCTGACTTTGGGACAGTTCTTCCAACACTCAAGGTTTCTGACAGCGTTTTAAAGTGATAATGTAGATCAGTACCTAGCTAAAAGACTTCAGACTCAGGTTCTTTCGTGTTAGATACTTGACTTGATTATAATATTTTACTTACCAATTAACAATTGCTGTGTATTGTCATATCCCTGTAGATCCATGTATCCGTCTTCATGGTAAGCATATAAAATATGTTTTATCAGTTAAGTACATTGTTTAGAGAAGATGGAAGGTATTTTTTTCAATGTTTTAGTGAAGTTAGAAGATTATTTTTATAGGAATTTAAAGTATATTTCAGAAACCTCAGTAAATTTATTTAGTTCTGAAACTTATGTCAGCACTTTTGTTACTAAAGTTCCTTCAAGTCGAAAATATCAAATACCTACTTGTACTAAAATAAAACAAAAACACAAATGAGACCAATGCATCACCAGAGAACTAATTTACCAACTAAGTTTCAGAAGTTAGAATCAGAGCTTAAAATTTCGCTTCATTGGCTTCTGCTCGCAAGTTACGGTCGGCGAACTTAGTTAAGTTATCTAAGTTCGGATGATACAAGTTGCGGGTAGTTTTGTCAATGAGGTGCTTATATAGTTACTGGTAGCTTTACTGAACTTGAGAGTTACCAAGATTCCGTAAAGTGTTATGAGATCTTATGATTATAATTAGCAAACTTTTTGTATGAAATGAAAATAATGATTGTATAATTAAAACATTTCATAGACATTTTGAGA